>CM054162.1:24788233-24808233 GCA_028751875.1 Rapana venosa
AAGTAATGAAACTCCTCACCAATATCACCACTATTACATTGTATACAATATCTTTCATTTCTTTGAATTCTCTCAATACGGAAGAATATTAACAGGCAGATTGCTATTATTTGCGCGAAACTGGACAAATCGAATAGAAACATTTGATGACAATAAAAGTCAATACTTTTTAAATCAAACATTTTAAAAAAAACATTCTATAATTTGTATAGATGTCCTTTAAACAAATACCATGAAATTAATGAAAGTAATGATGATGATGATGATGACGACGATGATGATGATATGTAAAGACAATACACAAAACAATGATAATAATATTTGCGGTAATACGCAGGTGGGAATGGGTGGAGTGATTGAAGAAGACCAGGGCTTTTGTTTTGGTATCATAAATGTAGACATAGAGTGTGCGCAGAGACAACACGAAAAAAAAAGGGCGGGAATCATATAATAAAGGTAAAGGTGTTCCCATAACCTATGTGGTCGTAGGGTAGCGAGGCGTCAGAGACCTCAGCTTCTCCAGGGGCCAGCATATTGAGGGCAGCGCCCATCTCCTCTCCCTCGCTGCTTTACCTTCCCTGACCCTAAAAGAGGGCAGGTACCCATTTACAGCTGGGGGAACTGGGGAGACTGTACTGAAGCCAAGGCGCACAAACGGTCACCCATCCAAGTGGTAACCACGCTCGATGCTGCTTAACCTTAGCTGGGAGAAAGCGAGTGCTCTGACCACTGAGCTATCTATCCCGTCCCCAGGAATCGTATGAACACAAGTAACTACAGCAGTAGCAACAGCAACAGCAACAACAACAACAACAAAACAACCGTAAAAACAGAAAAGAGACCAGTAAAAAAAAATCCCTACTAAACAGCCAGAAATAAACAAATACTGTGTATACTTGATTACTCCTAAAACTACGCGTCGAAATAAACTCACGCTTTATGTATCGTAATAATATCAAACAATATATCTATATCTATATATATCTATATATATCTATATATATATATATATATATATATATATATATATATATATATATATATATATATTTATATATATATATAAATTCCTCGGCTTCAGCTCCGTGGTTATTTACTTATCTATTGATTCTTTTATTTCGAGGATAATGGAATAAGCAATCATGTGCCTTTTTCTACATCCAGTCCCCGTGTGTATGCAGTTTTGAAAATTCTGTCACCCGTTCCCACCGGCACACAATGGCCTACTCTTCCAAAAAACAGAACAGGTTTAAACGTGTGTGCGGAAGACGTTCTACGCGCGTTCGCACTCGGTTTATAGTCTCATCTGAAAGACTTTTACGGGAGAGTGGAGTCAGCACTGATGTTAACTCCAGAGGAAAAAAAAATTCCTCTTGAACGAGATTCGAACCCGGGTCAGCACATCACGAGCGCATCGCTCTAACCACCAAGGCTATCCCGTACCCATGCGGCCAATGTTGAGAAATGTTTCTTTACATATTATGCGACCGTTTTTGCCCACCATTCAGATAGCCACTCTGCTGCTGTGACTATGATCACACAGACTACAGGAATTGATGAAGGTGTGTGTGTGCATCTGACATCAGTTCCAAGCCCCTATACACTCACCAGTTATGGTTGTCCACACTGAAGCCTAGGGCGTTATCTAACCGGGAGATTGGTACATCATCATCATCATTATCATCGTCGTCGTCGTCGTCGTCGTCGTCATCATCATCATCATCATTATCATCGTCTGAGTGAGACAACTGGTTGAATATCTGCCCACTTGCTCTTCACGTAGAGAGCAGTGCGAATTTCACGCAGGGAAATATGCCGTGACTTAAAGTGGTATATAATTTTTTAAAAATCATTGCAATACCATACAATACAAAGCGATACAACGCAATACAATCCAATACCACGCGATACAATGTCATGCAACACAATACAGTACACTGCGATACGATAACATGTAATACAATCCTATACACTACACTACAATACACTACTCTACACTCCACTCCATTCAACCGCACTACACTTCACAACAACACAACACACCCCTACCCAACCCACCACATCACACCACACCACACCACACAAAAAACCCATTACAACCCCATCGCAACACTCCACCCCACCCACACCACCCCCACAACACAAAAAACACCACACCACGCCACACCACACCACACAGCAACCCAACCCAACCCAACCCAACACCCCCCAACCAACCATCACACCACCCACACCACACCCCAACCCAACACAAATGAAGTGAAAGCTCCCATGTGAGCTAAAGTGATGTTACTGAAAGTCAGGGAACAACAGCACAGCAGGATACATGGAAACCCAGCTCAACCCAACCCAACCCATCCCATCACAGTACAACACAACCCAACCACAACCCAACACAACCACAACCCAACCACAACCACAACCACAACCCAACCACAACCCAACCCAAACACAACCCAAAACCAACACAACCACAACCCAAACCCCAACACAACCCAACCCAACCACAACCACAACCCAACCACAACCAACCCAACCACAACCCCAAACTAACCACAACCCAAACCACAAACCACAACCCAACACAACACAACACAACCCCAACCCAACCACAATCCAACCCAACCACAAACCCAACCCCAAAACCCAACCAACCACAACACAACCCAACCACCCAAACCAACCACAACCCAACCAACCACAACCCCAAAACCCAAACCCCAACCCAAACCCAACCACAATCCAACCCAACCACCAACCCAAACCAACCACCAATCCAACCCAACCACAACCCAACCACAACCCAAACCAACCACAATCCAACCCATCCACAACCCAAACCAAACCCAACCACAACCAAACCAACCACAATCCAACCCAACCACAAACCCAACCCCAACCACAACCCAAACCAACCAAACAATCCAACCAAACCACAACCCAAACCAACCAAAACCACAACACAACCACAATCACAACCCAACCCAACCAAAATCAAATGAAGAAAGTGACAGCTTCCCAAAACCAACCAAACATCCATCTATCTCATCCCATCCCACCCAAACAACTACCAATCCAACCCAACCACAACCACAACCCAACCCAATACAAATGAAAGAAAGCGAAAGCTTCCAAATAAGCTGAAGCGACACTACTGTAAGTCAGGGAACAGAACACAACAGGACACAGAAAACCAACCCAACCCAACCCCAACCACAACCCCAACCCAACTGAAGGAAGTGACAACTTCCATATTATATAAGCTGAAGCCAAGATACTGTAAGTCAGGGAACAACACAACAGGACACAGAAAACCAAACCAAACCCCAACCCCAACCCCAACCCCGACACAACCCACAACCACAACCCCAACCTCAACCTCAACCACAACTGAAGGAACTGACAGCTTCCATAATTATTAAGCTGAGGTGACGTTGGCATACTGTAAGTTGGAGGGGGAAAAAAATGCAGCATGGATTTCGGTTTAACGGAGGAGGAATCGGTGTGTGCGTTTGACACCTACCTCCTCCCGATTTCAAGGGAGCTTTATTTCTGGTGTCTTCCCATGCAGCACAGGGGGGGTCGTAATTAACCGGAAATTGGTACAAACCGTCTAGGGAGAACAACTGACGAACTATTTCCAACTCGTTTCTCTCCCTTTGAGTTCGCTGCCTAGGGTACATTCGTTGATATAGTATGTATACGTTTTTGTGTGTGTATAATATGCTTAGGTATGTATGTTATGTATTGTATGAATTGAAGGCGTATGTGCGTGACAGTCTTTTTCGATGACCTGTACGTGATTCATTCTTTTGTCCTTTAGATGTGGAATCTTTTGTTTGTAACTTAACTGAATTGTTATGATGATGATGATGATGATGATGATGATGATGATGATGATGATGATGATGATGATGATAATATAATAATAATAATAATAATAACAACAACAACAACAACAACAACGATGAGGAGGAGGAGGAGGAGGAGGAGAAGAAGAAGAAGAAGAAGAGAGAAGGAGAAGGAGAAGAAGAAGAAGAAGAAGAAGAAGAACAACAACAACAACAACAAAACAATAACAACAACAATAACAATAATACTAATAATAACAACAACAACAATAATAATAGTAATAACAATAATAAATGGGATTTATATAGCGCTATATCTTTCCCTGATTAAGAGTGGGGACTGAATGTAAAAAAACACCAACATAAGTGCTTGTTCATTATCTTCAAAATAAAAGAATATGACTTGACTTGACTTGAGTCTGTTGTTGTGTTTATAATAAAGTATTTGGAATTGAAATCATTGTAGGCGTTTCTGTGTAAGTTTGTTAAGATTTTGTTTTGAAAGACAACATGAAGAGGAGAGCAACTTGCTTGAAAGACAAAATGCATTAAATTTATATTTTAAAAATATGTTGAGAAATAAACGGGAAGTAAGATAAAATCTAGCTGGAGGTGGTTGTTACTGGCAAACTCCAGGAGTCTCAAGCCTCTTTCATTTGATTGGTTATTACAATGTGGCCCACAAACGCCCTCCCAGTCTTTCCATGCATCTTCTCCTACCTTGGCGTTCCAGTCGCCTTGCACAACGAGGATGTCTTTCTTGGGTGTTTGATTCAGAACCTCTTGTAGCTGGTCATAAAATTCTTCTACGGCTTCATCTGTGCAGTCTGATGTAGGGGCGTATGCCTGTACTATAGTTATGTTAAAGGGGGTTGCTCTCAGGCGGATGGTAATAAGTCTGCTGGACACAGGCTGACAGCTCATGACGGTGTTCACGGTGTCTTTGTGAACGAGAAACCCCACGCCGTGTTCATGTTTATCCTGTTTTCCACTGTAGTATAATTTGTGGTCTTCCTGGGTCGTTGTTTCTCCCATGTTTTTCCACCTGACTTCGCAGAGCCCAAGGATGTGCCAATGATATCTGGACATCTCATGTGTCAGTTCTTCCACTTTGCCTGCAGCTCTTAGTGTCCGTACATTCCATGTGCCAATGATGGTGTTGTGTCTGGCACGAATTTTGCTGCGTTTTACATCAGTAGCATACTTTCGACATCTGTCCTGATGAGCAACAGAAGGCGCGGTCCTTGGTAACCCGGGCGACGACCGATCCGGTATGGAGATTCTGGCTGTCTTTGTCATTGGTGTATCTTGGGCAAATCAAACCTGGCGGAGCCCATCCCTCTCCAGGTCAGATTTTTTGGTTGGGTTTACTCCCCACATGTGGCAGGTGGTACTGGGTTACATGGTTACCAGTAGCAGAGGGAGTCTCTGACCTGACCTCTAGCTAGTGAATACACTTGGCCCACACAAGAAATCCAGAAAATGGACATGGCATAGCCCAAATGGAGAACACCACAACCAAATAGATTACATCATGGTGAAAAGACGGTTTCAGTCTAGCGTTAACATCGCACAGACACGAAGTTTTCCAGGAGCAGACATAGGGAGTGATCATGATCTTGTGATGATGACTTTCCGACTACGTCTAAAGAAAATCCACAAGCGAAACAACATCAGGATCAAATTTGACCTCGAGAAGCTGAAGGACCCAGAGGTATTAGAAATTTTTCAAGCAAGGATAGGTGGAAAGTTTGCAGCACTCACTGTGTTAGACTCAGACATAGACACACTGACGAATAGTTTCAATACAGCAGTGACTGAAACAGCAAACGAGCTTCTTGGCAAACGCCGACCAGTCAAAAAACCATGGGTCACACCTAACATCCTACAACTATGCGACAAGCGTAGAGAGTTGAAGAAAAAGAAAAATGAAACAAAAGAAAGAGCAGAACAATATAGGGCAGTCAACAAAAGAATCAGGAAGTCCATGACGGAGGCAAAAGAGAAATGGATCGGTGAACAGTGCCAAGACATTGAAGAGAACATCAAGAAAAACAATAGCAAGAAAGCATATCAGCTGGTGAAAGACCTGACTAGCACGAAACAGAGAAAAGGTTTAATAATCCAAGACAAAAATGGGAAGTGTCTCACTGACGACCAGGATATTCTGAACAGATGGACAGAATACTGCTCCGACCTGTATAACTATAGAACCGCAGGAGATCCAGAAGTCCTTAATGTACCCGAAAGCAAAGACACAGACAGTCACCCTATCCTCCGAGAAGAAGTGGAAACAGCAGTCAGATCGCTGAAAAAGGGGAAGTCAGCAGGGGCTGACAACATTCCAGCTGAGTTGGTCCAAGCTGGAGGGGAAGCCATGATCAGCGCCCTACTAAGAATCTGCAACAAGATCTGGCAGACAGGAAAATGGCCAACACCATGGACGCAGTCACTCATCATCACCCTCCCCAAGAAAGGAAATCTACAACAATGCCATAATTACCGCACAATCAGCCTCATATGTCACCCAAGCAAGGCCATGCTGCAGATAATATTGAATAGACTGAAGCCACAAGCAGAGACCATCATTGCTGAGGAACAAGCAGGTTTCAGAGCAGGGCGCAGCACAACAGAACAGATATTCAACCTCAGAATACTATGTGAGCGGTACCTTCAACATCAACAAGACCTATACCACGTATTTATCGATTTTAAGAAGGCATTTGACAGGGTGTGGCATGCAGCTTTGTGGGCAACCATGAACTTGTACAGCATCAATGCAAACCTGATCAGAGTCATCAAACAGCTGTACAGCGAGGCTACCAGTGCAGTGTACTACAACAACAACATTGGAGAATGGTTTCGAACAACAGTTGGAGTAAGGCAGGGCTGTCTACTCTCACCCACTCTTTTCAACATCTTCCTTGAGAGAATCATGGCTGATGCACTGGAACATCATGAAGGATCAGTCAGCATTGGTGGCAGAACGATCACGAACCTCCGCTTCGCAGATGACATTGATGGAATAGCAGGATCAGAAAAAGAGCTTGCCAGCCTAACAGAACACTTGGATAAGGCCTCCAAAACATACGGCATGGAAATCAGTGCAGAGAAGACCAAACTGATGACTAATAACACCAACGGCATTAGCACTGATATCAGGGTTAATGACCAGAAGCTGGAAACAGTTCAAAGCTTCAAGTACCTGGGAGCCATTGTATCCGACCAGGGATCCAAGCCAGAAGTAGTATGCAGGACTGCACAGACAATAACAGCTTTGTCAAAAAATAAACACCATCTGGAGAGATAAGAATATCTCACTTATCTCCAAGATCAGACTAATGCGCTCCCTTGTCATATCCATATTTCTGTATGCCTGTGAATCATGGACCCTGACTGCAGATTTGGAGAGAAGAGTACAGGCAGTGGAGATGAGATGCTTTCGGAGACTCCTTGGCATCTCCTACAAAGACCACATAAGCAACGAAAGCGTGCATAACAGAATCCAGCAAACCATTGGACCCTATGAGAACCTTCTAACGATCGTGAAAAAGCGTAAACTTAAGTGGTATGGGCATGTCACAAGATCCCAAGGAATTACAAAGACAGTTTTGCAAGGCACTGTCCAAGGAGGAAGAAGAAGAGGCAGACCAAGGAAGAGCTGGGAGGATAACATCAGTGAATGGACAGGCCTAGAACTCAACAAAACCCTGAGAAAGGCAGAACAGAGAGAAGAATGGAGGGAACTGGTTTCTGAGTCTTTGAGGGTGCCCCCACGGTCGTCAGACTACGGGACAGATAGATAGATAGAAGATAAAATCATAATTTCTCTCTTAACTTCATTAGGAGTCAGTAGACTATCTCAGTAGTATTTTATACAAGAAAAATCACCTGCAGCCACACCAAAAAAATGATAGAGATAAAAGCAAACAGAAGTAGTCATATGCTTGAAATAATTAACACAATGAAAGACTCAGCTGTATCTTATACAAAAATTTACATGGAACCACAAACAATGAAAGATTTTTTTTTAAAAGCGAACAAAAGCAAATCATAAACTTGAAATAACAAACAGATTGATAAAAAACAAAGTTTAAAAAAGGAAGTACAAAATAAATACGTGAATATATAAATGAATGTGAAATTTTATTTAAAAGCTTGGACATTTAAGAAAAAGAAGAAAAAAAGAAAAAGAAAATGGGTGGCACTGCTCTTGTAATGACGTGCTCTCCCCAGGAAAAAAAACCAGCCTGAATTTCAAACAGAGAAATCTTCTATGTCTTAAAAGTGGTATGCAATGCAATTTAAAAAACAACACACCCCAAAATTCCTAAATTTATAGAAAATGCCACTTTTAACACCAAAATCAAACCATACATTCTACTGCCCAGAAGACTTTAACTCTATCATCATCACTATCATCACACAATCCTTGAGAGCAGACAACAACCAACAACTTTTCACAGAGCTACCCCCCCCCCCCCCCCCGGCCTCAACCTCAACCCCTCAACCAGTCTACAAGTTATCTCCCCATACCCCTCACTACGCATCATCACTGCTGACTGCTTACCTTCCTTCTGTTGTACCGACATCTAGCAAATTGACAGGTACAGAAATAACGGTGATTTAACCAACTGGACTGATACTCACGGCGAGGAAGATGGATGGGTTAAGGCTGACATGGCCAAGATGAACTCCCAGGGAACTGGAGAGGAATGCCTGACAGTGCATGTTGGCAGTGAAGCGTGAACAGAATGGCGATGGTGTGGGCAGCTAGCTGTCTGTAGTAATAGTAGTTAGTCGTAGTAGTAGTTAGTAGTTAGTAGTCATTCGTCTGCAGGACAAGTCTGTTTCACCACACTGACTTCAGACAGACAAAGTGTGATGTTGAAAACTTACGAAAAGTCTGTTTCACCAGATTGTCTTTACACAGACAATTTTGATACTTAACTTATGTGAAATCTGTTTTAACAAACTGTCTTCAGACAGACAATATATAACGGTTTAAAGGTTTCCTTGTAGTTTACAGTTTACCATTTTGGTTGAAAGCTTCCCTTATGGTTTACAATTATCCCTTTGATTCACAGATTCGTTTCATTACAGTAACAGCTAGATTTAAACAAAACAAACACAGTCACACAAGGACAGGGATATACAAGGATCTGAATCTGAGTCTGAATCTGAATCTGAATCCGAATCTGAGTCTGAATCTGAATTTGAATCAGGCACAACAGGAAACACCAGCAGAGTGACTTGGCAATAGTGCAGGGTCTTCTGCGGTGTGTGGCCTCACAGAGACCTGTCACGGACACTTTCTTGCAGACTGTTAGTTGTGGGACAGCAGCACAATGTGATGGGAGTTAGTGGTCATTTCTATGGGAGAAGGTATTAAACCAGGAATACTGAAGGTATTAAACCAGACGTATTGAAGGCACTGATCAGGAAGTATTGAAGGTATTAAACCAGAAGTATTGAAGGTATTCTTCTTCTTCTTCAAGTGTCCGGTCTGGTCCTGCAGACATCGACAATCATGGCTCTCCATTCTTCCCTGTTCTCGGTCCCTCTCATGAGCTCATTGTTGGTGCCCTCTTTATTCGTTGCGAATTTGTTTAAGCTGTCTGTGAATTTTGTGCGTTGTCTTCCTCTGCTCTTGTTTCCACAGATTTTGCCACTCCATAACAGTTTCTCTAGTCCGTCAGCCCTGATTATATGGCCGAAAAATTTGAGCTGTCTTTCTCTGATGGTGTTGAGAAGGGATCTCTTGTACCCAGCCATTTCCATTACTTATGCATTTGTTTTTCTGTTTGTCCATGAGACTAAAAACTGTCCATGAAGGTATTAAACCAGAGGTATTAAATGTATTAGACCAGATGTATTGAATGTATTTAAGCAGGGTTATTGAATGTATTAAACCAGAAGTATTGAAAGTATTCAACCAGAAGTATTGAAGGTGTTAAACCAGAAATATTGAAGGTTTAAAACCAAAAGTATTGAAGGTTTAAAACCAGAAGTATTGAATGTATTAAACCAGAAGTATGAGGGTATTAAACCAGAAGTATTGATGGTATTACACCAAAAGTATTGGAGGTACTACAGAAGTAGTATTGAATGTATTAAACCAGAAGTATTGAAAGTATTTCACAAGAAGTATTGATGGTATTACATCATAAATATTGAAGGTATTACACCAGAAATATTTGAAGTATTAAATCAGAAGTATTGAAGGTTTTAAACCAGAAGTATTGAAGGTACTAAAGAAGAAGTATTGAAGATATTGAACTAGAAGTATTGAATGTATTAAGCCAGAAATATTGAAGGTATTAAACCAGATTTATTGAAGGTATCAGAAATATTGACGGTATTAAACCAGAAGTATTGAAGGTATTGAACCAGAAGTATTAAAGGTATTGAACCAGAGGTATTGAAGGTTTTAAACCAGAAGTATTGAAGGTTTTAAACCAGAAGTATTGAAGGTTTTAAACCGGAAGTATTGAGGGTTTTAAACCAGATGTATTGAAGGTTTTAAACCAGGTGCATTAAAGGTTTTAAACCAGATGTATTGAAGGTATCAAACCATATGTATTGAAGGTATTAAACCAGAGGTATTGGAGTTATTAAACCAGAGGTATTGAAGGCATTAAACCAGAAGTATTGAAAGTATTTAACCAGAAGTATTGAAGATATTAAACTAGAAGTATTGAAAGTATCAGAAGTATTGAAGGTATTAACCCAAAAATATTGTAGGAATTAAACCAGAAATATTGAAGGTATTGCACTAGAAGTATCAACGGTATTACATCAGAAGTATTGAAGGTGTTACACAAGAAGCATTGAAGGTGTTACACAAGAAGCATTGAAGGTGTCACACCAGAAATATTGAAGGTATCACACCAGAAGCATTGAAGGTATCACACCAGAAGTATTGAAGGTGTTACACAAGAAGTATTGACACCAGAAGCATTGAAGGCATTAAACCAGAGGTATTGAAGGTGTTACACCAGAAGTATCGAAGAGAAAAAACACATAGAAGCAAATGAACAAGATGTAACAGTCATCCACACCTCATCTCCACACCCCAACAAGCATTCCTACACCCCAACGCATCCCCCCTCCCCCCCCCCCTCCTCCCCCGCCCAATTCTTAAAGAAAAAAGAAAAAAAGAATGTCTGACGTTAGCTAAATAAATCAGGACATGCAGAGGTAGGAACTACGTTTTTCCTGTCTGACTTTCTTTTACTTTTTTTGAGGGAGGGGGGGGGGGGGGTCCTCTTATCTCTTTCATTTTTTCCCAGTAGTTTTTTTGTTTTTTTGGTCTGTGACTTTCTTTCTTTCCATCTTTGTTTTTTGTTTGTTTGTTTCTTTCTTTCTGTTCTTTTCTCCCTATTCCTTCTGTCTTTTGTTTCTTTCTTTTCTTTGTTTTCTTTCCTTTCTTTCTTTCTCTGTTTCTGTGTGTCTGTCTGTCTGTGTGTCTGTCTGTTTACTTTCTTTATTTCTTTCTTTCCTTCTTTCTGTCTTTGTTTTTTGTTTGTTTCTTCCTTCCTTCCTTCCTTTCTGTCTGTCTTTCTATATGTCTGTGTCTTTCTTTCTTTCTTTCTTTCGTTCTGTCTGTCTGTCTGTCTTTCCTTCTTTCTTTCTTTCGTTCTTTCTTTCTTTCCTTCTTTTCTTTCTTCCTTCATTTCTTTCCTCCTTCCTTCCTTCCTTTCTTTCTTTCTTTCTTTCTGTTTTTTTCTTCATTTCATTCCTTCCTTATTTCTGTCTTTGATTCTTTCTTTATTTATTTCTTTCCTCCTCTTGTAGTCAATATTTACAGAGTCCTGATGCAGAACACGTTGAATTTTAATTCTGTCCATTTTTAAATGCATTCGTCCCTTTTCTTCATTTTTGTACTTATCTGTTTATTTTCTTTTTGTACTTATTTCTTTCTGTTTGTGTCTTCATTCCTTTCTTCTTCACACCTTCCTTCCTTTCTTTCTTTCTTTCTTTTTTTTCTCCTTTAAATCATTCTTTTCTTTTTTCTGTCTTTCTTTTTTTCTTCTCTTTCTTTCTTTTCCGTTCTTTCTTTCTGTTCTTTTCTTTCTTTCTTTCTTTCTTTTCGTTTTTTTTTTCTTTTTCTTTCTTTTTTTTAATTTCTCTTTCTTTCCTTCTTTCTTTCTTTTCCTTCCTTTCTTTCTTTCTCCCCTTTTTTCTTTCTCTTTTTCTGTCTTTCTTTTTTCTGTCCATCTGTCTGTCTGTTTTTTTGTTTCTTTCTTCCTTCCTTTCTTTTTGTCTTTGTTTCTTTCTTCCTTCCTTTCTTTCTCTCTTTCGCTCTTTCTTTCTTTCCCTCTTTTCTTCATTCCTTCCTTCCTTCCTTTATTTCTGTTTTTTCTTTATTTCCTTCCTTCCTTCTTTCTGTCTTTCTTTCTTTCTTTCTTTCTTTCCTCCAGTAGTCAATATTCAGAGACTCCTGATGCAGAACACGTTGAATTTTAATTCTGTCCATTTTTAAATGCACGTGTCCCTTTTCTTCATTTTTGTACCTATCTGTTTATTTTCTTTATGTCTTCGTTTCTTTCTGTTTGTGTCTTCATTTCCTTTCTTCTTCATGTCTTCCTTCCTTTCTTTCCTTTTTCTTTTTCTTTTGAATCTTTCTTCTTTTCTTTTTATTTCTGTTTGTCTGTCTTTCCTTGTTTTCTTGCTTTCTCTCTTTTCTCTCATTTTTTTTTTCTTTCTTTTTTTTCTTTCTTTCCTTCTTTCTTTCTGTCTGTCTCTCTGTCTTTCTTTCTTTCTTCTTTCTTCCTTTCTTTTTGTCTTCCTTCCTTCCTTTGTTTCTTTCTTCCTTCCTTCCTTCCTTTCTTTCTGTTTTTTTCTTTATTTCATTCCTTCCTTTTTTTCTTTCTTTCCTTCTTTCTGTCTGTCTGTCTGTCTGTCTTTCTTTCTTTCTTCCTTTCTTTCTTTCCTTCTTTTCTTTCTTCCTTCCTTTCTTTCTTCCTTCCTTCTTTCCTCTTTCCTTTCTTTCTTCCTTTCTTTTTGTCTGTCTCTCTGTCTTTCTTTCTTTCTTCATTTCTTTCTTTCTTTTTGTCTTCCTTCCTTCCTTTGTTTCTTTCTTCCTTCCTTCCTTTCTTTCTGTTTTTTTCTTTATTTCATTCCTTCCTTCTTTCTGTCTTTGTTTCTCTCTTTCTTTCTTTTTTTCCTCCTGTAGTCAATATTCAGAGACTCCTGATGCAGAACACGTTGAATTTAATTTTTGTCCATTTTTAATGCATTCGTCCCTTTTCTTCATTTTTGTACCTATCTGTTTATTTTCTTTTTTGTACTTATTTCTTTCTGTTTGTGTCTTCATTCCCTTTCTCCTTCATGTCTTTCTTTCTTTTCTTTTTTTCTTCTCTTTTTTAAATTTGATTTTCTTTCTTTTTCTTCCCTTCTTTCTTTCTTTCTTTCTTTCCTTCCTTTCTTTCTTTCTTTCTTCCTTCCCTCCTTTCTTCCTTCCTTCCTTCCTTCCTTTCTTTCTTTCTGTCTGTCTTTCTTCCTTCCTTCCTTCCTGTCTGTCTGTCTTTCTTTCTTTCTTCCTTCCTTCCTTCCTTTCGTTTTGTCTTCCTCCCTTCCGTTCTTTCTTCCCTCCATCCTTCCTTTCTTTCTTCCTTCCTTCCTTCCTTTCTGTCTGTCTGTCTTTCTTTCTTCCTTTCTTTCTTCCCTTCTTCCTTCCTTTCTTTCCTCCTTCCTTCCTTTCTTTCCTCCTTCCTTCCTTTCTTTCTTCCTTCCTTCCTTCCTTTCTGTCTGTCTGTCTTTCTTTCTTCCTTCCTTTCTTCCCTTCTTCCTTCCTTTCTTTCCTCCTTCCTTCCTTTCTTTCCTCCTTCCTTCCTTTCTTCCTTCCTTCCTTCCTTTCTCTCTTTCTTTCTTTCTTTCTCTCAATTTGCCTTTGGGCTACAAACTGTCATTGCCATGATAAATAATCTGAATATTCAATGTTTGTGTTGGACTCAAAGCAAGACAGGACTATGATAAACGGAATTCTTCTTCATTCTTCTTCATGTGCCAGGTCTGTTGCAGACATCGGCGATCATGGCCTTCCATTCCTCTCTGTTGTCAGTTCTCCTGATGAGTTCATTGTCGGGGGATTCTTTCTTCGTTGCGTAGCTATTTAGACTGTGTGTATTTTGTGCGTTGTCTTCCTCTGTCTTTGGTACCACAAATCTTTCCACACAATATTTACTTTTCTATTCCATCAGCTCTGTTTATGTGCCAAAAAAACTGTAGTTGTCTTTTTCTG
The DNA here is from genome assembly GCA_028751875.1 of Rapana venosa. Taxonomy (NCBI): domain Eukaryota; kingdom Metazoa; phylum Mollusca; class Gastropoda; order Neogastropoda; family Muricidae; genus Rapana; species Rapana venosa. Next base: position 24,802,331 of record CM054162.1, read on the forward strand.
ATGGTTTTGAGTAGGGATCTTTTGTACCCGGCCATTTCCATTACTTCTTCGTTTGACTTCTTTTCAGTCCATGATATTCTCATAATTTTTCTGATATATCACATTTCTGCTGCTTCAAGTCTTCTTTCGAGGTCTTTAACCTTAACTTTGAGGTCGATAAACGGAATAATAAAAAATATGAAAACCCACAAAGATGCTGCAACATTCTTAAATTGTTCAATGCCTCTCTCCCAGACCGACAGTCATCTTTGCGCACACGTTAAAAACCCGCTCCGCTTTTTGGAAGAGTAGGCCATTGCGTGACAGTGGGAACAACGGATGACAACATTTACAAAAAACTGCATACACACCGGGGACTGGATGAATTTTTGTTAAACCGCACGTGAGTGCTTATTCCATTATCCTCGAAATGAAAAAATAATTTTTTTTTTATAAAAACAACCCAGTTGATATGTAGAAAAATTGTTCAGACTTAAATACAGAAAAACAACAAGAAGAAATAGTACATGGACCCTGAAGGCCAAACAAACAACAACCCCCTCCGCCCCCCCCCCCCCCTCCGCCCCCCACCCCAGCCTTCCAAAAATCTGATATTAATTTAAGGAAAGGAAGCAGAAGCACTATAAGGATAAACAGAAGACACTATTTCATTACCACATTTATGCTAAAGATTCGAAGTCAATTCCCCACCGCCCCCCCCCCCCCCCCCCGACACACACACAGAGGCCTTGAAGGTAGCTGTGTGTGTGTGTGTGTGTGTGTGTGTGTGTGTGTGTGTGTGTGTGTGTGTGTGTGTGTGTGTGTGTGTGTGTGTGTGTGTGTGTAGTGAAGTGTGTGTAGGGGGTATTTGTGTGTGTGTGTGTGTGTGTGTGTGTGTGTGTGTGTGTGTGTGTGTGTGTGTGTGTGTGTGTGTGTGTGTGTGTGTGTAGTGTGTGTAGTGAAGTGTGTGTGTATGTGCGTAAGTGTGTGTGTGTGTGTGTGTGTGTGTGTGTGTGTGTGTAGTGAAGTGTGTGTAGGGGGTATTTGTGTGTGTGTGGTGTGTGTGTGTGTGTGTGTGTGTGTGTGTGTGTGTGTGTTTTGTGGTTGTGTTGTGTGTGTGTGTGTGTGTGTGTGTGTGTGTAGTGAAGTGTGTGTGTATGTGCGTAAGTGTGTGTGTGTATAGTGTGTGTGTGTAGTGTGTGTAGTGTGTGTGTGTGGAGGGGGTGTATTTGTGTGTGTGTGTGTGCGTGCGTGTGTGTGTGTGTGTGTGTAGTGAAATGTGTGTGTAGTGAAGTGTATGTGTAGTGTTTGTGTGTGTGTGAGTTAAAAAAAATTTAATTAAATTAATTCTGTTATATCGAGGATAATGGAATAAGCACTTATGGGCTTTTTTACATTCAGTCCCGGCTGTATGCGGTTTTGTAAATTTGTTATCGTGTTTTGTGTGTGTTGTGTGTGTTGTGTGTGGTGTGTGTGTGTTGTGTGTGTGTGTGTGTGTGTGTGTGTGTGTGTGTTGTGTGTGAGAGAGAGTGTCAGAGAGAGAGAGAAGAGAGACAGAGAGAGAACAATGAACAATGAACAAAGTTTATTCTTCAGGCCACCAGCCCCTAGAATGGGGTCAAACCAAACATATCAAAACGAAGCCAAAACAAAACATGACATATATGACAACTGCCAAAACATAACTCATGTGAACATGGGACTATCCAAAAATGAGACCAAATTATCTATTTTAAGCAGTTGTGTACATTAAACAGTTATTCAATATCCATTCTCCAATTTCTCAACATATTCCTGCCGTACTATCAAAGCATTGAAAAGATAAAAGCTGAGATTGCGAATGGAAGAAACTGAACCATGTTTTAACAAACTCAAGTATGGTTGGTTAAAAGAGTCCAAATACTTATGTCTTAAATCAGTATAAAGAATGTAGCTCTTAAGAAAATGATCCCCATCTTCCAATACATTACACAGCTTACACATGTGGTCAATATTTTTCTTAAAAGTTCTTTTGAAAGATGATTCATTAATTGATAGTAAGCCAAGACGAAGTTTTATTAAACAGTCTCTGAAACATTTTATATCTAAGTAGTCGAAATATCATTCACATTCAAAGTTAGCATTAAACAGTCTATATTGTGTGTTGTGTGTGTGTGTGTGTGTGTGTGTGTGTGTGTGTGTGTGTGTGTGTGTGTGTGTGTGTGTGTGTGTGTGTGTGTGTATGTGAGAGGGAGGGAAGGAGGAGAGAGAGAGAGAGAGAGAGAGAGAGAGAGAGAGAGAGAGTGTGTGTGTGTGTGTGTGTGTGTGTGTGTGTGTGTGTGTGTGTGTGTGTGTGTGTGTGTGTGTGTGTGTGTATGTAGCATGTGTGTAGTGTGTGTAGTGTGTGTGTGTGTGTGAGAGAGAAGATAAGAGTGTGTGTGTGTGTGCGTGTTTGTGTGTGTGTGTATTTCTTTATTTATTCTTTTATTGTGTGTTTGTGTGTGTGTTTCTTTTATTTATTCTTCTATTGTTTGTTTATGTGTGTGTGTTTTAAAAAAATATTCTCGAATTCTTTTAGTGCGTGTATATGTTTCTTTTATTTATTCTTGAATTCTTTTAGAATGGTGTGGTGTGTGCGCGCGCGCGCGTGTGTGTGTGTGGGGTGTGTGTGTGTGTGTTTGTGTGTGTGTGTGTGTGTTGTGTGTGTGTGTGTGTGTGTGTGTGTTTTGTGTGTGTGTGTGTGTGTGTGTTGTGTGTGTTGTGTGTGTGTGTTGTGTGTTGTGTGTGTGTTTATGGTGGTTGTGTGTGTGTGTGTGTGTGTGTTTTGTTTGTGTGGCGAATGCACACCTGTAAAACATCACCTGACGGCAAACAAAACAAAAAGCGAACCTTTCAGAGGCAGATTTTGTTTTAAAATCCGAATTTTCACGAGTAATTCTACCATAGCCAGGGGCACCAAACCTGACAGAAAAGGGAGTGGATAAAAAAGGGAGAAAACTGAACAAGAGAGAGAGAGAGAGAGAGAGAGAGAGAGAGGAGGGGGAGAGAGAGAGAGGAGAGAGAGAGAGAGGAGAGAGAGAGGGAGAGAGAGAAAGAGAGACAGAGAGAGAGGGAGAACAACCCAGAAGAGAGAGAGAGAGAGAGAGAGAGGGGGGGTACAATGACAATGACAATTACAATTTTTTTTATTTCGATGATAATGAATAAACACTCATGTGCTTTGTTTTACATCCAGTCCCCGCGCTTAGGGATATATATATATGATAATGAAGTATTAAAAATATAAGACCAAATACTAATACACTCACATAGTAAACGAAAAAACAAACCACACGCACAAAAACATAATCCACCGAGAGAGAGAGAGAGAGAGAAAAGGGAGGAGAGAGAGAGAGAGAGAGAGAGAGAGAGGAGAGAGGAGAGAAGGAGAAAAGAGAGAGAGAGAAGAGAGAGAGGGAGGGGGAGGGAGAACAAAACCAAAAAAAACACAGAAACAACCCAAAAAATTTTTTTAAAAGAAACAAAATAAGCAAAATAAAAGCAGCAACAACAAGGGGAAAGGGAACAACAAAATAATCCCCCCCCCCCCAAAAAAAAAAAAAAAAAGACACAGAGAGAGAGAGAGAGAGAGGAGAGAGAAGAGACAGACAGACAGACAGAGAGACAGAAGACAGTGAGACAGACAGACGTATATATATATAGACAGACAAACAGACAGACAGACAGACAGACAGGTAGGTAGGTAGATAGATAGATAGATACATAGATAGATAGTAGATAGATAGTAGATAGATAGATAGATATTGATAGATAGATAGATAGAGATAGATAGATAGATAGATAGATGAGATAGATAGATGAGAGAGAAAAAAGAACCTTTGTTTTTCGAGAGAGAAGAGAGAGAGAGAGAGGGGGGGGGGGGGAGAGATATTTATTTTTCAAGAGAGACAGACAAAGATAGATAGTTTGATAGATAGATAGATAGATTAGATAGATAGATAGAGAGATAGATAGAGGGGGAGAGAGAGATAGAGATAGTAGATAGATAGACAGACGACAGATAGATAGATAGATAGATAGATAGATAGATAGATAGATAGATAGAGAGGGAGAGAGATAGAGAGGGAAATAGATAGACAGACAGATAGATAGATAGATAGATAGACAGACAGACAGACAGACAGACAGACAGACAGATAGGATAGATAGATAGATAGATAGTTAAGATAGATAGTTTAGATAGATAGTAGATAGATGATAGATAATGATAGATAGATAGATAGATAAATGATAGAGAGATACACACACCAGAGCTACATTGAGCGAAAGAGGAGACAGATACACTAGAGAGAGAGAGACAGAGAGAAAACTGGATTGCGACACGACACAACACAACAGGAAGATTTTGTAAAAGAAAGAAGAGGAGAACGAGGAGGATAATGGGCGTGGAAGGGCAGGGGTGGGAGAGGACGCTAACAAAACTAGAATTTAAAAAAAATCCACCGAAAGGAAAAGAAGTAGGGAGAGGGAGGAGGAGGAGTGGAAAGAGGGAGAGAAGGGAGGTGGTATGTTACAACCTACAGGCTACTACCACAACACCACCACCACCACCCACCACCCACCACCATCACTCACCACCACCACCCAACCCAACCCCGAACCCTTTCTCCACCCTCTACCCCCACCCCCTCTCCACCACCTCCACCCACCACCACCCCACCCCCTACCCCCAATCATCAGGAATGCAAAGAGGGAGAAAGGAAGGTGACACACGCAGGTGTCCCACCCGTGGCTGATACTCAAAGACAACCAGACCTTCCTCCCTTCCTCCCTCCCTCCCCCTTCCTCCTCTCCTCCCCCCCCCCCCCGGGGTCTCTTCCCCCCTCCACCCCCCCCCCCCCCGCCCGTCCCAACTTAGGCCTAGGGGAGAGTGAGGGGAGGGGTGAAGAGAGTGGGGAGTGCGAGGGTGGGGTTGGAGTGGGGTTGTTACAGCCATGTCAGGATTCCCTTGTGGTTTTGGAAAGGGGATGGAGGAGGAGGTGGAGGAGGGAGGAGGGAGGATGGAGGAGGGAGGAGGGAGGAGGGAGGAGGGAGGAGGGAGGAGGATGGGAGGATGGAGGGAGGAGGAGGGAGGATGGAGGAGGGAGGATGGAGGAGTGAGGGAGGAGGATGGAGGAGGGACAACAGCAGTGGTTGGCAGTAGCAGTACGTGGAGGGTCGAGATACTGGGGGACCTTCCTGTCTGTTCCTGTCTGTCTGTGTGTCTGTCTGTCTGTGTATCTGTCTGTCTGTCTGAGTGTCTCTGTCTCTGTATCTCTGTCTCTTTGTGTGTGTGTGTGTGTGTGTGTGTCTGTGTGTGTGTCTGTCTGTCTGTGTGTCTGTCTGTGTGTCTGTCTGTGTATCTCTGTCTGTCTGTGTGTCTGTCTGTGTGTCTGTCTGTGTGTCTCTTTGTGTCTGTGTGTCTGTCTGTCTTTCTCTCCTTCTCGCTCTCTGTCTCTGTGTGTCTCTCTGTCTTCCTCTCTGTGTCTTTCTTTTTCTCTCTCCATCTCTGTCTCTCTTCCTCTCTCAGCTCACTCTCTCTCTTTCTTTCTCTTCACCCCTCCCTCTCTCTTTCTCTCCCTCTTTTCTCTCTCCTCCCTCCTTCTCTCTCTGTCTGTCTCTCTCCTTCCCTCTCTCTCCCCCTTTCTCTCTACCTCACTCTCTCCCTCTCTCTCTCTCCCCTCTCTCTCCCTCTCTCTCTCCTTCTCTCCCCCTCTCTCTCCCTCTCCCCCCTCTCTCTCTGTCTCTCACTTTCTCTCCCTCTCTCTCTCCCTCTTCCTGTTTTTCTCTTTCTCTCTCTGTCTTTCTGTCTCTCTCCTTCCCTCTCACTCCCTTTCTCCCTCCTTTCCCCATCCCTCTACCTCCCTCCCTCCCTCTTCTTCCCTCTCTGCCTCTCTCTCTCTGTC
>CM054162.1:24815710-24828210 GCA_028751875.1 Rapana venosa
CTCTCTCTCTCTCTCTCTCTCTCTCTCTCTCTCTCTCTCTCTCCCTCCCACCTCTCTCTCTCTCTCTCTTTCTCTTTCTGACACACATCATTCGTACATTTCATCTATTCGTTTATTTCGAGGATAACGAAATAAGCTCTCTTGCGCTTTTTAAAATAATTTTTTTACATCCAGTCCCCCGGTGTGAGTGTGGTTTTGTACATTTTGTCATCCAGTCCCCCCTAGTTTACGCTCCAGAAACGCGGAACAGGTTTTAACGTGTGCGAAAGATGTTCTGCATGCGTTCACACACGAGACCTCGATTTATGTCAGCCTAAAATTGTTTATTTTATTCTTTTGTATGGAGGATAATGGAATAAGCACTTATGTGCTTTTTACGTCCAGGCCCTGTGTGTATGCGGTTTTGTAAATTTTATCATTTGTTCCCACCGGCACACAATAGCCAACTCTTACGAAAAGCGGAACAGGATTTAACGTGTGCCCAAAGATGTTCTGCGTGCGTTGGCACACACGGGACCTCGATTATTCTCATCTGAAGGACTTTTGAGGAGAGTGGACTCTGCTTGATTTTTAACTCCAGGGGAAAAATCCCCCCCTTGAACGGGAATCGAACCCGGGTCGTCAGATTGCGAGCGCAATGTTCTAACCATAGGCTTTCCCGTCCCCCAGAAACACAAAAAGAGAGGGATAACAGAAAGACAACGAAGCAGTTAAGGGGCGAACAAGTGCCGCGTAGGAATAAACGGAATTAGGACTGATCACTCCCGACGATGGCCCTTTTACGCGCTAAAAAGTAGTCCCCAAGGACAACCGAGGGAAGCAGACGACTGTAATCTGATTTGGGCAGTGTGGAAGACGCTTCATTCCCTTTACAGCTGCCTTGTCCTTTTTTTTTTTTTTTTTTTTTTGGGGGGGGGGGGTGTGTTTGTGGGGATGTTGGTTTGGGGTGCGCACGATTGGGAAAAGGGATTTCACACACACATTTATGTATGTATGCATGCACACACACATGCATACACACACGCGGGAGCGCGCCCCAAGCACACACACACATACACATACACATATATACACACATGCACGCACACACACGTACACACAAACAAATGATATGTGACTGCTCACATGCGCACGTTTTAGTAATGCATGCGTACTCGCGTACTCACGCGCATAGACACACATACACACGCCACAAACCAACACACCAAAACACACACACACACACACAAAACACACCACACACACAAAACACACACACACACACGCATACAACATGCACAATGCGGGCACAAGCACACATGCACACACACACGGACGAGACACACACGGTAACACACAAACAATGCATATGTGACTGCCACATGCGCACGCATAGTTCATGCATGCGTATGCGTACTCACGCGCATAGACACAAAATACACACGCACACAAAACACACACACCACACACACACACACACACACACACACAACACACACACACTTTCACACACACACAGACAAACACCCCACACATACACACCGCGCGCGGTGCATGAAAATAGACAGATGGAGGTGATAGGGGGAAAAACGGAGCAAGGCAGAAAGAAAAAGAGAGGGATAGAAAAGAAGAAATTTCTAACACAGAATTTCCAGAAGATATGGATTCTTTTACTGCCCCCCCCCCCCCCCCTTCCCCACCCCCCCTCGGGGGGCCCGGGGGGGGGGAGGAGGGGGGGGGGCCCTTACAAAAAAATGCATGCACACACACCCCACCACACACACACACACAAAAACACACCACACACAAAACACACAACCCCTACACAAACAAAAACACACACACACCCACCACACACACCCCACACACAAAATATCCCCCACACACACACATAAACACAAAACACATACACAACACATACACACCCCACACACACTTTCACACACACATACCACACCCACTCACACCCACACCAAAAACCCCAAAACACATACACCACACACTGACCACACACACACACCACACCCCACACACTACACACCCCAACACACACACACACACACACACACCCCACACACACACAGGGCCCAACATTTTGGGCACACTTAAACCCCTTTTGGTTTTTTGGAAGAGTGGCCTTGTTTTTGCCCGTGGGATCAATTGTAAATATTTAAAAAAATTGAATATCCCGGGGGGACGGATAAAAAAAAGCACACAGTGCGCGCGCGCGCACCACACACACACAACACCCCACATACATACCCCCAACACCCATACACAAAACACAAACCACACCACACAACACAAAAACCACCCAACAACACAACACACCCCAACAAAAAAACAAAACCCACAAACACACCACAAACCCCCAAAAAACACAAACACCCACATAAAATACACCACCACATTTACCAAAACACAAAATTTACCCCACACAAAACACACACAAACCCACACACACACACAAACGCACGCACCAAAACGCCACACACACACACAAAACACACACACAAAAAAACACAAAAAAAACCCCCAAAAAAACACACACACACCCAAAAACACACACACACACACCCCACACACACAAAACCCCCAACAAAAACAACACACAAAAAACACACACAAAACACACACACCACAAAAACAAAACAAAAACACACACAACAAAAAACCCACACCGCGCACACCCCACACACACACAACACTTTTCACACACCCCACCACACAACTCCCACACACACACACACAAAACAAACCACTGTACTCACTCACACACACACACTGTACTCACCCCCACAAACACACAACACTGAAACTCACACACACACAGTACTCAAAAACACACCCACGCACCCCCACAACCCCAACACAAAAACAAAAACACAAAAAAACAAGACAACACAAAACACACACATACGGGCCCCAAAACATCTTTTTGTGCACACGTAAACCCTTTGGGGTTTTTTGGGAAGGGGGTAGGCCATTGTGGCCCCGTAGGTTTAAATTGACAATTTTTAAAAAAACTGCATATACACGGGATGGATGAAAAAACACACGAGTGCGCCCCGCGAAACCCCACACACACACACACACAACAAAACACACAACACACACACCAAAACAAAAACCACAAACAAAAAAAACCACACAACGCACACAACACACCCCAAAACACCCCAACACACTGTACAAACACACACACAATCACCCCACACACTTTCACACACACCCCCTGTACCCCACTCACACACACACACCCCACACAAAAACCCACACACACTGTATCACACACACACACACACCCACAACACACACTGTTTTCCCAAAAAAAACACAAAAAAAACACACACACACACACACACAGAAAACACAACAAAACACAACAAACCCACAACAAAAATACGGGCCCAACAACTTTTGCACACTTTAAAACCCGTTCGGCTTTTTGGAAGAGTAGGCCATTGTGTCCCCGAGGATAAAATTAAACAATATTTTAAAAAAATGCGAAATCACGGGGGCCTGAATAAAAAAAGGGCACACGATCCCGGGGGCGACACAAACAACGCGCGCGCGCACACACCCCCACACACCCACACACAAAAACCACACACATCGAAAAGAGAAAAAAAAAATTCTCACAAGGAATTTGGCTTACAAAGGGGAATTTCGGGTTTTTCGTAACAAATGACGTCACAGCAATCGCGGGGAAAGGGCAGGGGGAAGAACAAAATAGCATCGAGGGCCAATTACTCCCTTGCAAGGGCGGGTTTTATTGCGCGAAAAAAAATTAGCCCCACAGATGGGGGGGAAGGGAGGGTGGGGTTTAAGGGGGACAAAATTTAATTTTTTTGCGTGTTGGAGTGGCTTAATTTTTTGGGACAGTTTTTTTTTCTTGTGTAAAGTGTGTTTTTTGGGGGGGAGGGAGGGATTGGGGGGTTTGTGGGGTTGTGTGGGTTTTGTGTGTTATTTGTTCTTTTTTTTCGGGAAAATGGAAAAAGGGCATTGTGGTATTTTTAAATCCGGCCCCCGTTTTATATGTTTTTGTAAATTTTGTAAATTCGATCCCCAGGCACACAGTGGCTACTTTACGAAAAGCGGAACGGGTTTAAAAACCCGTTTGCACAAAATGTTGGGCCCGTGTGTGGTGTGTTGTGGGGCGTGTGGTTTTGTTTTTGTGTGGTGTGTGTGGTGTGTGTTTTCATTGTGTTTTGTGTTCTCTGTGTGGGGTTTTTAGTGTGTGTTATGTTTGTTTCCCGTGTTCTGTTTATTATTTGTAGTAGTATGGAATTTAGAGTGAATTTTATTTTTTTATCAGGATAAGGGAAAAACCCCACTTAGTGTTTTTTTTTATATCCAGTCCCCGTGTGTATGTTTTTTTTGAAAATTTGTCATCTTTTTCCTCCCGGGGACACAAGGGGCCCTACTCTTACGAAAAGCGGAACGGGAAATTTAACGTTCTGCGTGCGTTCGCACAGGGGGCCCCGGGTTTTTATATTCCCCCGAAGGCTTTTGGGGAGAGTGGGTCTGCACTGATGTTAACCCCGGGGAAAAATTCTTGAAGGGAATCAAACCCGGGTTGTCAGATTGCGAGTGCAATGTTCTTCCCTCTACCCCCCAAATCTCGCCCCCCCCCCCTCCCCGTGTTGTGTTTTTGTGTGTGCCCCGCGTGATGGTTGGGATAATTTGTAAATTTTTTTCTTTTTCTACATAATTATGTTTACGCTGTTTTACATATTTTATACCTTTGCACCCCACATCATCTGTATTAGTTTTTTGTCGTGTTATGGGTTTTTTGTGTTCTTCATGGGGAAAAATGCCATACTCCTTTTACAAAGGAAAAAGTTTTTTTACATAATAAGTGCCCCATGTTTTTTTTTTTTAAAAATATGTTTCCCCATGTTTTTATTTTTAAAATTTTTTGCACATGTTACGCGGAAACCTGCACGAAAATTCGGGGGGTTTTTAGTCTTCTTTTTTCGTCGTCGCCGAACTTCGACAGCAAATTTTCGTTGTGGGGCATATGAGCAAAAATTAAAAGGTTGCGCTTTCCGTTAAGCGCCTGGCAAATCATCCCCCACTCCCCACTTTGGGTGGGAGAGGAAATTTTTGTTAAACTTTTAAGTTTTTTTGAAAGAAAGGGCAGGAGAATTTGGGCCAAGAAGGGAGAAAATTTGAAAAGAAAGGGGGTGGGGACAAAAAGACCCAAGGAAACCAAGGGGAAACAAAGAGAGGGATAGAAAAAGGGGGAAATTTTTAGCAAAAGAAATTTTCCCGAAGGTAAGGGGTAATGCTGTTAAAAGAGCGAAAAATACTAATGAAAGTAAAATACACATATTAAGGAGAGACACGAAAGAGGAGAGAGAGAGGAGAGAGACAGAGACAGAGAGAGAAGAGAGAGTGTGTTTGAAATAATGCAGTACGATTCTCTGCAAAATGAATTTCGTCAGTTGCTGAAATTCATTAGTCCAATCTGCCATTGAACCAACTTGTTCCCCCTACTGTCTGTCCTGTCTGTCTGTCTGTCTGTCTGTCTGTCTGTCTGTCCTTCTCTCTCTCTCTCTCTCTCCTCTCTCCTTCTCTCTCTCTCTCCTCTCTCTCTCCCCTCTCTCTCCTCTCTCTCTTCTCCTCTCTCTGCTACAGACAGACACACAACATACAGACAGACATTCAGACATACATACATCCCAGACATACATACATACATACAGACAGACAGACAGACAGACAGACAGACAGACAGACATTCATACAGACAGACAGACATTCATACATACATACAGACAGACATACACATACAGACATACATACAGACATCGATCCTTTAGAGATGGGGAATTAACAAACACACAAAAAGAAGGACTAGTTACATGTATCCCTAAACATGACAAACCAAAAGAATTTATAAAAAATTGGAGGCCAGTATCTTTACTTAATGTTATTTATAAAATAGGCTCATCCTGTATAGCTAATCGAATAAAAACAGTTCTTCCCAAACTCATCAATGAAGATCAGACAGGATTTTTGCCTAACAGATATATAGGAGATAATATAAGATTGTTGAAATGATCTGATTAATTACCTAAAAAATGAAAAACCTTCCAGGTATGTTAATTTTCCATTGATTTTGAAAAGGCTTTTAATTCATTAAGTTGGCAGTTCATTTCAAAGGTATTTAAAGCATTTGGATTTGGAAAAGATATACTTCGTTGGATTTCAACCTTCTACAGAAATATTAAGTCTACAGTTATAGTTTAATGGACAGTGCTCCTCCTGGTTTAATATCCACAGAGGATGCAGACAGGGTGACCCTATATCTCCATATTTATTTATTCTCTCAGCAGAAATTCTAGCAATTATGATAAGAGAAAACCGAAACATCAAAGGTATTATATTAATGACACAGATAACAAGTTGTCACAGTTCGCTGATGACACACAGCTAATAAATAAAGGTGACAGCATATCATTTGAACAGTCCATGAAAACTTTAGTTTTTATTTGGAAAAGTGACTGGATCTGTTTATGAATATAGAGAAAACTAAAGTAATATGGCTTGGGAGCAAAACATTTTCTGATGTAAGGTATTTTGACCCAATTAAGGTTAGACTGGAACCCAAAACAGTTTAAATACTCGGAATATGGTTTACACCAGACTTGTCACAATGTGAAAAACTAAACTATGATAACAAAATTACAGAAATAAGATCTCTATTCAACATCTGAATAAAAAAGGAATATTACACCTATTGGTAGAGTGGCAGTGCTAAAATCTTTAATTCTTTCCAAAACTGATATATCTCTGGATACTGTTACCTAATCCACCAAATGATTATATAAATATACTTCAGAAGCTATGTTTTTAAGTTTGTGTGGAAAAAATAAGCAAGATAGAATCTCGAAAAAACCACAATCAAACATATAAAGCATGGAGGATTGGGAATCCCATCTCTAAAACAGTATATAATGGGTTAAAACTTATATGGATAAGAAAACTTAAACTCAGGATTCAATAAGTGGAGTTCTATCATTGAAGAGATTTGCCCTGTGTCAAAGATCTGGACAAATATAGCTACTGTATAACCAATTAGGGAAAGAAGTTCAAATGCATTCTGGATTGATACATTCATGCATACAAAATGTTTAGCAGGAAAGTTAAACATTGTTGATTCTGAAAATCTTTTGACCAGAAAACATATTTTTACAACGAGAATGTTAAAGTTGGTGGAAACTTCTTTCAAGTGAAAGAATGGATAGACAAACGATATTTTATCGCATTGCAGATCTAGTTGACGAAAGTGGAAATTTTTTGACATATGAACAATTTAAGAAGAAATATAATATCAAGAACAAATTTTATTACATATTTAGGCTGTGTTCAAGCGATTAAAAAGTATATCAGCAAAACGGACATCAATATAAATGATAATAGATCAAATAACCTTCAAAAGGCTTTGGGTTTTATTCTGACAATTAAAAAGGGAACACGCCCTTATTATGACATTCTGGTTGCAGATAACAAACAGCCAAAGTGTTGCGATAAATGGAACAATACAATATCAGGTGATCTCAACTGGAGAAATATTTTTGACAAAGTACATAAAATAAAAGAAAATTAAAATGAAGTGGTTCCAGATAAGACTGATCCACAAAATTCTAGCAACAAATAATATCTGGAAAAAATAAAAAATTGTTGAAAGCAACAAATGCACATTCTGTAAATTTTGAGAAAGAAACTGTTGATCATCTATTCTATGCTTGCAGCAAAATTTCTCATTTTTGGAATGAATTACAAAGCTTTCTTCAGGAAAATTGTACCAATACACATGATCTAGTGCTGTCAAAGGAACAGATTTTGTTTGGATTTGATTCTCGATCAAAGAGTGATGAAATACTAGATGAAATACTATTCAATGCAAAAATTTTTATTTACAGATCTAGAGTACAAAAAACGGAACCTCGATTTGGGGTTTTTAGAAAATATCTGAAAAAACTATATCAAACTAAAGAGTGTATTGCTAAAACAAAACATGACTTATAGTGTTTTGCAGGTAAATGGCAATATTACAGCAACTAATTGATGATGACTAGATACTTTCTGAAGAAACTGTTTTTGATAGCATTTATTTGTTGATATACTCAAAAATGCGATCTGTGTACTAAACCATTTCCATGTTCTTTTTTCTGTACAGTTTGTTAGGTTGTATTTAACTTATTTGAAATGTTGTATTCATAATCTGAATATATTGCAAACTCTTATATATACTTGCTTATAACATATATGTACATTTGTTCTATGTTATGCAAACAAATTATCTAAAAATCATTTGTAAAAACAACAACTCATCTTTTTAAAAAATGTAAAAAAGAAGAAAATCTCGATTACCAAAACTAAATTTAGAAACAGTTTGTGGGTAACAATTATGCGAATCTTTGAGTCCTATGGATTTGACCAATGTCACTTTAACATTTTACAGTGGATCGCAACAAGTGTCTTCACATAATTATTGCAGTGTATTGTATTGATCATGACAAGTGCCAATTTTTTACATAATTATTGCAGTGTATTGTTTTGATCATGACAAGTGTCACTTTTCGCATAATTATTGTATTGATCATGACAAGTGTCATTTTTCACATAATTATTGCGATGTATTGTATTGATCATGGCAAGTGTCACTTTTCGCATAATTATTGTATTGATCATGACAAGTGTCATTTTTCACATAATTATTGCGATGTATTGTATTGATCATGACAAGTGTCATTTTTCACATAAAAAACAAACAAACATACATACAGACATACATACATATAGACATACATACATACTACAGACAGACAGAAAGACATAAAGACACACACATACACATACACACCACAACACACACACACACACACACACACACACACAGACCGAGAGACAGACTGACAGACAGACAGACAGACAGACTGTCCAGTAAAGTAAGCCTCCCTTACACCACATAAATCTAATAGTGTCCTCCTCCCCTCCCCCCCCCCCCTCCCCCCCCCCCCCCCCCCCCCCCCCCCCTTTCACCTCTTCACCTCTTTGGACTACTTTTCTTCTTTTTTAGCGCGCAAGAACCAGTTGCTGGAGGAGTAATTGGCCTTTGATATGCTGTTATTTTGTTCTTCCGCCCTGCTTCACTGCGATTGGTCAGATTTAATTTATCATTTGGAACCTGAGACTTCTTTAGTTCAGCTGCCATTTTGTTTTATTGTTTTTTGTTTTTGTTACTTTTTTTCGACATAAGAAGCTGATTCAGTGTGTTTTTAGTTGTAGTAGAATACTCAGTTATTTTCTTCTGCTTTTTTGGGGTTTTTATATTCGTGATGTTCCTCCTTGACACAATTTTTAACTTCCTGAAAGAGAATCGGGCTTTTTCCACCATCTGATATGAGTAAAAGTGTTACAGTTGGATCACTAAGAACAAGGTTGTTTTAAAGGAATCTGGTTTTTGTTTGTATCTCATTTTATGTGTGGTTGATGTGAGGTTTTTCTCCAACAATGCGGTGTACCTGTCCTGTGTTGTTGACCCTTATGGTTGGCCAGGGCGTTGATACAAGGAGCGATAGTAGAGTTGGGTTTTATACCCCTGTTTTTAATCTGTGTATAGTTGCACAGTTTAAATATAACGACAGTAGAGTTGGGTTTTATACCCCTGTTTTTAATCTCTGTATAGCTGCACAGTTTTAATATAACGATAGTAGAGTTGGGTTTTATACCCTGTTTTTAATCTGTGTATATACACGGGGCCTCGGTTTATAATCTCATCCGAAGGACTTAGGGGGAGAGTGGAGTCTGCACTGATGTTAACTCCAGGGGGAAGTACCCCCTTGAACGGGAATCGAACCCGGGTCGTCAGATTGCTAGCGCAATGTTCTGACCACTAGGTCATCCCGCCCCCCGTGTGTGTGTGTGTGTGTCTGTGTGTGGGTGCGTGCGTGCGTGCGTGCGAGTGTATGTGTGTGAGTGAGTGTGAGTGAGTGTGTGTGTGTCTGTATGTGTCTTACACATGTATGTATGTATGTGTTTGTGCGTGTCTGTGTGTGAGTGCATGCGCCCGTATGTATGTATGTATGTATGTGTGTGTGTGTGTATTTGTGTGTGTGAGTGTGTGTCTGTGTGTGGGTGCGTGCGTGTATATGTATGTGTGTATGTGTTTGTGCGTGTCTGTGTCTGTGTGCGTGCGTGTGTATGTATGTATGTGTGTGAGTGTGTGTGTGTGCACGTGTTTGAGTGTGTGTGTGTGTGTGTCTGTGTGTGGGTGCGTGCGTGAATATATATGTATGTATGTATGTGTGTGTTTGTGCGTGTCTGTGTCTGTGTGTGGTTGCGTGCGTGCGCGCGTATGTATGTGTGTGTTTGTGCGTGTGTGTGTGTGTGTGAGTTTGTATTTGTGCTTGTGCACGCGCGCGTGTGCGTGTGTGCGCGTGCATCTCATTTCCCTGTCGTGTCCACCCCTAGGGATAGTCCAACAGGACAGAGACAGCTGTCAGGTCATTTAAGCTCTCTCCACACTACCGAAAATAGGATTACAGGCTTCTGCTTTTTCCTCCCCTTTTCTGTCCTTTGGGGACTACTTTTTAGCGCGTAGCAGCCATCGTCAGGAGTAATCAGTCCTAATTGCGTTAATTCCTCCGCGCAGTTGTTCGTCCTGATTGCTTTGTTTCATTTTGTTTTGTTTGCTGGTTGTTGTTGCTGCCTCGTCTTCTGTGACATCCCCCGTCCTGCTGTTCCCACGCCGCTCATGTCAATCTCAATCCCCCGCCGCAGCCATACATACATACCCAGATTTAGTTGTGTCTCATCCTCAAGGGTTGGATGTTCACAGGGAGCCGGCCCATCAATATCGGGCCGCCGTGAGGCCACCAGCCAAAGTTGCCCTGCATTGTTGCCGGGGGTCACTTCGGTGAGCGTTCTGTGGCGCCTATTCTGAGTTAAACATACGCAGGACACTCATTCATTCATTTATTCTTTTATATCGAGGATCATGGAATAAGCACTCATATGCTTTGTTTTTACATCCAGTCCCCGTGTGTATGCGGTTTTGTAAATTTTGTCATCTGACACCACCTACTTATCCCCCTACTAACAACGACAGTATTAGCTCAGCCGCGGAGGAGCCAGACTTGAGAGAGTTGCCCACCCGAGGTGGCAACCACCACAACGTCCCCCCTCCCACCCCTGCCCTTCCCTCTTCCCCTCTTCCGTGAAATTCTAAATCACGAAGGCGATGACACAAACTCACCACAGGCATAGAAGGGTATGGGGAAATATAACCCTGATGTCACCAGGAGACCATTTATTTTATTTCATTTATACCTCTTTTAAGTCACGGCAGATTTCTCTGCGTGAAATTCTTCGGGCTGCTCTCTCTCTCTCCCCCGGGGAGAGCGCGTCGCCACAAGAGCAGCGCCACCCATTTTGGGCTTTTTTTTGTTTTTGTCTGCAACTGTATTTGTTTCCCTTATCAGAGTGGCTTTTTTCTACAGAATTTTGCCAGGGACAACTCCCTTGTTGCCGTGGGTTCTTTTACGTGCAGCTGAATAATTTTGTGTAACACACGGGACCTCGGTTTATCGTCTAATCCGAAAGACTAGCGCTCAGACCACCACTTATGGTCTTATGGATGGAGGGGAAAGTTTCGGGCCCAAACGGGATTCGAACCACCGCACACACTTCCGACCCGGACTTTTTGGATTTCTAGACAGGCGCGTTACGGAGCAATCGGCCACCAAATCAGAACCAATTTTTTTAAATTATTGCATGATGATCAGTGAAGATGATGTAATGATGCTGTTTTAGAAGTGCATGTGCTTTGAGACTACGTTGACGGGGTTGTACTCTACGCTTACTATCATGATCGGTGGTCTAGAGGTAACGCGTCTGTCTAGAAAGCAAAACGTTCGTGTCGGAAGTGTGCGGTGGTTCAAATCCCGTTTGGGCCAGGCATTTTTACTCCATCCATTAGACCATGAGTGGTGGTCTGGGCGCTAGTCTTTCGGATGAGACGATAAACCGAGGTCCCGTGTGTCGCACAAAATTATTCAGCGCACGTAAAAGAACCCACGGCAACAAGGGAGTTGTCCCTGGCAAAATTCTTAGAAAAGAGCCACTCTGATAGGAAAGCCAATACAGATGCAGACCCAAAAAAAAAAATAATAATAAAAGGTGGCGCTGCTCTTGTGGCGACGCGCTCTCCCCGGGGAGAGCGGCCCGAATTTCACGCAGAGCAATCTCGTGACTTAAAGTGGTATAAATAGATACATAAATAAACAAATAAATAAATAAATAAATAAATAAATTATATGCCGGCGTCAACCGGGCCAGAGAGATACAGACACCCTGCAGTGTTGGTCAGGTAATGTGAACAACGTTCGTAATAATGTATCCGTAATGGAGATGGAGCTCCACCGTGAGGTTTCAGTCTTCCCACACACTCACTGACTAAGAAGGAAGGTGGCAGGATGGTTAAGACGTTCGCCTGCCAACAAGTC
>CM054162.1:24838210-24840710 GCA_028751875.1 Rapana venosa
TAGTCATTAATTTCAACCTACTTCATCCATCGTTAATTTTAACCTTGTCAGCTATTTGTGAATCTCAACCTTGTCAGCTATTTATGAATTTCAAACTTGTCAATTATTCATGAATTTCAACCTTGTCAATCATTTATGAATCTCAACCTTGTCAATCATTTTTGAATTTCAACCTTGTCAGTCATTCGTGAATTTCAGCCTTGTCAATTATTTATGCATCTCAACCTTGTCAATTACTTATGCATCTCAACCTTGTCAATCATTTATGCATCTCAACCTTGTCAATTACTTATGCATCTCAACATTGTCAATCATTTATGCATCTCAACCTTGTGAATCGCTCGTGCATCTTCCTCGAATCTCCGACGTGTCAATCTTTTTTTTCTGTTTTTTTTTTTTTTTTTGGGGGGGGTGAATTTTCAACATGACACTCATTTGAGAGTCTTCAGCAATAACTCAACATTCAAAAGTCTCCACACATGCCAGTTTGCCAGAGAATCTGCAAATACCATCAATCGTTTTTGTATCATCAAACAAAAAGCCCAACCATGTTAATTACTTGACAGTTTTCAACCTTGATTTGTGAACTTTCAACCACATGAAGCGGGTGTAAGTCTTGAACTACTGTATTGTATTATACTGTGTTGTATTGAATTGTATTCTATGTCAAAGATTCAACGCACGTCAATCATTTGGAAAATCGTCAACCATGCTATATGATTCCTCAATCTTCAGCAGTGTCACTATGTAAAGGAATTCTTCAGCAAAATTACCATTCATTCCAGATTCTCTCGTCCTGTCACTCATTCGCAAAAACTGTAAGCCACATCAGTTATATTTGCATATCTTTTTAAATGTGTCAAAGTCTTTCGTGAATATGCAGCCAGGATAAGTCATTCACGATTTGCATATCTTTAGCTGATTGTAAGTCCTTCATGAATATTGAGTACGGTCAAATGAATATTCTTTTAGGCCAAATCCTTCATGATTCTTTCAACACACCCCAAAATCACCGTATCCATCATCCACGATTTGCATATCTTCAACTGTTTGTCAGCCCATGGATATTCAAGTCACGTCAAATCCTTCACGAATATTCAACGCGACATCAAAAAATCACCCCTAATCAACCAAACATCCTTGGGGGTAAGAAAAACCCTCCCACAACCCACCCACCCCCCAAAAAAACAACAAAAAAACCAACCCTCACCTAACCGTCCTTCCACATAAACACACCCATCCCATCATCCCCACCCTCTCCTCCCCTCCCACTACTCCCCCTACTCCCCTCACCACCACCACCACCACCCCTACTCGCCCTTGACCCACTTTCCTCCTCCTCCGACCTTGACCTTGACATTGACCTGTACCGCGGGGTCATGGCCTGCGAAAGTGTGTCGGGGTCATCCTGATCGGCTAGCACGAAAGCTGTGTCGCTGTGTTCGAGGGTGTAAGCGAAGCGCCGGTGATACAGAAGTTGAAGCTGCCGGCGATGCCTCAGCGCGAAAGCGGTCACGAGGAGGATGACGAGGAGGGTGATGACGCTGGCGGATACGGCGATGACGACGTTCCGCGCAGGCCCGGAAGTCTCTGACACCGAGGGCATTCGGTTTCGGGAGTTTCCGTAGCGTGTTGCGTCGTCGGGTTGAAGGTGGCGGTGTTGGTCGTGGTTGTGGTTGTTGGTGGTGAGGGTGGTGGTGAGGGTGGTGGTGAGGGTGGTGGTGGTGGTGGTGGGTGAGGTGGTGGTGGTTTTGTTGTTGGTGGTTGTTCTGTGGGGAGGGGGCTGGAGAGAAATGGACATTATTATTAGTTATTATTATACAGTATTGTATGACAGCACTGATAACAGCTGTAGCATTAGTAACAGTGCTAACAGTAGTAGTAGCAGTAGTAGTAGTAGTAGTGGTGGTGGTGGTGGTGATGGTGGTGGTGGTGGTGATAGTAGTAGTAGTAGTAGTATAGTAGTAATAGTAGTGGTGGTAGTGGTGGTGGTAGTAGTAGCAGTAGTAGTGGTGGTGGTGTGGTGGTGGTGGTGGTGGTAATGGTGGTGGTAGTAGTTGTAGTAGTAGTAGTGGTAGTAGTGGTAGGGGTAGTAGTAGTAGTAGTGCTAATGGAGGTGGTAGTAGTTGTAGTAGTAGTGGTGGTGGTGGTAGTGGTGGTGGTGGTAGTAAGGGTGGTGGTGGTAGTAGTAGTAGTAGTAGAAGTGGTGGTGGTGGTGGTAGTAGTTGAAGTAGTAAGAGAAGTAGTAGTAGAAGTAGAAGAAGAAGAAGTAGTAGTAGTAGTAGTAGTAGTAGTAGTAACAATAGCTAGAATAGCAGTGGTTGTATGATTAGCAGTTTTCCCTGACTGTTCTGAAGATATTACACACACGCCAGCGTACATTCATGCACACACGCACGCACGATAACACACCACAACACACACACGCACGCACATACACACAACGCAACACAACACAACTACTTACGCACACACACACTCAACACCACACACACACACA
>CM054162.1:24845710-24873210 GCA_028751875.1 Rapana venosa
ATGCATCCCCGCGGCGAAGCGCGTGTCGATGTGCGTGACGGGGTTCCGGCCGACCTCCAGGGCCGTGAGGTTCCGCAGCCCGGAGAAGCACGTGTCCCTGAGCTCCGTGATGGCGTTGCCGCCGAGGTACAGCTTCTTCAGCCCCGTCAGGCGGGAAAACCCGAAGGGTTCCACGGCGCTGATCCGGTTGCCTCTCAGGGACAGCTGGGTCATTTTGGAGTGTTCGGGAAAGTCCGCGGCTGTGAGGTGGGCGATTCGGTTCTGCTCGATGCTGACCGTTTGCACGGAGGAGGGTATCGGGGAGGGGAAGGCGGTGAGCTGGTTTCCGTTGAGCCAGATCTGCTCCAGGTGGGGGATGAGGGAGAAGGTGCCCGGCTCCACCTCGGTCAGGAGGTTCTCGTCGAGAATGATGATGCCGAGGTAGCGCGTCTCCTTGAAGGAGTCTCTCGAGATCCTGGTGATGTTGTTCCCGTTCAGCCGGAGGTAGCGAATCGGCCAAGGTAATCCTGAAGGCACGTTCATCAACTGACACTCTGAGAGGTCCAGGTAAGACATCTGGACGTTTTCAGGAGAAGACGCCGTCCACGGAGGTGAGCGGGTTCTTGCTCATGCTGACGTAGGAGAGCTGCTTGAGGTCGTCGAAGGCGTCCGTGGTGACGTGGGACAGCTGGTTCTCTTCCACCATGAGATACACCAGCTTAACCAACGACCGCAAACCCTCCTCCGCCAACCTCCGCACTCTGTTTCGGGTCAGCACCAGCTTGGTGAGGTTGGGGAGGTTCTGGAACGACCCCTCCACGGAGACGATCCGGTTATCCGTGAGGTCCAGAATGTTCATCAGAGGGACGTTCCGGAAGACTCCAGGAGCGATGGTGGAGATGAGGTTAGACCCCAGGTTGAGGTGATTCAGCCTGGGCAGGTCGCTGAAGGCTCCGTCAGACAGGGAGGAGATCCTGTTGAAGCGGAGCATGACTTCTTCCAGGAGAGTGAGGTTCTGAAGCTGGTTCCCCACGGTTTCGATCAGGTTCGTCTGGAGGTCGAGGTGGACCACTCCGGCTGGGAGGTCTTCGGGGATCTCTGTGAGTTCTTTCCCGTAGCAGTCCACCCTTGACCCCGAGCACGAGCAGAGGCTTGGACAGGCGCGTGCTGCATTGACGACGAGGGATAGGAGGAGGATCAGGGTTATCAACGCACCAGCCATTTTCGTTTTCATGGGGGTTTTGTGTGTGCTGTGCTGCCTGGCTCACTCACTAGCTGTTTGAAGTGTTTTTAGCTTGGTTTTTTATGTTATCTCGCTCCCTTCAGTGATTCGAGAATAAATACAGAGCGCAGAGAGAGCACAAAAACAGATGTGTTGTCTTCTATTTACTCATTTTCAAGAGTTACAAAAATAGAAAAAAAAAGCTCTAACATTCACTCACCACCGAAGCATCACAGATACTGTTCATACACAAGCTCGATTTTTTGCTATTATTTGTCTGGATTGAAGGATTAGAAAGAAAGAAAATTATGGCTCCCAATGTTCACTCGTAAAGAGAAAAATTTCTCCTTTTTTTTTTCTCGCAGTTACACGAACACCTTTTAACGTAAAATACCCTACACTTCCTTCTCGTTATCTTCTTCCTGCATTCTCTCAGTCAAGATATTTCCCATTCCAAAACTTTTTTTTTAAATCACGGACGAAAATCAAAGTTATATCCCACTCTCCACACAAAAAACCAGATGTCCGTTACTCTCCCAAAATTTTACCAACGGTCATCCACTCTCCACACAAAAACCAGATGCCCGTTACTCTCCCAAGGATTTCACCAACGGTCATCCACTCTCCACACAAAAACCAGATGTCCGTTACTCTCCCAAGTGTTTCACCAAAGGTCACGCAAGTAACTGACTGACTGGTCAACCAGCGAAACGTCCGACCACATCTTTGAGCAGCCTTGTTAACTGATCGGCAAAACTGTCTCACTACTGCAACAGGAACTAGCCCCTTTACTCCCAAGCCACTAACAAGCAGGACCCACTCCCGTCACCCAGGCACTTGAGCTCCAAAATAGCTACATGTATATTTGGCATAATGGCATGGCATTGGCATTGGCACAATGGCAGACATCTCAAGTCCCCGGTGACTATGTGTGTTGTGTGTGTGTGTGTGTGTGTGTGTGTGTGTGTGTGTGTGTGTGTGTGTGTGTGTGTGTGTGAAGCGTGGAGGCAAGGTTTGTTGCTGGTCACGTCTTGTATGTATTACGGTGGAGTGATGATGTGTGATGGGATGCACAAAAACAATGGGAGAAATTGTATAGCTGGTTTCATTAGAGGTCTTGGTGATTTGAGTATGATTATGTTGTTGTTGTTGTTGTCGTCGTCGTCTTCAATTTAACATCTTTTCACTCTCAGTGACATTAGATGAAGGATGTGGAAAATGTAGTGGAAATTTATTATTTATTTATTTATTTTATTCTTTAAAATCGAGGATAATGGAATAGCACTCGTGTGCTTTTTAAATTTTTTTACATCCAGTGTGTTTGCAGTTTTGTCACTTTTGTCATCTGTTCCCACTGGCACACAATGGCCTATTCTTACGAAAAGCGGGTCAGGGTTTAACGTGTGCGCAAGATGTTCTGCGTGCGTTCGCACACGGGACCTCGGTTTATAGTCTCATCCGAAGGACTTTTGGGGGAGAGTGGAGTCTGCACCGATGTTAACTCCAGGAGAAAAAAATCCCCTTGAACGGGAATCGAACCCGGGTCGTCAGATTGCGAGCGCAATGTTCTAACCACTAGGCTATCCCGTCCCGTTCTCTTCAGTTTAACATCTGTTCAATCTCGGTGATATTAGATGAGGGATGTGGAAAATGTAGTGGAAGTTTATTTATTTATTCTTTTAAATCGAGGATAATGGAATAAGCACTGGTGTGTTTGTTTTTTTATATATACATCCAGTGTGTTTGCAGTTTTGTCATTTGTCATCTCCACCGGCACACAATGGCCTATTCTTACGAAAAGCGGAACAAGATTTAACGTGTGCGCAAGATGTTCTGCGTGCGTGCGTTCGCACACGGGGCCTCGCGTTAATAGTCTCATCTGAAAGCAGAGAGGGGAATGGAGGGAGAAAAGACTGATAAAGTAACATGTGTGTTGGTATTTTCATGCGATTATAAGGGGTTTAAAACTTAAACATGAGTAAAATTTAAATTCAATACAGTGTCAACAAAATAACTACTAGAAATATTATAGGGGAGTGTGCAATAGACATTTAAGAATGGCGATGGCTAACTTTGGCTTTTCAAATTTTTTTAGTGTATATATATCTCTCTTTGTAAAAATATATCTTCTTTACTTTTAATGTATATATACATATATATGGATAGCCTAGTGGTTAGAACATTGCACTAGCAATCTGACGACCCGGGTTCGATTCCCGTTCAAGGGGGATATTTTCCCCTGGAGTTAACATCAGTGCAGACTCCACTCTCCCCAAAAGTCCTTCGGATGAGACTTTAAACCGAGACCCCGTGTGCGAATGCACGCAGAACATCTTGCGCGTATGTTAAATCCTGTTCCGCTTTTCGTAAGAGTAGGCCATTGTGTGCCGGTGGGAACAGATGACAGAATTTACAAAACTGTATACACACGGGACTGGATGTAAAAAGCACATAAGTGCTTATTCCATTATCCTAGATATAAAAGAATAAAATATAAGAAAATATAAAAAATATAAACACACACACAGTTCAAAAATCATGTTGTAAATTTTTTTAAGACATATACTTGTTTGATTGAGCTTGCTCTAACACTTCACTTTTTAGAAGACAGTCTCCGACATAAAACTTAAACCAAAATCAGACTTAGCCCTCTTTTTTATTTCAAAAGATGCGGTAAGTAATTAAACGAAAGACAAGGAAATGATGGGGGTTGAAACACTAACAGGACAAATCCCAGATTCTTTGAGATTGCAGACCCATGACCTGTGAGGTCAAGAGCGAGCAAGCGAGCGAGCATCGTCCTGAAGTAAACAATAACTTGTTGAAGTTCCCGAAGTGAACTATAACTTGAAGTTCCTGAAGTGAACTATAACTTGCTGAAGTGAACTATAACCTGTTGAAGTACCCGATTGAAGTTCCCGAAGTGAACTAAAACCTGATGAAGTTCCCGAAGTGAACTATAACCTGATGAAGTTCCCGAAGTGAACTAAAACCTGATGAAGTTCCCGAAGTGAACTAAAACCTGATGAAGTTCCCGAAGTGAACTATAACTTGCTGAAGTGAACTATAACTTGTTGAAGTTCCCGAAGTGAACTACCACTGGCTGAAGATCCTGAAGTGAACTATAACTTGTTGAAGTTCCCGAAGTGAACTATGACTTGCTGAAGTTCCCGAAGTGAGCTATGACTTGTTGAAGTTCCCGAAGTGAACTATAATTTGCTGAAGTTCCCGAAGTGAACTATGACTTGTTGAAGTTCCCGAAGTGAACTATGACTTGCTGAAGTTCCCGAAGTGAACTATAACCTGTTGAAGTTCCCGAAGTGAAGTATAACTTGTTGAAGGTTCTGAAGTGAACTATAACCTGTTGAAGTTCCCGAAGTGAACTGTAACTTGTTGAAGTTCCCGAAGTGAACTATGACTTGTTGAAGTTCCCGAAGTGACGTATAACTTGTTGAAGTTCCCAAAGTGAACTATAACTATTAATTGTTACTGGTTGTATGACTGTGTAAGAATGAGTTGAGTGCAAGCGCTTTGATTTGTCTCTGCAAGATATAGCGCTATATAAATTCCATTTATTATTATAACCCCAGTGAAAAATGTTTATATATATATATATATATTCCAAAATCTTCATGTTAATTTTTTTAAATAATATACTTATTTGCTTGAGCTTGCGCTAAACACTTCTTTTTTTTTAGAAATCAGTTGCCAACATAAAACTTCAAACCAAAATCATACAACCATTTTGTATATATATAATATATATATATATATATATATATATATATATATATATATATAATATATATATATAATATATATATATATATATATAATGTTTCAAAATCACCGTGTTAAATTTTTTTAAAGACATATACTTATTTGCATGAGCTTTCAATCAAAACCTGTCAAAATGGAATGTGGAGTCCCGCAGGGATCAGTCCTGGGTCCTGTTCTCTTTACTCTCTACACTGCTTCACTCTCACATATAATAAACAACCACCATATTGATCATCATTTCTATGCCGATGATACTCAGCTTCAGTGCAGTGATACTGTTGAAAACTTGCCTTCCCTCCTGACAAATATGTCCTACTGCCTTCAAGACATTCAAAACTGGATGACTCAGAACAAGTTACAACTTAATGCCGATAAAACCGAAGCCATGCTCATAGGGACCCAACATAAACTTTCCTCTATCGCAAAAACTTCAATAGAATTCGGCAATACGTCAGTTCCTTTGTCCAACTCTGTGAAGTATTTAGGAATAGTTCTTGACAATACACTCTCTATGAAAAAAATCATCACCCAGACCTGCCAGTCTTGCTACTATCAATTACGGTGCATAAGCGCGATTCGCAAGTATCTGTCCACTGATGCAACTTCCAAGCTTGTCACATCTCTCATTCTTTCACGTTTAGACTACTGTAATTCTCTTTTGGCTGGCCTACCAGCATCATCTATCCACTCTCTTCAACGCATACAAAACTCTGCAGCTCGACTGGTCTTAAGAAAGAAAAAATCTGAACACATCACTCCTCTTCTGCGATCTCTTCACTGGCTGCCTGTCTCACAAAGACTGGAGTATAAAATCAATACCCTCTGTTTCAAATGTCTCCACAAATCTGCACCCTCTTATCTCTGTAACTGTCTTCATCTGTACACTCCATCCCGTTCCCTTCGTTCAGCCGCAGATACTTTGTGCTTTCGAACACCCAGATTCAAACAAACCACTATTGGCCGTCGCTCCTTCTCTGTTTCTGGTCCATCCACCTGGAATGACCTCCCTCTTTCACTTCGCCAAAAGCCTTCACTTGATACCTTCAAATCCAGCCTCAAAACACACTTATTTCCTACCTGAGACTTTCCCCCCAAATATCTGTCCCTAATTTTCAACAGCATCTTTCACCTTCTAAGTGTTGTTCCGAGTGTGTGTGTGTGTATGTGTGTGTGTGTGTGTGTGTGCGCGTGTGTGTGCGTGCATACGTGCGCGCGCATGGATTTGAAATATGTTGTTCGTTATGTTTAAGGAGAGTTGCATGCCTGTAAATGATTGAGTGCAAGCGCTTCGATTTGTTTGTTTTTTTACAAGATTCAGCGCTATATAAATTCCATATATTATTATATATTATTATTATTATTATAGCTTGCGCAAAACACTTATCTTTCTTTAGAATTCAGTCGCCAACATAAAGCTTAAACGCTTAAAGCAAAATTAGACTTAGCCATTTTTAAATATATATATATATATATATATATATATATATATATATATATATATATATATATATATATATATATATATACACGTTCCAAAATCATCATGTTAATTTTGTTTTCAAAACACATACTTATTTGCATGAGCTTGCGCTAAACACTTATCTTTTTTTTAAGAAATCAGTCACCAACATAAAGCTTAAACCAAAAGCACTTTTTTTTTATTCCAAAAGATACGGTAAGTGATTACGTTAACTGAATGACCCAAAGGGTGATGACCAGCTGATTGTGAGTAATAGTGGTCAGTGTGGGGGTTAAGGTTTCACTGGGGGTTATAGTTCACTTCCGGATGACGCCTGTTCGATCACTCTTGACCGCACGGGTCATGGGTTTGTGATCTCTAAAAAAAAAAAAAAAGTCTTGAGGTTTGTTCTTTAAGTTTTGCAACCCCGCCATCACGTTGTCTTTGGTTTAAATAGGGAGGTTTTTTTTTCAGAACTAAGAATAGATAATAATAATAATGGTAATGATAATAATAATAATGTATGGAATTTATATAGCGCTGAATCTTGTAGAGCAACAAATCAAAGCGCTCAGATTTTTTTTTAATATCAGGATAATGGAATAACCACTCGTGTGCTTTTTTACATCCAGTCCCCGTGTGTATGCGGTTTTGTAAATAAACATCGAAAACAAACAGCATTTTGGAATCAAAGCATTATTCGGAAATTAGTATAAACATCGAAAACAAACAGCATTTTGGAATCATAGCATTATTCAGAAATGAGAATAAACATCGAAAACAAACAGCATTTTGGAATCATAGCATTATTCAGAAATAATCAACTTGGAAAATAAACAGCATTTTGGAACCATAGCATTATTCAGAAATAAGTATAAACATCGAAAACAAAAAGCATTTTGGAATCATAGCATTATTCAGAAATAAGAATAAACTTTGGAAACAAACAGCATTTTGGAATCATAGCATTATTCAGAAATGAGAATAAACATTGCAAACAAACAGCATTTTGGAATCATAGCCTTATTCGGATATGAGAATAAACATCGAAAACAAACAGCATTTTGGAACCGTAGCATTTTTCAGAAATGAGAATAAACATCGAAAACAAACAGCGTTTTGGAATCATATCATTATTTCGAAATGAGAATAAACTTTGGAAACAAACAGCATTTTGGAATCATAGCATTATTCGGAAATGAGAATAAACATCGAAAACAAACAGCATTTTGGAATCATAGCATTATTCAGAAATAAGTATAAACATCGCAAACAAACAGCATTTTGGAATCATAGCATTATTCAGAAATGAGAATAAACATCGCAAATAAACAGCATTTTGGAATCATAGCATTATTCAGAAATAAGAATAAAACATCGAAAACAAACAGCATTTTGGAATCATAGCATTATTCGGAAATGAGAATAAACTTTGGAAACAAACAGCATTTTGAAATCGGCATTATTCAGAAATGATAATAAACATCGATAACAAGCAGCATTTTGGAGTCATAGCATTATTCGGAAATGAGAATAAACATCGAAAAACAAACAGCATTTTGGAATAGTAGAATTACTCAGAAATAAGAATAAACTTTGGAAACAAACAGCATTTTGGAATCATAGCATTATTCGGAAATAAGTATAAACATCTCAAACAAACAGCATTTTGGAATCATAGCATTATTCGGAAATAAGTATAAACATCGCAAACAAACAGCATTTTGGAATCATAGCATTATTCAGAAATAAGTATAAAACATCGAAAACAAACAGCATTTTGGAATCATAGCATTATTCAGAAATAAATATAAAGATAGAAAACAAACAGTACTTTTAGAATCACAGCCTTATTCAGAAATAAGAATAAAACATCGAAAACAAACAGTATTTTGGAATCATAGCATTTTTCAGAACTAAATAAAAACATCGAAAACAAACAGCATTTTGGAATCATAGCCTTATTCAGAAATAAGAATAAAACATCGAAAACAAACACAAACAGCATTTTGGAATCATAGCATTATTCAGAAATAACAAAAAACATCGAAAACAAACAATATTTTGGATTCATAGCACTATTCGGAAATAAGAATAAACATCGAAAACAAACAGCATTTTGGTATCACAGCAACAACAAGCTTGTAGCTTATGGTGTGTGCTCAATTAAACAATGAAAATTCACATGAACATAACGGTTGCTGAAGCTGCAAAGTGTAAACCAACAACAACAAAAATGTTCATCGATTGCAATCTTTGCTGATGTAAACAGATTAAAAAGGAACATGGCACTAGGAAACGCATCTATTTTGTAGATTAAGCACACAAAAGCAGTGGGATTTTTTAAAAAGGGCGGAGGGTGTTTTAAGGAATCATGTTTTTGGTTTTATCTCATTTTATGTGCGTGTGGTTGATGTGGTTTGTCTCTTTCCCCCCCCCCCCCCCCCCCCCCCCCCTCCCCCCGCCCCAAACAACGTAGTGACTGTCCTGGGTTGACCCTTATGGTTGGCCAGGGCGTTGATGCAAGGAATGACAGCAGAGTTGGTTTTATACCCTATTTTAACCTGTATATAGTTGCACAGTTGTGTTTATTCTGAGATTAAAAATTTTACGAGGTGACAGCCCTGATATGGGCTCTGTGGTCGGCGGGGCTATAAACAAGAGGATTGGATTGGATTGGATTGCTTTTTCTTCTTCTTCTTCTTCTTCTTCTGCTTCTTCTTCCTTCTCCTTCTTCTTCTTCTTTTTCTTCTTCTTCGTCTTCTTCTCCATCTTCTTCTTTTTTTCTTTTTCTTCTGCTTTTCCGTCTTTTTCTTCTTCTTCTGCTTTTCCGTCTTTGTCTTCTTCTTCTCCATTTCTTTCAGTCTGTCTGTCTTTCTTTCTTTTTCTATCTTCTTCTTCACTTTCTTCTTTTTGTGGTTCTCTTCTTCTTCTTCTTCTTCTTCTTTCTTCTTTTTCTTTCTTCTCTTCTTCTTCTTTCCTTTCTCTCTTCTTTCTTCTTCTTCTTCTTCTTGTCCTTCTTCTTTCTTTCCTTTTTCCTTCCTCTTCTTCTTCTTGTTACGTGTTAATGATGACATCTCCTAGTCACAAACAAAATTACGTGCGCAAAAAAAAGGAATCTCTATTAGAGATTAGAAATTCACCCAAAGCCCTGATTGGGAAACTTCAACGCTGGGGTCATAATAATTATTTTCACTGTAATTGTGTGGGTTTTAACCACTCGGCAACCTTCCCTTCCCTTCCCCCATGGTGGTGGTGGTGGGTGGTGGTGGTGAAGAGGGAGAAGGAAGAAAAGAGATCACAGTGTGATGGCCTGATGATCACTTGAGAGGCCACTCACTTAGGTGCTGCCTTCTGTGTCCTTGATATTTCCTGGTCGTTGAAATCTATCTGTGTGTGTGTGTGTGTGTGTGTGTGTGTGTGTGTGTGATGAGAGAGAGAGAGAGAGAGAGAGAGAGAGAGAGAGAGAGAGATGGAGAAAGTGTGTGTGTGTATGTGTGTGTGGTGTGAGAGAGAGAGAGTGTGTGTGTGTGAGAGGAGAGAGAGAGAGAAGAGAGAGAGAGAGAAGAGAGAGAGAGAGAAAGTATGTGTGTGAGGGAGAGAGTCTGTGTGTGTTTTTGTGAATCAGAGACAGAGGGAGAGACTGAGTGAGTGAGTGGTGTGTGTGTGTGTGTGTGTGTGTGTGTGTGTGTGTGTGTGTGTGTGTGTGTGTGTGAGGAACAGAGAGAGTGAGTGTGTGCGAAGATGAGGAGTGGTGTGTGTGTGTGTGTGTGTGTGTGTGTGTTGTTTATCTTATTCTTTTATATCGAGGATAATGGAATAAGCACTTATGTGCTTTTTTATATATCCAGTCCCCGTGTGTATGTAGTTTTGTAAATTCTGTCATCCGTTCCCACCGGCACACAATGGCCTACACTTAAGTAAAGCGGAACAGGTTTAGCGTGTGCGCAAGATGTTCTGCGTGCGTTCGAACACGGGTCTCAGTTTATAGTTTCATCCGAAGGACTTTTGGGGAGAGTGGAATCTGCACTGATGTTAACGCCAGGGGAATATATCCCCTTGAACAGGAATTGAACCCGGGTCGTCAGATAGCGAGTGCAATGTTCTGACCACTAGGCTATCCCGTCCCCATGTGCCCCATGTGGTGTGTGTGTGTGTGTGTGTTGTGTGTTGTGTGTGTGTGTGTGTGTTTAAATTCATTTAAAGTCAATTCACAAGTTGTGATATTCGAGGGGATTGGGGCGGGAGAGAGAGAGAGAGAGAGAGAGAGGGGGGGGGGGGGTAGAGTGTGTGAGGGGAGGAGGAGGGGCGTGTAGTTGGTAATGTATGGGAAAAGGAATCTCCTTCGTCGTCGTCATCGTCGAACGCTCAGACAGCAACTATTGTTGTCCATTACATGAGCGAAAATGCGTCACGCTGCCGTTAAGCGCCTGACAAGTCAGACCCTGCGCATCCGACTTCGGCATAAGAGAGAACTGTTATTTTTTAAGTCTTTCTGGGGTGGGGGGGGGGGGGGGAGGCAGGAGAATGGACCAAGAAGGCAGAAAATAGACGAGGAGAAGGTGACAGGAAGAAAAGGAACAAGGCAGAAACAAAAAGAGAGGGATAGAAAAGAGGAAATTTCTGGCACAGAATATCCAGAAGGTGGGGATGCTATTTATACTGATAGGTCCCTCCCCCCCCCCCCCCCCCGACCTCCCTAGGGGGGCGGAAAGGGAACCTCAAGGAAATCAATGCTTGTTACGTTGTTTTTTTTAAATGCGTCATTAACCCACTGAACGTCACTCATACAACACTAAATGATTACAAGAGCTGTTTGATATACAATGTAATTTTTTTTTCTCAGCCGATTCTCTGGAAAGTACATTTGACGTGTAAGCCAATCCATCAGTCGATCCTTTACATCATTCGGTCACAAAACTTGAGTTGCGTTTGATACGCTGTAATCTTAGGGAAAATAATCATAAAAACTGGTCTTTAAATTACTTATGCTGACAAATACACGAACAAAATTAATAAGAATTAAACGCATCGCAAAACTGAGCTATGTGATCACAGTGGAAAAAAAACAACAGTATAAACTTCTATATTATATGAATCAATATCTAAACACATCAACAAATACTTAAATGAATAGTCTTTTGTTTGAATGAACCCATCGGAAAACTGAGTTATAGTTTTTGTGATCACAGTGGGGAAAAAAAATTCTGTATAAACTTCTATATTACATGAATCAATATCTAAACACATCAACAAATACTTAAAAGAATAGTCTTAAGTATGAATGAACTCATCATCAGAAATCTGAGCTATGGTTCTCATGTTGTGATCACATTGGGGAAAAAAATCGGTATAAACTTCTATATATGAATCAATATCTAAACACATCAACAAATACTTAAATGAATAACCTTAAAGTATGAGTGAACTCATCGGAAATCCGAGTTATGGTTCTTGTGATCATAGTGCACAAAAATAAAAATTCTATATAAACTTCCACATATAAATCAATATCTAAACTACATTGACAAACACGAAAATAATTTTTTAAAAGAAAAAAGAAATTCCACATACCTTCCTATCCTTTCAGGCTATAAAGAGAGAGAGAGAGAGAGAGAGAGAGAGAGAGAGAGAGAGAGAGAGAGAGAGAGAGAGAGAGAGAGAAGAGAGAGAGGGTAGAAAACCCAACAGAATCACTCCTTACAACAGAATTCCGCCACAGGCAGGTTCTCCTTTCTCTAGGTGGGTCATGATGCAGAATAGCGACTCAGGGATGCTGGGTGGCCTCTTCTTCTTCTTTTTGTCCTTCTTGTTTTTCTCCTTCTTCTGCACTTTCTTTCCTCTGCGTCTCCGTAATCCCGTTAGGTTCGGGCTCTGTCGTCTGGGGGGAGGACGACGACGGCGGCCTCCTCTCACGCTTCGGGAGAACGGGGCAGTTCGCCCTGGGTTTGTCAGGGCCGTAGACCTCGTAGTACCTCCTGATGACCTTCCGCTGCAGATCCTGATGCCAGGTGGGCTTAGGGGGAGGGAAGGTGTCGGGAAGCTTCCTCAGCGTGGAGTTGGGCAGCACCTTGTAATCCAGCAGCCTTCTGTAGGCCTCCCTCATGACCGGGTGAACCAGCACCTCCTTCTTCTCCAGGACCCGCTCGGACACGGCGAACAGGCTCTGCAAGGTGGCGGAGTCCGACTGGGAGATGAGGATCTCGGAAGAGCGACGCCGGTCGGGTTTGGTGGAGGCGGCGCCCTTGGCGGCCGTTTGGGCGTCCGGTTCTCGTATCAGTTGAAGGAACATGTCCAGCCGCCCATTGTCTTGAACGTGGTCGCTGCTGGAGTCGGAGTCGTGCGTGCCCTGAAGACACATCTTGAACATGTGGAGAACGTCTTTGACGGTGAACTTCTTCTTGAAGAAAGGGTGGTCCATGTCGTCGAAATCGAAGGGATCGTCCTCCTCCTCGCCGAGTTCTGGCACCGGTCGGAGTTTGGAGGTGGGTTTTGCTGCCATTGTTTAAACTGCGGTGAGGAAGAAAAGGGTGAGGTGGTTTGTTGCTGTGGTTGAGCTTTTTGATGTGTAAGAAAATAAAGCAAGTTGGGTTTGTTGCTGTGGTCCGAGATTTCACAACAGCTTTTGATGTGTAAGAAAATGGTTTGTTGCTTATGTCGAGATTGTTTCACAACAGCTTTTGATGTGTAAGAAAATGAAAGAAGTTGGGTTTGTTGCTGTGGTCCGAGATTTCACAACAGCTTTTGATGTGTAAGAAAATGAAACAAGTTGGGTTTATTGCTTTGGTCGAGATTTCACAACAGCTTTTGATGTGTAAGACAATGAAAGAAGTTGGGTTTATTGCTTTGGTCGAGATTGTTCTCAACAGCGTTTTGATGTGTAAGAAAATGAAAGAGGTTGGGGCTTTATGGACTTCAGCTTATTGTGGTCTCGTTAGCATAAGAAAAGTTTTGCTGATAAGTATGCTTAATATTTTATTTCGGGATAGCGTGGGGTGGAGGGGGGGGGTAACGTTTTGTAGATGTTACTTTGGTCAAGGATTCTCTATAATTCTAATTGTTTAGATAAAACAGGTTTTGTATTAAAACTGTATTTTTAAAAAATAAAATTTGGTCACTGGGTATGCTCTTATCGAAGCGGGAATTTTGCCAGTACGTACGCTTAAATTTGTGTTTGCTGCAGCAGTAGAAATTTTGCAACGATTGAGACGCTGGTCTTGTCCAGTGTAAACTGTTGTTCCTGAATTCTCTCGTTTCTAATCCCAGTTGAGTTGGGCAGGGGCTTTCTCATCCATCCACTTTAGATTACACTCTCTAATTTGACTGCAAAATGTTCCGATTTGTTTAACTTTTGCCGAAACGCAGTGATAACACTTCAACCTCACTTACCGAACCAAAGAATGGAGTTTCACTTGAAGACCCACTCTTTCAAGTTTTTTAACTGTTCCCCAAAACTGCTAGATCTCTCACACGCTGTTGATTTGTCTGCGTTAGATGAAAGAAGAGATGCACGTTTAAAAATACACCTTGGATCTCTGAAAGTTGTGACTCTTTCAGTTTGATTTAGAATCTTTTGGTATTGGGCTAAAATTATACACGCAAGCTCTCTTTTTATGACTGTATAAACGAGAACCTCTCTACTGTTTGCTTGTTGTGTATTCACTTGCATCGAAGAACACCCCAATGCTCCAAAACCGAAGGAAAGAATGGGGTCTGACGTCATTTTTCTAAAAAGGATGTCGTCAGTCACACGTCATTCTGATAAGCGCTGGCGTTTTGTTGTGTTTTTTTTGGTTGTTTTTTTATTTTTTTACTTGACTTCAAAACACAGGCAGTCCAAGACAAGAAGTGTGTGTGTGTGTGCTTTCTTTCTTTCTTTCTTTCTTTATAATTTAACGTCTGTTCACTCAAGGTGATATTAGGCCAAAGATAAAGTGTTATAATATATAGAGAACGCGCGCGTGTGTGTGTGTGTGTGCGCGTATGTGTGTGTGTGTGAACGTGTCTGTGAGTGTGTAGTGCATGTATGTTTGTGCGCGTGTCTTTGTGTGTATGTGTGTGTGTTTGTGTGTGTGTGTTTATTTAGGTGTGCTTGCAAGAATGTGAGTAGATGTGCATTTGCGAGCTAAGGTAGGGGTGTGCGTGCGTGTGTGTGTGTGTGCGTGTGTGCGTGCGTGTGTTTGTGTGTGTTTACCTATTAGTGTGTGTGTGTGAGGGAGTTAGAGCGAGTGACAGAGTGTCTCTTGGTGTGACTCCAAAGCCAAAGTGCAACACAATGTCCTGTATAGATGGTATTGTACACTTTTTTTTCAGTCATAGCAGATTTCTCTGGCGTGAAATAAGCGCTACTCTCCTTGGTGGGGAGCGCGTCGCCACGAGGGCAGCGCCACCCTTTTTAAAAAAAAAAATTCCTGTCTTCCATGTGTGTTCGTTTTCCTGTCAGAGTGGCTGTTTTCTACAGAATTTTCATAAAGTCTTATTGCCGTAGATTCCTTAACATGCGCTGAATGCGTCTTGACCACTGGACCTCAGTGTATCCTCTCATCCCAAAGACCTGGTGACAAAGTTTCGGGCACAAGGTAGGATCGAATCCCCACTTCTCGCTTCTTTTTTTTTTTAAGGAAGTATGTTACCTCTAGATCTCTGATTCACTTAATCGTTTACTATGACAAGGATGTATGCTTATTTTTTTGTTCATTTCAATTTTTTTCGAGGATAACTGAATAAGGACTCGTGTGCTTTTTTGTTTGTTTTTGGTTTTAAATCCAATCCCTCTATGCATGTATTTTGTCAGTTCTGCCATCCCTTCCCATCAAGCACAAATGGTCTACTCTTCCCTAAAAGCGGAACTGGTTTTAACGTGTTGGCAAGATGTTCTGCGCGCGTTTGCACACTTCGGTTTATACACTCATCGGAAGAACTTTAGGTAGAGTGAAGCCGGCAATGATGTTAACTCCAGAGGGGGAAAAAACATCCCCTTTAATTTTATTTTAATTTTTTTTAAATAATTTTTATTCTTTTATATTGAGGATAATGGAATAAGCACTTGTGTGTTTTTTTGCACCTAGTCCCCGTGTGTATGCAGTTTTGTAAATTTTGTCATCCGTTCCCACCGGCACACATTGGCCTACTCTTCCGAAAAGCGAAACGGGTTTTAACGTGTGCGCAAGATCGCACGCTCGGGGGCCTCGGTTTAAAGTCTCATCCGAAGAACTTTTGGGGAGAGTGGAGTCTGCACTGATGTTAACTCCAGGGGAAAATACCCCCCTTGAACGGGAATCGAACCCGGGTCGTCAGATTGCGAGCGCAATCTTCTAACCACTAGGCTATCCCGTCCCCTTGAACGGACCTCTGGTTGGTGGCTCAAACCTGGGCCGTCAGATCAAGAGCGCAATGCTCTAACCACTAGGCTATCCCGTCCCCTTGAACGGACCTCTGGTTGGTGGCTCAAACCTGGGCCGTCAGATCAAGAGCGCAATGCTCTAACCACTAGGCTATCCCGTCCCCTTGAACGGACCTCTGGTTGGTGGCTCAAACCTGGGCCGTCAGATCAAGAGCGCAATGCTCTAACCACTAGGCTATCCCGTCCCCTTGAACGGACCTCTGGTTGGTGGCTCAAACCTGGGCCGTCAGATCAAGAGCGCAATGCTCTAACCACTAGGCTATCCCGTCCCCTTGAACGGACCTCTGGCTGGTGGCTCAAACCTGGGCCGTCAGATCAAGAGCGCAATGCTCTAACCACTAGGCTATCCCCCCCCCCCCCCCCCCCCCAACCCAACCCCTTTTTTCCAAAGTTCCCACTGGCACAAAATGGCCTACTCTTCCAAAAAGCCGAAACACAGAGTGCTAGCACCATGATCGCAAATCAATTTCTCTCTCTCTCTCTCTCTCTCTCTCTCTCTCTCTCTCTCTCTCTCTCTCTCTCTCTCTCTCTCTCTCTCGCAAAATGCGTGCCTCTATGCAGCCTGTTGAAAATGAACAAATGTAGATCACAGACGCAATATCTCCAGGCATTTAGGTAGCCGCATTCCGACTTCGGGGATGGTGCAGCTGAGTGCATGTTTTCTTTTTCTTTTTTTTGTTGAAAATTTTGTCATCTGCTCCTAACTGCACGAAATGATCTACTATCCTGAAAGACAGAACGGGTTTTTCAAGTGTGTGCAAGATGTTATGCGTGCGTTCGCACAGGGGCCTCGGTTTACATAGCCTTATCTTAAAGACTTTGAGGGAGAGTAGAGTCAGTACTGATATTAAACTCCAGAGGGAAAATCCCCTAAAAGGGGGCCCCTCTGACATGGGTCGATCCAGTGTAGTCAGATGATAAGTGCAATGCTCTAACTGCTAGACTAAAATGTTGGGGGCACACAAAAACTGGGAGTCAGAGGGCAACCCTGTTGGACTCCTAATGAAGTCTGGAACCACTGTCTGCCATCCCGGTTAGTAAGTATCACACTGGTAACTTTGGAGTAAACTTGCTTGGTGATGTTGGTTAGCTCCTGAACAATGTTAGTTTTCTTCGTTGTGGTTTATAGTGCGTGACGTCAGACTCTGTCAAATGCTTTTTTGAAGTCTATTAAAAAAAAGTTTAACCCAGTGCAATTCCTTTGCTGTTGACAGTGTTTTTCACAAAGGATGTGCAGGCTGAGGATCTGTGCAGTGACCCTTCTGCTTTGGTGGAATCTGGCCTGTTCTTCAGTGATGCTTATTAAGAGTATCTGCTCATGACTGAAGTCTGTTCCAAGATTTTTAAAGCTGCTTTGAAGATAGCATGATTAATTATTGCACAGCTGAAGAAATCGAGGGTACAGTAAATTGGTCAGTGATTTTGTTTTGTTTTGGTATTGCGTTGAACTATTTCTTACTGTGTTAGGTTCAATTCCATTACATGGTAGGCAGCCTATTTGAGGCGTGTGTGTTTGGAGGGGGGCAAGTGTACTTTTTGGGGTGGGGGGTGGGGGTTGGTTGTTGGTGGTTGTTTGTTTTTTTGGGTTGTTTTTTTTGGGGGGGTGTTGTGGGTTTTTTTGGGGGGGATGCTAGGTCCTTTTGTGCTGCTTTGAGTTAATGAAACATTCTGACATTTCATAGTCACTCACCCACCCTTTACCCTACTCACCCCGCAAAGAAAAAAATCTAAAAACAAAAAAAAAGTCAACAAGTCATAAGAGCTCTTTGGATCATTTAATTGAGTATCTGTCAAAACTGTAAACCAAGCAATAAATGACTGAGAGAATGAATTGTAAATAAATAAACTACATGATCAACCATACAACACTAAATAATTACAAGAGCTGTGTTTGATATACAATGTCATTTTTTTTCTCAGCAAATCTTGGACAACTTAAGTATAATAAGTCAGTACAGTTGACGTATAAACCAATCAATCGATCCTTTTTTAAATCAATAAATCACAAAACCCGAGCTGCGTTTGGTGTGTTGTGATCTTCGTAAAAGAACTCATAAAAACCGGTGTGTAAATCATTCACTTAAATAAGCCGACAATGGCTCTTGTGTTGTGCTCTCAGAAAAAAGGGGAAATAAAATCAGTAAAACAAGTCATAAAAACCTGTGTCTAAATTATGTACTTAAATAAAAGCTGACAATGGATCTTGTGTCGTGATCCCAGTTTTTTTAAACAAAAAAAAAGTCAGTAAAAACTTGTATGAATAAATCAATATCTAAATACACCGACGCATACTTAAATGAATGTAAATGAATAAATAGAAAGAAAAAAAAGAACAGAAATTTCATTCCCCCTTTCCTGCCCTTCCAATATTATAAAAAGACAACAACAACAACAACAAACAAAATAAAGGAAGAGCATCAGTCCTTGCCACAGAGGTCACTTGCCGTACTGAAAAGCGAATGGTCACGCGTTCGCCCATCGCCAATTGACGCGTGGCTGGTGGAACTGACCACAGGGACAATGGTGGGCGTGAAGGACAAGTCGCCAATATGACGACGCGCAGAAGGCAAGACTGTGGTGACGACGGAACTCTTCTGGTGCTCCATACCAGAAGGCTTTTTCAGGTGGTCGGGGCCCAGGTTGTTGATGAAGTAGCCGAAGAAGGACGTGGGCTCGGGGACGTCGGTGGGCGGGGAGGGGGGAGGGGAGTAGGCCGGGGTGGGCAGGAAACAGGCCAGCCTCAAGAGTCGCCGGGGTAGCTGGGTGCTGGCCACGGGGAGGTTCTCCTTTCTCCAGGTGGTCATGCAGAAGGGTTCCTCGGGGGCAGGGGGCGCCTTCTTCTTCTTCCCTTTCTTCCCTTTCTTCTTCTTCTTCTTCCTCCCTTTGGGTTCGGGCTCCGGGGGCGGGGCCGGCCTCTCGCGCGGCGGGAGGATCGGGTAGTCGGGTCTGGGCTTGTCGGGGCCGTAGTACTCGTAGTACTTCTTGATCACCTTCCGCTGCAGCTTCTGGTGCCAGTTGGGCGGAGGGGCGGGAATGGTGTCGGGAAGCTTCCTCAGCGTGGAGTTGGGCAGCACCTTGTAGTCCAGCAGCCTTCTGTAGGCCTCCCGCACCACCGGGTGAACCAGCACCTCCTTCTTCTCCAGGACCCGCTCGGACACGGCGAACAGGCTCTGCATCGTGGCGGAGTCCGACTGGTGGATGAGGATCTGGGACGAGTGGCGCCGGTCGGGTCGGATGAACGAGAAGCTTTCCGCGGCCTCTTGGGTGTCTGCCTCGCGTATCATTCGCAGAAACATTTCCAGACGCCCGCCGCCTTCCATTTTGTCGTTGGAGTCCTCGTCGAGCGTGCCGTGAAGACTCAGCTTGAACATGCGGAGGATGTCTTTGACGGTGAACTTCTCCTTGAAGAAGGGGTGGTCCAAGTCGTCGATATCGGCTTGATCCTCCTCGACGATTTCTGGCACCGGTCGGAGTTTGGACGAGGTTTTTGCCGCCATTGTTCACACACAGAGAGACAGAGACAGACAGAGAGAGAGAGA
Source organism: Rapana venosa (assembly GCA_028751875.1). NCBI lineage: Eukaryota > Metazoa > Mollusca > Gastropoda > Neogastropoda > Muricidae > Rapana > Rapana venosa. The sequence continues at coordinate 24,865,093 of CM054162.1, forward strand.
GTTGTACTTTGTTACTTTTGGTCTAGAGTTCTCAACGGCCTTTGATGGTTTAGATGAAGAGGTTTGGGGGGCTTATGGAATCAAGCTTGTTAGTGGTCTTTTCGGTAGAAGAATGTGTTGACCATAAGTATGCTTAATTTTTGTTTTTTTGAGGTTTGTTGGGGGTTTCAGTTGGTGTTTTTTTTTTAACCGCCCTTTTTTTTTTGGTAGTGTTTTATTATTGATGTTACTTAAGTCGCGGAATCTCAGTGGTTCTGTTGGGTAAAAAAAATTCGGTTTTGTATTCTAAAAAGTTCTTTTTTAAATTATGGTTTTGAACTGAATTTGCTCTTTTGGAAACAGGATTTTTTTTCCCAGTACGTAGGTTTAAATTTTGTTTGCAACAGTAGGATTTTTGCAACGTTCGAGACTAGGGTCTTGTCCAGTATAAACTGTTGTTCCTGGATTCTCTCGTTTCTAATCCCAGTTGAATTTGACACAGGTGTTCTCACTTGAGCTGTGAAATGTTAGATTACACTCGCCATTTTCATTGGAAATATTCCGATTTGTTTAACTTTTGCCGAAACTCAGTAATACACTTCAGCCACACTTTTTAAGGAACCAAAGAATGAAGTTTCACTTGAATTCCACGGTTTTTTTTTAACTGTTCCCAAAACGCTAGATTTCTCACACAGGCTGTTGATCTTTCTGCGTTATAAGAAACAGAGATGCACGTTTAAAAATAAAAACCTTTAAATCTCTGAAGGCTGTGAACATGTCAGTTTAATTTAGATTCGTTTGTAGATTGAAATGATACACACAGGCTCTCTTTTAATGGGTATATAAAAGAGAAACTGTCTACTGTTGCTTGTCGATTGCTCCCTTGACGCTGGAAAACACTCTCGACACACTCAAAGAACAAAACCAAAAAGAAAGAAAGCAGAGGTATGACGTCATTAAAAAAATTTAAGAGGTCATCAATATATCTGGCGTCATTCTGGTAAGCTCTTGTTGCTCTTTGCTCGTTTTCAACACATAACACGCAGTCTTAGACGGGAAATGTGTGTTTATTTCTTTCTTTATTTTATTTGTTTATTTATTCTTTAATATCGAGGATAATGGAATAAGCACTCGTGTGCTTTTTTTTTTACATCCACTCCCTGTGTGTATGCGGTTTTGTAAATTTTGTCATCTGTTTCCACCAGCACACAATGGTCTACTCTTCCGAAGAGCGGAACAGGATTTAACGTGTGCGCAAGATGTTCTGCACACGTTCGAACACGGGTACTCGGTTTATAGTTTCATCCGAAGGACTTTGACATTCAGTTGGATTTTTTTGTCAAACTGGAAAGAAAAGGCGAGGCTGGGAATCGAACCCAGAACCTCACGGTTATCTTGTTGGCAGGCGAACGTCTTAACCATCCTGCCACCTTCCTTCCTTTGTGTGTGCCACCTTCCTTCCTGTGTGTGTGTGTGTGTGTGAGAGAGAGAGAGAGAGAGAGAGAGAGAGAGAGAGAGAGAGAGAGAGAGAGAGAGAGAGAGAGAGAGATTGATTCAGTGTCTGTGTGAATTCGAAGCCATAGTCAAATCCAGTGTGTGTGTGTGTGTTTGCAAAACGATGCATAGATCTAGATCATAATATATTAAATACTTTTTTTTTCAATCGTGGCATATTTCTCTGTGTGAAATAGGGGCTGATCTCTTTGGGGAGAGTGCGTCTCCACGTGTGTGGTTTAAAAAACATTTTTAAAAAAGGTAAAAGTGTCCCATAACCTATAAGGTCGTAGGGGAGCGAGGTGTCAGAGACCTCACTTCTCTCTGGCCAGCATATTGAGGGCGGCGCCCATCTCCTCTCCCTCGCTGCTTTACCTCCTTCCCTGACCCTAAAGAGGGCAGGTACCCAATTACAGCATTTACAGAACTAGGGGGCTGTTCTGAAGCCAAGGCGCACAAACGGTCACCCATCCAACTGGTAACCACGCTCGATGCTGCTTAACCTTGGCTGGGGGAAAGCGAGTGCTCCGACCACTGAGCTATCAGTGCCAACCTTTTTTTTTTTAAAAGTATCACTGAGCTATCAGTGCCAACCTTTTTTTTTTTTTAAAGTATGTCTGCAAGTGTATTTTTTTCCCTACCAGAGTGGTTCTTTCTAAAGAAATTTGACAACTCTCTTGTTGCCTTAGGTTCTTTTACATGCGCTGAATGCGTGTATGCACACGGGAACTTAGGTTTATCGTCTCATCTGAAAGACTAGCACTCAGACCACCACTCAAGGGCGAATGTTATGGGGGGGGGGGGTCGCATAAACGGGGGATCAAACCAGCATTTCGCTTTTCTACGGGGACTAGATGTCAAAAAAGCACATAAGTGCTTATTCAGCATCCTCGAAATAAAAGATTTTGATTTGATTTGATCTAGGCAGGTGTGATACCACTAGACTTTCGATTTACTTAAGTTGTTCGCTATAATAAGAATGTACGCTTTTTTAAATCTTCTTATTCTTTTTTTAATATAAGTATTTCGAGGATAATGGAATAAGGACTAGTATGCGCTCTCTCTCTCTCTCTCTCTCTCTCTCTCTCTCTCTTCTAACATCTTCTCTCTCTCTCTCTCTCTCTCTCTCTCTATATATATATATATATATATATATATATAGAGAGAGAGAGAGAGAGAGAGAGAGAGAGAGAGAGAGAGAGAGAGAGAGAGAGAGACATTCAGTGTGTCTGTGAATTTGAAACCATAGTCTAATGTAATAATATCCAGTGCGTGTGTGTATAGATAGATAGATAGATAGACAGATAGATATATAGATAGACAGACAGACAGACAGATAGATAGATAGACAGACAGACATATAGACAGATAGATAGATAGACAGACAGACATATAGACAGATAGATAGATAGACAGACAGACATATAGACAGACAGATAGATCTCCACCCTGCGTGCATGCAGTTTTATCAATTTTGTCATCCATTCCTACAACCACATTAATGACCTTCTGTGTGCGCAAGATGTTCTGCGTGCGTTCGCACACGGGACCTCGGTTTATAGTTTCATCCGAAGGACTTTGGGGGAGAGTGGAGTCTGCACTGATGTTAACTCCAGGACGAAAATATCCCCCTTGAACGGGAATCTTGGTAGTGACTGGCTTCTGGGTTCGAAAGCAGGGCCGTCAGTTTACTTGCGAAACACGCAACAGTCTAACCACCAGGTCATCCCGTCCCGCCTCACCTCCCCCCCCCCCCCCCCCCCCGTCCTTCTGGAATGCATTAACGGTTTATTTATTTATTTATTTTTATTTATTCTTTTGTATCGATGATAATGGAATAAGCACTCATGTGCTTTTTTACCCGTGTGTATGCGGTTTTGTAAATTTTGTCATCTGGTTCCCACCGGCACACAATGGCCTACTCTTACGAAAAGCGGAACAGGATTTAACGTACAGGAGCGTGACGTGACCAGTTGGGTAGGAAAGCGTTTGAATCCAACTTGATGGAACTTCGGTGCATTCAGCCTATGATGATTTTTTTTAACCCTGTTTTATTTTTATTTTTATTCTTTTATATCGAAGATAATGGAATTAGCACTCATGTGCTTTTTTTTTTTACATCCAGTCCCCGTGTGTATGCGGTTGGGTAAATTTTGTCATCTGGTTCCCACCGGCACACAATGGCCTACTCTTACGAACAGCGGAACAGGATTTAACGTGTGCGCAAGATGTTCTGCGTGCGTTCGCACACGGGGCCTTGGTTTACAGACTCATCCGAAAGACTTGTGTGTGCGCGTGCGTGCGCGCCCGCGTGTGTGTGTGTGTGTGTGTGTGCTCGCCCGTGTGTAAAAAAGCACATAAGTGCTTATTCCATTATCCTCGATGTAAAAGAATAACTAACTAACTAAATAAATAAATAAATAAAGCACACACACATACATACTCACAAACTCACACACAAACACAACACACACTCACTCACTCATACACACACGCGCGCACGCACACACACACACACACACACACACACACACACACACACACACACACACTTGAAACATACCAGCAGACTTGTCATGGGTTTCCATCATTTATTGTGCCTTCCGTCCTTCATACAGTATCCTTGCCCCAGAACCCCATAATATTAGTAGTAAGGCAGAGATTTCCTATAACCTTTTTTTTGCAAGGAACAATGTGTGTGTGTGTGTGTGTGTGCGCGCGCTTGCGTGCGTGCGTGTGTGATTATTTATGCATCAACCCCATTCTCGTCTAGAGTTGACATTCTGAGCAGATTTTTTTTTATCCCATATTTTTTCTTTCTTTTCTTTTCCGTCCTTCTCCATTTTTTGTTGGGGGGTGGGGGGTGTTCCATTTTTTTTACCAGTTTAAATTTTAGACTTCTAATTCAGATCAGCGCTTTGTTTCTCATAATATTTTTTGGCCTCTACTATCGTTTCTTCTGTTGTTTGTCAAATTCGTTTTCGATACAGGATGAAAAGTATACTACTGCTTTTCTATCCTTTTTTTAATTTACGTTGATTGATTGGATTGGATTGTAGTCAGGTTTCATCACTTGTGATGTGCAATTATTTGTATCATTGCGACAGGGACAACCAGTAGTAATCTAGTTATGTACTATTCCTGTCTAGATGCATGCTCAAAATTACCGTTTTGTGATGTGTGACAGATATCTCTGCATAGCGTTTGATAACAACGGTTGGGATAATTGGATAAACCAGAGGTTGGTTTGGGTTGTTTGTTTTTTTAAGAACAGAGAGAGAGAGAGAGAGAGAGAGAGAGAGAGAGAGAGAGAGAGAGAGAGAGAGAGAGAATAAGCAAGCAAGCAAGCAAGCAATTGTTCACAGATTTTTCAGTCAGCCGAAAAGTATATTTTCAAAAAAGTAGATTACTTCTACCTAATTCCTTATTTTGAATATACTTTGAATGTACTTTTTCATATACGTTGTTAGTACAGAACAAAGTGGACAACTTTTTTCCAGTTGTTTTTTTCAATTATTGATTTTTTTCTTGTTCATTCGTTTGTTGCTATCTTGTGTCTCAAACACTTCATCTTTCCTTTCCTTTATTCGTTTATTGCTGAGTCTGTAGGACTTTTATGGTCTTTCTTTTTTCTGGTCTTTGTTTTGCATCTTTTGTCTTCTTCTCCTTCTTTCGCATACATTCATATCTTGTCTACATACCTTGAATCTTTGAATGTTATATCCCTCTTTTTTTCCTTCCTTTTTTTAAAACTTTATTTCTAAGTCTATACGAGTTATATGTTCTTTTTTTAACTTTATTTCTAAGTCTATACGAGTTACATGTTCTTTTTTTTAAAAACTGTATTCCTAAGTCTATACGAGTTATATGTTCTTTTTTTTAACTTTATTGCTAAGACTATACGAGTTATATGTATTTTGGGTTGTTTTTTAACTTTATTCCTAAGTCTATACGAGTTATATGTTCTTTTTTACTTTATTTCTAAGTCTATACGAGTTATATGTTCTTTTTTTAAAACTTTATTTCTAAGTCTATACGAGTTATATGTTCTCTCTCTTTTTTTTTTATACTTTATTCCTAAGTCTATACGAGTTATATGTTCTATTTTTACTTTATTCCTAAGTATATACGAGTTATATGTTCTTTTTTACTTTATTCCTAAGTCTATACGAGTTATATGTTCTTTTTTAACTTTATTCCTAAGTCTATACTAGTTATATGTTGGTTTGTTTTTTTAACTTTATTCCTAAGTCTATACGAGTTATATGTTCTTTTTTTTACTTTATTCCTAAGTCTATACGAGTTATATGTTCTTTTTTTTACTTTATTCCTAAGTCTATACGAGTTATATGTTCTTTCTTTCTTTGTTCGTGTACCTCAGACAGAGAAAGCGATGGGAAGACAACGTCAGAGCGTGGACTGGCCTTGAGAGGAACGACATACTACAGATAGTTGAGAACCGCGAGGTGTGGAGGAAGCTGGTTGCAAAATCTTCAGTGGCGCCTCAAAGATCTATTGGACTATGGGATAAGTGAAGGTACATCTGTGACCTCTACTGTGTGGTTTTTTTTTAACCTTTGGTGACATGTCTCATGACATTTTTTGTGTCTTTAAAAACTTGTACTTTCTTTTTCTGTATTTTGGTTCATTCCCTAAGTCTTCGCGATCTCTTGTCCTCTGTATTTCTGTATTAATGTTGATTGCTAAGTCGTTTAACAGTTCTGTATTTCTGTATTATATTCATTGCTAAGTCTTTAACAGTTTCTACGTTCTTTCTTTCTTTATGTATTTAGTTTATTCCTAAATCTTCAACAGTTTCTATGATATTTCTTTCGGTATATAATTTATTCCTAAATCTTCCTAATGTTCTTTCTTTCTCTATTAATTTCTAAATCCCTAACAATTTCAACATTCTTTCATTCTATAATAGTTTATTCTTAAAATTTCATCAATTTCTTTCGTTCTTTCTGTATTACTTCATTGCTAAATCTTTAACAGTTTTTATGTTCTTCCTTTCTTTGTTAGTTTATTCCTAAATCTTCATCAGTATCTATATTCTCTCTTTCTGTATAGAAGTTTATTCCTAAATCTTCATCAGTATCTATATTCTCTCTTTCTGTATTTACTTTATTCCTAAATCTTCATCAATTTCCACGTTCTTTATTTCAGTATTCAGTTTATTCCTAAATCTTCATCAATTTCTTTCTTTCTTTCTGTGTTAGTTTATTCTTTAAATTTCATCAATTTCTGTTCTTTCTTTCAGTATTTAGTTTATTCCTAAATCTTCATCAATTTCCACGTTCTTTCTTTCTGTATTTAGTTTATTCCTAATCGTCATCAATTTCCACGTTCTTTATTTCAGTATTTAGTTTATTCCTAAATCTTCATCAATTTCTACGTTCTTTCTTTTTGTATTTAGTTTTTTCCCTAAATCTTCATCAATGTCCACGTTCTTTCTTACTGTATTTACTTTATTCATAAATCTTCATCATCATTTCTTTCTTTCTTTCTTTCTTTCTGTATTTAGTAATATTCTTAAATCTTCATCAATTTCTGTTCTTCCTTTCAGTATTTAGTTTATTCCTAAATCTTCATCAATTTCCACGTTCTTTCTTTCTTTCTGTATTTAGTTTATTCCTAAATCTTCACCAATTTCTGTTCTTCCTTTCTGTATTTAGTTTAATACTAAATCATCAATTTCTTTCTTTCTGTGTTAGTTTGTTGCTAAATCTTCATCAGTTTCTTTCTTTTTTTCTGTATTTAGTTTATTCCTAAATCTTTATAAATTTCTTTCTATCTTTCTGTGTTAGTTTATTCCTAAATCTTCATCAATCTCTATATTCTTTCTTTCTATAATCATTAGTTTATTTCTAAATCTCCCCCCCTCACACCCCCCCCCCCCCCCAAAAAAAAAAATCGTCCTCTGCACAGTCTGTTTGTATTTCTTTATTCCCAACTCTTCCAAAACAAAACAACAAAACAAAAAACCGCCCTGTGTTTTATTTTCTCTTCCTGTGTTCGTGTGCATGTGTGTTTTCTACTTCTTTCTTTTGGCCATATATCCTTTTGGCCACATTATCCTGTTGGTTACATATCCATATCCTTTTGGTTACATATCTATCTACATCGATACTACATCTCTACGGAGGGGGTGGGGGTCTTGGGTAGAGAAGAGGAGGGCAGTGGGAAGGGTGTGAGAGGTTTGGAGGGAGAAGGAACAGGCAATGGGAAAGGTGTGGAGAGGGTGGGAGACAGTGGGAAGGGTTTAAGAGGTTTGGAAGGGTGGAGGGGGGGGGGGGGGCATGCAGTGAGAAGGGTGTAAGAGGGCGGGGGGAAAGAGGGTGTGGGGAGGGGGTGGGGAGGTGAGGGGGTTAGGAAGACGGCTAGGGGGGGGGGTTCTTCAGGTGAGGCTGGGGAGAGAGGGAGAGAGAAGAGGGGGTGTGGTCTCCATGGCGGTGGTAGGCGCGGGCTAGGCGGGAGGATTCTGGCATCCGCAGCGTGATGATTCGCTGTGGACAGAACAAGAGAGATGGTTTGGTGTTACCTGACGGGTAGGGTGGGTAAGTCCCCTTCTCGCTGAGGCGAACAGAGAGAGGTGTGCGCGCGTGCGGAAGCCGCAGCGAACAACACACCACGCGCAGCCAA
>CM054162.1:24875710-24882688 GCA_028751875.1 Rapana venosa
AACAGGATTTAACGTGTGCGCAAGATGTTCTGCATGCGTTTGCACAAAGAAATTATGGGAGGGACGAGGATGATTGGGAAGGGTGGGGGGGGGGGGGGAGGCATTGAACAGCTTAAACTGCAGCAAGAAAAATTACAAAAGTTTGCCAACAGGGCTTCGAACTAAACTAACTATCTCCAACATAACCATATTATCGGCCAATAATTGTTCAAATTTATATATATAAATTGAAAAAATTGTGTGTGTGAGAGAGAGAGAGAATTTTTGTTCCTAATTTAAAATTAAATTTCATTTAAATTGTATTCTTTTATATCGAGCATAATGGAATAAGCACTTATGTGGTGTTTATTTTTACATCTAGTCCCCGTGTGTATGCGGATATGTGAATTCTGTCATCTGTTCCCACCGGCACACAAATGGTTTTTGGGTGGGGTCTGTGTGTGGTGAGAGAAAGATTCTTGTTTTGAGTAAAGGGGGGGGGGGGGGGGGGGGGGGGGGGGGGGCTGGGGGATGGGGGCTCTGTTGAGGGAAAATTTTGCATGTGGTTGAGTGGGGGTTTTCTCTGATAAGAGAAAGCTTCTTCTTTGAGTTGTGGGGGGGGTATCTCTGTTGAGGGAAATTTTGCATCAAGCGCTTTGATTTGTTTTTTTCAAGATATGCTATATAAAATCCATTATTATTATTAGGTGTTGAGTGGGCTTTTCTCTGCTGAGAGTTTCTTGTTTTGAGTTGGGGGGTCTCTGTTAAGGGAAATTTTGCACGTGTTGAGTGTGTTTTTCTCTGGTGAGAGAAATTGTGCTGGGTTTGAGTGAGGGGTGGGTTGGGTTTTTTCCCTGGTGAGAGAACATTTTCCTTGTTTTTGAGTAAGGTTTTTTCCTCTGGCGAGATTTTTTTTCTTGTGTTTCAAAGGTATAACGGATTAATTCAGACTTGTTGTGTGAGAAGGAATGATTCAAGATTGAAGGGGTTTTTTTCAAGAAGATCCCAGATTTTTTTTCAAGAAGATTCAAGATCGAAGACGGTTCATTTTGTTGTGTTGCAGTCCAGCATACAACCCTGTTAGGCAGAAGCATATCTCAGCAAAATATGCCAGGACGGCCTAAAATAATGCATTTATAAACCGTTTGCTCCTTTCGTACGGTGGTCTTCACATTATTTGCAGTTTAAACTTTACATTTATGCAAAGCCTTAGGGGACGGGCGTGTCGTACAAAGACCACATCACGAATGAAGAAGTCTAGAGACGCATCCGCAATGAAATCGGGCCCTATACTGACCTTCAAACACTCCTCAGACAACGAAAACTAAAGTGGTTTGGTCATGTCACACCACGCTTCTCTGGTCTTGCTAAAACAATCCTACAAGGCACAGTGAGGGGAGGAAGAAGAAGAGGCAGACAAAGGAAGAGATGGGAGGACAACATTCGAGAGTGGACAGACATGGAGCTGAGAGACGCCCTGGGGGCGGCTTAGAGACGAGAGAGGACTGGAGAAAGGTGGTTGACAAAGCTTCCAAGGCGCCCCAAAGGATTCGGAATCTGACGGTGACAGTAGGGGACTGGATAGCTCAGTGGTAAGAGCACTCTATTTTCCCCAAGCTAAGGTTAAAGCAGCGTCGAGCGTGGTTACCAAAGTGGATGGGTGACCGTTTGCGCGCCTTGGCTTCAGTACAGCCCCGCAGTGTAAAATTAAATAGGTACCTGCCCTCTTTAGGGTCAGGGAAGGTAAAGCAGCGAGGGAGAGGAGATGGGCGCCACCCTTAATATGCTGGCCCCCTAGAGAAGTTGAGGTCTCTGACACTTCGCTCCCCCAACGACTGCATAGGTTATGGGGGGGACACCTTTACAAGAATACATAGGAAGTATGAACTGCTCCCCCCCCCCCCTCTGCAGTTGTTTTTTTTCTTAATTTCTGACTATTATGGGGGAGGTGGGGGGATATGTTTTAAGAGATGTACTTTACCGTGTATTTTTTTGTTTCTTTTTCTCGTTTTTTTATGAATCATCATCGGGTTTGTTTGGATCTGCTTTTCTTTTTTTCTTTTTTTTTGGGGGGGGGGGGGTTGTTTTGGGGTTTTTGTATTGAGAAACTCCATTCATGCATAGAACCCCATTCCGCTATCCCCTTCATGTGAACAATCGTTTCAGAGTATACAGTTCAGAGTTCTCCATCTATCTCTCTCTGTCTCTCTCCCCACACATACATTGTTTCCCCCCTCACACACACACACACACACACACACACACACACACACACACATGTTGTTTCCTCCCCTCACACGCGCGCGCATGCACACTCCAACCCCCCCCCCCCCCCACATTGTTTCCACACACACACACACACATTGTTTCCACACACACACACGCACACACTGCCCCCCTACACACACACTGTCCCACCCCCACCCCCCCTCCCACCCCCACAAACACACACACTCCACCCACCCCACCCTCACCCTACCCACCAACACACACACACATACACACACACGTATACCTACCTATACCTATACATTACCTTCGCAAGTTCTCTCCACACACACACACACACACACACGCACGTATAACCTGTACATATACATTACCTTCACAAGTTCTCTCCCACCCACCAACACACACACCCACCCACCCACCAACACACACACACCCACCAACACACCCACACTCCCCCTCGCCCAACACCCCCCCCCCCCCACACACACACACACACACGTGTATACCTAACCTACCTATACCTACCTATACCTATACAATTACCTTCGCAAGGCCTCTCCTGCAAAACGGTGTAATTCTGGATCTGTTCACAGGCCTTCTTCTGCAGCTCGCAGGCATTGTCGAAGTTTCGAACCACCACCCCCACCAGTCCACACACGGGGGAGTACGGTTGACCACCGCAGTCGGGACACACACACTCCGGTTTACCTATGGAGTGGAGGAATCGTGTGGATAAAAAGTCAACAACGACAACAACAACATCATCAAAGCCGGTAGGTGGCACAGAGGAAGAGTCATCAAGAATGTTAAGAATGAGTTTTTTGAGTGCGAGCGCTTTGGTTTGTTTTTGCAAGATGTAGCGGTTATATATAAATTCTATTTTATTATTATTATTATTATTAAATCGAGAACAACGTGGACTGCGGTGGGTGGATTGGAGTGGAGGAATCGTGTGATAAAAATCAACAACAACAACAACAACATCAACATCATCAAAGCCGGTGGGTGGTACAGAGGAAGAATCATCAAGAATGTTAAGAATGGGTTTTTTGAGTGCGAGCGCTTTGGTTTGTCTCTGTAAGATATAGCGGCTATGTATATAAATTCTGTTTATTGTTGTTATTATTATTTTTTATTTTTTTTTTTTTATTATTATCAAAATCCAGAACAACATGAACTTCGGTGGGTGGAGTGGAGTGGAGGAATCATGTGGTAAAAATCAACATTAGTGGAACATGTGGTAAAAATCAGCATTAGTGGAACAGAGGAATCATGCGGTTAAAAATCAACATTAGTGGAACATGTGGTAAAAATCAACATTAGTGGAACAGAGGAAACATGTAAAAATCAGCATTAGTGGAACAGAGGAATCATGTGTTTAAAAAAATCAACATTAGTGGAGTGGAGGAATCATGTGGTAAAAATAAGCAACATTAGTGGAACAAAGGAATCGTGTGGTAAAAATCATTAGTGGAACAGAGGAATCATGTGGTAAAAAAATCATTATTGTCTCGGGTGAGTGGAGGGGAGGAATCATGTGGTAAAAATCAACCACATTAGTGGAACAGAGGAATCATGTGGTAAAAATCAACATTAGTGGAACATGTGGTAAAAATCAACATTAGTGGAGTGGAGGAATCATGTGGTAAAAATAAACCACACTAGTGGAACAGAGGAATCATGTGGTAAAAATCAGCATTAGTGGAACAGAGGAATCATATGGTAAAGATCAACATTAGTGGAACATGTGGTAACAATCAACCACATTAGTGGAGTGGAGGAATCATGTGGTAAAAATCAACATTAGTTGAGTGGAGGAATCATATGGTAAAAGTCAACATTAGTTGAGTGGAGGAATCATATGGTAAAAATCAACATTAGTGGAACAGAGGAATCATGTGTTAAAAATCAACATTCGTGGAACATGTGGTAAAAATCAACATTAGTGGAACAGAGGAATCGTGTGGTAAAAATCAACATTAGTGGGACAGAGGAATCATGTGGTAAAAATCAACATTAGTAGAACATGTGGTAAAAATCAACATTAGTGGAACATGTGATAAAAATCAACATTAGTGGGACAGAGGAATCATGTGGTAAAAATCAACATTAGTAGAACATGTGGTAAAAATCAACATTAGTGGAACAGAGAAATCGTGTGGTAAAAATCAACATTAGTGGAACATGTGGTAAAAATCAACATCAGTGGAACATGTGATAAAAATCAACATTAGTGGAAGAGAGGAATCATGTGGTAAAAATCAGCATTGACTCGGGTGGGTGGAGTGTGGAGTGGAGGAACCATGTGGTAAAAATCAGCATTGACTCGGGTGGGTGGAGTGGGGGAATTATGTGGTAAAAATCATCAACATTGACACGGGTGGGTGGTGTGGAGTGGAGAAATCATGTGGTAAAAATAACCAACATTGACTCGGGTGGGTGGAGTGAAGTGTAGTGGGGAAATCATGTGGTAAAAATAACCAACATTGACTCGGGTGGGTGGAGTGGAGGAATAATGTGGTAAAAATCAACATTGACTTGGGTGGGTGAAGTGGAGTGGAGTGGGGGAATCATGTGGTAAAAATAACCAACATAACTCGGGTAGGTGGAGTGGAGTGGAGGAGTCATGTAAAAATCAACATAACTCGGGTAGGTGGAGTGGAGGAGTCATGTAAAAATCAACATAACTCGGGTAGGTGGAGTGGAGGAGTCATGTAAAAATCAACATAACTCGGGTAGGTGGAGTGGAGTGGGGGAATTATGTGATCAAAATCAACAACAAAGAACATGATTCAGGGTTAGAGGTCACAGGTAAGTCTTAACTTCAGGAGAAAAAAACAAAAAAGAAAAAGGGACAGATGGGAGGTGGTGGCAGGAAGATCTTTAGACGTTCGCCTCTACTAGCAAGTAAACTGTGAGGTTCTGGGTTCGATTTCTCAGAGAGAGAGAGAGGAGGGGGTAGGGACAGAAGAGAGATTTCTGGGTTCTAGAGTTCAGAAGAAAAAAAAGGACAGATGGAAATAGTGACAGGAAAGTTTTGAGATGTTTGCTTGTACAAAACAAGTAAACTGTAAGGTTCAGAGTTCGATTTCTCAGCCACAGAGACAGAGAGAGAGAAAGGGGGAGGGAGAGAGATTCTGGGTTCTAGAGTTCAGAAGAAAAAATAAAAAGGACAGATGGAAAGTAGTGGCAGGAAGGTTTTGAGACGTTTGCTTGTACAAAACAAGTAAACTGTGAGGTTCAGAGTTCGATTTCTCAGTCAAGAAAGAGAGTTAGAGAGAGTGTGTGTGTGTGCGGTTTTGGGTTCTTTTCCCACACACAGAGAGAGAAGCAAATCAATCGAGTATTTCAGTAATTTGGAAAATCCGCTCAACATTTTTGTGATGTTTCTGACTTCAGTTCCAAATTGTGACAAAGCGCGTCCACACACACACGCACGCACGCACACGCACACACACACACACACACACGCACGCCCCCCCCCCCCCCCCACACACACACACACACGCACGCACCCAACCACCCACCCAACACACAACAAAACACACACACACACACACCCCTTTCCTGTCATAAAAAAAGGATTTGTCTGTCCTTCAGGTTTCATCTAACTGACAGAAGGCAGACCAGCAGTTCCAAAAAACCCAGAGAGGGATCAAGTCAAGTCAAGTCAAGTCAAGTCAATTCAAGTCAAGAACACTTTAATCATCCCATGAAGGGCAATTACAATGGCAGCAAATGGAGGTGGGAGGGGGGGGGGAGCGGAACTGTGGAGACAGCGGACTTTTCAATACGTATGAATGAAGACAGCGGACTTTTCAATACGTATGAATGAAGACAGCGGGCTTTTCAATACGTATGAATGAAGACAGCGGACTTTTCAATACGTATGAATGAAGACGGCGGACTTTTCAATACGTATGAATGAAGACAGCGGACTTTTCAATACGTATGAATGAAGACGGCGGACTTTTCAATACGTATGAATGAAGGCAGCGGACTTTTCAATACGTATGAATGAAGACAGCGGGCTTTTCAATACGTATGAATGAAGGCAGCGGACTTTTCAATACGTATGAATGAAGACACTGGACTTTTCAATACGTATGAATGAAGACAGCGGACTTTTCAATACGTATGAATGAAGACGGCGGACTTTTCAATACGTATGAATGAAGAGAAGACGGCGGACTTTTCAATACGTATGAATGAAGACAGCGGGCTTTTCAATACGTATGAATGAAGACAGCGGGCTTTTCAATACGTATGAATGAAGGCAGCTGACTTCTCAATAACACCATGGACTTTGTGGACTTCTTAATACCACAGTGGACTTTTCAATACTGGAGACGGCGGACTTTTCAATACTGGAGACAACGGACTTCTCAATACTGGAGGCACTGGACTTCTCAATACTATGGAGACCGTGGACTTTTCAATACCTATGAAGACAGCGGACTTTTCAATACTGGAGACAACGGACTTCTGGATACATATAGCGGAATTTTCAATGCTGGAGACAGCTAACTTTTCAATACTAAGGAGACAGCGGACTTTTCAAACTAAGAAGACAGCGGACTTTTCAAAACTATGGAGACAGCAGACTTTTCAATACTATGGAGACAGTAGACTTTTCAATACCTATGAAGACAGCGGACTTTTCAATACTGGAGACAACGGACTTCTGGATACATATAGCGGAATTTTCAATGCTGGAGACAGCTAACTTTTCAATACTAAGAACAGCGGGCTTTTCAAACTAAAAGA
>CM054162.1:24883188-24988188 GCA_028751875.1 Rapana venosa
TGGCCTACTCTTACGAAAAGCAGAACAGGATTTAACATGTGCGCAAGATGTTCTGCGTGCGATCGCACACGGGGCCTCGGTTTATAGTCTGTGTGTGTGTGTGTGAGTGAGCGTGTGTGGTCAAGTCAAGGTAAAAAGATTCAGTTGACATTCTTTGTTTTTTTTCTTTTCCCCCCTGTCCTGCCATGCTCTTCTTAAGGCAGAACATCTTGCGCACACGTTAAATCCTGTTCCGCTTTTCGTAAGAGTAGGCCATTGTGTGCCTGTGGGAACAGATGACAAATTTACAAAACTGCATACAGACGGGGACTGGATGTAAAAAAGCACATAAGTGCTTATTCTATTATCCTCGATATAAAAGAATTAAATAAATAAAAAATAAAAATCTTTATTTGTTTTCAAACGCGCACAAAACACAACAAGTAACCCACCGACGTTGTCCAGCTTCTGAAGGTTGGGCAGCGTGCGCAGCACGGTCATGCGGTAGTTGTCTCCCTGCGAGCAGGGGTTGTCCGATAGCCACAGGACCCGCAGTCGTTCCAGCTTCTGGAGGTGCAGGACGTCCGTCAACTCCCCCACCTGGTTTTTACGGATGTACAGCTCCTGGAGACTCGGACAGTGGGCAAAGTCTCTGAGGGATGTCAGGCTGTTTACGCTGGAAACAAACACAAGTCTCTGAGGGATGTCAGGCTGTTTACGCTGGAAACAAACACAAGTCTCTGTCAGGTTGTTTACGCTGGAAACAAACACAAGTCTCTGTCAGGTTGTTTACGCTGGAAACAAACACAAGTCTCTGAGGGATGTCAGGCTGTTTACGCTGGAAACAAACACAAGTCTCTGTCAGGTTGTTTACGCTGGAAACAAACACAAGTCTCTGTCAGGTTGTTTACGCTGGAAACAAACACAAGTCTCTGTCAGGTTGTTTACGCTGGAAACAAACACAAGTCTCTGTCAGGTTGTTTACGCTGGAAACAAACACAAGTCTCTGAGGGATGTCAGGCTGTTTACGCTGGAAACAAACGCAAGTCTCTGAGGGATGTCAGGTTGTTTACGCTGGAAACAAACACAAGTCTCTGAGGGATGTCAGGTTATTTACGCTGGAAACCCAAAAAAAAAAAAAAAAAAAAAAAAAAAAGACGACAACAACCAGCTAGTACCAATAGACTGCGCTGGTTTTGGGGCACGTTCAACAGAAAGCAGACCACCACCAACATCATAAAAAAGAGCAATGATTGTTGTAGTGGTGGATGGAAAAGAGACCAAAAGGGAAGACCTAGCACTACCTGAGCTGCCTGCATGCGTTTTGATTTGTCTTTGCAAGATATAGCGCTATATATGTTTCATTTATTATTATTATTATTGCCGATGATCTTAGAGAAAGGGGCATAAATAAGGAGGAAGCTCAAAATGGAGAGAGAGATGGAGAAGGCTTGTCAATGTCAAACCTCCCCTGGGAGAAACGTGACCAAAAAAGGGGAAAAAAAAGAATTCTGGAAATTCTATGCAAGGAATTCCCTTATTAATTCTATTCTTCTTTCTGCTTTGTTCCTTTTCTTCCCGTCACCTCCTCCTCCTCCTTGTCTGTTTTCTGCCTTCTTGGTCCATTCTCCTGCCCCTTTTTTCCCCCAAAAGACTCCAGCTATTACTGTTTTCTCCCACACTGAAGTCGGATGTGCTGGGCCTGACTTGCTAGGCACATAATGACAGTGCAATACATTTCCGCTCATTTGACAGGCAAAAGTAGTTTCTTGTGCTGTCTGAGCGTTCAATGATGAAGAAGAAAAAACCCTCACAATTATCTTACTAAAAATCCAATCCTTTATCAACAGTTCTTGTGCTGTCAGAGCGTTTGATGATGAAGAAGAAAACACATCACAATTATCTTATTATAAATAAAATCCTTTGTCCAACAGAGTTATCCAGGCACCTTGAATTTCCAGAAAGTGGGATACTATCTACACTGAGACTGAGAGAGCTCAAACCATGCCCACAGCCAATAAGTGACACAAAAAAGAAGAAAACAAAGTTGAAGAGAAGAATGTTCAACAACTACAACACATAATAGCAACAACAATAATGATGATGATGATAACAACAACACTACTACTACTAACAACAATAATAATAATGATAATAATAATAGAACAACAACTACAACACATAACAATAACAACAATAATGATGATGATAATGATAATGATACAGACCTCAAACTGCACACTTCCAAGTTGGGCATTTGACGAACTATACTGGCATCTTCAATGTGAGAAGCCCTGCACATAATCAAAATGTCTACTTGTTAGTCCACTTGAGTTGAAGTATTCAATAACCACTACACTGCACACAGCTAATAATACTAGTAATATACAGTAACAGAATGCCTGCCATTGCAAAAAAACAAGAAAAATCCCTGAATTACGGAGTTATCTAAAATACCAAAGCTTACATTCACAAACGTCTACAGTCTAACTTGTTGATGTTAGAAAAAGTTTTATTCCCATTCCCCTTGATTTTCAGGCCATCAGGTAGTCCTTTGCTTGATTTTTAACCTTGGAAGTTTTTTTCTCTTGATCTTCCTCCTCTGTTCTTTATCTTCTTATCTCGACAAAACTTTGCATTATAACAGTGATCGAAACATTAGAAAGCTACACTACTTGTAAGGTTTTGATCATTTGATTTAACTTTATTATGGTGTTGTTGTTTCATGTTAGAACCAAGCAGAAATTGGAGAGAAAAAGAAAAGTTATCACTGCCACTGAAATTCAGTAAAAACATAGTTTTCAGCAGAGTAACCACATCCCGACTACAGCGACACTTTCAATATCAGTATCACTGTATGAGATACCAGTGGAAAGAACATCTGATAATAGAAATAAGTTCTCCATTTCAGTCTGACCTTTTCAGCTGGTTAAAAAAAAAACTTCAAAAACTTCTTTTATATCGAGGTCAATGGAATAAGCTCTTATAATGCTTTTTTACATCCAGTCCCCGTGTATATGCGGTTTTGTAAATTCTGCCATCTGTTCCCACTGGCACACAATGGCCTACTCTTCTGAAAAGTGGAACAGGATTTAACGTGTGCACAAGATGTTCTGCGTGCGTTCGCATGCAGGGCCTCGGTTTATAGTCTCATCCGAAGGAATTTTGGGGAGAGTGGAGTCTGCACTGAAGTAAACTCCAGGGGAAAATATCCCCTTAAACGGGAATCGAACCCAGGACGTCAGATTGCGAGCAAAATGTTCTAACCACTAGGCTATCCCACTCCCCTTGGTTTGAATGAGAGTGAAACTCAAACATGTTATTTCTGCTTGTAGACAATAAGATATGCCATACGGCTTGTTTATTAATCAAATCTAAATTTATACACATGTAGCTCTACATATTCATGTTCAAGTAACTCTGTTATGTTGAGATTTTTATTACTGCTTTACTTCATTCCACGTCAGTTGTAGGGTACTGGCTTAAGACACAAAGAGACACTCAGACAGGCTACTTTGTGCCTATTCAAAATGATTCCGTTAGTGATTATGGTTTTATTTCGAAGTCTGGCTGTGTACAGACATGTGGAAGCAGCCACCAAATGATTCTGTCCTTTGGAATACGCCGATTCTAGTGGCTTTCTAATGTCACATTCGCTTTTCGTACTATCAGAAGCTAAGTGTCTTCGCATTTTACTCATTTGTTAACCTCAACACCAAGTTGATAGCTGGTACAAATCAAGTTAACTAAACAAACAGAACACTTACGTCTTCATGTTTCGCAAAAAATAACACTTATTTTAAAATCAAAGCTTGTGATGCAAACGAACTGTGAGACGGTTGGACCTTCGTTATGGCTTTATGCCTTGCTAGAGGAAAGCTTCTGTAGCAACATACTCACACACGTTTACTTGACTATCATAACGATGATCTTACCAACAATTGAGTTTTCTGACACTCTCTAAGTCTGCTGCCCTTGTCCGAGCTAGAACTAAAGCTTCTGTCAACTTTGTTGAACTTCTTTGTTTCTCTGAAAGAGCCATATTAGTAATCAACGCTTGGAATTTTGACGACGCCTTGAACCGGAAGTTTATATTCTACACCGCAGATAATACCCCCAAAATATAGAAAACGATTATTTAAATATCAGCAGTAGTTAGATAACACAAGTGTATAATTACCTCCAACTGACGATTTCCTTTTTTCCAAACTCAATATTTTAATATAAGCAAAAAATATTTGAACCAATTAAATTTAACTTTCTCCGCAATGTTCAGTTCTTGCGCGGTAGATTCGAGTGCACAAACAGAAGACTATTTGAAGAATGATTCCACACCTTTGCATTTGATTTCTTCCATTTTCAGTGCATTTGATTGATCCATGTACCACGTTGAAGATGGATTGGCCTGCGACGAAACAACTGAATCTGAAACAATACGATGGACTGTGTACAGAGGTTGAGGTTAGTTTGAAACTATCAGTTTCCAGTCACACTGTAGCCATTTGACATTTTTATCATTGATAAGGGAAAGTGGGGGGCGGAGGGGAGAGGGGGAACACATTATTAATTGGCAATAGCTCGGACTCCTCATCTGGAGGAGTCAGAGGGCATGGGTTTGAGTTGGTGCTGAATCATTTGTATTCCACCTGAATGAATTATGGTACTACTACTGTATTAGTATTAGTATACACCCATCTAATGATCTAGGCATTCACACTCAGTGCTGAGAATGAGATGACTAGAGGAATAGTTCAAACTTGACTCTAGATCATAGATGGTGGGATGGGGAGCCAGAAAAGAAAATTCTAACTGATACACATGAGAAATACGAAAAGAAACAACAAAACAACACACATGCACAGTTACACTTACACACACAGGTGACTTCATCATTAAACAAGGTTTGGAATTGGGAGAGGTACCACTAACAGCCCTGATTCCAGTAATAGTAGCTGATACTGTGGTAGTGAAACAGACACTTGAGTCAGTGAGTGATAATGAATGGCCTTTAATGGTTTTATGGTCAACAAGGCTATAGTATAATTGTATAAATCTATATAAACAATTAAAATTAAGCAATATGAAATGTAACCTTTAGATAGCTGAGTCACATGTTCATGTCCTGTTCTCATACTACTTACTATAGTCATTCTTTCAGTTTCTTTTGTGATTTTCAGTCTTTCATGCATACACATGTGCACACAGTGCAGTAATTTGCACTTTTCTTGGACGTTGGAGAGTTCAGTGTTGGAGGTTGTTCTGATGGACAGCATCATCAGCATGCCATATATTTATATTCAAACAAGATCTTATAAATTATTGATACAGAGCTGTTGAGTAAGCTACCCACATAATGTTTCATCGTAAATTGCCATTTATAAGCCAGTTCTTTTCTTTTTCGGGTTGTTGTTGACCTTTGGCTAGAGGTGTTGAGCTCCAACTCCAAGGTTTACCAATGGTGAGATTTTGCTATATTATGTGAAAGTTGATGATCTGAAGTCTGTAGCTAGTACCAATAGACTGCGCTGGTTTGGGCACGTTCAACGGAAAGCAGACCCCCACATCATAAAAAGAGCAATGAACTTCATAGTGGATGGAAAGAGACCAAAGGGAAGACCTAGCAAAACCTGGGCTGCCTGTATTGCCGATGATCTTAGAGAAAGGGGCATAAATAAGGAGGAAGCTCAAAACAGAGATGGAGTAGGCGCATCAATGTCAAACCTCCCCTGGGAGAAACATGACGAAAAAGGAAGAAGAAGAATGTGACCATTTTACCCCACCATTTAACTTTTAAGTAGCCGTATGGCGTATTCCAACTTCAGGGCTGTTGAAACATGACACCTGTGTCCATGCATCATTGCATGCATTTAAAAAAAAAAAAAATTATCAATCCGTTCCTACTAGCACAAAATGGTGTACTCCTCTGAAAGGTGAAACATGAAGAGGCCTCAGTTTATACTTTAAATATCAAAAATATAGTCTCATTTAAAGGACTTTGTTTTTTGGGGGGGAGTGGAGTTGTGCTGATGTTAACTCCAGAGTAAAAAATTATACCCTAAAAAATAGGCGCCTCCATGTGGCTCAGTCCCGGGATGTCAGATAAAGGGTGCAAAGCTCTAACCTCTGACTCTGAGATGTAGTAGTGTAGGCTATCCCAACCCCATTTGTTGTTTAAATTTACTTTAAAAGCAAGATCTTGATTGTAAAATAAATCATGTGTATTCATGAGCAGCTCAAAGTGTTTGTGATAGTTCTATTTATTTGTTTATTTATGTCTTCTTTCAAATATTCATTATTTTGATGATAATGGAATAAGCACTCATGTGCTTTTTCTACATCCAGTCCCCGTGTGTATGCGGTTTTGTAAATTTTGTCATTTGTTCCCACTGGCACACAATGGCCTGCTCTTTTTTGAAAAGCGGAACAGGATTTAACGTGTGTGCAAGATGTTCAAAATCATTTAAGAAGTTATTATTTAATCATTTTTAAAATATGTTCTTTTATATTATCGTGGATAATGGAATGAGCACTCATGTTCTTTTTTTTTTTTTAAAGTGTGTTTTGTGTATGCATATATGTGTGTGTTTTTGGGGTGGGGTGGGGGGGGGGGGGGGAGGTAGGGAAACCTAAAGGGACGCTTGTGTGTGAGATGGGGATGTTTACTTTTAACTAAGTAAAACGGCTTGAACTCCACAGCAACATTTCCGATACCGTGATAACTTGTCTGTTTTGTCAGAACATCTTGCCGCACACGTTAAATCCTTTTCCGCTTTTCGAAAGAGTAGGCCGTTGTGTGCCGGTGGGAACAGATGACAAAATTTACAAAACTTGCATACACACCGGGACTGGATCATGTGGATGTAAAAAAAAAAAAGCGCACGAGTGCTTATTCCATTATCCTCGATATTGAAGGGGAAAAAAAGTCCTCTGAGCGCTTTGATTTGTTGCTTTGCTTTACAAGATTCAGTGCTATATATATTATATAAATTCCATACATTATTATTATTATTATTATTATCATCATTATTATTATCATCATTAATATTATTATCATTATCATTATTATTATTTTCATTATTATTATTATTATTTTACAGAGTTACTTTGAAGACCTGACAGCGGGAAAACTGACCCAACAGCAAGACGACCGTACTACTACTGCTACTGCTGCTGCCCTGGACGAACTGTATCTCTGCGCTGTCCGTTTTTTGACCAAGTGCTGCTCCGTCCTAGCCGATGACAACGAGCCCTTGGATGGGGAGCTGGAGCGCACCATCGCAGCTTGTTGCCACGGTTTTGGGCAGCTGAGTCAGGTTGCCACTGTTGATGACGTCAGAGTGGCGGGCAGCTTAAAGACCGTCCTGTACATTGTCAGCAAAGTGGTTGGGAAGGTGAGTGCTGCGGTTTGGAGTGGAGGTTCACTTGGAAGTTGGGACTTTTCGGTGTTGTGTGGTTGTGTGTGTGATATCTTCAGTTTAACGTCTTGTGTGTGTGTGTGTGTGTGTGTTACTCAACTTACTGTGTGTGTGTGTGTGGTTGTGTGTGTGTTACTCAACTTACTGTGTGTTTTGTGGTTGTGTGTGTGTTACTCAACTTACTCTGTGTGTGTGTGTGGTTGTGTGTGTGTTACTCAACTTACTGTGTGTGTGTGTGAGTCTGTGTGTGTGTTTTATTTATTAAGTCATTTTATTTTATTTATTATTTATTCCAAGAATAATGAGATAAGCACTCATGTGCTTTTTTACATCCAGTCCCCGTGTGTATGTGGATTTGTGAATTCTGTCGTCTGTTCCCACTGGCACACAATGGCCTACTCTCTTCCGAAAAGTGGAACAGGGTTTAACGTGTGCGCAAGATGTTCTGCATGCGTTCGAACACGGAGCCTCGGTTTATAGTCTCATCCATCTGTGTGGTTGTGTGTGTGTCACTGTGCGTGTGGGTATGTCACATGTGTGTGTAAGTCTGTGTATTTTATTTATAATAAATCATTTTATTTTATTTTTTATTCCAAGGATAATGGGATAAGCACTCGTACGCTTTTTTTACATCCAGTCCCCGTGTGTATGCAGTTTTGCCAATTTTGTCATCCATTCCCACCGGCACACAATGGCCTACTCTTCCAAAAAGTGGAATTGGTTTTAACGTGTGTGTGAGTCTGTGACTATTATCTGTGTGTGTGTGTTTGACTCACTGAGTGTGTGTGTGTGTGTACAATGATTAATGTGACTCTGGTCACCTGTGTTGTGTGTGTTTTAAATTAAAATCTTACTGCATGCAGTGTAGTACTAACTACGAGTAGTTAAGATAAAAGCTGAAATACATGGCCGTTGTGAAGGATTTTGTGAAAATTTGAAATTTATTTTTTAATGTAAGACATGTATATTACATCCATGTGCCTTTTTTCCCTCTCTCTCTCTCTCTCTCTCTTCTTTCTCTCTCTCTCACTCTCTCTCTCTCTCTCACTCTCTCTCTCACTCTCTCTCTCTCTCTCTCTCACTCTCTCTCTCTCTCTCTCTCTCTCTCTCTCTCTCTCTCTCTCTCTCTCTCTCTCTCTCTCTCAGGCCTCCCCCGATACGCTGATCACCCTCAGTCACGCTGTCCTGGAGGCGTTGAAGGCAGTCCCTGACCTGGAGACCAAGAGCCAGATCTGCGACGCCATCCCCAGGTTCTACAGCTTTCTCTGGAACGCGGCCATCACCTGCGAGCGCCGGCCTGACGTCGCGTGCCTGCAGGTGTATCACCTGCGCGTGGCCTCTCTGAGGCTTCTGGCCCAGCTGCCGCCCAAACGAGAATCCTGCCTGGAAAAGCTTGTTCTGGCTCTGAGCGTGTTTGAGTACCAAACTAGGCTTTCGTCCGGCGACGAAGGCGCTCCCAGGAGAGAACAATCCAGGAAAAACAGCGTCGATCCGCAGAAATCTCAACCGAAAAGCAAACGGAAGAAAGGTTCCGGTCTTCCGTCGGAGAGCGTGGGCGAAGCGGAGGAGGAGGGGTCAGGGGGGCTGTGTGTGTCTTCGTCCGCTTTTACGACCCTGGAAGACATTCTCAAGGGTGGCGGGGGGGAGGTGCCAGCAGTTCTGGTTCTGAAGCTGGTTCTTACGCTGCACGACATTTTCGTGTCTCAGAAACGCGAGCAGAGGATGGGTAAAGTGAGGACGGAAGCGACGAGGTTGATAGAGGCAAATCTACGCAGAGCCTCGTCCGATTCGCTTCTGCATGTTCTGGAGCCTGTGTGGGATATTGTTAATATTGTGATGCATATATGTGAAGAATCTGCAGCTGCAGACATCTGCGAACAGGATCTCAAGACCTGGCTTACCAGTGTCCTCACCTGGTGTCAACAGAGACACCTCAGGACTTCCCGCATGGAAAAACAGTGTTTCGTTGAACTGTTCTACTGGTTCGCGAAGCAGGTGAAAAACAGGAAAATCCGAAGCGATTTCTTTCTCAAAGCGGACCTTCGTGTTCAACTCCTGCGCGTTTTTCGAGAAGGCCAGAATTTTTTTGCCGAGAACGAGGGCGTCTTTGTTGAGGGGGGTGATGAAGGTGGTGGTGGTGGTGCCCCGAAGCAAGACCAGCAGGAAAAGTTGATGAAGACGCGGCTTGACGTCCACCGTTGCTGGATGTTGCTGTATTGTAAAGTGGCGACGGAGAACTCGTCTGCGCTTCAAACCTGTGCTGGTAAGAGAGAGAGAGAGAGCCTGTGTCTCTTGTTGAATCTTTGTAAGATTGTGTAACTGTGTGTAGGATACTTGAACAGAAGTTACTGTTTGTAAATTGATTTTGCATCTTTGTGTTTTTTGCGTTTTTGTTTTGTTTGTTTTCCGGAAAGTATAGATTCACTTCAATCTTCATATTTTGTTGTTATTGTTGTTCCTTGGCTAGAGCTCTGAGGTTCACCAATGGTGAGATTTATGTGTATCATTGTATGTGACCATTTTTTTCCCCTCCAGTTAGGTAACTGCATTCTGACTTCAGGGATGGTGTCTAAACACACCTGTGTACGTGCTGGGTTTTTCTGTCATCTTTTCCAATCTGCACACAATGACCTAGACTCTTTCGAAAGATGGAACTAGGTTTTAATGTGTGCGTGGGATCGCACATGATGCCTCAGTTTGTTTTGAAACTCATCTGAAGGACTTTGACATTCACTGATTCAGTTCAATTTTTAAAAAAAGTCCAACTGGGAAGAAAGGGCGAGGCTGGGAATCGAACCCAGAATCTCACATTTTATTTTTGGCAGGCGAATGCCCCATCCTGCCACAATCCTTCATATTCATTTATTTATTTATTTATTCTTTTATTTCGAGGATAATGGAATATTAATAAGCACTCATGTGCTTTTTTACAACCATTCCCCGTGTGTGCAGTTTTGTAAATTTTGTCATCCATTCCTACCGGCACACAATGGCCTACTCTTCCAAAAAGCAGAACGGGTTTTAACATGTGCACAAGATGTTCTGTGTGTGTTCACAGACGGGACCTCAGATTATACTAGTGTCATCCGATCCGAAGGACTCGGACTCAGCGACATTCAGTTCAATTTTTTCGTCAGTGACATTGATTCAGTTCGATTTTTTCGTCAGTGACATTGATTCAGTTAGATTTTTTCGTCAGTGACATTCAGTTCGATTTTTCTTGTCCAACTGGGAAGAAGGGACAAGACTGGGAGTGGAACCCAGAACCTCACGGTTTACTTTTTTTTTTTTTTTTTTTTTTTTTTTTTTGCTGCCTCATCTTCTGACGACCCCCGTCCTACTGTTCCCACGCCGCTCATTCCAATCTCCCCGCCACAACCACACCCAGATTTGTTATGTCTCATCCTCAGGGTCGGAAGTCCACAGGGAGCCCATCACTATCAGGCCGCCGTGGGGCCACCAGCCAGAGGGGCCCTGCACTGCTGCTGGGTCACTTTGGTGGTGTTCAGTGGTGCCTGTTCTGAGCTAACATAGCAGGACACCACCTACTAAGCCCCCTACTAACGACAGTATTAGCTCAGTCGCGGAGCCAGACTGAGTGAGTTGCCCACCCCAGGTGGCAACCACAACAACGTCCCTCCAACGACCGTCCCCCGCGAACCTCCAACCCCAAAGGCTTTGACACAAACTCACCACAGGCACAGAAGTGTATGGGCAAACGGAATCTGAGGCCACCATGAGACCAGAGAATTCGGGACAACCGAATCAGAGGCAATTTTTTTTTATAATGCATGATGATCAATGACAATGAGGATGACGTAATGATGCTGCTGTGGAAGTGCATATGCTTTGAGACTACTTGACAGGGTTGTACTCTACGCTTACTATCATAATATATCCCGGCGTCAACCGGGCCCGAGAGATACAGACACCTGCAGTGTTGGTCAGGTAATTTGAGCAACACTCTCAAACTCGCATCGTTAAGTGGATGAAGCTCGACTGTGTGGTCCCAGTCTTCCCACTGAGCCCACAGCACACTCACTCTGGGTAGGAGCCGGCCGGAGTCCGAAAAATCCCTATGACTCTTATGGGATTCGAACCCGCGACCTTCCAGTCCGTAACCCAAGGCGCTAACCACTGCGCCATGGCGGCTGGTCTCTCACGGTTTACTTGTTGGCAGGCGAACGTCTTAACCATCCTGCCGCCCTCCTTCTTATGTAATTGTCTGATCTCTAAACTAAAGACTTGAAAAATGAATACATGTTTGAACAACATGCTAGGTCTTCCCTAGCAAAACCAGGGCTGCCTGTAGTGTATTGCAGATGATCTTAGAGAAAGGGGCATAAATAAGGAGGAAGCTCAAAACAGAGAGAGAAAAGGCTCATCAATGTCAAACCTCCCCTGGGAGTTCAAACATGACAAAAAAGGAAGAAGAAGTTTGAACAAGATGGTACAGTACTTACTACTAGTACTACAGTGCTAGTTTACTTCAGCGCCTGGGCTTTATCACAGTTCTTGATTAAACCATTGACGCTGGAGGCATCAGCAAAGTGAGAGGCTGTATGACCAGTGGCTTTCCCACTCATGGAATTCCACTTTACAGCTTAGTCTTTTAGTGATCGACTTTGACTCTCTGACTAGGAGGCTTGACTTGCACAGTCCTTATGTGCTGCAGCCCTGGGGGCTGCTTGGCCTTTGGAGAACATCTCCAACGCTGACTGTCCTTATGCCCACTTGGCCGAGAGAGTGGGGATGTACTGTGGGCAAGGCATCTCCACTATAATCAAATTTCTGCCCAGTTTCCAAAACAGCAGCTGCCTCCTCTGCTGTTTTGGAGGTCATCGTCGGACACGACGGACAAACATACATAGCTAGTTTACTTAGTAGCGCTGGGTTGTGTGCAGAGATGAAAGAGCTGGTGTCGGAGGCAGAGAGACAGTTGGCTGCTTACACGTCTGCCATAGACAGGGCTTCTGATCATCCTGCTTTGGAACAGAGCGAAAGGTACTCTGTAGGTGAGTGCAAATTTTATTTTATTTTTTATAGCTTTCTATTCTTTCTGGTCTGTCTGTCTCTGTCTCTTCCTCCCCCCTCTCTCTCTCTCTTTCTCTGAGTCTTTCTCTCTCTCTCTCTCTCCCTCTCTCTCTCTCTCTCTTTCTTTCTCTCTCTCTCTCTCTCTTTTCTCTCTCTCTCTCTCTCTCTCTCTCTCTCTCTCTCTCTCTCTCTCTCTCTCTCTCTCTCCCCTCTTTCTTCTCTTCTCTCCTCTTCTCTTTCTCATCTCTGGAACTCTTGTCTTTTCTTCTTTTCTCTCCTCTCTCTCTCTCTCTCTCTCTCTCTCTCTCTCTCTCTCTCTCTCTCCCCTCTCTCTTCTCTTCTCTCTCTCTCTCTCTCTCTCTCTCTCTCTCTCTCTCTCTCTCTCTCTTTTCTCTCTCTCTCTCTCTCTTTTCCTTCTCTCTTCTCTCTCTTCCCCCTCTTCTCTTCTCTTCTCTGGAACTCTTCTCTTTCTGCTCTTCTCTTTTCTCTTCTTTTCTCTTTTCCTCTCCTCTCCTCTCCTCTCTCTCTCTCTCTCTCTCTCTCTCTCTTCTCTCTCTCTCTCTCTCTCTCTCTCTCTCTCTCAACAGCTTTCTATTCTTTCTCGTCTGTCTCCCCCCCCCTCTCTCTCTCCTCTCTAGACTCTATCTCTCTTCCTCTTCTCTTGTCTTCTCTGGAACTCTTCTCTTTCTCCTCTCTTTCTCTCTCTCTCTCTCTCTCTTCTCTCTCTCTCTCTCTCTCTCTCTCTCTCTCTCAAGCTCTCTCTCTCTCTCTGTGAACAATAAAAAAAAAGAAAGATTATTTATAACTTAGTTTTATTATCATATTATAATTATATCAGGCTTGGACACAAACATGGAATCGACCCACAGTTTTCTCTGCAGTTTTCTAGGCAGATGCCTTACCCTTCAGATCACCATTTTGCAATCTTGATCATGTAACAGACATGTGGTACCTAGTGTGACTTCTTCTTCTTCTTCTTCTTCTTCCTTTTTTGTCATGTTTCTCCCAGGGGAGGTTTGACATTGATGAGCCTTCTCCATCTCTCTCTGTTTTGAGCTTCCTCCTTAGTTATGCCCCTTTCTCTAAGATCATCTGCAATACACTAGGCAGCCCAGGTCTGGCTAGGTTTCTTTGGTCTCTTTCCATCCACTACGAAGTTCATTGCTCTTTTTATTCTCTTCTTCTTTGCGTTGCCTATTTAAGGCTATAATACATGGTGTCGTGTTTTGGTTGGAGCGCCTGACGGCCCGACACCTCTGATTTCAGCTCCTTTGGCGCATGACAGGGTTTCCTCCTGGGTGTTCTTCGAGTTTTCCTTCTCCATGCATGGGTTTGAAATCAGAGTTTTCCGCTCTCCTAGGTGGATTTCCCCCAGTTCACCCAGCTGTAAATGGGTACCTGCCCTCTTTAGGGTCAGGGAAGGTAAAGCAGCGAGGGAGAGGAGATGGGCACCGCCCTCAATATGCTGGCCCTAGAGAAGTGAGGTCTCTGACGCCTCGCTCCCCTACGACCTTATAGGTTATGGGACTCCTTTACCTCCTTTACCTTTACCTAGGTGGATTTTGTCAGCAAAACGGGCTCCACCTACCCTACCTGGTTATCCTGCCAGGCGCTCGGTCTCCCCACAGCAGGTCTTTGCGAAAACAGCAGGGGACACCAACGAGTAGGTGCCTGCTGTGGAAAGTTGCGATAGGAGAGGCTATGCAGCACCCTTCTGAAGGGTACCCCTCTTGCCTGGCAAGCCAAACAAGAGGTTGCTGCTTCACTATCCCCGGGAAGCAGAGGTGTAGAGCGGATGCTCAGAAATGCACTTTCTTCCCTTCACAGGCGGGACATCCAGCACCAGACCCTGTGGTCCCCCATTGCTCTTTTTATGATGTGGTGGTCTGCTTTCCGTTGAACGTGCCCACACCAGCGCAGTCTATTGGTGGTACTAGCTACAGTCGTCAGTGTGACTGTATATATTTATTTTGTTGCAGGGTCTCTGTGTGTGAGGTTGGGCCATTTGTTCTACAATCACGGCCAAGAGGTGGGGGCCATCCCTTACTATCACATGGCCTGTCGACAGTTGGTCTTGTGGTGTCAGGCTGACCTCCAACATCTTTCCCTGAGGGCCAGAGAGGTTAGGAGAGCTCTGTGTGTGTTGTGTTGGTGTATTTGTGTGTGTGTTGGTGTTTGTGTGTGTTGGTGTGTGTGTCTTGTGTTGGTGTGTGTGTGTGGAGGGGGGGGGGGGGGGGGGGGGGAGGTCTGTATGTGTTGGTGTGTGTGTGTGTATTTTGGTGTGTGTGTGGGGGGGGGGGGGGGGGGTCTGTATGTATGAGTGTGTGTGTGTGTAATGTGTGTGTGTGTGTTGGTGTGTGTAAATGTGTGTGTGTGTAAGTGTTGGGGTGTGTGTTGGTGTGTTGGTATGTGTGTTGGTGTGTGTGTTGTGTGTGCTGGTGTGTGTTGGTGTGTGTGCTGGTGTGTGTGTGTGTGGTGTGTGTGTGTGTGTTGGTGTGTGTCACTGTGTGTGTTGGTGTGTGTGTGTGTAGTTGTGTGTGTAGTTGTGTGTGTGTGTTGGTGTGTTGGTCTGTGTTGGTGTGTGTGTGTGTAGTTGTGTGTGTGTGTTGGTGTGTGTGTTGGTATGTGTGTGTGTTGGTGTGTGTGTGTTGGTGTGTGTGTAGGGGGTGTCTGTGGGGGGGGGGGGGGGGGGGGGGGAGTGGTTTTGGAGGTGGTGTCTGTGGGAAGGGGGGGGGGGAATCTGTGTGTATGAGTGTGTGTGAAAGTGTGTGTGTATTTTGGTATACATGTGTGTGTGTGTTCAATTGTGTGTATAGATCTGTGTATGTGTCTGCTCATAAAACTAAAAGTGTCTATTGTAGTATTGATGTGTGTGTGAGTGGTCATTTCATGTGCATGAAACATCTCAGTATTGTATCACAAGCCACTCTTACTTTGCTCACATTCATTTGCTGAAAGGCGAAGGAACCCCATGGTGGGTGACTTGTGATGTGTAAATAACTGTCATTGTCAAGCATCTGAATGATTGTTGGTAATTATGTCCAGATATTAGGCACAAGCAATTTACAGCAGATTCCTGAATTAAGATCCTGTTTTGCAATGCCCCAGCGGACATTTTTAACTTCCTGAGTGATTCAGGCATTTCCTGTCTAAGTTAATAATAATAATAATAAATGGAATTTATAGAGCGCTATATCTTGCAATTACAAATCTGTTGTCCACTTCAATCATTTTTAACACATGCATGTTTTGATGATTATACGTAGGTCGCATGTATATATATATATATATATTATATGTACTTTGTCTCCCCCCCTCCCCCCCCCCCCCCCTTCCCCCCCATGCTGGCAAAACTTTAAAGGGAAATAACTATATTTAAACGTCCAGTGTCACATACAGATATTAAAAAGCAGTTGTTTCCCTTTAAATGTTAGAAGTTTTCTGTTTAGTCATTTTGCAACTGAGAAGTTATGTGAACTGAGAACAATTTTTGAGATGGCTGACCAAATACGAAATTCGAAAAGATCGATCATCATCTTCCAAGGTTTTTACTGCTTTGGATGCGGCCTATGACATTTTGAATGATAGTGATGGTGGTGAGGATGACTGGTTAATTAATTAGTGCAAGAGGACCGTGATTTAGATAAAGAACAGCCACAAAATGATGAAAAATACACACCCCACCCTGCATTTGTCAGTTTGCCACCCCCATCCATTTTTGTTTTACTATTGTGTGTAGGTCACTATATGTGTGTGTGTGTGCCTGTCTGTATGTGTATTTTTTTCCCTTGGCCTTTTGTACAGAATTTATGTAATGCACACATGCATGCATGCACACACACACACACACACACATACATGTTTACTCATTTTAATGACTGATTCCATTATGTAGGATTATCATAAATAAGCTCTTGAAAGTGTGTTCAATATGAGTTTGTGTGTGTGTGCACGCGCGTGCTTGCACACCTGTGTGTGTGTGTGTGTGTTGCTCACTTATTGTGTAATTTCACATGTTCTGGAGTGAAAGATAAGAGCACAACATATTGAGCTGCTGATGCAAGATTTTGCTCTTTATCATGATTCATTATTACTATATTATTATTAGCATCGTCATTCTTTTTTCATTATCCGTGCTATAATCACCATCATCATAGCTATAATTAATCATCATCATCATCATTCTTATTATCATCATTGCTATCATTAATCACTACCATCACCATAATCGTCATTATCATTATTATCACTGTGATTAATATCAACCAAATCCTTTCACTTTTCAGGCATCATCATTCTTCTTTTTTTCATTGTTATCCTTGCTATGGGAGATGGGATAGCTCAGTGGTCGGAGCACTCGCTTTCCCCCAGCCAAGTTAAGCAGCGTCGAGCGTGGTTACCAGTTGGATGGGTGACCGTTTGCGCGCCTTGGCTTCAGTACAGTTCTCCCAGTTCACCCAGCTGTAAATGGGTACCTGCCCTCTTTAGGGTCAGGGAAGGTAAAGCAGCGAGGGAGAGGAGATGGGCGCCGCCCTCAATATGCTGGCCCTAGAGAAGTGAGGTCTCTGACGCCTCGCTCCCCTACGACCTTATAGGTTATGGGACTCCTTTACCTTTTACCTATCCTTGCTATAATCATCATCATCATCATTCTTATTATCAATATCATCCTTTAATCAATCATCGCCATCATCATCATCATTCTTACTATCATCCTTACTATAATTAATCATCACCGTCATCATCATCATTCTTATTATCATCGCTATAATTATCACCATCATCATCATCATCATCTTCTTCCTTTTTTGTCATGTATCTCCCATTGATGAGCCTTCTCCATCTCTCTCTGTTTTGAGCTTCCTCCTTATTTGTGCCCCTTTCTCTAAGATCATCTGCAATGCAGGCAGCCCAGGTCTTGCTAGGTCTTCCCTTTTGGTCTCTTTCCATCCACCACTACGAAGTTCATTGCTCTTTTTATGATGTGGTGGGTCTGCTTTCCGTTGAACGTGCCCAAAACCAGCGCAGTCTATTGGTACTACTAGCTACAGACTTCAGATCATCAACTTATCACCATCATAATCATCGTCATAATCAAGATCATCATCAAATCCAATCCTTTCAGGCGTCGCTGCTAAAACTGCACAACTGCCTGAGCCAGGGCCAGTTGAAAGCCGGTCGGTTGGACGCCGCCATGGCAACCGTTCGGCAAGCTGCCAGCCTCGGCAACGAGGTGTCAGAAGAGGAGATGGCGTCGCTGATGAAGACGTGGCTGAAGCTGAAGCGAGCGGCGGTGAAAGAGGGAGGGGACAGCATGGACGCGCGCCTGGCCAGGTGAGTGGGTGGTTGTGGAACACACCTGACTGCGAGAAGTACAGGTAGGCAGGTGAGCTGACATATGGAGGTGAGTGGGTGGTTGTGGAACACACCTGGCCGCGAGAAGTACAGGTAGGCAGGTGAGCCGACATATGGAGGTGAGTGAGTGGTTGTGGAACACACCTGGCCGCGAGAAGTACAGGTAGGCAGGTGAGCCGACATATGGAGGTGAGTGAGTGGTTGTGGAACACACCTGACTGCGAGAAGTACAGGTAGGCAGGTGAGCTGACATATGGAGGTGAGTGAGTGGTTGTGGAACACACCTGGCTGCGAGAAGTACAGGTAGGCAGGTGAGCTGACATAGGTGAGTGGGTGACGCGTGTCGCAGCCAGCAAATCCAGCGTCACTCAGTCAAAGAGTGCTGAATGTAGCCGCGTGGCCCCTTTTCTTTTAACCTGGGGACGGGATAGCTCAGTGGTCAGAGCGCTCGCTTTATAATAATAATAATGTATGGAATTTATATAGCGCTGAATCCTGTAAAGCAACAAATCAAAACGCTCAGATGACTTTTTTTATGCGTGTGTATGCAGATTTTAAAATTTTGTCGTCTCCTCCCATCGGCACACAATGGCTTACTCTTATGAAAAGCGGAACAGGATTTAACGTGTGCGCAAGATGTTGTATGTGCGTTCACACACGGGGCCTCGGTTTATAGTCTCATCCGAAGGACTTGTGGGGAGAGTGGAGTCTGCACTGATGTTAACTCCAGGGGAAAATATTCCCTTGAACGGGAATCAAACCCGGGTCGTCAGATTGCGAGTGCAATGTTCTAACCACTAGGCTATCCCGTCCCCTTACCAGTTACCAGTTGGATGGGTGACTGTTGGCGCGCTTTGGCTTCAGTCAGTTCACCCAGCTGTAAATGGGTAACCTGCCCTCTTTTAGGGTCAGGGAAGGTAAAGCAGCGAGGGAGAGGAGATGGGCGCCTCCGCCCTCAATATGCTGGCCCCTAGAGAAGTTGAGGTCTCTGACGCCTCGCTCCCCTACGACCTTACAGGTTATGGGACACCTTTACCTTTACCTTCCTTTTACTTAGTCCTTTTAATAATAAATAATAATAATGTATGGAATTTATATAGCGCTGAATCTTGTAAAGCAACAAAGCGCTCAGATGACATTTTTTTGGTTTTGTTTAAATATCGAGGTTAATGGAATAAGCACTCATCGTGCTTTTTTTTTTACATCCAGTCCCTGTGTGTATGCGGTTTTGTAAATTTTGTCATCTGTTCCCACCGGCACACAATGGCCTACTCTTACGAAAAGCGGAACAGGATTTAACGTGTGCGCAAGATGTTCTGCATGCATTTGCACACGGGGCCTCGGTTTATAGTCTCATCCGAAGGATCACATCACGATCTAGTGTGAAAAACACTCATGGAACATGTTTGCACACACTTTAAAACACATCCCTCAGTAGCAGAAAAAGTATGCCAGTTGCTGTTGACAGTATTGATGATAACAATGCGTTATAATCTTTAACCTGGGGAAATGCCAGCTTAGTCAGATTCAATTTCCCAGCTCGGTAGAGCTCCAGGGAAAAACCGAGAGGACTGGTGGGGTGTTACTATGACAGACTACAGATAGTGGGGAATGTGGCTTCTAAAATGAGGCTGTATAAATTCTACAGTTCATCACAGAAGTGAAGTTTATCTTAGTACTTCGGTCAGTTCCTGCCGTAATGGGCACCATCTGGGCTGGGATGGGCTAGGATAGATAGCAGCTGAGAGCAGGGGAAAGTGGTGAAAACTTAACAGCTGGGGATGGAACAGCTATTTACAAAGTACAGGTAGGCAGGTGAGCTGGCTAGGTGAGTTGTACACCTGACTGCAAAATACAGATGAGTGTGATTTTACTTGCGTGAGTTTTATGGCTGGTCGCAGAATGTTGGTAGCGGCGTATGCTGAATTAAGGGTAGGGGGATTTTTACGATCTCGCAGGTTAGTTAAGAGTGTAGGCCTGCCATTGCTTTAATTCCTTTCCTGTATATGCAGAGACACAGGCACACACACACTTGCTCTCTCTCTCGCTGTCTCTTTTCTCTCTCTCTCTCTCTCTCTCTCTCTCTCTCTCTCTCTCTCTCTCTCTCTCTCTCTCTCTCTCTCTCTTTCTCTCTCTCACACACACACACACTCACCCACTCACTCTCTCCATAGACGTACCATGTAAAGTTTTGTTCACAATACTACTTTTGATCAGAACTTTGTATTGCTAATATATTATTAAAAAAGATCAAAATGTAACTTTTCGCTTACAATTCATACTTTTGTGTCATAATATCATTATGTATCCTTGATACACACACACACACACAAACACACACACTACACAACACACACACACACACAAACAACACACACTACACAAACACACACAACACACACACACACGCACACACAACACACTCACACAACACCACACACAAAAAACAACACAAACTACACAACACACACACACACACAAACAACACACACTACACAACACACACAACACACCACACAAACAACACACACTACACAACACACACACACACAAACACACACACTACACACACACACACTACACACACACACACACACACAGCACAACACAAACACAACACACACACAACACAACACACACACACAAACACACACACACACACTACACACAACTACACACACACACACTACACACACAACACACACTACACACACAACACACATTACACATACACACACACACACTCTACACACACACACACAAACACACAACACACACACAAACAACACACACACACACAACACACACACACACAACACACACACACGCACACTACACACACACAACCACACACACACACACACCACACCACACCACACCACACACACACACCACACCACACCACACACACACACACACACACACACACACACACACACACACCAAACAACACACCACAACACACACACACACTCCACACACACACAACACACACACTACACACACACACTACACACACACAACACACACACACACACACTACACTACACACTCACTCTAACTTTCGGCTGTTGCAGGTGTATGGTGAATGAAGAGAAGTGTGGTGCAGAGATGGCATGTCAATATCTGCAACTTGAGCTGAACTGGATGCTGAAAGGGTACGTTAAAAAAACAAACAACATTCACACATAGAGGCAAGCAGACTGTACACACACACACACACACACACACACACACACACACACACACAACATACACACCACACCACACACTACACACACACTACACACACACTACACCACACCACACACTACACACACACTACACCACACCACACCACACACACACACGCAACACACACACAACACACACCATACATTACACACAGACACACACACACACACTGTGCACAGCATACAGTCACACACATTTTATGTTTGGGGTTTAATTTTACTGCCTCGTCTTCTGTAAGCTACAGAATCGGAGACAATTTTCTTTTACTGCATTTATTTATTTATTTATTCTTTTATAAAGAGGATAATGGAATAAGCACTCATGTGCTTTTTTGCCTCCAGTCCCCGTGTGTATGCGTTTTTTTGCAAATTTTGTCATCTGTTCCCACCGGCACACAATGGCCTACTCTTACGAAAAGCGGAACAGGATTTAACGTGTGCGCAAGATGTTCTGCGTGCGTTCGCACTGTCTGATCGTGCCTGGTACCCAGGATTGTGCAGAGATGGGAGATGTACATGGTATAGTCACACACGGAAGCAGGCTTTTCCACTGTCCTGCTGTGCACAAAATCCTTTTCATATCATTTCGTTTCATACCACTTTAAGTCACGGCAGATTTCTCTCCGTGAAATTCGGGCTGCTCTCCCCGGGGAGAGCGGGAGAGCGCGTCGCCACAAGAGCAGCGCCACCCTTTTTGTTTTCTTTTTCCTGTCTGCAACTGCATTTGTTTCCCCTATCAGAGTTGGCTTTTTTCTACAGAATTTTGCCAGGGACAACTCTCTTGTTGCCGTGGGTTCTTTTACGCGCGCTAAATAATTATGTGTAACACACGGGACCTCGGTTTATCGTCTCATCCGAAAGACTAAGCTCCCAGACCACCCACCACTCATGGTCTAATGGATAAAGGAGAAAAGTTTCGGGGCCAAACAGGGTACGAACCACCGCACACACATCCGACCCGGACTTTTCGCTTTCTAGACAGGCGCGTTACCTCAAGACCACCGATCCATCCTATCATGAAAAGCAGACTTTCACTGGCACACATTGTGTTCTGGGTCCCTCCCGCCAACTGTTCAAGGCTCTTCTCACCAAGCATCCCAGTTGTACACTATGGGGGTGAAGGTTTGAACTTTTTTATCTTTTTTTTTTTAATACATTTTTTCCCCTGTCCCCTCGGCTAAGGCTCCAAGGATCGCCATTAACGTATGTGACCGTTTCCCCCCCTCCACCCCCCCCCCCCCCCCCCCCTTTCATTTAGGTAACCACATTCCAACTTCAGGAATGTTGTCTAAACACGACACGTGTGTGCATGCATTAGTGTTGTTTTTTTTCCGTTTTTTTTAAGTTTTGTTTAAACTTAAATGGTATGGGCATGTCACAAGATCCAAAGGACTTGCAAAGACAGTTTTACAAGGCACTGTCCAAGGAGGAAGAAGAAGAGGCAGACCAAGGAAGAGCTGGGAGGAGGATAACATCAGCGAATGGACAGGCCTAGAACTCAACAAAACCCTGAGAAAGGCAGAACAGAGAGAGGAATGGAGGGAACTGGTTGTTGAGTCTTTGAGGGTGTCCCCACGGTCGTCAGACTACGGGACAGATAGATAGATAGAAAGTTTTGTTGTCCATTCCTACCGGCACAAAATGACACTTCTGAAAGGTGGAATGATGGGTTTTTTTTTGTATGTGTGTGCGCATAATGTTCTGCTTGGGTTCACAGACAGGGCCACGGTTTATAGTCTCATCCGAAGGACCGACATTCTGTTTGATTTTTTTCTCGTCAAAATGGGAAGAAAGGGCGAGACTGGGAATTGAACCCCAAAAAACTTTCACAGATTACTTACGTGTGTGTTAGCCAGGCGAATGTCCTGCCAAACCTTTTCCTTCTTGATGAGCTTTGTATTAAGCGCTTTGATTTGTTGACTTTACAAGATTCATCATCATCATCATCATCATCAGACCCGTGACCCTGGCGGTTGTGGGGGAGACACGAAAGACGATGCCGTGGTAAGCCTCTTCCATCCATTTCGGTCCTCGGCTCTGCGCAGTAGTCGCCGAGTCATTCATCCTGGTCCATTCTCTGATGTTGTCCATCCATGACTTGTTCTGTCTTCCCCTCTTTCTGCCACCTTCGAGTGTTCCCTGCAGTACTGTTTTTGGCAGAGGTGACGTGGCCGAACCATGTCAGCTTTTTCTTCTTGACGATGGTGAGGATTCAACGCTATATAAATCCCATACATTTTATGATGATGATGATCTTTATAAATCATAGGTTTATTCATTTACCAAGCTCCTTAGTTTTGCTGTCCCTGCTGATGCATCAGTGATGTGTGGTGTGTGGTGGTGTGACAGAAGCCGACTGTGGATGGAGGAGGGGGTGCTGCTGAAACGTCTGCGCGACATGAGTCCTGTGGGCCTGGATCGCGACCTCTGCCAACTGCTCATGGTACACGTCGATGTCTTCTACCTGTGGGTTTTCCCCGACAGGTAAGCTTGATGGGTTTGGCCGTCGTCAGGTGTTGTCGAGAAAGGTGTATTGTAGACTACTGTGCATATGTTTTATATGTCAAAGTCAAAGTCAAACTTTTATTTTCAGATGGTACATTGAATAAGCAGTGCATTTGCTTTTTTTCATCAAGCCATTAATCTAAAGGAAAAAAAAAGCGAGAAAAAAAGATAATGTATATGCAAACATAGAATAAAAAAAACCCTATTCTATGGTAAACTATACAAATCAAACAAGAAAAGACAATAACATATGCATATAGTAAAGGTAAAGGTAAATTACCTTATATGCATATATGGAATTAAAAACAAAACAAAAAAACCAGAAAAATATTAAACCATACAATTCAAATAATTCAAAAATCTTGAAAAAATATCCGTCATAATACAAACAAACAAGCAACAAAGAAAAAACCAAAGCAAAGCAAACAAAGAAGACAAAACAAAATAAATTTTTTAAAAACCACACCAACTGCTTCCCTCCCCCAACCCCCCTCACACACACATACACACACAAACCTTCAACCATACAAACAACTGAATAAAACAAAACAAAAAAGATGCATGTGCATGTAAGTGTGTGTATGCGCTCATGCACACACTTACATGCATGCACATGTACATAATTTTATACATGTGCACACACACAAACTCATTCTCTCTCTTCATGCGTGCAGGTGCATACAAGCTTTTGTGCGTAAGTGCTCACTCATGTACACTTGTTCACATATGCATATGAAAATGTGTGCTCATGTCTGTGCACACACACACACACAAACAACATACTTATTGCAAGCAGAGGCATACAAATAACTTTATGCTGGGTCCCTTCTCACTGTGGAATTTATTGGAATGAGTTGGTTGATTCTTTAGCAAAACAAGGTGCCTCTGATTGCAACATTGAAACGTTTGATGCCAATCTCACATTGTCTTCGCATGAAATTAATGCTAAATTGATGAATGTATGCATTCCAAAATGAAGAAAACACACTTTGAAAACATTTCTTGCTCACGGAAAGTAGAAATTTTAATGTAGAAAATGAAGCTAAATGCATGGAACACCAAATACTCTACAAATATGACATGTTGCTGTTCTCAATCTCTTTCAATCCACCATTTATTGTTTGATTGCCCAATCCTTACTGACCTGTTTAAAAGGAGAGGAATAGATATTCATAAAAAATATACCACTGTTCAAGAAGTTTTATATGACTCTCAGCAGTTCATAACATCAGTTGCTGAGATTGTATATTCTTCCCCAGTAAGACTTCTACTATAGACATTTGTGAGAATATAAAAATATACATACATATGAGAGAGAAAGAAGAAGAAGAAGAGAGAGATGTTGGTTTGGATGCGGGTGTGTCCTTATCACCAAGTAGTGAATGGACATGAAACAAAAGCAAAAAAAATACAACATACACACAACACACACACGCACACACACACACACACACACACACACTCACACTCCTCTCTCTCTCTCCCTCTCTCTCTCCCTCCCCCCACCTACATACACCAACGATGCCTTAAGAGGATAAGATGGACAGCTTAGATACAAAACAAAGAGGGTACAAATGGTCCTACTCTCTCTCTCTCTCTCACACACACACACACCTTTTCTCTCTCTCTCTCTCTCTCTCTCACACACAACACACACACAACAACACACACACACTTTTCACTCTCTCTCACACACACTCTCTCTCTCTCTCACACACTCTCTCACACATAAACACCCCTCTCAAAACACCACACACACACACACTCTCACATACACACACACACACACTCTCTCTCACATACACAACACTCTCTCTTCACACCCCACACACACACTCTCTCTCACAAACCCAACACACACTCTCTCTCACACTCAAAACACACACACACTCTCTCTCTCTCTCTCATACACACTCACTCGTCACACATACACACACACACACTCTCCTCTCAT
This sequence comes from Rapana venosa, assembly GCA_028751875.1. Lineage (NCBI taxonomy): Eukaryota > Metazoa > Mollusca > Gastropoda > Neogastropoda > Muricidae > Rapana > Rapana venosa. The sequence goes on from CM054162.1 coordinate 24,908,664, forward strand.
ACACACACACCCCTCCAAAACTTGCACACACACTCTCTCCCTCTCTCTCTCTCCTCTTTCTCTCTCTCACACACACCCCACACACACACCCCACAACCCCACACACACACTCTCTCTCTCTCACACACACATCTCTCCTCCCTCTCTCACACAACACACACACACACATACACAACACACACACACATGTACATGCATGCGTGCGCACAGACTTGAGTCGCTGTACGTTCCCTCTGTTCATTTCCACAGACAGGAGAAGGAAGACTGTTTGCAGAGGATTGTCTCCACCTACCCGGATGTCGCTCTCCTGCAGACGGAGGTCCACCTCATCCGCTTCCTTCTGAGGGTCAAGGACAAAGTGGTTAGTGACTTTTTGCAGTTACGTTTCTATTTTTAGCCGCTCTCGTTTGAAGCCATCTGCTCGGTTGAAGGTGTATCTAGAAGAGTAGTATAGATGACGTGAATTACTGCCGTCACTTTGGTATTATTAAAATGTAATAATAATAATAAATGGACCTTATATAGCGCTATATCTTGCAAAAGACAAATCAAAGTTCATGCATTCAACCTAATCTGACAACAGTCAATGCAATCAATGATAAAATAATAGTTTAAAACAAAACAGACATTTACAAACATGGTGTCGCTGCAGACAAAAAATCTATGAAATAAAATTTCAATTGTCAAATGTTTTTCAAAAGCACACACACACACTCACACAGGTCGTATACTTTAGCAGGGTGATAGGACATGTGTTGGGAGCTCTGAGGTTTACCAATGACAGTTTTGTGTATACGACCTTTCCCCCCACCCATTTAGTTAGCTGCATTCCGACTTCAGGGATGAATTCAGATTCAGAATATTTTATTGCCATGTAAGTCGTCTTCTTCTTCTTCTTTTTCTTCTTCTTCTTCTTCTTCTTCTTCTTCTTCCTTTTTTGTCATGTTTCTTTCTCCCAGGGGAGGTTTGACATTGATGAGCCTTCTCTCCATCTCTCTCTCTGTTTTGAGCTTCCTCCTTATTTATGCCCCTTTCTCTAAGATCATCTGCAGCACAGGCAGCCCAGGTTTTGCTAGGTCTCTTCCCTTTGGTCTCTTTCCATCCGTTACTACGAAGTTCATTGCTCTTTTTATGATGTGGTGGTCTGCTTTTCCGTTGAACGTGCCCAAACCAGCGCAGTCTTTTGGTACTAGCTACAGACTTCAGATCGTCAACTTTGCACATTCTCCATAGTTCTTCATTCGTGATCCTGTCTTCCCATTTGATCTTTGTCATGTAGCGTAGCATTCGGTTTTCACAGCTCTTGTAGACTTATTTGATGCAACAAAAACAAACGTCACTCATATTCTTTTTTTGGGGGCTGAAAATGATGTACACTAAAAGCATGGGTTGGTGTCTGAACACGATATCTGTGTGAATACATTTTTGAAATTTTGCCATCCAGTCTTACCTGCACAAAATGGCCTTCTGTTTTGAAAGGCCGAACAGGTTGGGGGTTTTTTGTGGGTTTTTTTTACATGTGTGCAATATGTTCTGCATGCGTTTGCCACACGGGGCCTCGGTTTATAGTCTCATACGAAGGACTTTGACATTCAGTTTGATTTTTTTCGTCAAACTGGGAAGAAAGAGCGAGGCTGGGAATTGAACCCAGAACCTCACGATGTACTTGTTAGGCATGTGAACGTCTTAACCATCCTGCCACCTTCCCGCTTGGTATCATTTTAGTGTTCTCTTTCTTTGGCCGTTTTTGGAAAAGATGAAAATAAAACAGTTCCAAAATAAATGTGGTTTTCTAGATGAACACATTATTGTTATTTTTGTTATTATCATAATCATGATTATTATTATTGTTGTTAGTAATATCATTTATTACCAAGGATACTGTTATTATTTTTGTTATTATCATTACCATATTTCTTATCTATTATCAATGATACAATTATTATTATTATCTTTTATTATTATTATTATCATTATCATCTTTATTATTATTGTTGTTATTATTATTATAAGTAATATTACGATTATAAATATCATTTTGTCATCATCTCATATCACCTTCACCGCCATCCACCTCCACCATACTTACCGTTATTGTTCATACCTCGACGCGCAGGACAAACCAGGGCCGGACACCCTGGAAGACGGCCAGACCATCGGGCTTCCGGTGATCGGAGCCCACGACAAGATGATAGGGGAGGGGGAGAGGGAGGCGGTGAGAGCGGCGTTGGTGTGTTGGAACGACGGGATCGGGGCCAAAGGCCTGGAGGTACTGGTGGACGAGACGCCAGAGTTTTTCCAACGCTTGACGGTGGAGATGCTCATGATGGTGGCCGATGTTCTCCTGGCTTGTCGAGAGGTGAGCTTTGTTTTTCTCTTCGCTTTGTTTTGTTGTTGTTTTGTTTGTGTGAATGATTTGGATTGCGAGCGTTTCAGTTTTGTTGTTGTTTGTTTTTTGCGAGATTCTGCGTTATATAAATACCTTACATTCCTGTTCAAGGGGGGGGATATTTTTCCCCTGGAGTTAACATCAGTGCAGACTCCACTCTCCCCCAAAAGTCCTTCGGGTGAGACTATAAACCAAGGCGCCGTGTGCGAACGCACGCAGAACATCTTGCGCACATGTTAAATCCTGTTCCCGCTTTTTAAAAGAGTAGGCCAATGTGTGCCGGTGGGAACAGATGACAGAATTTATAAAACCGCCTACACACGGGGACTGGATGTAAAAAAGCACATAAGTGCTTATTCCATTATCCTCTGCACTGATGTTAACTCCAGGGGAAAATATCCCCTTGAACGGGAATTGAACCCGGGTCATCAGATTGCGAGTGCAATGTTCTAACCACTAGGCTATCCCGTCCCCCATTATTATCATTCTTCGTTTGCTTTACACTGTCAGATATGTCAGGGAAAAATAAATGCATGTTCTTTCCATTCCCTCTCATGGGCCGTACAGCTTGGTTTGCAGGGTTATCTCCGTCAGCCACACAATCTTCTTCCTCAGGTCGCTGTATAGCTGTGTAGCGTAATGCAATGTAGCGCAATGCATTACAGCAAGTTAACAAACGTTTTTCCAAAAAGTAACTTGCACATCTTTCTTTTACCCTCCTGTTGTGTGTGTTTTCAGTACATGTTACAGCTGGAGATACTCTCCATGGTGTATCTCGCACATCTTTCTTTTACCCTTCCTGTTGTTGTGTGTGTTTTCAGTACGTGTTACAACTGGAGATACTCTCCGTGGTGTAACTCGCACATCTTTCTTTTACCCTTCCTGTTGTGTGTGTTTTCAGTACGTGTTACAACTGGAGATACTCTCCGTGGTGTAACTCGCACATCTTTCTTTTACCCTTCCTGTTGTTGTGTGTTTTCAGTACATGTTACAGCTGGAGATACTCTCCGTGGTGTAACTCGCACATCCTTCTTTTACCCTTCCTGTTGTGTGTGTGTTTTCAGTACATGTTACAACTGGAGATACTCTCCGTGGTGTAACTCGCACATCTTTCTTTTACCCTTCCTGTTGTTGTGTGTTTTCAGTACATGTTACAACTGGAGATACTCTCCGTGGTGTAACTTGCACATCTTTCTTTTACCCTTCCTGTTGTTGTGTGTTTTCAGTACATGTTACAGCTGGAGATACTCTCCGTGGTGTAACTCGCACATCTTTCTTTTACCCTTCCTGTTGTGTGTTTTCAGTACATGTTACAACTGGAGATACTCTCCGTGGTGTAACTTGCACATCTTTCTTTTACCCTTCCTGTTGTGTGTGTTTTCAGTACATGTTACAACTGGAGAAACTCTCCGTGGTGTAACTCGCACATCTTTCTTTTACCCTTCCTGTTGTTGTGTGTTTTCAGTACATGTTACAACTGGAGATACTCTCCGTGGTGTAACTCGCACATCTTTCTTTTACCCTTCCTGTTGTGTGTGTTTTCAGTACGTGTTACAACTGGAGATACTCTCCGTGGTGTAACTCGCACATCTTTCTTTTACCCTTCCTGTTGTGTGTGTTTTCAGTACATGTTACAACTGGAGATACTCTCCGTGGTGTAACTTGCACATCTTTCTTTTACCCTTTCTGTTGTGTTTTTTCAGTATGTGTTACAACTAGAGATAAGCGCTTCGATTTGTTTGTTTTTTACAAGATTCAGCGCTATATAAATTCCATATATTATTATTATTATTACTCGCCATGGTGTAACTCGCACATCTTTCTTTTACCCTTCCTGTTGTTGTGTGTTTTCAGTACGTGTTACAGCTGGAGATACTCTCCGTGGTGTAACTCGCACATCTTTCTTTTACCCTTCCTGTTGTGTGCGTTTTCAGTACGTGTTACAACTGGAGATACTCTCCGTGGTGTAACTCGCATCTTTCTTCTGTTGTGTGTTTTCAGTACGTGTTACAGCTGGAGATACTCCCCGTGGTGTAACTCGCACATCTTTCTTTTACCCTTCCTGTTGTGTGCGTTTTCAGTACATGTTACAACTGGAGATACTCTCTGTGGTGTAACTCGCACATCTTTCTTTTACCCTTCCTGTTGTTGTGTGTTTTCAGTACATGTTACAACTGGAGATACTCTCCGTGGCGAGGATCCTGACGGAGCACAGCCGCTGGCAAAGCAGCAGCCTCAAGCAAGACGTGAACTGCGGCATTTTGGAGGCTTTGGCGGGGGTAGGGGCGGAGGACCTCCCCCGACGTTTGATTGACAGCGTCACCGTGACGGAGGCGCAGAGAGGCGCTGAGGCGTTGCAGCTCAGCCTGGTCCACTTTTACCTCCAGGCCGGGAAGGTGAGGGTTCGTGTGAAAAGATAAGGGTAAAGGTGTGCCCGTACGTAACCTGTAGGGGAGCGAGGCGTCATCAGAGACCTCGGCTTCTCCAGGGGGCCACCAGCATATTTGAGGGCAGGCGGCGCCCATCTCTTCTTCTTCCGTCGCTGCTTTACTTCCTTCCCCCTGACCCCTAAAAGAGGGGCAGGTACCCATTTACAGCTGGGTGAACTGGTGGGGGACTGTACTGAAGCCAAGGCAGCGCAAACGGTCACCCATCTAAGTGGTAACCACGCTCGATGCTAATTAACCGTGGCTGGGGGAAAGTGAGTGCTCCGTCTGCTGAGCTGTCCTGTCCCCTTGAGGTTCATTTTTTGGGGGGGGGGGGGGGGGGGGGGGGGGTGTTTAGTGGGGTATTTTTTTCAACCCATGGTTAGAGCTCTTGAGGTTCACCCATGGTGAGATTTTTGCATATGCAACAGTTTTTACACACCATTAAGGTAGCTGCATTCTGACTTTGGGAATGGTTTCTAAACACGACACCTGTGTGCATGCGATTTCAGAAAAGTTTCTCATTTGTACCTACCAGCATAAAATGGCCTACCCTTCTGAAAAGTGGAACAGGTTTATCACTCATGCACAAGATCTCTATGTGTTTGCAAAATGGACATTGGTTAGTAGTCTCTCATCCATAGGACTTTTGGGGGGAGTGGAGTTAGTGTGACTGTTAACTTTAAGGTAAAATTCCCTGCAATGGGCACCTCCATGATGGCTCGATCCTGGGCCGTCAGATCACAAGCTCAGCGCTTTAACTTCTAGGCTATCCCACCACCCCTCCCTTCCTCCCTATATTAAGGTTTTTAATCACGGACCAAAATTGTAAGGTGTAACCAAAAAAAACAACAACTACATCTTGACAGCAAAACTCTGTAGTAGTAATGATAATGTATGGAATTTTAAAAAAGCACTGATTCTTGTAAAACAACAAGTCAAACTGCTTACATTCAATTTATTTACACACGTGCAATTGCCCATAAGTAAATGAACAGATATAAAATTTACCGCTGCATGCGCACGCACTCACACTCACACATACTCTCACACGCACCCACACTCTCACACGCACCCACACTCTCACATGCACACACTCACACTCTCACATGCACACACTCACATACGCACGCACTCACATGCACACACTCTCACACACTCACATACGCACACACACACTCTCATACACTCACACATGCACGCACTCACACACTCTCATACACTCACACATGCATGCACTCACACACTCGCACACGCAACACACTCTCACGTGAGAGTAAGCCATCACGTGCCGGTTGGGAACAGATGACAAAATTTACAAAAACCGCATACATATGGGGACTGAATGTAAAAAAGCACATGAGAGCTTATTCCATTATCCTCGATATAAAAAAAAAGTCTTCTGAGCGCTTTGATTTGTTGCTTTACAAGATTCAGCGCTATATAAATTCCATACATTATTATTATTATTTACCTATGCAAATTTTTATTTTTTAAAATTTATATCGAGGATAATGGAATAAGCACTTATGTGCTTTTTTTGTATCCAGTCCCCATGTTGTGTATGCGGGTTTTGTAAATCGTCATCTGTTCCCACCCGGCACACAATGGCCTACTCTTATGAAAAGCAGAACAGGATTTTAACGTGCGCGCGCGCAAAGATGTTCTTGCGTGCGTTCACACACACACACGGGGGGCCTCGGGTTTATAAAATCTCATCCGAAGGACTTTTTTTTGGGAAAGAGCGGTGGAGTTGGCACTACTAATGTTAGTTAAAACTCCAAGGGGAAAAAAAATATCCCCCCCGCCACCTTGAACGGGAATCGAACCCCAGGGGTTGTCAGATTGCGAGCACGCAATGTTCTAACCACTAGGCTGTTATCCCCCGTTCCTTGCTGTTGAGAGAGAGAGGGGGGGGGAGGGGGGAGAGAGAGAGACTAAAGGCTACCTTTTATTAGTGTAAACTGTGTTCAGTTTCTAATAGAATAGAGTATTAACTACACTGATATTTGTCTTATCATACATGTTATACAAATGATTTTTTCTTTTTTCTTTCTTTAAATACGTGCGCGTGTTATTATTTTAGACTGTTCAATATCTTAACCCTAGTAGCGCTGAATATGCAGCAACAAGCCTCACTTCTATTGGCTGAATTAACATTGGCTAGCATTGTTTTGGAGGAGGGTGGGCTCAAACAACCCTTGATATTGATATATAAAACTGAATTAAATGTGTTAAGCTATATATCACTGGAAAGAACAGATAATATGCTTTTAAATGAGTGTAATTTTATAATAATGTGTAGTGATTATGATTATGTAAAAAAAAATCCCCCCAAAAAAATCGTGTGCGCACTACTGATCACTGTTCCATCGTCAGGGCCCCAGATCGATTTTAACACGATAAGCAAAGTTCTTTTGGTGCATAAATGTCATGATTAGGTAAACACTATTTCTTGACATTAGTTTTCAAGAAATAAGGAGTTTGTATCGCTTTAACGGTCACCAAATACTCGGAAAAGTTCAGCGAAAGGATCGACGCCATCGTGACCGTCATGGCGGAATGTGCGAAGTGGTGGCTTTCTATGACGAAAATACAAAGATCGCTTGATTTCATGTGATGCAAAGTATTCATCAGCATAGCGATTTGACTCAACAACAGTTATTTCGAAGCCTCGTTGCCTCAAAATAAAGTAAAACAATCTGTGACGTCGAAATCGCCGAGTAGCGAAGAAGTCCATCCAGCAAAAACTAGCACCGCTCGATTCAGTCCGATCGCGATCGATTTTAACCAAGTTTTTCAAAAATATTCCACAATCCTTACCTCATCATCTCTCTTATTGTTTATTTCAACCAAATCCAGCCTCTAAAACTCCTCCTCGCTGTCAATATTGTAAAAAAGCTCGAAAAACGCTTGAAGAAATTCTAGTGCAAACACTGGCCGCCATTTTTGTTGAAGACGATCTCGGCTGGTCCGAAAAAAAAAAAAATACACTCTTAACCAATCAGATTCTTCGTTGCTTGTGTGTGTCAAACGACCTTCACCCCTTTCTGCGGGCCTACAACGGCCTTAACATTCATTGGCTGACCTTTGAAAGCGAAAGTAAGCTTTCAACTATGACCACCCACGTCATCCCGGAATATTCCGGGATCCGCCACACAGCCTAGACCCGCGGTTCCCGGAATATTCCGGGAACCGCGGTACTAGGGTTAAAAGAACATAGTATTAATTTAATTAATATTTGTCTTATACAACATGTTATAACAATTTGACTTATATTATTAAAATGCGTGAGCATGGGTACGAATGTTTACAATGTGCGAGCGTGCGTGCGCGACGAGTGACTGTGAATGTGCGGTCGTACGGGTTTACTTGTGTGCACATGAGGTAAAGTGATTTTTGTTGGGGTGGGTTTGTGGCTGGCTGAGATATTGCTGATTTTGTGGATGCATTTTATCTCATGATGGGGGTGCGTGCTGATGTTGGACAGTGTGTGTGTGTGTGTTTTACATATTATGTTTAAACACTAGACTGCCTTACCCCGGAAATTCTCCAGGGCTAAACGTGCACCCTATACGCCAACAACCCGGAAAATTTCCGGGGTGTCAACTCGAAGTAAACAAGCCTGCTTCCTTGACTACAGTTAAAGGGAAACAACTCCAAAATTAATGGAGGTCACTCTCCTGTTGCTTGGCAACATCCAGCTGCAAAAACCGTGGCAAAAACGATCGTTTTTTCGCTCGTATTTTGTGTTTTTATGCATGACAGCTTGGGAAGTTCTTGTTCAAAATTGCTGACACTTCTTGTTGAAGGCATAAATAACTTTACACAGCTGTAAAAGTGGCAAATAAAACTCTTGATTTACCTAACATTGATGAAAACGATCGCGTATGATTCAGGAGATCGTGTATTTAAAAAACAATGAATGAGATTTGGCCTAGACATATGTTTGACATTATTGAGATGGGAGGTACTCGAATGACAGTGGTGATGAAGAAATCGTATTTATGGTCGATTTTTTACATTTTAAATATATTTTCGCAGTGAAATATCATGCTAACTAATTTGAGCTTGCCTCGAAGTAATCTACGATATATATATACTGTTATTGGGTAGACTATCAGGAATATTCATGTAGTAGTTTCTGAGTAAGAGGGATATGAACATAGCAGTGGTACATAAGAATTTTATTCCCCAGCATATAGGGTGCACTTGCACTGGGCAGTTAAGAGGTTAAATGTTTATTGTTTTTATGTATGGCGAGTAACCCGCCGGAATTTCTCTGTCTTTGAGATAATATTGAATTTGAATTTGTCCTTCAGGCAGAGAAAGCCTACCCGTTGTTGAACGCGCTGCGAGACAAGGAGTCGAGGGGGGAACTGGGAAGCCTTCAGAGGGGCAGGTATAACCGTCTGCTGTTCCAGTGTCTGATGACGACGACGACGACGATGGCCTCCGCTGCTGCTGACGACGACGGCTACTTGCTGCCCATCGTCCAGAACGCTTACCGCGTCCACTTTTCGGCGTTCAGTCGCTCCGAGTCTGCTGAAGGTGTGTGTTTGGTGTGTGGGTGGGTGGGTGAATGGTGGTTTGTGGGTGGGTGTGTGTGTGGGTGGGTGAATGGTGGTGTGTGTGTTGTTGGTTTGTGTGTGTTGTGGGTGGGTGAATGGTGTGTTGTAGTTGGTTTGTGTTGTTGTTGGTGGTTTGTGTGTTGTTGGTTTGTGTGTGTGGGGGTGAATGGTGGTGTGTTGTTGGTTTGTGTGTGGGTGGGTGAATGGTGGTGTTGTTGGTTTGTGTGGTTGTGGGTGATGTTGTTGGTGGTTTGTGTGAGGGTGGGTGGGTGAATGGTGGTTTGTGGGTGGGTGGGTGGGTGAATGGTGGTTTGTGGGGTGGGTGGGTGATGGTGGGTTTGTGGGTGGGTGAATGGTGGTTTTGTGGTGTGTGTGGGTAGGTGAATGGTGGTTTGTGTGTGGGTGGGTGAATGGTGGTTTGTGGTGGTGAATGGGTGGTTTGTGTGTGTGAATGGTGGTTTGTGTGTGTGGGTGAATGGTGGTTTGTGTGTGTGGGTGAATGGTGGTTTGTGTGGTGTGGGTGAATGGTGGTTGTGTGTGTGTGGGTAGGTGAATGGTTTGTTGTGTGTGGGTGTGGTGGTTTGTGTGGTGTGGTGATGGTGTTGGTGGGTGGGTGAATGGTGGTTTGTGTGTGGTGGGTGAATGGTGGTTTGTGTGTGGTGTGGTGGTTGTGTGTTGGTGATGGTGGTTTGTGTGGTGGGTGAATGGTGGTTTGTTGTGTGGGTGGGTGGTGAATGGTGGTTTGTGTGTGTGGTGAATGGTGGTTGTGTGTGTGGTGGGTGAATGGTGGTTTGTTGTGTGGGTGAATGGTGGTTTGGTGTGTGGTGGTGAATGGTGGTTTGTGTGTGTGGGTGAATGGTGGTTTGTGTGGTGGTGGGTGAATGGTGGTTTGTGTGTGTGGTGGGTGAATGGTGTTTGTGTGTGGTGGTGTGAATGGTGGTTTGTGTGTGGTGGTGATTGGTGGTTGGTGTGTGGGTTGATGGTGGTGTGTGGGTGGTATGGTGTGTGGTGGGTGATGGTGGTTTGTGTGTGGTGGGTGATGTGGTTTGTGTGTGGGTGGTGATGGTGGTTTGTGTGGTGGGTGGGTGAATGGTGTGGTTTGTGGGTGTGATTGGTTGTTTGGGTGGTGTGAATGGTGTTGTGTGTGGTGGGTGAATGGTGGTTTGTGTGTGGGTGAATGGTGGTTGTGGTGGTGGGTGAATGGGTTTGTGTGTGTGGGGTGGGGAATGGTGGTTTGGGTGTGTGGTGGGTGAATGGTGTGTTTGTGGTTGTGTTTGGGTGTTGTGGTGGGTTTGTGTGTGTGTGGGTGTGTGTTTGTGTGTGGGGTAATGGGGTTGTGGTGGTGGGTGGGTGTGTGTTGGTTGTGTGTGGTGGTGTGTGGTGGTTTGGTGTGGGTGATGGTGGTTGTGTTGGGTGGGTGGGGTGGGTGTGGTGTGTGTGTGTGTGGGTGTGTTGGTGGTTTTGTGGTGTGGGTGGGTGAGGTGGGTTTGGTGTGTGTTGGGTTGTGGTGTTGGTGGTTGTGGTAGGTGTTGGTGGTTTGTGGGTGGGTGAAGTGGTTGGTGGTGGTGGTGATGGTTGTGTGGGGTGTTTGTGTGGTGGGGGGGGTGAATGTGGTGTTGGTAGTGTGTGGTTGTGTGTTTTTGTGTTGTTGGTTTTGTGTGTTGTTTTTGTGTTTTTTGTGTTGTTGTTGTTTGTGTGGTGGTGTGAATGGTGGGTGTGTGTTGTGTGTTTGTGTGTTGTTGGTTTGTGTTGTTGGGTTTGTGTTGTTTGTTGGTTTGTGTGTGGGTGATGTTGTTGGTGGTTTGTGTGGGTGGGTGGGTGAATGGTGGTGTGTTGTGGGTTTGTGTGTTGTGGTTTGTGTGTGGTGGTGAATGGTGGTGTGTTGTTGGTTTGTGTTTTGTGGTTTGTGTGTGGGAATGGTGTGTGTTGTCGTTGGTTTGTGTGTTGTGGTGGTGGAATGGTTGTGTTGTTTGTTGTGTGTGGGGGTGGTGAATGGTGGTGTGTTGTTTGGTTTGTGTGTTGTCGTTGGTTTGTGTTTGTCGTTGGTTTGTGTTTTTCGTTGGTTTGTGTTTGTTGATTTGTGTGTTGTCGTGTTTGTGTGTGGGGGTGAATGGTGGATGTTGTTGTTGGTTTTTTTGGGTTCGTTGGTTTGTGTGTTGTTTGTTGGGTTTTTGGTGTTGTCGTTTTTTGTTTGTGTGTGGTGGGTGAATGGTGGTGTGTTGTTGGTTTGGGGTTTGTCGTTGGTTTTTGTTGTTGTCTTGGTTTGTGTTTGTTGGTTTGTGTGTGGTGGGTGAATGGTGGTGGTTGTTGTTGGTTTGTGTTTGTCTTGGTTTTTGTGTTGTTGTTGGTTTGTGTGTGGTTGGTGAATGGTGGGGTGTTTGTGTGTGTGGGAGCGGGTAAGGTTTGGAAAGATTGTTCGGAGAATCTTGTAAACCTTCGGAGAATCTGTCTTGTCAGTCTCTCTCCGCTCTTTTTTTTCTCTCTCTCTCTGTCTTTTCTTTCTTTTCTCTGTCGCTCTCCCTCTCTCTCTCTCTCTCTCTCTCTCTCTCTCTCTCTCTCTCTCTCTCTCTCTCTCTCTCTCTCCTCTCTCTCTCAACGGTTTTGGATATGTGTGGCTCAATCAGGGCGTTGAAAATCACTCTTTGTTCTTACGACTTTTTCGTGAAAGACTAATTGAATGTCAGTGGCAAGACTGGCATTCACACATTGAAAATAGTACTAGATATGAAATGTATAGTCTGATCAATCCATCACATTGCATTCCTTTATACTTATCAATGAAAATGGATAGGCATTTGAAAAGAATATTAACAAAATTTAGATTTGGTATCTCAGAACTGAACACGCATCATTCTATTATAGACATGTAAACGAGATAGCTTTGATTTGTCCTCTTTGTGATAGTTCAACTGAAGACGAAATACATTTTCTACTCACGTGTTCACAACTTACGGAATTAAGAGAGCAGTTTATACCTCGAAAGTTCTTACGTCAACCATGTCTCCATAGGTTAATCATGCTCATTACGTCTGGAAATGAAGTTACTACAAAACAGTTAGCTCTTTTCCTATATAAAGCATTTAGACTGCGGGACACCCTTATTAATTCTTGAAAAATGATCGTGTTTTGCTAATGTTTTGTGAATTGATTGTTTATGTGAATATCACTTGTATGATAGTGTGTGCTTTGTGTTTTTCCCCTTCAAATGTGGCCAAGGCCTTTTGAATAAACCATTCGCATTCGCATTCTCTCTCTCTCTCTCTCTTTCCCCTCTCTCCCGCTCTCTCTCTCTCTCTCTCTCTTTTTTCTCTGGTTTTTGGGGGGTTTTTTGGTTTGTTTTTTTTATACTTGTTTTGTCTGTGTTTGTTTGTTTGCCATTCTTTCCTTCTCAATTGTTTCCCTTGTATGACAGTCATGGTCATTGTATCTAGTTCTCATTTATATAGTGTTTGATGATAAAAATCAATTTTGAATTTTCATTTTGGTGTGTTAAAAAAATGTTGATAAGGATTGTTTGCGGGGTTGGTTTGTTATTGTTGTTGTTTTGTTGTTGTTTTTTTGAGAGCATGATGTAAAAAAGCCCTGAGCTTATCCATTTACTCTCAATAAACAGTTCGAGTTCGAGTTTTCTCTCTTTCTGGTACTTTAAGGTGCAGCCATTCTTAACGTGGCAGTTTAAAATTTGAAATGAGATCTTCAAGTGAGTGGTTTGCTTGTTTTTTGGTTTTTTTCCTTTAAAGCAACATACTGTTGTATTTTGTTGCTTTTGACATTTGTTTGTTGTTGGGTATTTTGTGTGTGTCTGTGCATTCTCATGAAAATTTAGTTATGAGATTTCTGTTGCAAAACCTGTCATAAATTTTACATCGGGTAACAACAACAGTGTGGGTATTGATATGATACAAATGCATGGACTAAATAATGATTTTAGCTAAAAGCTTGCATCACAGGCAAGCAACAGATCTGTTCAGAAAAGAGAAACGACTTCGCAAGTTCACTTTGCTGAAGTTGTGTGTGTTGTCATTTATTTATTTATTCATTCTTTTATATCGAGGGGACGGGATAGCTCAGTGGTCGGAGCACTCGCTTTCCCCCAGCCAAGTTAAGCAGCGTCGAGCGTGGTCACCAGTTGGATGGGTGACCGTTTGCGCGCCTTGGCTTCAGTACAGTTCCTCCAGTTCACCCAGCTGTAAATGGGTACCTGCCCTCTTTAGGGTCAGGGAAGGTAAAGCAGCGAGGGAGAGGAGATGGGCGCCGCCCTCAATATGCTGGCCCTAGAGAAGTGAGGTCTCTGACGCCTCGCTCCCCTACGACCTTATAGGTTATGGGACTCCTTTACCTTTACCTTTTACCTTTATATCGAGGGTAATGGAATAAGCACTCCTGTGCTTTTTTTTAATCCAGTCCCAGTGTATATGCAGTTTTGTAAATTTTATCAACTGTTCCCACCGGCACACAATGGCCTACTCTTTCGAAAAGCAGAACAGGATTTAACATGTGCGCAAGATGTTCTGCATGCGTTCGCACACGGGGCCTCGGTTTATAGTCTCATCCGAAGGACTTTTGGGGAGAGTGGAGTCTGCACTGATGTTAACTCCAGGGGGGAAAAAATCCCCTTGAACGGAATTTCAACCTGGTTCGTCAGATTTCGAGCGCAATGTTCCGACCACTAGGCTATCCCGTCCTCTGTGTGTGTTGTTGTTGTTGTCTTTGATTTTAAGTCTGTTCACTCTCAGTGATATTAGATGAGAAAAAATATATATATACAAGGGGTGTATGAGAATTGAGGTGGTGGTGGAGGCCCTACTGAAAAATGCGAGGGGGGAAAGTAGTCTAATCATGAAAGAAACGGCGCAAAGCAAAAATTACAATAAAATTTTTTAAAAACCGAAACAAAAACATAAAAAGTGATTAACGTTAATGAAACTATAACAAATGTCCTATAGGACTATGCCAGAGACCTTTTGCAATATCAAATACCAAATTCAAATTATTGAATATGCTTCTAAGGGAGTTTTCAGAAAATTGGGGTAAAAAAAGCTTTTGTATTCTTACATTCAAATATTATATGAGTAATACACTCTGTATGTGCGCGCGCGCGTGTGCACGTGTGTGTGTGTGGTGGGTAATTCCTTTCCCCCTTATCTTTCAGGCGGATCGGCCCGGCTCGGGGGGAGCCAAGGCTTGAACTGCCGACACTGGGCGAAGCTCACTGAGCTGCTGGAGTCCACTCTGTCCCTGGGGACCATGTACCGGCACGTAGGGGACTCCAAGAGGGCCAAGTGCTATCTGAAGGACGGGCTGATGCTGAGTCGAAAGTTTGGACTGTTGAAGTGGTAAGGCTGGTTTGGGGTTGGGCATGTCTGTGGGGATAGATATCAGGTGTGTTGTGTAGAGAATCGGGCTTTTTCCCTGTCTGATAGGAGTGAAAATGTTGCTGAGTCGAAAATTTGGACTGTTGAAGTGGTAAGGCTGGGGCATGTCTGTGGTGATAGATATCGTTTCATTTCATTTATACCACTTTAAGTCACGAGATTTCTCTGCGTGAAATTCGGGGCTACTCTCCCCGGGGAGAGCACGTCGCCACAAGAGCAGTGCCACCCTTCTTTTTTTTTTTTTTGTGGTCTGCAACTGTATTTGTTTCCCTAACAGAGTGGCTTTTTTCTAAGAATTTTGCCAGGGACAACTCTCTTGTTGCCGTGGGTTCTTTTACGTGGGCTGCATAATTTTGTATAACACATGGGACCTCGGTTTATCGTCTCATCCGAAAGACTAGCGCCCAGACCACCACTCATGGTTTAATGGATGGGGGAAAAGTTTTGGGCCGAGACGGGATACGAACCACCGCCCACTTCTGACCCGGACTTTTCGCTTTCTAGACAGGCGCGTTACCTCTAGACCACCGATCCACCTAAACATCGGTGTGCTGTGTAGTGAATCGGGCTTTTTCCCTGTCTGATAGGAGTGAAAATGTTGCTGAGTCGAAAGTTTGGACTGTTGAAGTGGTAAGGCTGGGTTGGGGTTGGGCATGTCTGTGGTGATATAGATATCGGGTGTGCTGTGTAGAGAATCGGGCTTTTTCCCCGTCTTCGGTTGAGACTATAAACCGAGGCCCCGTGTGCGAACGCACGCAGAACATCTTGTGCACATGTTAAATCCTGTTCCGCTGTTCGAAAGAGTAGGCCATTGTGTGCCGGTGGGAACAGATGACAAAATAAAATATAAAAAAACAACAAAAAACGCATACACACGCATTTTTAAAAAAAAATTCATCTGAGCGCTTTAATTTGTTGCTTTACAAGATTCAGCGCTATATAAATTCCATACATTATTATTATTATTATTATTATTGTTATTATTATTATTATATTGGGTGTGTTGTGTAGTGATTCGGGCTTTTTCCCTGTCTGATAGGAGTGAAAATGATGCTGAGTCGAAAGTTTGGATTGTTGAAGTGGTAAGGCTGGGCATCATTGTTGCTTCGATTTTACGTCTGTTCACTCAAAGTGATATTAGACGATATAGGCTGGGCATGTCTGTGGTGATATAGATATCGGTGTTCTGTTTAGTGAATCAGGATTTTTCCCTGTCTGATAGGAGTGAAAATGATGCTGAGTCGAAAATTTGGACTGCTGAAGTGGTAAGGCTGGGTGGGGTTGGGCATGTTCTGTGGGGATAGATATCGGTGTGCTGGTGTGCTGTGTAGTGATTCGGGCTTTTTCCCCGTCTGATAGGAGTGAAAATGATGCTGAGTTGAAAGTTTGGACTGTTGAAGTGGTAAGGCTGGGCATGTTCTGTGGTGATAGATATAAACCGAGGCCCCGTGTGCGAACGCATTCAGAACATCTTGCGCACACGTTAAAAACTGTTCCGCTGTTCGAAAGAGTAGGCCATTGTGTGCCGGTGGGAACAGATGACTTCATCCCTGATGTTGGAATACGGCTATCTAAATGGTTTTTCTTTTTGGGGGGTGGGGGGAGGTTAGTAGGGGGGAGGGGGGGTTAAACGGTTGCATACGCATAGATCTCGCCATTGGTGAACCTCAGAGCTCTAGCTGAGGAACGAAAACGAAAAAAATCAGTATGCCTGATTTACGGGGGACGGGATAGCCTAGTGGTTAGAACATTGCGCTCGCAATCTGATGACCTGGGTTCAATTCCCGTTCAAGGGGATATTTTCCCCTGGAGTTAACATCAGTGCAGACTCCACTCTCCCCAAGAAGTCCTTCAGATGAGACTATAAACCGAGGCCCAGTGTGCGAACGCACGCAGAACATCTTGCGCACTTGTTAAATCCTGTTCCGCTTTTCGTAAGAGTAGGCCATTGTGTGCTGGTGGGAACGGATGACAGAATTTACAAAACCGCAAACACACGAGGACTGGATGTAAAAAAGCACATAGTGCTTATTCCATTATCCTCTAGATAAAAGAATAGAATAAAAAATTTTAAAATAAAATGAAATAAACATATGTAAATAAAAAAATTAAAAAGACCCTTCCCCCCACCCCCCACCAAGCACGCACACAGGTGTCATGTTTAGACACCATCCCTGAAGTCGGAATATGGCTACCTAAATGGTTGGGGTGGTAGGGGGGGGGGGTCATATAAGCAAAAATCTCACCGTTGGCAAACTTCAGAGCTCTAGCCGAGGAATGAAGAGGAAAAAAAGAAGCCTGAGTTATGTGTACTAAAACGGAGACAACCTTGCAAACGTAAGCCTTACAGCCGACAAGAGGAGCTGGAAAGGACTTGCCGCTATTTCTCCCAAACACATCTGACAGTGTAAAAAATCAACAAGAGGAGACGTGTACTTAACCACTAGACTGCCCCACCCCAGAAATTTTCCGGGGCTAAATGTGCACTCTATACGCCTACAACCCGGAAAATTTCCGGGGCTAAATGTGCACTCTATACGCCTACAACCCGGAAAATTTCCGGGGCTAAATGTGCACTCTATACGCCTACAACCCGGAAAATGTCCGGGGTGTTGAACCGAAGTAAACAAGCCAGCTTCCTTGACTACAGTTAAAGGGAAAGAACTCCAAAATTAGTGGAGATCACTCTCCTGTTGCTTGGCAACATCCAGCTGCAAAAACCGTGGCAAAAACGATCGTTTTTTAGCTCGTATTTTGTGTTTTTATGCATGACTGCTTGGGCAGTTCTTGTTCAAAATGGCTGACACTTCTTGTTGAAGGCATCAATAACTTTAAAAGGTAAAGGAGTCCCATAACCTATAAGGTCGTAGGGGAGCGAGGCGTCAGAGACCTCACTTCTCTAGGGCCAGCATATTGAGGGCGGCGCCCATCTCCTCTCCCTCGCTGCTTTACCTTCCCTGACCCTAAAGAGGGCAGGTACCCATTTACAGCTGGGTGAACTGGGGGAACTGTACTGAAGCCAAGGCGCGCAAACGGTCATCCATCCAACTGGTAACCACGCTCGACGCTGCTTAACTTGGCTGGGGGAAAGCGAGTGCTCCACCACTGAGCTATCCTGTCCCCAATAACTTTACACAGCTGAAAAAGGGGGAAATAAAAGTTTAGATTTACCTGACTGATGAAAACGATCATGTATGATTCAGGAGATGATTCAGGAGATGGTGCATTTTGAAAAAAAAGAATGAGAATTGGCCTGGACTTATGTTTAGTGTTATTGAGATGGGGGGGGGGGGGGGGGGGGGGGGGGGTACTCAGAATGACAGTGGTGATGAAGAAAGTGTATTTTTGGTCGATTTTTTTACATGTTACATGTATTTTCACAGTGAAATATCATGCTAACTAATTTGAGCTTGCCTGGAAGTAATCTACGATATATATACTGTCATTGGGTAGACTATCAGGATTATTCAGGTAGTAATTTCTTGAGTAAAAGGGATGTGAACATAGCCAGTGGTACATAAGAATTTGATTCCCCGGCATATAGGGTGCACTTGCACTGGGCAGTTAAGGGGTTAAAACAAACTCTGTGTGTGTGTGTGTGCGTGTGTGTTTGCAGGAGCACGCTGTTTGGCGCGGAGTTGTCAGACGCTATGTGCGACCTCCAATCCCTGCAGCCGTTGGTCAACACGCTGACCTCCACCTACACCTCCTTCACCACCCTGGAGCCCCCCTCCACCCACCCTCACCCTCCCTCCTCCTCCTCCTTCTCCCCCTCCCTGCCTCCCGTCACGCAGACCCAGAGTAATAATAAACCTTCCGGCCTGAAACCCGGGTCGACGCGTGGGGTCACCGCCGAGGAACTTGTCGCGGCGTGTCGGAAAGAGTACGACGTCATGTCGCTGCTTCGCGAGGTCAAAGGGCAGACGGAGGGCGTGGGAGCCGAGGACCGGTTCTGGCTGAAGATGCAGACGTACACCAAGATGGAGGAAGAGAAGCGGGTCAAGCTCCGAGAAGACGTTTCGGAGCTCGCTGCCGTCATCCTGGCCTGGAACGTGTCTTTGGCGAACCACCCTCTGGATTGCTGGTGCCCCGCGTGCGACACTGCCGAAGGTCAGTGTCTGGCCTTGACCTTGGCCAAGGTCGCCATGAAGGTCGCCCACACGACCTCAACCTCCACCTCCTCCTCCGCCGTCGCCGACCTGCAACTAGAGCAGTTCTTCAAGGTGGCGTTGAAGTGGCTGAGGACGGTCGACCACAGCGAAGAAGTGACGCGGGTTTTGCGCGCGACGGGGATGGAGGAAGAGGAGGAGGAGGAGACGAGGACACTGCGTTGCAGGACCGGCCGACTGTTCGGGCGCGTGGCGGAGGCGTGCGGTCTGCTGGTGGAGTCTGCGCTGCGTCAAGGCCGCCCGGCCCAAGCCCTGGCCCACGCCAGAGCCAGCCTGCGCGCCGTGGGTCGTCTGCCCCTGCCCTTGCCCGGCGCCTGGAGGTTGAAGTCTCGCGCTGCCTACCTCCACGCTGCCTGTGTGCGTCGTTGCTGGCGGCAGTCGGGTCAGCATCAGCAGAAGAAGCAGAAGATGACAGAGTGGCGCTGGCTCCCTGAAGACATGATGGAAGCCCAGATCAACCAGAAGCTAGACCGGCTGAAAATTAAAGTGTCGAAAAAAGCCAAGAACACGACGACGACGACGGATGGTGAAACGTCGTCTGTGGTGGTGGTCGCCGGTCGGGGAGTGAAAGCGTGCGTGGATGGCGAGGTCGATTCTCTGACCCCGTGTGGAGCGGAGGAGGGTTCTCAACGGGCGGGAAGTCCTTCGGGATGTACGCACACACCCCCGGCTGTAAACTCCGATCCGCGATCTTCTCGCGGCGTGTCCGTGAAAGACGGTGGTGAGAAGTTGTCGTGCGAGCTTCAGAAAGGTCGTCGTCACGCCCTTCCCGACGACGAGGAGGAGGATGATGATGATGACCGCCGAGGGAAGTCTCCCGTCGACCTTGAAGACTCCGCTTCGCTTCCTCCTGACCAGGACAGCGCAGGGAAACTCGGCCGGCGGTCAGGAAATGACCTTGACCAGGCGTTTTGTCTGGACGGTACGGACAGACAGACTACTCCTCCAGAATCGCCGACAACGTCGTCTTCGTCTTCTCCCAGGTTTAAAAGACCAGCTCCGCAGAAAGTCGCGTCACAAAACGGTCGGTCCGTTAGGCCAGACCCGCACACGACTCCGCTCTCCCCTCCCAAAGCTGTCGATTCCGAGTCCCGACAAGTTTCAGAACAACATTCTTGCAGCGAAGGTGTCGAGCTAGGTGGATCGGCGCTAGGTAAAGTGAAGCGGACTAACAAGTCGGCGTCTCGAGCGAAAAGAAAGCCGACCCAAACCAGCGGCGTTTTATTATCGCAGAAAGATGCGCTGAAAGGAAAGACACCCGTGTCCGTGTTTGCGGAAGGTTCGGTCGTGACCGAACTCTTTCCAGAATCTTCCACAAGGAACTCGAAGACGGGACAGAGACAGGAGAGAGCCTCCAGCAAGAAGACAGCACCTCCACTTCAGCCTCACACCCCCAGTCACACAGTCACCCCTCACACGCCCGGCTCTCTGATACGGCAGACCCGGTGTTTGGCGACGTGTTTGTCAGACAGCGGGGACGAGTTCCAACCCACCACCCCTAAATCCACCCCGCGGCGCCTTGCCAGCTGGAAGAAGGGTAGACCCACCCAGCAGCCTAAGAGCAAGCCGAGCAAGCCTTCAGCCGGGTGCCTGAGACTGACCGATGTCATGAGCTCCTGTAAACCAGGCAGAGGGGCAGCAGGGAAGAAAACGTCCTCTGACCGTGGCGAGAATCCGCCAAAGGCTGCAGCTTCTTCAGGGGATCGAGGACGTTCACCAGCTGATCCCCTACCTCCAGAGAAAACCAAGCCACCTGCCAGAGCTGGGAGGAAAGCAGCCACGTCCAGAAAACGGGCGGCAGCTCATCAGGACACGTCTGCTGAAGCCCAGCAACAGCAACAACAGCAACAACAGCAGCAACAGCAACAACGATCTGCTACGCTGGATGTGTCCGCAGAGGTGGGAAACAACGATTCGAACCGCCACAGTCACGTTCCGGAAAGTTCCTCCTCTCCTGTTGTAGAGACCAGTGTCGCTTCACGGAGAAGAGGAGGAGGAGGGAGAAGAGGAGGAGGAGGTAGAGGTAGAGCGATGCCGGGACGAAAGGATTGCGAAAACGTCGGCTCCAAACCGCGAACGAGCCGAAGGAACCCAGGCAACGTTTTGAGTCCGCTGAGCAACAACGTGTTGACAACGTCGAGAGAGGAGTGCCCAGGAACGTTGTTGCAGCCCATCGAGGAAGACGACAATGATGCTTCGGAACAGCAGCGGCAGAGAGAGAGCAAGCCCGGCGCGCCGACCAGAAGAAACAACAGACGCGCCAAAACCGAAACGGAGATCCCTCAGTTGGTAACAGGGAGAAAAACGACCCGGAAAGGAACTGCGCCGCACAAAGACTCGGCGAAACCGGTCGACGCTCCGTCGCGAAACAGAAGAGCGGCTGCCACGAGATCGTCCCAGAAAAGCAGCGCAGAAGACATTGTCCTTGAGAGAGAAACGGTGAGAGGCGTTGACGATCCTTCAGAACTACTGGACGCTCCAAGAGACGTCTTCGATTTCGAAGGGAGTGACGGAGAATCACAGCCGTCGCAAAGCGCCACCAAAAAGGGCAGGAAGGGACGACAGACGAAGATCCCGACTGCGAAATCGGTTTATGGCTCTAAGCCGGCGGGGAGGAAGACGGCGCCAGCAAAAGCCGCTTACAAACCCTGCGCAGTAGCCTCAAAACACAAAAACCAGACGCACAGTCGCACAACTGTTTCCTTGCCAGGGAAAAAGTCTGAAGTTGTTCCGAAACACGCAAACCAGGTGCCTGATTCAAAACAGCGGCCGGTTGTTACGCAGCCAGATTGTAAGGAAACGTCGTTGACTGTGACGACAGATCTCACGTCCATCGAAACGTTGAGGAAAGGCGACTTGACCAGTGTGATGACCGTGAAGGAGAAAGAAGACTTCGTCTGCGATCCATCCGTCAACAAAAGTGTCTTCGGTTGGAAAGGGGACACCACCGCGTCGGGCTTGGCTGAACAGAACGTCTGGCATTTGGGGAGCCTGCTGTCTCGTTTTCAGAAGGGAGAGAAGCGCGACAGCGTCGATGATGACGAGGACGGCACGGACGGTGTGGTTACAGGCGCTTCAGACAGTGAAGGTAAAGCATAGATTTGGGTTGTCGGTGAATAACTGGGTAGTGGGAGTGAATGATTGTGGAAGCTAGTTTCTTCTGATTTCCCCCTCCCCCCTCCTGTTTCATATCAGAGCTATCCCACCTTTACTAACCCATGCCCTATCACCCTGCTAAAGTATACGACCTGTGTGAGTGTGTGTGCTTTTGAAAAACATTTGACTATTGCAATTTTATTTCATAGATTTTGTCTGCAGCACACCATGTTTATAAATATCTGTTTGTTTATGTACTATTGATTATTTATCATTGATTGCATGACTTTGTTAGATTAGGTTGAATGCATGCGCTTTGATTTGTCTTTGCAAGATATAGCGCTATATAAGTTCCATTTATTATTATTATTAACTCTAATCAGACGGTATTGGATATAAGTGATAGTGGGAAAGCATTCATGGTCAAGAAAAAGTTATTTGATGTTGAATATGTCCTATGCTTCCTTCTAGTTTTAGATGCAAGAGTTTTTCTGGTCTGTTGATTCCTGGGGACGGGATAGACAGCTCAGTGGTCAGAGCACTCGCTTTTCCCCCAAGCCAAGGTTAAGCAGCATCGAGCGTGGTTACCACTTGGATGGGTGACTGTTTGCGCGCCTTGGCTTCAGTACAGTCCCCCAGTTCACCCAGCTGTAAATGGGTACCTGCCCTCTTTAGGGTCAGGGAAGGTAAAGCAGCGAGGGAGAGGAGATGGGTGCCGCTCTCAATATGCTGGCCCCTAGAGAAGTTGAGGTCTCTGACACCTTGTTCCCCTACAACTTTATAGGTTTTGGGACACCTTTACCCTTTTTATGTTAATCCCTGATCACATAATTCAGCCAATGCTCTGAGAGTCAGAGTCAAAATGGCATGCTTTAAAAGCTGACAGTGGATTTTGTGGCTCAGCCTACCTTTAAAAAACAAACCCGCCTGTTTATTCAAACTGGGTAGGACTAGAAAAGTCAGATTTTTTTTTTCACCCATGGAGTTAACATCAGTACTGACCCCACTCCCTTGTAAGTTCTTCAGATAAGACTAGAAATAGGTCATGTGTGTGTGAATGCACGCAGAACATCTTGCGCACAGACTTTAAAAACCTGCTCCACCTTTTGGAAGAGTTGGCCATTGTGTGCTGGTAGGAACGGATGATAAGATATGAAAAATTATTTATTTATTCTTTTATATCGAGGATAATGGAATAAGCACTCATGTGCTTTTTTACATGCGCAATGGTGACTCATGTTTTACATATCCACCAAAGTCATAATGCCGCTACCTTAATGGTGGGCAAAAAACAGTCGCATACATTAAAAACAAAAAAACTACCATCGATGAACCTTGGAAGTCTGGCCCAGGAACAAGGGTTAAACGAAAAGAAACAGTTACTCAGTTGTTAGTGTGACGAGCACTGACCACACCCCACTTGCCTCTTGTTTTTGTTTTTAGTTAACGCAATGGAGTCGCAGTGAAATGGATCCCGCCCTTTTGTGGTGACGCGTGATTTTGGCTATATTTGAAAAATTCAGCAGACTTACCCAACATAATAATGACACATTATACATAATTGAAAAGCTTATAATGTCTACTTTTGAGATTGTTTCACAGTTTTTTAATAGATGACTGTATTTATTTTTTTACAAATTTTCAAAATATGTCACTGAATGCTGAAAAATAAAAAGTTTTGAAAAATAGGGCTGCTCATCTTACATGGCTTGAACTGTTCATCAACTAGTCCCCTTGAAGCAATGTGATGATTTTTCACCAAAGTAAAGTTCCCTGAAGCTGGCTGAATCCATCTGATGTCACTTTTTGTACAACAGATTAAAAAAAAAGAAAAGAATCATAACACTGGAGAGCCTGAAATCCCAAAGATATCACTTTTTGACATGTCAAACAAAATTAGCCAACAGGCAAAATCCAGACAAGCTAATGCCGTAATGGTCAAGGAAAGCAACTGTGTTTAGGAAAATGATTGCCCTACAGGCCAGAGTACTTTCCCTTGAGTTAAACATCACTTTGTGTTTTTTAAAAAATTTGTAAGTCTGCCGATTCTTAAGCTTCGGCACGTCACAGTAAAGGAAAGGAGTGCCGAATCTTAAGCTTCGGCACAACCTCAATGAGTTAATTAATATAATGTACGTGTTGTGTATGTGCGTGCATAAATAATAAGTATTTATGTCTTCTAGTCAATTTTTTTGGGTCGTTTTTTGTTTGTTTTTGTTTTGTTTTTTACATTGTGTTCACAATTGATGCGTGTGTGTGCGCATGCGCGTTTGTGTGTATGTGTTCGTGACATTTTTATTTGAAGTCATTTTGGAATGTTTTAACCAATATGAAAATATAGCTTTTTTTGTGTGTCTTTGAGATTTTTGATGTGTATCAATCTGCCTGTCAGTATTGTAATTGCCCTTCATGGGATGGTTTAAGTGTTTTTGACTTGACTTTGATTCTATTTTAGATTAGGACATATTAATAATCAAGCAATTAACGTTACTCTCCATTCCTTCTCCTATAATCCCTCCTTTACTTGTAAAACATATCATCAACTGAAACTGGCCTCAAGACATATTTGTTTCAAACCTAAGAATTTCCTCTCCTGTTTCACTTCATAGCTATCCCTGCTTCTCAACAGCCAAAAATTCCATCACCCTGCCAAAGTGTATAACGTGTGTGTGTGTGCGTGTGTGTGTGTGTGTGTGCATTTGGACTTGTTAGAACTATTACTTGCTATTGGTTGCATGACTGTGTAAGAATTGAGTTTAGTGCAAGCGCTTTGATTTGTCTGTGCAAGATACAGCGCTATATAAATTCCATTTATTATTATTATTATTATCATCAACTGAATTTTACTTTACAGATGATTCGGTGGACAAAATCCAAGCCAATCTCTCAGAAAGCCTATTCCAGATCCAGCATTTTCCCCCTGTGACCTCATTCAGCGAGTGCAGCAAACTGGCCGCCCACATAAAGCTGGATCGGGGAGAGGACCCCTGGGAGATTGCCGCGCTTCTGAGCGAGTCGGCTGCCGTCTCTCTCCGCCATCAGTTTCTGGCGTACTACTATAAACATATCCGGTAATTTGCTGTTTGTTGTTGTTGTGTTTGGTTGGGTTTTTGTTGTTGTTGTTGTTGAAGATGTGTGAATGCTGATCGGTGAATTTAAAATTTTATGAGGTGACAGCCCCTGATAGAGCCTCTGTGGTCAGCGGGGCTATATAAACGACAGGATTGGATTGGTTTTGAGGTGGTGCTTACTGCATTTGTATGATTTTATATTATTTTTACATAACTTTTTTTTTCCTTCTTTTGAGGTAAGATTTTTCTGTTTTTCCTTTCAGCTTCTAGTACGATGTGAAAAAAATTGCATGTGTAGCCTTGGGAGTAGTGGATAGGGAAGCTTTGTTTTCTTATTGCAATTACGACGGACATGAATAAATTATTGAGCATGCAGTATTCTTTCTCCCCTTCCCTCCCCCCGCCTCTGTCTGTTTCTCTGTGTCTGTCTCTCTCAAACACACACTCTGTTTCTCTCTCAAACGCACGCGCACACACACACACACTTGCTCTCTATCACTACCAGTTGTTTGCCATAAATATCAGTTGTTAGCCATAAATATCAGTTGTTTGCCATAATTTATCAGTCGCTTGCCATAACTATGTTCGCTTGCCATAACTATCAGTTGTTTGCCATACTTATCAGTAGCTTGTTTGCCATAACTATCATTGCTTGCCATAACTGTCAGTCGTTTGCCATAATTATCAGTTGTTTGCCATAACCATCATTGCTTGCCGTAACAATTGTTTGCCATAACTATCAGTTGTTTGCTTGCCATAACTATCAGGTGTTTGCCATAACTATCAGTTGTTTGCTTGCCATAACTATCAATTGCTTTCTGTAACTATCTATCACTTACCATAATTATCAATTGCTTGCCATAACTATCAGTTGTTTGCCATAACTATCTATGGCTTACCATAACTATCAATTGCTTGCCAATAACTATCTATCGCTTACCATAACTATCAATTGCTTGCCATAACTAGTTGCTTGCCATAACTATCAGTCAGCTCAGTATAACCGTTTGTGACATAAGTACGAAATATTTAATTATCAATTGCGCTGAAAAAGAATAGAAACTGTTGCAGGACTATCAGTTGTTTGCCATAACTATCAGTTACATGCCATAATTCTATCAGTTGCTCGCTTTAACTATCAGTCAATGCAGTATAACCATTTGTGACAAAAGTACGAAGTATTTCATTAACCAACTGCGCTGAAGAAAAAGAATAGAAACTGTTGCAGGACTATCGGTAGTTTGCCATAACTATCAGTTATTTGCCATAACTATCAATCGCTTGCCGTAACAATTGCTTACCGTATTTCTATCAGTCGCTTACCTTAACTATCAGCCAATGCAGTATAATCGTTTGTGACAAAAGTACGAAGTATTTCATTAACAGATGTGCTGAAAGAAAAAGCAAGAACTATTGCTAGACTATCGGTAGTTTGCCATAACTATCAGTTACTTACCATAACTATCATTCGCTTGCCGTAACTAACATTCGCTTGCCATAATTCTATCAGTTTAACTATCAGCCAATGCAGTATATGCCTTCTCTCTTGATTAATATGTCCTACTGCCTTCAAGATATCCAAAATTGGATGATACAGAACAAGCTACAGTTAAATGCAGATAAAACTGAAGCCATGCTTGTAGGGACCAAACACAAACTCTCTTCCATCAGAACAGCTTCAATAGAATTCGGCAATACATCTGTCCCTCTAGCCACTGCTGCGAAATATCTAGGGGTCATTATCGACAACACACTCTCCATGCAAAAGTTCATCACCCAAACTTGTCAGTCGTGCTACTATCAATTACGGCGCATCAGTGCAGTTCAAAAGTACCTGTCCACTGATGCAACATCCAAACTAGTCACGTCCCTCATTCTCTCACGACTGGACTATTGCAATTCTCTTCTGGCCGGTCTCCCAGCTTCATCTATCCACTCCCTTCAACATATACAAAACTCTGCAGCTCAACTAGTCCTCAGAAAGAAAAAATCTGAGCACATTACTCCTCTCTTGCTATCTCTCCACTGGCTGCCTGTGCCACAGAGAGTAAACTATAAGATCAGTACCCTCTGTTACAAATGCCTCCACAAAACAGCACCTTCCTACCTCTGTGAATGTCTTCATCTGTACACTCCTCGTTCCCTCCGCTCTGCTGCAGATACCTTGTGCCTAAGAACACCTAGATTCAACCAGTCCACCGTTGGCCGTCGCTCTTTCTCTGTTTCTGGTCCATCGATCTGGAATGACCTCCCTCTCTCCCTCCGCCAAAAGCCTTCTTATGAAGCTTTTAAATCCGGTCTCAAGACTCATTTATTTCAAACCTAAGATTCTCCCCTCTTGTTCCAT
Source organism: Rapana venosa (assembly GCA_028751875.1). Lineage (NCBI taxonomy): Eukaryota > Metazoa > Mollusca > Gastropoda > Neogastropoda > Muricidae > Rapana > Rapana venosa. The sequence continues at coordinate 24,936,108 of CM054162.1, forward strand.
CTCATTTGTGTCCCTGCCCTCAACAGACAAAACCCCATCACCCTGCCGAAGTGTACAACCTTAATGTGTGTGCGTGCGTGCGTGTGAATGTATACATTTGAATTTGTAAAAACTATTGATTGTAACTGGCTGCATGTGAATGAGTGGGATGAACAAAAGCGCTATGATTTGAGTTTTTTTCAAGGTATGGCGCTATATAAATTCCATGTATTGTCATTATTTTTATAACCGTTCGTGACACCAGTACGAAACATCTAACTAACCCGGGGGCTTGAACAAACTCAGGCACTGTTGCAGGACGGTGGATGCAGAGGGAGGTGGGGGGCCAGGGTCCGGAGCCTCAGACCTCCTCAAGAGGGACATCCAGGACCTGCTCTTTCCCTGGGACCTGCACAGGTACCGGCAGGTCGTGCAGGACATCCCACAAGGTGCGTGTGTCGGTACCTGGTCGGTCTTGTCTTGTCTGTACCTGTCTGTCTTGTCTGTTTATCAGCCGCTGTCACATCGGGTTTTTTTTCTGTCTTTTTCTTTTTTTGTTGTTGTCTTGGTTTGTTTGATTTTTTCTTTTTTCAGTCGGTCGGTCTTGTCTGTACCTGGTCGGTCTGTCTTGTCTGTGTGTCTGTACCTGGTCTGTCTGTGTGTCGGTACCTCTCTGTCTTGTCTGTACCTGGTCGGTCTTGTCTGTGTGTTGGTACCTGGTCTGTCTTGTCTGTACCTGGTCTGTCTTGTCTGTGTGTCTGTACCTGGTCTGTCTTGTCTTATTCAGATTCAGATTCAGAATATTTTATTGCCATTTAAGTCAAGTAGACTTATTTGACACAACAACAAAACAAGCAAACATCGGTTATAATCATCTCTTTGGCTCAAATTGATGTACACAAAAGCATGTTGCATTTTACTTCTCATTTTCTCTTTTCTTAAAACATTCATACACATATTTGATGGTATCTGCTTGACAGATATCACCTGTGTGTCTGTCTGTCTGTTTGTCTGTCTGCCGCTGTCACATCTGTTTTTTTTCTTTTTCCTTTTTTGTTGTCTCAGTTTGTTTTGATTTTTTTCTTTCAGTTGTCATTTTTGGGAGATTTTTAAAATTTTGTTTAGGATTTTATTTTTATTTTATTTATTCTTTTATATCGAGGATAATGGAATAAGCACTCATGTGCTTTTTTACATCCAGTCCCTGTGTGTATGCGGTTTTGTAAATTTTGTCATCTGTTTCCACTGGTGGGATAGCTAAGTGGTCAGAGCACTCGCTACGCCCCCCCCCCCTTCTCCCAGCCAAGGTTAAGCAGCGTTAAGTGTGGTTACCACTTAGATGGGTGACCTGCTTGCGTGCCTTGGCTTCAGTACAGTTCTCCAGTTCACCCAGCTGTAAATGGATACCTGCCCTCTTTAGGGTCAGGGAAGGTAAAGCAGCGAGGGGAGAGAGGAGATGGGCGCCACAGCCCTCAATATGCTGGCCCCTGGAGAAGTTGAGGTCTCTGATGCTTTGCACCTCTACGACCACATAGGTTATGGGGAGGGCACCTTTACCTTTAGTTACAAGGTGGCATTGCAGATGAACTGTGAGTGATAGGTTGATGATTTATTTATTTATTCTTTTATATCGAAGATAATGGAATAAGCACTCGTGTGCTTTTTTTTTTACATCCAGTCCCCGTGTGTATGCAGTTTTTGTCAATTTTGTCATCTGGTTCCCACCGGCACACAATGGCCTACTCTTCCGAAAAGCGGAACAGGATTTAACGTGTGCGCAAGATGATGTTCTGCATGCGTTCGCACACACGGGGGCCTCGGTTTATAGTCTTCTCATCCGAAGGACTTTTAACACTCGGTTTGATTTTGTTGTTGTTGTCAAACTGGGAAGGAAGAAAGGGCGAGGAGGCTGGGAATCGAACCCAGAACCTCACGGTTTACTTGTTGGCAGGCGAACGTCTAAACCATCCTGCCACCTTGTGTGTGTGTGTGTTTGTTCAGGGTGGACGGTGTGTCAGTTTTCGGTGGTGGACAGCCCGGGTAGCCCCACCCTGTTGTTGACCCGACTGACCAGTGACCAGGAGCCTCTCACTGTGGAGCTACCCCACTTTTTCGATGAAACGGTACGGGGGGGGGGGGGGGGGGGGGGGGGTGAGAGAGAGAGTGAGTGGGAGTGTGTGTGTGTGTGAGAGAGAGAGAGTGTGTGTGTGTGAGAGAGCGTGTGTGAGTGAGAGAGAGAGAGTGTGTGTGTGTGAGAGAGCGTGTGAGAGAGAGAGAGTGTGTGTGTGTGAGTGAGTGAGTGAGAGAGAGTGTGTGTGTGTGAGAGAGAGTGTGAGTGATAGAGTGAGTGTGAGAGAGAGTGTGTGTGTGAGAGAGCGTGTGTGTGTGTGTGAGAGGGGGTGTGTGTGTGTAAGAGAGTGAGAGTGTGTGTGTGTGTGTGTGAGAGAGTGTGTGTGTGTGAGAGAGAGAGTGTGTGAGAGTGAGTGTGTGTGAGTGAGAGAGTGTGTGTGTGTGTGTGTGTGAGTGAGAGAGAGTGTGCGAGAGAGAGTGTGAGTGAGAGAGTGTGTGAGTGAGTGAGAGTGTGTGTGTGAGAGAGAGAATGTGAGTGAGTGTGTGTGAGTGAGAGTGTGTGTGTATGAGTGAATGTGTGAGTGTGTGTGAGTGAATGAAGTGGTTTTGTGAGTTTCTTCAGGGTGTCGTATGCCGTGTCGGGTGTTGATGATGATGATGATGTATGTGAGAGAGAGTGTGTGTGTGTGAGTGAGAGAGTGTGTGTGTGTGAGTGGGAGAGAGTGTGTGTGTGTGTGAGTGAATGTGTGTGAATGAGTGTGTGTGTGGTTTTGTGTGTGTGTGTGGTGAGAGAGAGTGTGTTTGTTTCATTTTTTATGTATTTATTTTCTTTTATTTCGAGGATAATGGAATAAGCACTCATGTTCTTTTTTACATCCAGTCCCTGTGCGTATGCACTTTTTTTGATGAAAAGGTGTGTGTTTGTATGACAGTGAGTGTGTATTTGTGTGAGTGTATGTGTAAGTGCGTGCGTCCGTGCGTGTGTGTGAGTGAGTGTTTGTGTGTGTGTCTGTGTGCCAGTAAGTGTTTGTGTGAGTGAGTTTGTTTGTGTATGGTTTTATGAGTGTTTGAGTGAATGTGTGTTTTTATTCATTCATTCGTTTATTTAATATATTTCATTCTTTTATTTTTGAGGATAATGGAATAAGCACTCAGGAGCTTTTTTTTCCACATCCAGTCCCCATGTGCATGCTGTTTTCTACATTTTGACACCTTGTTTGCACCAGCACACAGTGGCCTACTCTTCCGAAAGGCAGAACAGGTTTTAACATTTGCGCAGGATGTTCTGCATGCGTTCGCGTATGGGACCTCGGTTGATAGTCTCATCTGAAGTTGCGCATGTATGTGTGTGTGAGTGAGTGAGTGAGTGTGTCTCTTTGGTCATTCCAGTGGGTTTGTTGTTTTTTTATACTGTCAGGGCCAGTCAATCTACTTTGGTTTCAAGGACACCTTGAAGGTCAACGACGAAGTGCAGAAGATCAAGGACAACGTGTTGTGGTGGCGCCATCGCGCGACCTTGGAAGTGAAACTGTCGGTAAGCATGGAAGTGTCAGACCTGTGGCAAAGCTTTGCGCAGTTCACTGGCGTCAGTTAAGGCTAAGAGAATGGAGAAGACTATGGAGAATGTGCAAAGTTGATGATCTGAAGTCTGATGCTTAGGCCTGACTATTCATGTACTTAACGGTAGTGCGCACAGTTTGCAAATCCAGCATAACTCAGTCAAGGGCCCAGTGCTAACGTTAACCCCTCCCTTTTACCAAGTCCAAGTGCGGTCAGTTTCTGCTATAATAATCAGCACCCAGCTGAGATGGAATAGATAGCAAATGAGAGTAGCTGGAAGTGGGGGGGATGGATACTGACAGTTGTACACAAACCATTTTTGCTGTCTATATGACAGACAAACAACAATAGTTGCCATCTGAGGAACGTCCGACGAAGAAGAAGAAGAAGGTCTGTAAATCCTGCCAAAGTCGGATGCGCTGGGCCTGACTTGTCAGTTGCTTTACGGCAGTGCAATGCATTTTTGTTCCTGTGACAAACAGTAGCTACTGTCTGAGGGTTTAACAAAGAAGAAAAAGGACAGATGGAATGGATAGCATCTGAGAGTAGCTGAAAGTGGGGGGCATACTGATAGTTGTACGTGAAGCATTTTCACTCACATGGCAGACAAACAACAATAGTTGCCATCTGAGGAGCGTTCGATGACGAAAAAGAAGGTCTGTGATTCCCTCCAAAGTCGGATGCGCTGGGCCTGACTTGTTAGTTGCTTAATGGCAGCGCAACGCATTTTTGCTCACATAACAGACAACGGTTACTGTCTGAGTGTTTGACGAAGAAGAAGGATGGAATGGATAGCATCTGAGATAGCTGAAAGTGTAGGGATACTGATAGTTGTAAGCGAAGCATTTTCACTCATATGTCAGACAAATAACAATAGTTGCCATCTGAGCATTCGATGACGAAAATGGTGGTCTGTAAATCCTGCCAAAGTCGGATGCGCTGGGCCTGACTTGTCAGTTGCTTAACGGCAGCACAACGCATTTTTGCTCATATGACAGACAACAGTAGTTGCTGTCTGAGTGTTCATGGACAAAGAGGAAGAAAGATGGAATGGATAGCATCTGAAAGTGGGAGGATACTGACAGTTGTACGCAAAGTATTTTCACTCATATGACAGACAAATAACAATAGTTGCTATCTGAGCGTTTGATGACGAAAAAGGTGGTCTGTAAATCCTGCCAAAGTCAGATGCGCTGGGCCTGACTTGTCAGTTGCTTTACGGCGGTGCAATGGATTTTCGTTCCTGTGACAAACAGTAATTGTTGTCTGAGTGTTTGTTGAAGAAGAAGAAGAATGGAATGGATAGCATGTGAGAGTAGTTGTATGCAAAACATTTTCATATGACAAACAACAATAGTTGCCATCTGAGGAGCATTCGATAATGAAGAAGAAGAAGAAGAAAGATGGGATGAATAGCAGATGAGAGTAGCTGAAAGCGCTGGGATACTGACAGTTGTACGCGAAGCATTTTTGCTCGTATGACAGACAGTAGTCACTGTCTGAGCGTTTGACGACAAAGAAGAAGACGAATAAGCGTGTGACCGAACTGGCCAGTAACGGAGAGACTCGCTTTCTGTGTGCCTTCTTAGGACGCTTTTAAATCCGGCCTCAAGTAATAATAATAATAATAATAAATGGAATTTATATAGCGCTGTATCTTGCACAGACAAATCAAAGCGCTTGCACTCAACTCATTCTTACACAGTCATGCAACCAATAGCAAGTAATAGTTCTAACAAGTCCAAATGCACACACGCACACACGCACACACACACACACACACACGTCATACACTTTGGCAGGGTGATGGAATTTTTGGCTGTTGAAAAGCAGGGATAGCTATGAAATGAAACAGGAGAGGACATTCTTACGCTTGAAACAAATGTGTCTTGAGGCCGGATTTAAAAGTGTCACAAGAAGGTCTCTGGCGAAGGGAGACAGGGAGGCCATTCCAAATCGATGGACCAGAAACAGAGAAAGAGCGACGGCCAACAGTGGACTGGTTGAATCTAGGTGTTTGTAAGCATGTGTAAGTACACATATATTTCAAAGCTAAGATTCTCCCCTCTTGTTCCATTTCATTTTTGTCCCTGCCATCAACAGCCCAAACCCCATCACCCTGCCGGAGAGTAAACCTTTATGTGGGTGTGTGCGTGCGTGCGAGAATCGGAATCAGAAATTTTTTATTGCCATAAAAGTCACATGGTCTTATTTGACACAACGAAATAAACTTTTCATAATTCTACACAACATATTATTCATTGGTTGGCGTGTCTGAAATGATGTGCCCGAAAAAATCATGTTGCATTCAATCCGAGCGTGTGCATATTCATTTGAACATGTTAAAAAAACCCAAAACCTATTAATTGTAACTGGCTTCATGTGAACGAGTAGGATGAATGAAAGCGCTTTGATTTGTTGTGTTTGCAAGATATAGCGCTGTATAAATTCCATGTATTCCATGCGTGTGTGCACATTTGGACTTGATGGAACTGTTATAATTGTGACTGGTTGTATGACTGTGTAAAAATGAGTTGGAGTGCGAGCGCTTTGATTTGTCTCTGCAAGATATAAAAAAAGGTAAAGGAGTCCCATAACCTATAAGGTCGTAGGGGAGCGAGGCGTCAGAGACCTCACTTCTCAAGGGGCCAGCATATTGAGGGCAGCGTGGCACCCATCTCCTCTCCCTCGCTGCTTTACCTTCCCTGACCCTAAAGAGGGCAGGTACCCCATTTCCAGCTGGGTGAACTGGGGGAACTGTACTGAAGCCAAGGCGCGCAAACGGTCACCCATGCAACTGGTAACCACGCTCGACGCTGCTTAACTTTGGCTGGGGGAAAGCGAGTGCTCCGACCACTGAGCTATCCCGTCCCCCTGCAAGATATAGCGCTATATAAATTCCATGTATCATTATTATTATGTTTCATATTTCATTTCATTTCATATCATACCACTTTAAGTCACGCAGATTTCTCTCTGTGAAATTTGGGCTGCTCTCCCCGGGGAGAGCGTGTCGCCACAAGAGCAGCGCCAACCCCTTTTTTTTTCTTTTTCCTGTCTGCAACTGTATTTGTTTCCCCTATCAGAGTGGCTTTTTTCTAAGAATTTTGCCAGGGACAACTCTCTTGTTGCCGTGGGTTCTTTTACGTGCGCTAAATAATTACGTGTAACACACGGGACCTCAGTTTATCGTCTCTGAAAGACTAGCGCCCAGACCACCCACCACTCATGGTCTAATGGATGACGGGGGAAAGTTTCGGGCCGAGACGGGATACGAACCACCGCACACTTCCGACCCAGACTTTTCGCTTTCTAGACAGGCGCGTTACCTCTAGACCACCGATCCACCATATGTATTATTATTATGATGTATGTATTATTATTATTATCGTCATTATCATTATTACTACTAGAACCTGATGGACGGGATGGAGAAGCACTGGCTAGGGGCCTGGAGAGGAATGCTGGCCGGTCAGACGTCTAACAACAACGACCGCCGCCGCTGCTACAACAACGCTGTGATCGCGGCCGCCAAACTGCTGGTCACGCTGCTCCACTCCCACCTGGGATGCCGCTGGTCTGTCCGCAAAGCTCAGGTGAGGGAGGGGGGTTACCTGGAGGATTTGTTGTGTTGTGTGTGGTTAGGTGGGGTGATTGTTTTTTGGGGTGGGTGGGGGTTGGGGGATGTGTGAGGAGGGGGTGGGGGGGGTGTGTGTTGGGGGGGGGGGGGGGGGTTGGGTGTTTGGTTGTGTGTGTGTGGTGGTGGGTGGGTTGGGTGGGATGTGTTGGTGCTTGTGTGAGGTGTGTGTGTGTTGGTGGTTTTGTGTGAGGTGGTGGTGGTAGTGTGTGTGTGGTGGTGGTGGTTTGTGGGGGTGGTGGTGGTAGTGTGTGTGTTGGTGTGTGTGTTTTGGTGGTGTGTGTGTGTGTTGGTGGTGTGTGTGTGTTGGTGGTGGTGTGTGTGTGGTTTTGGTGGTGTGTGTGTGTTTTGGTGGTGTGTGTGTGTTGGGTTGGTGGGTGTGTGTGTGTTGGTGGTCTGTGTGTTTTGGTGGTGTGTGTGTGTGTTGGTGGTGTGTGTGTGTGTTGGTGGTGTGTGTTGGTGGTGTGTGTGTGTTGGTGGTGTGTGTTGGTGGTGTGTGTGTGTTGGTGGTGTGTGTGTGTTGGTGGTGTGTGTTGGTGGTGTGTGTGTGTTGGTGGTGTGTGTGTGTTGGTGGTGTGTGTGTGTTGGTGGTCTGTGTGTGTGTTGGTGGTGTGTGTGTGTGTTGGTGGTGTGTGTTGGTGGTGTGTGTGTGTGTTGGTGGTGTGTGTGTGTGTTGGTGGTGTGTGTGTGTGTTGGTGGTGTGTGTGTGTTGGTGGTTTGTGTGTTGTGTTGGTTTTGTGGTGTGTGTGTGTTGGTGGTGTGTGTGTGTGTTGGTGGTGTGTGTGTGTTGGGGTGTGTGGTGGGGTGTGTGTGTTGGTGTGTGTGTTGGTGGTGTGTGGTGTGTGGTGGTGTGTGTGTGTTGGTGGTGTGTGTTGGTGGTCTGTGTGTGTGTTGGTGGTGTTTGTGTGTTGGTGGTTTTGTGTTGGTGGTGTGTGTGTTGTGGTGGTGTGTGTGTGTGTTGGTGGTGGTGTGTTGGTGGTGTGTGTGTTTTTTGGTGGTGTGGTGTTGTGTGTGGTGGTTGGTGTGTGTGTGTGTGTGGTGGTGTGTGTGTGGTTGGTGTGTGTGTGTGGGTGGTTGTGTGTGTGTTGGTGGTGTGGTGTGTGTTGGTGGGTGTGTGTGTTGGGTGGTGTGTGTGTGTTGGTGGTGTGTGTTGGTGGTCTGTTTTGTGTGTTGGTGGTGATGTGTGTGTTGGTGGTGTGTGTGTGTTGGTTTGGTTGTTTTGTGTGTGTTGGTGGTGGGGGTGTGTTGGGTTTGGTGTTTGTGTTGGTGGTGGTGATGTGTGTGTGTGGTGGTGGTGGTGTGTGTTGGTGGTGTGTGTGTGTGTTGGTGGTGGTTGTGTGTGTTGGTGTTTGTGTGTTGGTGGTGTTTTGTGTGTTGGTGGTATGTGTGTGTTGGTGGTGTGTGTTGTGTTGGTGGTGTGTGTGTGTTGGTGGTGTGTGTTGGTGTGTGTGTTGGTGGTCTGTGTGTTGTGTGTGGTGGTATGTGTGTGTTGGTGGTGTGTGTGTGTTGGTGGTGTGTGTGTGTGTGTGGTTGGTGTGTGTGTGTGTTGGTGGTGTGTGTGTGTGTGGTGTTGGTGGTTGTGTGTGTTGGTGGTGTGTGTGTGTGGTGGTGGTGGTTGTGTGTGTTGGTGGTGTGTGTGTGTGGGTGGTGGTGGTTGTGTGTGTTGGTGGTGTGTGTGTGTGTTGGTGGTGTGTGTGTGTGGTGGTGGTGGTTGTGTGTGTTGGTGGTGTGTGTGTGTGGTGGTGGTGGTTGTGTGTGTTGGTGGTGGTGTGTGTGTGTTGGTGGTGTGTGTGTGTTGGTGGTGTGTGTGTGTGTTGGTGGTGTGTGTGTGTTGGTGGTGTGTGTGTGTTGGTGGTGTGTGTGTGGTGGTGGTGTGTGTGTGTGGTGGTGGTGGGTGTGGTGCTGTGTGTGTGTGTGTGTGTGTTGGTGGTGTGTGTGGTTAGGTGGGGGGTTTGTTTTTTGGGGGTGGGTGGGGTTGGGGGATGTGTGAGGAGGGGGTGGTGGTGTGTGTGTTGGGTGGGTGTTTGGTTGTGTGTGGTGGTGAGTGAGTGTGTGCGTGCATGTGTGCGTGCGTGTTTATTTTATTTTATTTTAATTTTATTTTGTTATTTTATTCTTTAACTCAATGGAGACGCAATGAAATGGATCCCGGCATTTTGTGGTGACACGTGATTTGGGCCATATTTGAAAAATTCAGCAGACTTACCCAACATAATAATGACATACACATTATACATCATTGAAAAGTTTATAATGTCTACTTTTGAGATTGTTTCACAGTTTTTAATAGATGACTGTATTTATTTTCTACAAATTTTCAAAATATGTCACTGAATGCTGAAAAATAAAAAGTTTTGAAAATTAGGGCTGGTATCTTACATGGCTTGAACTATTCATCAACTAGTCCCCTTGAAGCAATGTGATGATTTTTCACCAAAGTAAAGTTCCCTGAAGCTGGCTGAATCAATCTGATGTCACTTTTTGTACAACAGATTATTATTTTTTAAAGAATCATAACATTGGAGTGCCTGAAATCCCAAAGATGTCACTTTTTGACATGTCAAACAAAATTAGCCAACAGACAAAAACTAGGCAAGCTTATGATCAAGGAAAGCAACTGTTCTTAGAAAACTGATTGCCCTACAAGCCAGAGTACTTTCCCTTGAGTTAAACATCACTTTGTGGGTTTTTTTAAATTCGTAAGTCTGCCGATTCTTAGGCTTTGGCACGTCACAGTAAAGGAGATGAGTTAATATCGAGGATAATGGAATAAGCACTTATGTGCTTTTTTTTACATCTAGTCCCCGTGTGTATGCAGTTTTGTCAATTCTGTCATCTGTTCCCTCCGGCACACAATGGCCTCTTACGAAAAGTGGAACAGGATTTTAACGTGTGCGCAAGATGTTCTGCGTGTGTTCGCACATGGGGCCTCGTTTTATAGTCTCATCCAAAGGACTTTTTGCATGTGTGTGCGTGCGTGTGTCTGTGTTGGGAGGATGTGTGTGTGCGTGCACTGTTGTCCCAGTTGGGATGTTGGTGGTCTGTTGGCTAAAACACAAGTTAGTTGTTATGTGGATTTTTGTGTGGTTACAGGGGAGGTTTTTTGGAGGGGGGGGGTGGTAGTAGGGATGTGTATGAGTGTGTGCATGCATGCAATGCATGAGGAAAACAAACATACAACAAAAAAAATGTAACCCCCCAAAAACCCAAAATATAAAGCATAAAAACTAAATTGCAGAGCAAAATGTTCTAATGAAATAGTTGATATTTTTGTATGCGTGTGTGTAATATGTTTTATTTTTTAATTTTATTTTATTCTTTTATATCGAGGATAACGGAATAAGCACTCACGTGCTTTTTTTTATATTTTACATCCAGTCCCCATGCGTGTGCAGTTTTGTAAATTCTTGTCATCTGTTCATATGTGTGTGTGCATGCATGCATGCTTGTGTGTGCGCCCGTGCATGTGTGCGTTTTCTGTCCTCAGCAAGCCGTGGAGCTGATGCAGCACACAGAGGACATCTCCACCATCCTCTCTCACATGCTGAAGCGAGACGACATCGCCGAGAACACCCAGCTGCTCGACGCCATCAACGCCAAGGTCATCACCGCCCTGCCCAAGGTCGCGGAGGCTGACCTTCCCGTGATCTTGATTCTGGACAAGGTCAGTGGTTCGGGAAAGCTGCCTGAGTGTGTGTGTGTGTTCACATAACGCCCGAATCCAGCATAACTCAGTCCAGGGTCCAGTGTTAAAATCAAAATCAACATGCCCCTTTCCTTTTTACCAAGTCCAAGTGTGGTCAGTTCCTGCTATGTGTGTGTGTGTGTGTGTATACATTTGAATTTGTAAAAGTTGAATTTGTTGTGGCTTGTTGCGTGTGTTAGAGTAGGATGAATGCAAGCGCTTTGATTTGTTTTTGCAAGATATAAAAAAGGTAAAGGAGTCCCATAACCTATAAGGTCGTAGGGGAGCGAGGCGTCAGAGACCTCACTCCTCTAGGGCCAGCATATTGAGGGCGGCGCCCATCTCCTCTCCTTTGCTGCTTTACCTTCCCTGACCCTAAAGAGGGCAGGTACCCATTTACAGCTGGGGGAACTGTACCCACGCTCGACGCTGCTTAACTTGGCTTGGGGGAAAGCGAATGCTCCGATCACTGAGCTATCCCATCCCTTTGCAAGATATAGCGCTGTATAAATTCCATTTATTATTATTATTAGCACCAGGTGGGATGGAATGGATAGCAGCTGAGAGGAGCTGAAAGTGGGGAGGGAAAGTGACAGTTTGTTCACAACATGCATATGTGTGTGTGCGTGTTCATTCTGGTGCATGGGCTGCTTGGTATTTTTTATTTTATTCTTTTATATGGAGGATAATGGAATAAGCACTTATGTGCTTTTTCACATCCAGTCCCCGTGTGTATGCAGTTTTGTAAATTTTGTCATCTGTTCCCACCGGCACACAAAGGCCTACTCTTACGAAAAGCGGAACAGGATTTAACATGTGCACAATATGTTCTGTGTGCGTTCGCACACGGGGCCTCGGTTTATAGTCTCACACAAAGGAGTTTTGGGGAGAGTGGAGTCTGCACTAATGTTAACTCCAGGGGAAAATATCCCCTTGAACGGGAATCGAACCCGGGTCGTCATATTGTGAGCGCAATGTTCTATCTAGTGTGTGTGTGCATATTGTCCGCATGCATGTAGACTTGAAGTAGGGGGTATCTTACATACTTTAGGAGGGGGGGGGGGGGGGGGGGGTATGGTACAGTCATCTGAGGAGTTTGTCTGAAAACAGTCATCATCATCTCTGAATTCGGCATATTTAGATTTGGTTTTTTTCCTTCCGGTTCCTGGGCTAGAGCTGCGAGGTTCATCAGTGGTGAGATTTTGTGTATGCGACCGTTACCCCCCCTCCACCATGAACAGGAGGTAACTGCATTCCGACTTCAGGGATGTATGTTTGTGTTTCCATAACCCATTGAGCGCTTATATGGATTATGGGATCTTTAACATGCATATTTGATCTTCTGCATGTGTGTATACACGAAAGAAATTAAGGTTTGTGTGCTATAATTACAGCAACTGACTGTTTCAGTGACACCAACTGTTTTGTGTGCTATAATTACAGCAACTGACTGTGTTTTAACGACACCAACTGTTTTGTGCTATAATTACAGCAACTGACTGTGTTTTAACGACACCAACTGTTTTGTGCTATAATTACAGCAACTGTTTCAAGGACACCAACTGTTTTGTGCTATAATTACAGCAACTGTTTCAATGACACCAACTGTTTTGTGTGCTATAATTACAGCAACTGACTGTGTTTCAATGACATCAACTGTTTTGTGTGCTATAATTACAGCAACTGTTTCAATGACACCAACTGTTTTGTGTGCTATAATTACAGCAACTGTTTCAAGGACACCAACTGTTTTGTGTGCTATAATTACAGCAGCTGACTGTGTTTCAAGGACACTAACTGTTTTGTGTGCTATAATTACAGCAACTGACTGTTTCAAGGACACCAACTGTTTTGTGTGCTATAATTACAGCAACTGACTGTTTCAATGACACCAACTGTTTTGTGTGCTATAATTACAGCAACTGTTTTGTGTGCTATAATTACAGCAACTGACGATGTTTCAATGACACCAACTGTTTGTGTGCTATAATTACAGCAACTGACTGTTTCAATGACACCAAGTGTTTTGTGTGCTATAATTACAGCAACTGACTGTTTCAATGACACCAACTGTTTGTGTGCTATAATTACAGCAACTGACTGTTTCAATGTTACCAACTGTTGTGTGTGCTATAATTACAGCAACTGACGATGTTTCAGTGACACCAACTGTTTTGTGTGCTATAATTACAGCAACTGACTCTTTCAATGACACCAACTGTTGTGTGTGCTATAATTACAGCAACTGACGATGTTTCAATGACACCAACTGTTTTGTGTGCTATAATTACAGCAACTGATTGTGTTTAAGTCAAGTCAAGTCAAAAACACTTTAATCATCCCATGAAGGGCAATTACAATACTGACAGGCAGATTGATATGCATAAAAAATCTCAAAGACACAAAAAAGCTATATTTCATATTGGTTAAAACATTCCAAAATGACTTCAAATAAAATGTCACAAACACACACACAAACACACACGTGCGCATGCGCAAAACACACACACAAAACACACACACATCAATTGTGAACACATTGTTAAACCCATTGACTAGAAGACATAAAAACTTATTTTTTACGCACGCATATACACAGCACACGAACACACACATGTACGTGCATGTGTATGCGAACACACCCACACCATACACCAATATACGAATTCAGCAACTGTTGGAACACCAACTTGTTTTGTGTGCTATAAAAGGAAGAAAGGTGGCAGGATGGTTAAGACCTTTGCCTGCCAACAAGTAAACCATGAGGTTCCAGCCTCCTCGCCCTTTCTTCCCAGTTTGACCCAAAAAATCGAACTGAACGTCAAAGTCCTTCGGATGAGACTATAAACCGAAGCCCCATGTGCGAACGCACGCAGAACATCTTGCGCACACGTTAAATCCTGTTCCGCTGTTCGGAAGAGTAGGCCATTGTGTGCCAGTGGGAAACAGATGACAAAATTTACAAAACCGCATACACACGCATAAATTAAAAAAAAGAAAAAAATTCCATCTGAGCGCTTTGATTTGTTGCTTTACAAGATTCAGCACTATATAAATTCCATACATCTTTATTATTTCATTTCATTTTCATTTATTTCATTTATACCACTTTAAGTCACAAGATTTCTTTGCGTGAAATTCAGGCTGCTCTCCCCGGGGAGAGCGCGTCGCCACAAGAGCAGCGCCACCTTTTCTTTTTTTTTTGGTCTGCAACTGTATTTCTTTCCCTATCAGAGTGGCTTTTTTCTAAGAATTTTGCCAGGGACAACTCTCTTGTTGCCGTGGGTTCTTTTACGTGCGCTGCATAATTTTCTGTAATACACGGGACCTCAGTTTATCGTCTCATCCAAAAGACTAGCGCCCAGACCACCACTCATGGTCTAATGGATGGGGAAAAGTTTCGGGCCCAGACGGGATACGAACCACGCACACTTCCAACCCGGACTTTTCGCTTTCTAGACAGGCGCGTTACCTCTAGACCACCGATCCACGATTATTATTATTATTATTATTATTACTATTATTATTATTACAATTTCAGCATCTGACCAACTTGCCCATAGAGCTGCTCAGCGTGATGAAGAACCAGGCTGTCACCAGAGTTCCCTCCCTCTCCCTGTTCCACCATTTGCTGAAGAGGCATGGCCTCCTGGCTCGGGGAGGCCCAGGCAAGGATGGGGGGCCCCGCGAGGGTGGCGCGGCAGGGGAGAACAGCGGCGAGAGTGTGATGGGGCGGGGGGTCAATCCCACCTCTGTCTTCTACCTGATGAATCCTGACGGTGACCTGGTGAAGAGTCAGAAGTTTCTGGAGCCTCTGTTTCAGAGGTGAGGTCAGAGGTCGCGTCAGGGTGTAGAGGTCGATGCGTGTTTACGTTTGAATTTGTAGAAAAGCTATTGAGTGTGTGTGTGTGTTTACGTTTGATTTTGTAAAAAACTATTGTTTGTGTGTGTGTGTGTGTTTGAATTTGTAAAAACTACTAATTGTGTTTGTGTGTGTGTGTGTGTTTGAATTTGTAAAAATTTATTAATTGTGTGTGTGTGGTTACGTTTGAATTTGTAAAAAGCTATTAATTGTGTACGTGTGTGTGTGTTTATGTTTGAATTTGTAAAAATGTATTAATTGTGTGCGCGTGTGTGTGTTTATGTTTGAATTTGTAAAAATCTATTAATTGTGTGTGTGCGTGTGTGTTAACGTTTGAATTTGTAAAAATCTATTAATTGTGTGCGTGTGTGTGTGTTTATGTTTGAATTTGTAAAAATCTATTAATTGTGTGTGCGTGTGTGTGTGTTTATGTTTGAATTTGTAAAAATCTATTAATTGTGTGAGCGTTTGTGTGTGTTTATGTTTGAATTTGTAAAAATCTATTAATTGTGTGTGTATGTGTGTGTTTACGTTTGAATTTGTAAAAAAACTATTAATTGTGTGTGTGTTTATGTTTGAATTTGTAAAAACTATTAATTGTGTGAGCGTTTGTGTGTGTTTACGTTTGAATTTGTAAAATCTATTAATTGTGTGTGTGTTTATGTTTGAATTTGTAAAAACTATTAATTGTGTGAGCGTTTGTGTGTGTTTACGTTTGAATTTGTAAAATCTAATAATTGTGTGTGTGTTTATGTTTGGATTTGTAAAAACTAATTGTGTGAGCGTTTGTGTGTGTTTACGTTTGAATTTGTAAAATCTAATAATTGTGTGTGTGTTTATGTTTGGATTTGTAAAAACTATTAATTGTGTGAGCGTTTGTGTGTGTTTACGTTTGAATTTGTAAAAATCTAATAATTGTGTGTGTGTGTGTGTTTATGTTTGAATTTGTAAAAATCTATTAATTGTGTGCGCGTGTGTGTGTTTACATATGAATTTGTAAAAAATCTATTCATTGTAACTGGTTGCATGTGAAAGACTAGGATGAATGAAAGCGCTTTGATTTGTTTTTTTGCAAGATATAGTGTTGTATAAACCATGTCTTCTTCTTCTTCTTATTATTATGTGTGTATAAAGATACGTGTGCAAGAATTATGGCATTATCGTAATTATTTTTTTATATATTTATTTTCTATGTGGGGGGAGATTTAGGTTTGTTTAGTTGTATACTATGTACAAGAATTAAGATATTATTATTTATTTTTTTAGTATTATTTTCTGTGTGGGTGTGATTGGAGGTTGGTTTAGAGTAGGTATATACTGTGTGCAAGAATTAAGACATCGGTTTCTTTTGTCTGGGTGAGATGAGAGGTTGGTTTAGAGTAGATATACTATGTACAAGAATTAAGACATCGGGGTATTGTTTATTTTGTTTGTTTTTTTGTCTGGGTGAGATTTAGAGGTTGGTTTAGAGTATTTGTTTATTGTGTACAAGAATTGATAGATGTGTCGTGTCCATATTTTGGAGATGAGATGCTTTCACAAACTTCTTGGTATCTCATCCTGTGTATGAATGCACGCAGAACATCTTGCGCACACGTTAAAACCCGTTCCGCTTTTCGGAAGAGTAGGCCATTGTGTGCCATTGGGAATAGATGACAGAATTTACAAAACCGCATGCACACAGGGATTGGATGTAAAAAAGCACATAAGTGCTTATTCCATTATCCTTGTTATAAAAGAATGAAATAAAAATTTAAAAAACAACCAAGATCACATTACTAATGAGGAAGTGAAAACCACAGTTGAAAACACCATCGGACCATATGAAGAGCTCCTGACTTCAGTGAAAAAAGAAACGCAAACTAAAGTGGTACGGGCACGTCACACGAACATCTGGACTGGCCAAGATTGTCCTACTACAGGGAACTAACAGTACAAGGAGGGAGACGAAGAAGAGGCAGACAGAGAAAACGATGGGAAGACAACGTCAGAGAGTGGAGGACTGGTAACCTTGAGTGGAACGATAAACTATAGAAATCTGAGGACAGTGAGGAGTGGAGGAAGCTGGTTGCAAAATACCCCAATGGTCTACTAGACTATGGGATAGGTGAAGAGGGGGATGGGATAGCCTAGTGGTTAGAATATTGCGCTCGCAATCTGACAACCCGGGTTCGATTCCCGTTCAAGGGGATATTTTCCTCTGGAGTTAACATCAGTGCAGACTCCACTCTACCCCAAAAGTCCTTCGGGTGAGACTATAAACCGAGGCCCCGTGTGCGAACACACACAGAACGTCTTTGCGCACATGTTAAATCCTGTTCCGCTTTTCGTAAGAGTAGGCCATTGTGTGCCGGTGGGAACAGATGACAGAATTGACAAAACCACATACACACACGGGGACTGGATGTCAAAAAGCGCATAAGTGCTTATTCCATTATCGTCGACATAAAAGAATAAACTATTTTTTAAAAAAGGTCTCTCTGAACTGGGAACGGGATAGCTCAGTGGTCGGAGCACTCGCTTTCCCCCAGCCAAGTTAAGCAGCGTCGAGCGTGGTGGTTACCAGTTGGATGGGTGACCGTTTGCGCCACGCCTTGGCTTCAGTACAGTTCCCCTAGTTCACCCAGCTGTAAATGGGTACTACCTGCCCTCTTTTTTACCTACTCTCTGAACTGTTGTGTTGTGTGTGTGTGTTTCAGTAAGGACAAGTGGAAAGGCATGGCAGGTGTTGTTCCCAGCAAAGAGCAGTACGAACAGGCGTTGTCGCAGTATGACTTGTTTGTGTGAGTACCGACCAACCCGACATGGCTTCAGTGGTTTTTTTTCTTCTGTTGTTGTTGCTTTTTTGATGAATAATAATAATAATAATGTATGGAATTTATATAGCGCTGAATCTTGTAAAGCAACAAATCAAAGCGCTCATCAGAGTGAATAGTACAATGATGATTGGGGACGAGACAGCTCAGTGGTCGGAGCACTCGCTTTTCCCCAAAACTGAGATTAAGCAGCATTGAGCGTGGTGGTTACTGAGTGGATGGGTGACCGTTTGCGCGCCTTGGCTTCAGTACAGTTCCCCAGTTCACCCAGCTGTAAATGGGTACCTGCTTCTTTAGGTAAGCGGTGAGGGAGAGGAGATGGGCGCCGCCCTCAATATGCTGGCCCCTAGAGAAGCTGAGGTCTCTGATGCCTTGCTCCCCTACGACCACATAGGTTATGGGACACCTTTACCTTTTTTCTTTTGTTTTAAATGACGAGAGAGCAGCAGAGAGTGGAGGCAACACACCCTTATTGTAGAGTTCTGAGTGCTGTATGAA
The DNA here is from genome assembly GCA_028751875.1 of Rapana venosa. Classification (NCBI taxonomy): domain Eukaryota; kingdom Metazoa; phylum Mollusca; class Gastropoda; order Neogastropoda; family Muricidae; genus Rapana; species Rapana venosa. Next base: position 24,954,215 of record CM054162.1, read on the forward strand.
ATTTGTTTTTTTCATTTCTGGAAATTTGTCAGTTGTATTATTAATACAGGTTGTGGGTTTTTTTTTAAAGTGTTGGTAAAACATAGGAATTTAGATTTGTCAGTTTACTTTAATAATAATAATGTATGGAATTTATATAGCTTTGAATATTGTAAAGCAACAAATCAAAAGCGCTCAGATGACTTTTTTTTTTTTTAAATTTATGCATGTGTATTCGGTTTTTAAAATTTGTTCATCCGTTCCCACCGGCACACAATGGCCTACTCTTACGAAAAGCGGAAAGGATTTAACGTGCGCACGCAAGATGTTCTGCGTGCGTTCGCACACGGGGCCTTGGGTTTATAGCCTCATCCGAAGGACTTTGTTTATATAACACACTTTTTTCCATGGGGTGGGGTGGGGTGGGGTGGAGGGGATAGCTTAGTGGGTTAATGCGTTGTGCTTCTGATTAGGCAGCCCAGGTTTAAACCTCCACTGAGACGCTAATTCTTGGGGATTTATTTTTTCCCTGGAGTTAACATCAGTACTGACAGACTCCACTCCCCTGAAAGTCCTTCAGATAAGACTGTAACCCAGGTCATGTGTGCGAACACATGAAGAACATCTTGCGCGCTCAGTAAAACCTGTCTTACCTTTTTGAAGAGTAGGCCGTTTGTGACGGTTAGAATGGATGACAAAATAATATGTTTAAAAAAAAAAAGAATGGCATGGACGTTTAGACATTGTTCGTGAAAAACGGCTATGTTAACTAATGGTGGGCAGAAACAGTCGCATACGCAAAACTCTCACCATTTGGTGAACCTAGCTGTAGGCGAAGAATGAAAAAAAAAAGAAGAAAAAAAAGGATAGTATGTGATTTGTTAATATGTCATGAAAAAGACAAATTGGTGTATTAGCAGTATTTTGTAAAGTTTGTTTTGTGTTGACTGGGTGGGGTTTTTGTATGAAACAAATGTTTTGATTTTTTTTTGGGGGGTATGAAACAACTGTGGGTTGTTTTTTAATGAAACATCTGTATTTTTGTATGAAACAGAATGGTGTTTTGTTTGGTTATGGAACAAAATGTATTCTTCGTTTTAGTACGAAACATCTGTTGTTGTTTTTTTAAGAAACAAAATGTATTCTTCGTTTTTGTATGAAACAACTGTTGGTTGTTTTTTTAATAAGAAACAAAATGTATTCTTCGTTTTTGTATGAAACTTCTGTATTTTTTTGGTATGAAACATCTGTATTTTTTTGGTATGAAACAAACTTTTTTTTTTTTAAATAAGAAACAAAATGTATTCTCCATTTGTGTATGAAACATCTGTTGTTGTTTTTTTAAAAATAAGAAACAAAATGTATTCTTCGTTTTTGTATGAAATATCTGTATTCATTTTTATATGAAACAACTGGGGGGGGGGGGGGGGGGGGTTGGGGTATGAAACAAGTATATTCTTTCTTTTTTATGTATGGAACAAAATGTATTCTCCATTTTTGTATGAACCATCTGTTGTATATATTTTTTTAAAAATAAGAAACAAAATGTATTCTCCATTTGTGTATGAAACATCTGTATTTTTGGGGGTATGAAACAAAAAAACTTTTTTTTTTGGTATGGAACAAAATGTATTCTCCATTTTTGTATGAAACATCTGTAATTTTTTTTAATAAGAAAGAAAACGTATTCTTTGTTTTTGTATGAAACATCTGTTTGTTTTTAAAATAAGAAACAAAATGTATTCTCCATTTTTGTATAAAACATCTGTAAAATTTTTTTTTTATAAGAAACAAAATGTATTCTCCATTTGTGTATGAAACATCTGTAATTTTTTTAATAAGAAAGAAAACGTATTCTCCATTTGTGTATGAAACATCTGTATTCATTTTTGTATGAAACAACTGGGGGGGGGGGGGGGGAGGGTTTGGGGTATGAAACAAGTATATTCTTTCTTATTTATTTATAAGAAACAAAATGTATTCTCCATTTTTGTATGAAACTTCTGTAATTTTTATAAATAAGAAACAAAATGTATTCTTCATTTTTGCATGAAACATCTGTTGTATTTTTTTTTTTTTTTTTTTTTTGAAACGCACTGTATTGTTCTTCGTTTGTCCCCCAGCTACTGCGGGCACGGGAATGGGTGCAAGTACTTCAGCGTGGAGGACCTGCTGAAGACCAGGTGTCGCGCCGTGCCGCTGCTCTTTGGCTGTGCCAGCGTTCGGCTCGACACCCTCCCTAACCTCGACGCCGAGGGCTACTTCTACAGCTACCTGTTGGCCGGCAGGTGAGCGCTTGTTCTGTGTGGCCAGGTGGTGGGTAGAGTGTTGTGTGTGGCCAGGTGGTGGGTAGAGTGTGGCCAGGTGGTGGGTAGAGTGTGGCCAGGTGGTGGGTAGAGTGTTGTGTGTGGCCAGGTGGTGGGTAGAGTGTGGCAGGTGGTGGGTAGAGTGTGGCCAGGTGGTGGGTAGAGTGTTGTGTGTGGGCAGAGTGTTCTGTGTGGCCAGGTGGTGGGTAGAGTGTTGTGTGTGGCCAGGTGGTGGGTAGAGTGTGGCCAGGTGGTGGGTAGAGTGTTGTGTGTGGCCAGGTGGTGGGTAGAGTGTTGTGTGTGGCCAGGTGGTGGGTAGAGTGTGGCCAGGTGGTGGGTAGAGTGTGGCCAGGTGGTGGGTAGAGTGTTGTGTGTGGCCAGGTGGTGGGTAGAGTGTGGCCAGGTGGTGGGTAGAGTGTTGTGTGTGGCCAGGTGGTGGGTAGAGTGTTGTGTGTGGCCAGGTGGTGGGTAGAGTGTTGTGTGTGGCCAGGTGGTGGGTAGAGTGTGGCCAGGTGGTGGGTAGAGTGTTGTGTGTGGCCAGGTGGTGGGTAGAGTGTTGTGTGTGGCCAGGTGGTGGGTAGAGTGTTGTGTGTGGCCAGGTGGGTAGAGTACGTTTGTCCGTCGTGTTTGACGACGATGACCACCTCCACAAAACAGCAGAGGAGGCAGCAGCTGCTGTTGTTTTTGGAAATTGGGCAGAATTTTGATTATAGTGGAGGAGATGCCTTGCCAACAGTACATCCCCACTCTCTCAGCCAAGTGGGGCATAAGGACAGTCAGCGTTGGAGATGCTCTTCTCCAAAGGCCAACCAGCCCCCAGGGCTGCAGCACATATTAAGGACTGCGAGTCAAGCCTCCTAGTCAGAGAGTCATTAGTCGATCACTAAAAACTTAAGCTGTAAAGTGGAATTCCATGAGTGGGGGGAAAGAAAGCCACTGGTCATACAGCCTCTCACTTTGCGGTGGTTAGAGTGTTGCGCGCGCAATCTGACGACCCACGGGTTCGATCCCAGGTATCGGTGACTAGCGAGATGCCCCCCCCCATTCAAGGGATTTAAAAAATTCTCCCTGGTGTTAACACCAGTGCTGACTTCACACCTTCAAAAAGTTCTTTTGGATGAGACTATAAATAAAATCGAGGTTCCGTGTGTGAATGCATGCAGAATTATCTTGCGCGCATGTTAAAACCTGTTCCGCTTTTCGGAAGAGTAGGCCTTTTTTGTGCCGGTGGGAACGGGTGACAGAATATGAAGAAACTGCATGCACAAGGGGACAGGATGTAAAAAAGTACACAAGCGCTTTTTCCGTTACCTTTGGGGGAAAAAAAAAAGGATAAATGAATAAATACTCTGATTTGGTGGTCTTGGGATTGAGTTGCTGTCTTCTAAACTCTCTCTATCTCTCTCTCTCTCTATGTCTATCTATCTCCCTCCCTCTCTTTCTCTCTCTCCTCCTGTCCTCTCTCTCCCTCTCTATCTATCTGTCATCTATCTCCCTCTCTCTCTCTCTCTCTCTCTCTCTCTCTCTCTCTCTCTCTCTCTCTCCCTCCCCTCTCTCTCACTCCCCCTCCCCCCTCTCTCTCTCTCTCTTTTTTCTTTCTTCTCCCTCATGTCTTCATTTCATCAATCCCCATGTGCCTATATCTACTTTTGGTTAATCTGATTTATATATATTCATGTGTGTCTCTATAATTCTTTGAATAAGAGAGATTAGAAATTATTTATCTGCAGGCTATTATTATTTTTTTTGTTTGTTTGTTGGTACTGTCATAGGCTAAAGAAAATAATGTTGATAAAAGCTCCATAAGCTTCTTGCAAAAATTGAATTCAAATATGAATAAACTTTTTCCATACAATCCCTTAAAAAAGAAAAAAAAATTCAATTCGGGCATAAATTATATGGGCAACAATAATCACCAATATAGTTACCTGGATAAGTCTTTCAAAAATAAATTCAAGGAAGAAGAAATCTAAATACTGCATAAAAGAATACCAATAAATAAATAAATATATATATATATATATAACAATACCTAAATAACAAATTTCCAGTCAGAGATAAATATTTATTTATTTTATTTATTTATTCATACCACTTTAAGTCACTGCAGATTTCTCTACGTGAAATTCGGGCTGCTCTCCCCGGGGAGAGCGTGTCACCACAGAGCAGCGCCACCATTTTTTTTTCTTTTTTCCTGTCTACAACTGTATGTTGTTTCCCTATCAGCGTGGCTTTTTTCTACATAATTTTGCCAGGGACAACTCTCTTGTTGCCGTTCGTTCTTTTAAGTGCGCTAAATAACTATATGTAATACACGGGTCCTCAGTTTATTGTCTCATCCGAAAGACTAAGTGCCTAGACCACCACTCATGGTCTAATGGATGGGGGGGAAAAGGTTTCGGGTCCAAACGGGATTCGAACCACCGCACACTTCCGACCCAGACTTTTCGCTTTCTAGACAGGCGCGTTACCTCTAGACCACCAATCCATATCAGTAACAATAACCGCCAATATCATGACCTGTGGACATTTATTTATTTATTTATTTTTTTTTAATCTTTGCAGTCCATGCGTGTTGGGCAACTTGTGGGACGTCACCGACCGAGATATCGACGCCTTTGGCGTGGAGATCTTCAACCTCTGGCTGAAGGAGGACAACTCCGACCCCAAACCCTTGCTGCTGGCCTCCCTTGTGCAGCAGGCTCGCAGCGTGTGTCGCATGCCCTTGCTGAACGGGGGCGCTCCTGTTCTCTACGGTTTGCCGGTATCGCTGCTTCGACCGTCCAGATAAGGTGTGGAGTGGAGCGACGCGTGTGTGTGTGATCATCATCATCATCATCATCAATGCCTTTGCGCCTTATTGGCACGTAGGGGCAGCAACAAAAGTTCTCCACTCCTGTCTGTCCTGGGCCAGCTTCCGAATGGTTCCCCCAGGTATGTTGGAAGGTCTTCAGCTCTGTTTCGACAGTCCGACGCCAAGTGTTCTTGGGTCGTCCTCGTTTGCGTTTTCCCTCTGGTGTCCAGTGGAGGGCTGTTCGCGGGCAATGTTTCCCTGTTCCTGACGGCAGATATGCCCTATCCATCCCCATCGCCTATGCATGATGACGTTGTCCATGCTTTCTTGGGTTGTGTGTGATACGTGTTGTTTATTTATTGGTGTGTGTGAGCGTTTGGGGCGATGGTTGTCCATCCCAGTTAGGTTGCTGAGGCGATGTTCTCAGAGAGAGAGCGAGAGAGAGAGCTTTGATTGGACATTTCAGGACTTGGCGTATGCCAAGTGACTGGATATGTTGTTTTGCGATTTGAAGACAACTACAACACTTCACTTGTGAGATGCATCTCTTACCTTTTTTTGTGTGTGTGCGATTGATAGAAATTTGAAAGAAAAAGTGATGTGTAGGCTGGATTGTTTGAACAAAAGCCACACCGAAATGGGAACAAATAGACAAGCAGGGGATTTTTCCCGTTGTGTGATTTGTGCTGGTTTTTTACATTTTTTCTCTGTACCATTTTAAACATTTTTTTTTGGCTGTCCGCTGTCAGAGCAAAAAATTCATTTAAACAGCAGTCAAAAACAAATCACAGAAAATGAGAACTTCACTCGTATTTGTGCCACTGACTAAGGCTCGTTACCGGCTAAAGCTTGGAAAAGATTTCAAGTGAAGTGTGATTGTTGTTTTAAGTGTTTTAGTTTGGCAGACTTGATTTGAATCAACACCGTCTACACAGTAACTCTAGTATCTGTGTCAATTTTTCGATACAGAAACTGTGAAAATTAGCTGGTAGAAGTGAGGACAAAATGCAATAAAGCATCTACTGAAAGAAGACGATTGAGCACAGATCGACATAATCTTTGCTATCTGCCAAGGAGACATGTCTTTTAACCGAAAACTCCACTGTCTGAGTGAAAACTCGCAATAATTGAAGCAGTTTCTAAGGCTGAAGTTAAATACTGAGAATCAAAAGAAGGAAGAATCTGAGCAGATGAGGTGTGAGCATCAAACAAAGAATGTATCATTGCAGGTTGCCCAGAATCTTCAAATGCCGTTGTTACCAGATTCATATTTGCTGGGATGATCAAGCTGAATTTCGAATAGTGCCTGTCAAAAACGATTACTTGCCCTTTTGTGATTGCTGCAAGTGCTGGATAGGTTTTCCTCTTCTTTTTTTCCATTTCGTTTTAGGTTAATCCAGGTAGCCAAGCGGTTAATCCAGGTAGCCAAGTGGTTAATCCAGGTAGCCAAGTGGTAAATCCAGGTAGCCAAGTGGTAAATCCAGTTTAGCCAAGTGGTAAATCCAGGTAGCCAAACAGTTAATCCAGGTAGCTAAGTGGTAAATCCAGGTAGCCAAGCAGTTAATCTGGGTAGTTTATCCAGGTAGCCATGTGGTTAATCCAGGTAGCCATGTGGTAAATCCAGGTAGCTAAGCAGTTAATCCGGGTAGTTTATCCAGGTAGCTTAGTGGTTAATCCAGGTAGTTAATCCGGGTAGCCAAGAAGTTAATCCAGGTAGTTAATCCAGGTAGCCAAGCAGTTAATCCAGGTAGTTAATCCAGGTAGCCAAGCAGTTAATCCAGGTAGTTAATCCAGGTAGCCAAGCGGTTATCCAGGTAGCCATGGGCCAGTTAATCAGGTAGCCAAGCACATAAATGCTGAACTCTTGATTTGATGGTAATTGGTGGGGTGTTGTGGAGTTGAGTCTCCGAAGAGGTATCAGCTTTAGAGACAGTTGATTTTTTTCCTCCCTAAGAATCAGCATAGGTATTCTCCTACTGATTCAGTTTTCCCAAAAAGTTCTTCAATTGAGACTGTAAACCGACCAAATCTTGTATATGAACACGTGCATAATATCTTGCACATGCCTTATTAAAAACTTTTTTAAAAACCAACCCAATAAAACCATCCACTTTTGAGCAGAAGTGTAGGTCAGCTGCAGCCGACAGGATGGATGACACGAACATACCCAGCATGCAACCTGGAGAGAGGGATGGGCTCCGCCAGGTTCAACTTGCCCTTGACTCGTGGTGTGAAAAAGTCTGCGTTGTTCTTTTGAACGATTCTTCGAGGAGTTTGAGGGGAAGTCGAGATGATGATGATGATGATGATGGGGGGATTTGTGCCTGTTGGCTTCATGGAAGGGAATCAGAAACTAGAGAGAGAGTGTGTGTGTGTGCTCGTCTGTGTGCGTGCGTGTGTGTGTGTGCATGTGTGTGTCTCTGTGTGTGTGTGCAGTTGGTTTTTTTGTTGTGTGGTTTTTAACTGTTCCTGGTGATAACTCACCGCCATTTTGTTGTCAATGGCGGTTTAGAATCATGTTCATATCCAGGTTTCTGTCGGTTGAAATGATTTTCCTTGTGGGTTTTTTTGTTGGGTTTCTTTGATAATAAATTTGTGATGTTATTTTTAAAAAACTTAGTTTGCATGTTTGATATGTTATTTTACTGATATTGTATAATTTTTTTTTCTCTTTTTATTTGTTATGCTACCTTTTGTTCCCCTTTAAAAAAAAAATTGTATGCATGTTCGTCGTGTTACTTTACTAATGTTCTTAAAAATACTCTCGTAACTTAGACACTGTTTCCATGTATGTTTGAGCTCATAAGCTGTTGCTGTTGTTGTTGTTGGTAGGCTGCTCCAAGAATAATAATGAGAATTTAAAGCTTTCCTTTTTTTTTTTTTATACATTTATTTCTAATTTGTCTCATCGCTGCCGTATATTATTAATTTCATTGACCTTTTGAGTTTAGCTATAAAGTCTCAGGAGATGTGTAGAGTGAGTGAAATTCCATTTACAAACTATGATTGTAGCTTTAATATTAGTTTCAGGTGTAGAGTGTTAAAGGTAAAGGTGTCCCATAACTTATGCAGTCGTTGAGGAGCGAGGTGTCAGAGACCTAAATTTCTCCAGGGGCCAGCATATTGAAGGCAGGGGCGCCCATCTCCTCTCTTTCACTGCTTTACCTTCCCTGTGACCCTAAAAGAGACAGATAATTTACAGAACTGGGGGAACTGTACTGAAGCCAAGGCACGCTAAATGGTCACCCATCCAAGTGGTAACCACGCCCGATGCTTTAGCTGGGGGAAAGCGAGTGCTCTGACCACTGAGCTGTCTGGTAGAGTGTAGGGGACAGTATTGGATTTGCAAACTTCAGTGTGGCGTTAACTCTTTTATGACCAGTGCAGCTGTCATAGACAAATCGCTATGCTGGTGGTCTGAGCCCGTTTCCTAGAAACTTAACTTTTTTTTTTTTTGAATGACTACTTTGTAGTAGACAAACGAAATCCTTACTGTAACACTGTGCAGGACTTGAGTTTTTTAAGTTAAGTTTTTAATTTTAAAAAAAGAAGAAAAAGACAAGAGGTGCTGAAGTTGACCTCAGTCGTAATTATAACAACATCATCAGAATGTCAAAGTCCTTCGGATGAGACTCTAAACCGAGGAGGCCCCCGTGTTCGAACGCACGTAGAACATCTCGCGCACACGTTAAAATCCTGTTCCGCTTTTCGGAAGAGTAGGCCATTGTGTGCCCGGCGGAAACAGATGACAAAATTTACAAAACCGCATACACACGGGGGACTGGATGTAAAAAGTGCTTATTCCATTATCCTCGATAAAAGGTAAAGGAGTCCCATAACCTATAAGGTCGTAGGGGAGCGAGGCGTCAGAGACCTCACTTCTCTAGGGCCAGCATATTGAGGGCGGCGCCCATCTCCTCTCCCTGGCTGCTTTTACCTTCCCTGACCCTAAAGAGGGCAGGTACCCATTTACAGCTGGGTGAACTGTACTGAAGCCAAGGCGCGCAAACGGTCACCCATCCAACTGGTAACCACGCTCGACGCTGCTTAACTTGGCTGGGGGAAAGCGAGTGCTCCGACCACTGAGCTATCCCGTCCTCGATATAAAAGAATAAATTGATTTTTAAAAAAATAATAATAATTACAGTGAGTGTACTCAGCTGTTCCTTTGAACGTTCCTGTCCTGCATGACTGTTGTTAGTTAACTGACAGGCCAGGAGAAAGGAGTTTTGAGATTGTGGAGAAAAGAGTTGAGAGTTCAGCTTTGTGGGGTGTAACCTTCTGACCCCTGTTGTCTTAGGAGAGGGACTAACCTCCCCTTGATTCCTCCTCCTCCTCAAGTCAACCCTCCTCCTCTTTTCCGCCTCAACTCCTCCTCCTCACCACATCAACAATCCTCACCACATCAATCCCCCTCATCACATCTAACCCTCTTCACCACATCAACAATCCCCATCACCACATCAATCCCCATCACATCAATCCCCCTCACCACCAACATCAATCCTTGCCGCCACATCAATCCTCGCCACATCAACCATCCCCACTCACCACATCAACCATCCCCCTCATCACATCAACCATCCCCCTCACCACATCAACCATCCCCTCACCACATCAACCATCCCCCTCACCACATCAACCCCCCCCCCCTCACCACATCAACCCCCCTCAACCACATCAATCCCCTCCCTCACCACATCAATCCCCCTCCCTCACCACATCAATCCTCCCCCTCACGTCAATCCTCCTTTCCCACCTCAATCCTCCCTCCCCACCTCAATCACTTCCCCCTCAATCCTCATCCCTCCACCTCAATCCTCCTCCCTCCCCACCTCAGTCCTCCTCCTCCTCCTCCACCTCAATCCTCTTCCCCTCAGGTTTATTGTGTAGGCTTTCTGATGGTTGGCAGGTATGTTAATCTGCAAATCTGTGAAATTACCTCAGTTGTGTTGATAAATGGCTTTGATATTGAAATGAATGAAGGATGTATAGACATAGCTTTGATTATTATTGGTCACTTGTTCTTTCTTTTGTTTTTAATCAATTTTTATATCCTTCCATTTTTGGTTGGTTTTTTTTGGTTGGTTTTTTTTGCTGTTTTTTTTTTTTTTTCCCCACTTGTATTTTGGTGAATGTTCATACTCTCACTGATTTTCACATTTGTTTCAGTGGTGTGAATTCGATGTTAAACAAACTGATTTTCGTTACATAAATTGCCGGAAACAATTAGCCTTCCACGTTTTGAGTGGAGTGGGAATACATAATATATTATATTGCTTGATGATCTGTTGCACAAGTTGGAGAGGGTTGGCACACTCTGATCAAAAGTCATGTAAAGGGTGTGGAGATTTCAATTGCTCTTTGTTAATAATACATTTTGGGGTGGGGGTGAGAGGGGGAGAGATAGCCTTGATAGACATCTTTCAAGAAGTAAGATAATGGCTGTCTTAATGGTGGACAAAAGGTCACATAAATTATGCAAAATCTCATCACTGGTAAAGGATGACGCTCTAGTGGTAGGAGCAACACACACGTTCACGCGCGTGCGAACACATGCAGAACATCTTGCGCACGCGTTGAAAACAACAACAACAAAAAACCTGTTCCGCTTTTTGGAAGTAGAGGCCATTGTGTGCCGGTGGGAATACGAATGACAACATTGACCAAACTGCATACACACAGGGACTGGATGTCACGAGTGCCTATTCCATTATCCTTGAAATAGAAGAATAAACTTGAACACACACACACACACAAACACACACTATCTGCCCTACTTTGATACCCAGCGTGCATCAAAAAACCCATATTTTCAAATGTTGGTTCTGTGATAATAACACTTAACAGTGTGTGATAAAACCAGGCTTTGAAAGAATGCATGTAGCCTATGCCAGTTTCAGCAACAAAACAAACAACAAAATCAAGCGAAATTTGGATAGATCTGTTTTGCTGACTGAGGAAGCAAAGCAGATAAGTATGTGATGGCGTGGTAAGTAGATTACCTCCCATGCGATCACGACCTGTTACTATTTTGGGACACACCAGCTAATTGTGGTGGTTGAAAACTACCCCTTGCATACACTTTGCCTTCACTAATGTTATATTTGTGCAGCCTCTTTCTTAGAGGCCACATTCTCCCTGTTCATACTGTGCTGTATATAGCTGAGAAGTTGTACAGAGTTGTGGCAGATCAAATATCTCCAAGTAGTTACTTGTAAAATCTTGGTGTATAGTTAGATCTATTGGTCCACAGCTTAGATCAGTGTGTGTGTGTGCCTAGATTCTATAAGCAGTCAGTTAACTAACTTTTTCCTGGAAAGTTGTCAGGTTTTTTGTTTTGTTTGGTTGGGTTGTTTTCTCAATAGCCTGGGTTTTTTTGTTGTTGCTGGTTTGTTGGTGGGTTGTTTTTTTAAAGGTTTTTTGTTTGGTTTGTGTTGTTGTTGTTGTTTGTTTTTGGGGGGGAAGGAGGAGGGGGGTTGGTTGTAAAACACTTTATGTCAGGGAAGTAATTTTTTTGTTTTTTTTAGAGTTTTACATCCGGTCCCTGTGTGTATGCGGTTTTGTACATTTTGTCATCTGTTCCCACGGCACACAATGGCCTACTCTTAAGAAAATCTGTGTGTGTGTGTGAAATTCAGGCTGCTCTCCCAGGGGAGAGTGCATCACTGCAAGAGCAGTGCAGATTTTTGGTTGGTAGTTGATGTTTTTTTGTATGTGTGTGTGCGTGGGTTTTTTGTTTGGGGTTTTGTGTGTATGTGTGAAAGATCTGAGTATTGCTTCTTTTTCTTTCTTTCCTTTTCTTTCTTTCTTTTTCGTTTTCTTTTTTAAATCGAAACAACCTGTTATGATTTGCAGTATATGTTGTTAGAAATTCTGGTTCAGACAACATTGATGATGACCAATTTTTTGTGTCTACCGAAATGATATTGTGTGATTTTACCTGGAAATTGATTGATTGTGTGATTTTTATTCATGACTTTTTTTTGTTTGTTTGTTTCAGTTTAAAGTTACTACTAAATACTATGATAATTAAGAGTAAGATTTTATTCTCTGTGTGTGTGTGTAAAAAAAAATTTTTTAAAATTTTGAAAACAATAATTTGTTTTTCTGTGATTGCCTCTGCATGTTAGTCCTGTGTTAGTGTTTTTGTTGTAATGTATGCAGACATGGAACATGTTTGGTTGGAAGTAAATAAAATACATTATGGTTTTGGTTACCCTGTATGTCGTAATAAATATGTTGGTTGGAGTAATAAAATACATCATGGTTTGGTTACTGTGTATGTCATAATAAACATGTTGGTTTGAAGTAAACAACAATGGTTTGATAAATCTATGCTAATCAAATTTTAAATCAAAAACTAAAAGGTGTGACTGACAGAAAGTGACAGTTTTGCTCTTTCTCTATTTCGGGTCCATCGACCTGGAATGACCTCCCTCTCTCTCTCTCTTCGCCAGAAACCTAGTTATGACACTTTTAAATCCAGCCTCAAGACATATTTATTTCAAACCTAAGATTTCCCCCCTCCTGTTTTATATCAGAATTGTCCCACCTTCACTAACCCATGTCCTAACACCCTGCTAAAGTATATGACCTGTGTGTGTGTAGTGTGTGTGTGTTTAGTTTTTCAGTTTAAGTCCTTCCACCCAAAAAGTGGTATCAGACGATTGTGTGTGTGTTGATTGTGTGTGTATGAGAGTGTATACACCCGTGCATGTATGTGCGTGCATGCGTGCGTGTATGTGTGTGTGTGAGAATGAGTGTGAGTATATGAGTGAAATTGTGGGCGTGTGTGAGGGTGTCTGTGTGCGTGCGCGCGCGTGTGTGTGTAAATATATCAGAGAAATTGTGTTACATATGTGTGTTCCTGTATGTGTGAGTGCATGCGTGCGTGTGTGTATGTATTTGTGTGTGTATGCATGTGTGTGTGCGCGCTTGTTTGCGTGTGAGCATGCAAGTATGTGTGTGGGTCTTGCGTGAGTGCATACGTGTGTGTGCTTTTAAAAAACATTTGACGATTGCAATTTTATTTCATAGAGTTTGGTCTGAAGCGTACCATGTTTGTAATATCTGTTTGTTTAAACTATTGATTATTTATCATTGATTGCATGGCTGTGTAAGATTAGGTTGAATGCATGCGCTTTGATTTGTCTTTGCAAGATATTGCACTATATAAGTTCCATTGATTATTATTAGTATTATTATTAGTAAGTCAGGTAGAGTAAAATAAATAAATAAGTAGATAAATAAATAAGTAATGTATGCTTTCCACAAAGAGAAAGAGGGAGGTCATTCCAGATGGATGGACCAGAAATTAAAAAGCCACGGCCAACATTGGTTTGCTTGAATACAGGGGTGTTGTTCGAAAGCATAAACATTACCTGCAGTTGAACGAAGGGAACAGGGTGGAGTGTACAGGTGAAGACGGTTACAGAGAGATAAGTGGGTGCAGATTTGTGGAGACATTTGAAACAGAGGGTATCCATCTTATTCTTCACGCTTTGTGAGACAGGCAGCCAGTGAAAAGATTTGCAAAAGAATAGTGATGTGTTCAGCATTTTTTCCACTTTCTTAGGACTAGTCGAGCTGCAGAGTTTTTGTATGCGTTGAAGGGAGTGGATGGATGATGCTGGTAGACCAGCAAAAAGAGATTTACAGTGGTCTGGATGCTCTTAAAAAAACAAAACAGTAATATCGAGGATAATGGAATAAGCACTTACGCGCTTTTTTAAAAAAAAAATCTAGTCCCGGTGTGTATGCGGTTTTGTAAATTCTGTCATCTGTTTCCACCTGGCACACAATGGCCTACTCTTACGAAAAGGATTTAACGTGTGCGCAAGATGTTCTGCGTGCGTTCGCACACGGGACCTCGGTTTATAGTCTCATCCGAAGGACTTTTGTGGAAGAGTGGAGTCTGCACTGATGTTAACTCCAGAGGAAAATATTCCCCTTTGAACGGGAATCGAACCCGGGTCGTCAGATTGCGAGCGCAATGTTCTAACCACTAGGCTATCCGACGTGAAAGAATGAGAGATAATAATAGTCATATGACAAGCTTGGATGTTGCATCAGAGGACAGAAAGCTAAGATTTGCGCTTATGTGCCGTAACTGATAGTAGCAGGACTGGCAGGTGGAATTACGTCAATTGTATTTGACGCAGGTCGAATTACGTCAATTGTATTTGACACAAACAGCGTGTGTCGATAACAATATACTTATCATACAACATGCCGGGAGCTCTTTCAGTATAAAATAGCATACCCACCTTCTAGAAATTCTGAGCTAGGAATTCCCTCTTTTCTATCCCTCTCTTTGTTTCTGCCTTGTTCCATTTCTTCCTATCACCTCCTTATCTATTTTCTGCCTTCCTGATCTACTCTCCTGCCTCCCCCCTCCCCCCCCTCCCCCAAAAGACTTATAAATAACAATTATCTCCCACGCGAAGTCGGATGCGCTGGGCCTTGCTTGTTAGGCGCTTAACGGCAGCGCAATGCATGTTTGCGCAAATGACAGATAACAGTAGTTGCTATCTGAGCGTTCGACGAAGAATACTTCAGGTGTTTCTCTGCTGGTATCGTAGGTCTGTTCGTCTGTCTATTGATCTAGATCTATCAGTCTGTCAATAATTTATTAAAATGTAGGCTTATATCTAGCGTTAGATGAAAATAAGTTAGAAGTTAATGTGCGGTCATGTATTCAGATTTTGTAGACACTGACCACTATTCTAAGTTTTATTAGAGTTCAAATCAAGTACAAGGTCGTAAATGTTTATCTGTAGACCTTGAACAAAAAAAATCATCATTATCATCATCGCCATGAAAATTGGCCCGCCCAGCTGATGAGACAATCCCACCAGGTCGATCGCCAAAGACCAGCGCCATCGGAATCCCAGCTAAAGCATAATATTTGTCTTTGTGGGGTGTATCAGTTGGTCAGGCATACTCGACCCACACCATCGCTTTAGGAATAAAGGTAAAGGAGTCCCATAATCTATAAGGTCGTAGGGGAGCGAATCTATAAGGTCGTAGGGGAGCGAGGCATCAGAGACCTCACTTCTCTAGGGCCAGCAAATTAAGGTCTGGCGCCCATCTCCATCTCCAGTCGCATGCTGTTAGCATTTGAACGCTGCATCTAAAGAGTGCAGGTACCACATTATCACTGGGGTTAACTTATGAAGCCAAAAGGCGCAAAGGTCACCCATCACAACTGAAAACCACCCAGAAGACTGCTTAACTTGGCTGGGGGAAAGCTAGAAGTGGTCCAACTGGCATAATCCCATACCCAGAATATATTTTTCCTTGTGTAAAATGTTGACTTTGCTTTGGACTTGTTGAGAATCGTTCTTATGCGATGTTAAAAAAAAATTTACCCATTAAATGACGTCAATTGATTTAACGCACATCAAAGAAATGTTGAGGATTTTTTTTTAAAAATTGTGTGGACAAAGTCGAGCCTATCTGTGTAGATAAAATTGCGCATCATCAAATTACTTCAATTGTATTTGATACACTCATCAGGGAAATTTTACTTTCTTTAAAAGATGTTGAGGAATTTGACAAAATCAGTAACTTTGAGTTTTAACAACAATTGTTCACGGTCTTTAAAGAGATATGACAATGTGTGTGTGCGCGCGCTTCTAGCTCGTGGATTACTTAGTTACTTAAAAATTGTGCGTGGGTGGGTGTGTGTGCGCGCGCGCGCGCGCGTGTGTGCATCTGGCTCGACGGTTACTTACTTACATCAATAAACCAAGCTTTTTAGTAAGGGCCATAGATTTATTTTGACAATTGAAAAGTACCCACTATACAACTGTTAAGAAGCAGATCTGATTTTTCTTTCCTCTGTTTCGTAGTTTTCAAGCTGTTTGCCAAAAAAAATCAGTATGGATCGATGCATCCCATAGTATTCACGCTAGTACGAGTTGTTAAAATGGCGACAGCAGGGTCCGGGTTTGTGGATTCACTGGGACAGCACAGTACACAGTACTACTGCACAGGCATCAATATAATTATTTATAGTGAAAGCAGAGCAACGGTAAAAGTACGTACACATGGTAAATAGCAACAGTGTCCGATATAGTCATACAGTACAATACGTTTCTTCTTGTCACCACTTCAAAATTTTCTTTCTTGTTTCATTCTCCTACCCCCTCCCCCTGCCGAAAGGCCTAACAGATATCAATTCTCTCCCACGCCAAAGTCGGCATGATGCACTGGGCCCTTGATTTGTGTGTGTGTGTGTCAGACTCTTAAAACGGCAGCGCGACGCATTTTCGCTCATAATGACGAGACGATAAAATTAATAGATGCTGTCCGAGCGAACGTTCGACGAAGATGAGGAAATATTCGAATCTTAGTCCAAGCAGCATCTGCAGCAGTAGTGGTGGTGTCAGAAGCAAGAGCAGAAACTGAGAAAGACAAGCAACAGCGGCAGTATTTGCAGAAACAAGAGCAGAAACTGGGAAAGACAAGGAGCAGCAGCAGTAGTGGCAGAAACAAGAGCAGAAACTAAGACAAGGAACAGCAGCAGCAGTAGTGGCAGAAACAAGAGCAGAAACTGAGAAACACAAGGAACAGCAGCAGTACTGGCAGAAACAAGAGCAGAAACTGAGAAAGACAAAGAACAGCAGCAGTATTTGTAGAAACCAGAGCAGAAATTGAGAAAGACAAGGAACCGCGGCAGAAACAAGAGCAGAAACTGAGAAAGACAAGGAACAGCAACAGTAGTAGTGGCAGCAGAAATAAAAGCAGAAACTGAGAAAAACGAAGAACACAAGCAGTAGTTGCAGAAACTGAAAAAGACAAGGAACAGGAGCAGCAGTATTTGCAGAAACAAGAGCAGAAACTGAGAAAGACAAGGTACAGCAGCAGCAGTATTTGCAGAAACAAGAGCAAAAACTGAGAAAGACAAGGAACAGCAGCAGTAGTTGCAGAAACAAGAGCAGAAACTGAAAAAGACAAGGAGCAGCAGCAGAAGTTGCAGAAACAAGAGCAGAACCTGAGAAAGACGAAGAACAGCAGCAGCAGTGGTTGCAGAAGCAAGAGCAGAAACTGAGAAAGACAAGGAACAGCAGCAGTAGTATTTGCAGAAACAAGAGCAGAAACTGAGAAAGACAAGGAACAGCAGCAGCAGTAGGGGCAGAAACTGAGAAAGACAAGGAACAGCATCAGCAGTAGTGGCAGAAACAAGAGCAGAAACTAAGACAAGGAGCAGCATCAGTATTTGCAGAAACAAGAGTAGAAACTGAGAAAGACAAGGAACAGCAGCAGCATTTGCAGAAACCAGAGCAAAAACTGAGAAAGACAAGGAACAGCAGCAGTAGTTGCAGAAACAAGAGCAGAAACTGAAAAAGACAAGGAGCAGCAGCAGAAGTTGCAGAAACAAGAGCAGAACCTGAGAAAGACGGAGAACAGCAGCAGCAGTGGTTGCAGAAGCAAGAGCAGAAACTGAGAAAGACAAGGAACAGCAGCAGTAGTATTTGCAGAAACAAGAGCAGAAACTGAGAAAGACAAGGAACAGCAGCAGCAGTAGGGGCAGAAACTGTGAAAGACAGGCAACAGCATCAGCAGTAGTGCAGAAACAAGAGCAGAAACTAAGACAAGGAGCAGCATCAGTATTTGCAGAAACAAGAGTAGAAACTGAGAAAGACAAGGAACAGCAGCAGCATTTGCAGAAACCAGAGCAGAAACTGAGAAAGACGATGAACAGCGGCAGTAGTAGTGGCAGAAACAAGAGCAGAAACTGAGAAAGACGAGGAGCAGCAGCAGTAGTTGTTGCAGAAACCAGAGCAGAAACTGAGAAAGACGAGGAACAGCAGCAGCAGTAGTGGCAGAAACAAGAGTAGAAACTGAGAAAGACAAGGAACAGCAGCAGCAGTGGCAGAAACAGAAAGACAAGGAACAGCAGCAGTAGTGGCAGAAACAAGAGCAGAAACAGAAAGACAAGGAACAGCAGCAGCAGTAGTTGCAGAAACAAGAGCAGAAACTCAGAAAGACAAGGAGTAGCAGTAGAAACAAGAGCAAAAACTGAAAAATACAAGGACCAGCAGCAGTAGTGGCAGAAACAAGAGCAGAAACAGAAAAAGACAAGGAACGGCAGCAGAAACAAGAGCAGAAACTGAGAAAGACAAGGAACAGCGGCAGTAGTAGTTGCAGAAACTGAGAAAGACGAGGAACAGCAGCAGTATTTGCAGAAACTGAGAAAGACAAGGAGCAGCAGCAGTAGTGGTTGTAGAAACAAGTGCAGAAACTGAGAAAGACAAGGAACAGCAGCAGTAGTGGTTGTAGAAACAAGAGCAGAAACTGAGAAAGACAAGGAGCAGCAGCAGTAGTGGTTGTAGAAACAAGAGCAGAAACTGAGAAAGACAAGGAACAGCAGCAGTAGTGGTTGTAGAAACAAGAGCAGAAACTGAGAAAGACAAGGAGCAGCAGTGGCAGAAACAAGAGCAGAAACTGAGAAAGACAAGAAACAGCAGCAGTAGTGGCAGAAACAGAAAGACAAGGAACAGCAGCAGCAGTAGTTGCAGAAACAAGAGCAGAAACTCAGAAAGACAAGGAGTAGCAGTAGAAACAAGAGCAAAAACTGAAAAATACAAGGACCAGCAGCAGTAGTGGCAGAAACAAGAGCAGAAACTGAAAAAGACAAGGAACAGCAGCAGTAGTGGTTGTAGAAACAAGAGCAGAAACTGAGAAAGACAAGGAGCAGCAGCAGTAGTGGCAGAAACAAGAGCAGAAAAAGACAAGGAACGGCAGCAGAAACAAGCAGAAACTGAGAAAGACAAGGAGCAGCAGTGGCAGAAACAAGAGCAGAAACTGAGAAAGACAAGGAGCAGCAGTGGCAGAAACAAGAGCAGAAACTGAGAAAGACGAGGAACAGCAGCAGCAGTGGCAGAAACAAGAGCAGAAACAGAAAAAGACAAGGAACGGCAGCAGATACAAGAGCAGAAACTGAGGAAGACAAAGAACAGCAACAGCAGTAGTGGCAGCAGAAACAAAAGCAGAAACTGAGAAAGACAAGGAACAGCAGCAGCAGTAGTGGCAGAAACTGAGAAAGACAAGCAACAGCAGCAGTAGTAGTGGCAGAAACAAGAGCAGAAACTGAGAAAGACAAAGAACAGCAGCAGTAGTAGTAGCAGAAACTGAGAAAGACAAGGAACAACAGCAGCAGTATTTGCAGAAACAAGTGCAGAAACTGAGACAGAAAAGGAACAGCAGCAGTAGTATTTTTAGAAACAAGAGCAGAAACTGAGAAAGACAAGGAACAGCAGCAGGAATGGTGGCAGAAACAAGAGCAGAAACTAAGAAAGACAAGGAACGGCAGCAGCAGTAGTTGCAGAAACAAGAGCAGAAACTAAGAAAGACGAAGAACAGCAGCAGTATTTGCAGAAACAAGAGCAGAAACAGGAAGAAAAGGAGCAGCAGCAGTATTTGCAGAAACCAGAGCAGAAACTGAGAAAGACAAGGAACAGCAGCAGTAGTGGCAGAAACAAGAGCAGTAACCGGTAAAGACAAGCAACAGCAGCAGTACTGGCAGAAACAAGAGCAGAAAAACAAGGAAAAGCAGCAGCATTTGCAGAAACAAGAGCAGACAGTAAGAAAGACGAGCAACTGCAGCAGTAGTGGTGGCAGAAAGAAGAGCAGAAACTGAGAAAGACAAGGAACTGCAGCAGAAACAAGAGCAGAAACTGAGAAAGACAAGGAGCAGCAGCAGTAGTGGCTGAAACTGAGAAAGACAAGCAACTGCAGCAGAAACAAGAGCAGAAACTGAGAAAGACAAGCAACTGCAGCAGAAACTGAGAAAGACAAGCAACTGCAGCAGAAACAAGAGCAGAAACTGAGAAAGACAAGCAACTGCAGCAGAAACAAGAGCAGAAACTGAGAAAGACAAGCAGCAGCAGCAGTAGTGGCAGAAACAAGAGCAGAAACTGAAAAAGACAAGGAACAGCAGCAGCAGTATTTGCAGAAACAAGAGCAGAAACTGAGAAAGACAAGGAACAGCAGCAGCAGTAGTAGCAGAAACAAGTGCAGAAACTGAGAAAGACAAGGAACAGCAGCAGCAGTAGTGGCAGAAACAAGAGCAGCAACTGAGAAAGACAAGGAACAGCAGCAGCAATAGCATTAAGTGATTATAAGTTTATTTCTCAGCGATTTCTACCTTAACTTCTTCTTAAATCTAATTTGCCACAAAAGCCTACACTACAATGTTACGTTGTAAACATGTTGTGTTCAAATTTGCCTTCAGCCGTGACAAGCTCTTAACATAACATAACATAACAACAAACCTGCGCTCTTCTTTTAAAGGAGAAAAAAAAATCCTCTGAAGTCGGAGTATGGATGCCTATATGGCGAGGTACTTTAAAACCAGTCATACACCACAAACTTCTCATTCGGTTGTGTGCAATTTCAATCTCACAGTGATTCCCAGGTGGAATGATGAGTGATTCAAGAGTGCATATTCTGGGTGACCCCCAGAGTGTTGAGCTGGGGAACGCACAACAACAACAACTTCTTCCGAAGTCGTTGGGGCTCTGCACTGAAAATCTCTAGATTGTACACATCTTAGAGCCTAGCGGACCCCATTCCTGTCCAGATCGTAGATGCATGCTGGGTTACGTTCGCGTTTCCCATGTGGAGTTGTTTTGGGGATTTGTACTGAACGTGAACGTCTCAGGACTCTGTGTGTGTCTCGGGCAGAAGCTGGCGGAGTCCACCCCTGTTTAGATCGTAGATGCATGCTGGGTATGTTCGCGTTTTCCATGCAGAGTCGTTTGGGGCTTGCAATGCAATGCCCCACACGAGTCCACCTTGTACTGAACGTGAATGTCTCAGACTCTGTGTGTGTGTGTGTGTAAAAGTGTAAGTGTGTGTGTGTGTAAGTGTGTGTGTGAGTGAATGTAAGTGAGTGTGTGTGTGTATGTGTGTGCGTGCCTAGGCATAGAAGCTGGCGGAGCCCATCCTATCCAGATCGTGGATGCATGCTCGAGCATGTTTGTGTTGTCTATAAATTATATACAATCAGTCGTAGCTGGTTTATGTCTATGAAAGATTGGATTGGGTTTTTAAGGCAAGATGTTTTTAGCCGTCAGCGCCTGGGCTTTATTACAGTTCTTGAATAAACCATTGACGCTGGGGGCAACAGCAAAGTGAGAGGCTGTATGACCAGTGGCTTTCTTTCCCACTCATGGAATTCCACTTTACAGCTTAGTCTTTAGTGATCGACTATGACTCTCTGACTAGGAGGCTTGACTTGCTACAGTCCTTACGTGCTGCAGCCCTGGGGGCTGGTTGGCCTTTGGAGAACATCTCCAACGCTGACTGTCCTTATGCCCACTTGGCCGAGAGAGTGGGGATGTACTGTGGGCAAGGCATCTCTTCCACTATAATCAAATTTCTGCCCAGTTTCCAAAACAGCAGCTGCCTCCTCTTGCTGTTTTGGAAGTTATCGTCGAAAACGACGGACAAACATACATAGATGTATTTGTGGATTGGATGGGGTGGGGGGGGGGGGGGGGGGGATTGTTTGTTGTTGTTTCCCTTGGCTAGAGCTCCTTCCTAGGTTCATCAACGGTGGGAGTTTGCATCCATCCGCGACCGTTAACTCGCCATTAAGGCAGCCGAAGTCCGATTTCGGGAATGATAAAAAAAATTATCCAAACATTACACTAGTGTGTGTAAGTGCGCGCGTTTGTGTGTATTTGAATTTGTTAAACTGTTTATATCGTTTCATTGGGGGGGGGGGGGGGGGGGGGGGGGGGGGGGTGGGGGGGGGGGGGGGGGGGAACTGACAGCTGTGGAGGAGGTGGTGTAATTTGCCAGCCAGTCTATAATTATATGCAGTGATAATCAAATTTCTGCCCAGTTTTCCAAAACAGCAGCTGCCTCCTCTGCTGTTTTGGAGGTCATCGTCGGACACGACGGACAAACATACACAATATGCAGTGAGTGTTGTCAGAGTAGGTGTTATATTTATATATAAAGTCCTTCGGATGAGACTGAAAACCGAGGCCTCGTGTGCGAACCGCATGCAGAACATCTTGCGCACACGTGAAATCCTGTTCCTCTGTTCGAAAGAGTAGGCCATTGTGTGCCGGTGGGAACAGATGACAAAATTTTAAAAACCGCATACACATGCATCATTTTTTTTTTTATATATAAAAGCGCTTTGATTTGTTGCTTTACAAGATTCAGCGCTATATAAATTTCATACATTATTATTATTATTATTGGTTGCGTGTGTGGGAGTGGAATGGATGCAAGCGCTTTGATTTGTTGTGGGGTTGGTGTTTTTTTATTTTTTTACAAGATATAGCGCTATATAAATTCCAATTATTATTACTATTATTATTAGTGTGGCATGCGGTTTTTAAAAAAATTCGTCATCCGTTCCTACTGAAACACAAAGGCTTTTACTCTTCGTAAAAGGCGGAACAGGTTTTTAACATGTGCGCAAGATGTTCTGCTTGTATTCGGCACACATTACTTCAGTTTTTAAGTCTCATCTAAAGAAAAAAACCAACAACCAAACTTTCGTGGGAGTTGAGTCGGTACTGATGTTAACTCTGGGGAAACAAAATCAATCCCCTCAAACGATGGTGGGAACAGATGACAAAATTTACAAAACCGCATACACACGGGGACTGGATGTAAAAAAAGCACATGAGTGCTTATTCCATTATCCTCGATATATATATTTTTTTAAAAAAAAAAAAAAATTGTCATCTAAGCGCTTTGATTTGTTGCTTAACAAGAATCAGCGCTATATAAATTCCATACATTATTATTATTATTAAATCAATCCCCTCAAACGGGCGCTTCTCCCATGACAGTGAAAAGAACGCTTTCCTCCTCCAGACCTGTCTGTCCAACACACCAAAACCTGAGGACTGGCCGATATCTGAGATACCTACTGACCTGTCTGCCGATGGTAAAGGTAAGGTAAAGGTGTCCCATAACCTATAAGGTCGTAGGGGAGCGAGGCGTCAGAGACCTCACTTCTCTAGGGCCAGCATATTGAGGGCGGCGCCCATCTCCTCTCCCTCGCTGCTTTACCTTCCCTGACCCTAAAGAGGGCAGGTACCCAATTACAGCTGGGGGAACTGTACTGAAGCCAAGGCGCGCTAACGGTCACCCATCCAACTGGTAACCACGCTCGACGCTGCTTAACTTGGCTGGGGGAAAGTGAGTGCTCCGACCACTGAGCTATCCCGTCCCCAACTATTGCAGCATTAATTTTGTCAGGGCCTCAGGAGTTGCTTGCTGTCTGAGCGGTCAATGAAGAAGACGAAGAAGAAACGGGTGTCTCTGTGAAGGCTCGAACCCAGCCCGTCAGAATGCGAGCTATCATCGCTCTAACCGCTAGACTAACACGCCCCCCACCCCCCACCACCACCCTCCACCCCAAAAGTGAGTTTGCACATGGGACCTCGATTATAACTTTGATCCGAGCTTGTAAGGGAATAATGATAAAAATAAATGGAATTTTTATAGACAACATCACTGAATGGACGGGGAAGAGCTTCTCCACAACCCAGGCACTTGCACACAACCGCCGCAAATGGAGCCCAGCTGGTGCAACGACGTTCGTCACTGCAGTGCATGCCCCTACGACCCCGGAGGGGGTTATGGGAGCAGATGAGATGAGAGATATAGCGCTTTATCTTGCACAGACGAATCAAAGCGCAATAGAGTCGAAACTTTACGTTAACTACCAAAGAAAATTCCTTTCAAATTTAGCACACTGAGAGGAGATTCGAACTGTTTACCAGCAGAAGCGCAGTGCTTTAACCCACTACACCATTCTGCACCCACCAACACCACCCGCCCCCCGTTCCCGAAAGCAGCAACAACAACAGCAGTAACAACAACATCGCCTTGAAATGCAGAATAACAAACAAAAAGAGCTGCAACGATGTCGATAGAGAGAGAGATAGAAAACCCCGTGGCCTAAGTTTCTATAGAAATATCGCCACGGCACAACAACACCACGTCCAACAATAGCCTTGCACAAGATGGGAGGGAATTAAAGGAGTCGATAACCGCGCACAGAACAAATCCCGTTAATCGGTGCAAGACTTCGCAGCCAGTGCAAAAAAAGAATGGGGATTATGTCAGTCACTTGCGGGCCAATTGAATGGAAGACGAAATTACATGATAATCTCGTATATATATATGTATATAATTCCATCATTACGAAATCCGAATTCGTTTCCCCCCCATGTGTCCCTCCCCCCTCCTTCCCTACACACCTATGTTACACGTAACCTAGAATACAACATCAAGTAAATTGAACCTTTTCAACAAAGCAGAATCCTCCCAACCCCCCCCCCCCCCCCCCCCCCCCCCCCCCCCCCCCACACCCCACAAAACAAAAACCAAACGAAGATGACACGTCACTGTAATTTTTTAAAAAATGGATGCCTGCATTCCCCATCTGCCGAATCGACGTTCTGATGGGAAGAGAAGAAAAAAGATTTCACTCCGTTATTTCCCCAGTTCTCCAAAACCACACACACACAATACAACACAACACACATACATAACACACACACAACACACAACACCACACACACACAAAAACACACACACCCCACACCACACACACACACAACACACACACACACACACACAATGTACAAAAATATTTTAATGTACCATGTGGAAATAAAATTTTGACTTGAAAACACACACACACAACACACACACTCACACACACACACACACCAACAAACAACACACACACAACACACCACACATACACACAACACACACACAACACATACACACACAACACACGCACTCACAACACTCACTCACACACCAACACACACCCAAAACACACAACATACACACACAAAACCACTCACACACACACAACATACACACACACACATACACAACAATACAACACACAACACACACACACACTCAACATACACACACACACAAATCACAAAACACATACACACACACACAACACAACACACACACACAACACCCCACAACATACACACCCCACACTCACCCCCCCCCCCCCCCACATACATACTGCACACACACACACACAAACACACACCACACCACACACACACCACATTCTGATGCAAGACAAGAAAAGAGATCACTCCGTTATTCCCCAGTTTCTTCAAAACCCACAGCACACAACACACACACATATACAACACAAAACACACAACACACATACTCACACACACACACAACATACACACAAACACAACACACACACGCACAACACACACACAACACTCACACACACACAACACACACACACACACACACACACACACACACAACAAACACACACACAACACAACACTCACACACACAACACACACATACACACACACACAACACTCACACACACACACACACCACAACACAACACACGAGTTGTCTGACAATACCACACTGGTTAGCCGTAAATCAAAAGACGGAAGTGTAAATAATTTTGGTAAAAAGTTGTTGGAATTGTGTAAGGAATTTGACTTAGTTATTGTCAATGGCAGATCACAGGGTGATAAAGAAGGGGAAATAACCTGCATTGCTAACAGTGGCAAGAGTATTGATGACTATTTCATTTGTTCATTTTCCTTGTTTGAACTTGTCGATGACATGTTTGTTGCAAGTAGATGTGAATCAGATCATTTTCCAATTGTCATTTCTTTTTCCATAGAGACTTATGAAGAAACATGTGAGGAAGACATAGAGTTAGAGGAAATATCAAAATACATGTGGAAAGATGACAGTGCCGGTTTATTTCAAAGTAATCTCCTTGACAGTGTACAGATTGTGTTTGAACATTTTACTGCAGCTCTCTGTAGAAATATTGATGAAGCATGCGAAGTTTATATCTCTTTTATACAGAGTGCTGCAGAAACAATGAAATTCAGGTAGAAGAAAAACATTAAAGCTCACTCTCAGCCACCATGGTGGGATAATGATTGTGAAGAAAGTAAACAAGTTAAATATGACTTACTGAAGAGTTTTAGACACACAAACTCTCAGGGAGATTTAGATGCTTTTATACGTCAAAAGAAAAGTTTCAAATCCTTGTGTAAGAGAAAACAAGTTGAACATAACAACACAATTTTAAAGGATCTGAATGACTTATGCATGAATAAGAACTCAAAAGCCTTTTGGAAGAAACTGAAAGCACTGACATCTTTGAAACCAAGCAGATCAAATGAAATATCACCACGCTCATGGCTAGATTATTTTAAGTCACTGTTTTCCTTAAATCAGCACTCAGATGATACTGATTTCACTGAAGAAATTGAAAATATGCTGAATATGCATGACCTCAGTAATTGTGAAAATTGTGTTGGTTCACAACTTGGTGATGATATCTCTGAGAGTGAAGTTTATACAGCCTTGAAAAAACTGAAGAGTGGTAAGGCTTCTGGTCCTGATGGTTTGATGTCAGATTTTTTCCAGCATGCCACTGACATTCATGTCAGATTTTTATTGCCTCTGTTCAACACAGTGTTTTCATCAGGAACATACCCAGAAAGCTGGACACATGCGGTGATTTTTCCTCTGCATAAAAAAGGTAGCACTGCACATGTTGATAATTATAGAGGTATCTCATTGTTAAACATAATTGGTAAACTGTATAGTACAATTCTGAATGAAAGACTGACAAAGTTCTGTGAAAGTGCACACTTAATTCCTGAGGCACAGGCTGGTTTTCGCAAAGGTTACAGCACCATCGATCACATTTTTACACTTCAGTCTCTAGCACAAAAGTATCTAACAAAGAAAGGTGGTAGGTTTTATACTCTTTTTGTAGATTTTTCCAAAGCATTTGACAGTGTTGACAGAATAAAACTTTTATTTCTGCTGCTGCAAAAAGGAATCCATGATAAAATGTTCATGACGCTGCAAAGCATGTACAAAAGTGTGAAGGCAGCTGTGAGAGTCGGGGCTCACATTACTGCATATTTTGATTGTATTTCTGGTGTCAGACAAGGTTGTATGTTGAGTCCCCTATTATTTTCGATTTTTATTTCTGAACTAGAATCAGATCTCACTGGATCAGATACTCAAGGCATAGATGTATTTTCTGAGCTACTAGGCATACTCTTACTTATGTATGCAGATGATATTGCTTTAGTTTCAGATTCAGTTGTAGACTTGCAGAAAAAGATCAATTGTTTGGAAAATTATTGTAAGAAATGGGGACTTTCTGTAAATATGGACAAAACTAAAGTAGTCGTTTTTAAAAATGGTGGATTTACTAAGAAGTCTGAAAAATGGTGTTATTTAGGAAAAGCAGATACAAGTAGAATCTAGTTATAATTATCTGGGTGTGGTTTTTGGGTCAACATTGAACTGGTCAAAATGTATCGAAAATCTCTCTGGAAAAGCATTGAAGGCTGTTGCTGGTATCAAAAGATTGTACTTCAGGTTAAAGAATCTTCCAGCATCTACAGTTTTTAGTATTTTTGATACAAAAGTGAAACCAATCCTCCTCTATGGTTCTCAACTTTGGGGTTTTCAGCAGTATCATGATATTGAAAAAATACAGGTAAAAATTTGCAAAATGGTCCTGGGGGTTGGCAGAGATGTTAAAAATAATATTTGCCTTGGCGATTGTGGTAGATATCCCATTTTTGTTGACACTGTTACCAGAGTAATCAAATATTGGCTAAAAATTTGGATATGCCTGATCATAGATATCCCAGACAATGCTACAATATGTTGTGTAGACAGGATGAAGCAGGGAGAATAAATTGGGTAACACATGTTAGAAAGATTTTATGCACCCACGGATTTGGTTATGTTTGACAATGCAAAATTGTGGTAATTCCTCATCCTTCATGAAAGAATTCCAAATACGAATACAAGATGTGTTACCAACAAAAATGGCATGACTCTCTATCAGCATACCCTGACTACTTAGATTATCACCCGATTATTTGTAGAGCAAATTATGTATGTGAGGTAGAATCTTTAGAATACCGTAGAGGTATATGTTTACTGAGGTCAAACAGATTACCTTTAAATGGAATTTCACGTTATGGCAAACCGATTACTGATCCATTCTGCTCTCAGTGTGATGGCCAACAAATTGAAGATGTTTGTCACTTTTTACTTGTATGCCCAAAATATGCTGTATTGCGAAGAAAATGTATTCCTTTGTATTATTACAGATTTCCATCGAATCTGAAAGTGCAGCTTCTTTGTATGAACACTAAACCTAGTTTGATGTTTAAAGTTGGATTATTTCTTACTAAATGTTTAGATATCAGAAGTAAGGATGTTCACCTTACATGAAAGTATATGATTAACTGTTGTTCCTATGGGCCATATGGCCTGCAAAAACTGAATGAAAATTATTGTTATTGTTATTGTTACACATACACAACACACACATACACTCACAAACACAACATACACACACAACACACACACACTTACACACACACATACACACACACTCAACACACACTCAACACACACACACACACACTCAACACACACACCACACACACTCAACAAACACACACACACACAACACACACACACACTCAACACACACAACACACACTCAAACAAACACACACACAACACACACAAACAAACAAACAACACACACACACACACACACACACACACACACACACACACACACACACACACACACACACACACACACACCACATTGCACCATACTAGGATCACGAGAAAGATCCATTTTATATGTATGTATATATAGTGGCATATTTTGCATAAATACTTGCCTGTTGCGCAGACATGAACTAGCTTGGAAGGGTATGCAGAAAAAAATAGGATGTATGTTTTGTTTTGCTGCCTTAATCCTCCCTGCTGTTCCCCTTGCCGCTCATTTCTTATTTTATTTTATATATCGAGGATAATGGAATAATAATAATAATAATGTATGGAATGTATATAGCGCTGAATCTTGTAAAGCAACAAATCAAAGCGCTCAGATGACCTTTTTTTAAATTTATGCGTGTGTATGCAGTTTTGTAAATTTTGTCATCTGTTCCCACCGGCACACAATGGCCCACTCTTTCGAACAGCGGAACAGGATTTCACGTGTGCGCAAGATGTTCTGCATGCGTTCGCACACGGGGCCTCGGTTTATAATTTTTTTTTAACATCCAGTCCCCGTGTGTATGCGGGTTTTGTAAATTCTGTCATCTCTCTTTGCCTCAGGCTGCTCATGTGGCATCCTCAGGGTCAGAAGTGTACGGGGGAGAGAGTTTATGCGATGTTGGGTCAACAGCCAGGACTTGTCAATTATGTATTTATTTATTTATATACCACTTTAAGTCACGCACCTGGGCTTTTTCACAGTTCTTGATTAAACATGACCGGGAAACACAAGTGAAGCTGTTGACAGTGATTCTTTCAATCTGATAACTGGACGCTGGGGGCAACAACAGCAAAGTGAGAGGCTGTATGATCAGTGGCTTTCTTTCCCATTCATGGAATTCCACTTTACAGCTTAGTCTTTTAGTGATCGACTATGACTCTCTGACTAGGAGGCTTGACTCGCACAGTCCTTATGTGCTGCTGCAGCCCTGGGGGGCTGGTTGGCCTTTGGAGAACATCTCCAACGCTAACTGTCCTTATGCCCACTTTGCCGAGAGAGTGGGGATGTACTGTGGGCAAGGCATCTCCACTATAATCAAATTTCTGCCCAGTTTCCAAAACAGCAGCTGCCTCCTCTGCTGTTTTGGAGGTCATCGTCAGACACGACGGACAAACATACAAGTCACGGCAGATTTCTCTGCATGAAATTCGGGCTGCTCTCCCTCCCCAGGGGAGAGCGCGTCGCCACAAGAGCAGCGCCACCCTTTTTTTTTCTTTTCTTTTTCCTGTCTGCAGCTGTAGTTGTTTCCCTTATCAGAGTTGGCTTTTTTTTCTACAGAATTTTGCCAGGGACAACTCTCTTGTTGCCGTGGGTTCTTTTACCTGCGGCTAAATAATTACGTATAACACACGGGGACCTCGGTTTATCATCTCATCCGAAAGACTTAGCGCCCAGACCACCCACCACTCATGATCTAATGGGTGGAGAGGGGGGGGGGGGGGGGGGGGGGGGGGGGACAAGTTTCGGGTCCAAACGGGGTTCGAACCACCGCACACTTCCGACCCGAACTTTTCGCTTTCTAGACAGTCGCGTTATCTCTAGACCACCGATCCATACTGGGTCATTTCAGAGGTCTTCGGCCTCCTTTCTCAATCAACTTAATATGCAGGACACACCTAAGTCTCTGTACGGGACCGGATAGACAGCTCAGTGGTCGGAGCACTCGCTTTTCCCCCACAAGCTAAAGTTAAGCGGCATGTAGCGTGGTTACCAATTGGATGGGTGACCCATTTGCGCGTCTTGGCTTCAGTACAGTCCCTTCCAGTTCACCCATCTGTAAATGGGTACCTGTCCTCTTTTAGGGTCAGGGAAGGTAAAAGCAGTGAGGGAGAGGAGATGGGCGCCGCCGCCCCTCAACATGCTGGCTCCTAGAGAAGCTGAGGTATCTGATGCCTCGCTCCTCTTCGACTTCATAGGTTATGGAAACACCTTTACCGTATACCTAATCCTCCTCTACTGACCACGATGATGTCTAGAAAACGAAAAGTCCGGGTCGGAAGTGTGCGGTGGTTCGAATCCCGTTTAGGCCGGAAACTGTTCCCCCCCCATCCATTAGACCATGAGTGGTGGTCTGGGCGCTAGTCTTTCGGATGAAACGATAAACCGAGGTCCCGGGTGTTACACATAATTATTTAGCGCACGTAAAAGAACCCACGGCAACAAGAGAGTTGTCCTTGGCAAAATTCTTAGAAGAAAAGCCACTCTGATAGGGAAACAAATACAGCTGCAGACAAAAAAATGAAATAAAAGGGTGGCGCTGCTCTTGTAGGCGATGCGCTCTTCCCGGGGAGAGCAGCCCGAATTTCACGCAGAGAAATCTCGTGACTTAAAGTGGTATAAATAAATAAATAAATAAAAAATAAAATGATAGCAAAGTCGGGGAACTAGAATGAGTATTCTTCGTCGAACGCTCAGACAGCAGCTATTGTCTGTTATATGAGCGACAATGCGTTGCGCTGCCATTAAGCGCCTGACAAGTCAGGCCCAGCGCATCCGACTTCGGCGTGGGAGAGAATTGTTTCTTTTAAGCTTTTTGGGGGTGGGGGGGGGGAGGGGAGGAGGGAGAATGAGCCAAGCCTGTCTGTCTGTCTGTCTGCCTGTCTGTCTGTCTGTCTCTCTCT
The DNA here is from genome assembly GCA_028751875.1 of Rapana venosa. Taxonomy (NCBI): domain Eukaryota; kingdom Metazoa; phylum Mollusca; class Gastropoda; order Neogastropoda; family Muricidae; genus Rapana; species Rapana venosa. Next base: position 24,985,556 of record CM054162.1, read on the forward strand.
CTCTCTCTCTCTCTCTCTCTCACTCTCTCTCTATAATATATATATATATATAATATATAAACGATTCACCTAGCTCCACTCCACTTTTGCTCTGCGTGTCTGTCTGTCTGTCTGTCTGTCTATCTATCTATCTATATAAAAAAAAAGCGCTTTGATTTGTTGCTTTACCAGATTCAGCCCTATATACATTCCATACATTATTATTATTACTATTATTATCTGTGTGCGCACACGCACGCAATCCTCACGTACGCGATGAATTCCTCCAGCCCCAACTTCGCACGAACGATCGCACGTAAATCAGGAGAGTCGTTCATTTCTTCTAACCCCCCCCCCCCTACCCCTACCCCGCCCCACCTACCCCCTCCTACCCCCCCCCACACACACACACACACACTCTGCACGTTCAAATGAACGAGGTGAACTTCTCGTGGTGGAGTCTCCTCCCCTCGAGTGGTGAGTCTTGTTCTTCTTGGTCGTGCGTGGTCGAACGCTCGCTCAGATAAAAATAGCAACTATAATGGTTTCCCTGTCATAATAATTATTATAATATGAGCGAAAATGCGTTCTGTTGCTGCCGTTAAACGCCTAAGCCAGTCAGGCCCAGCGTATCCGATTTAAATCTGCGTAGGAGATTTTTTTTTTAAATTTTTTTTTCTGAGGGGAAGGGGGTGGGGGGGTGGGGGAGGACAGGAGAATGGACCAAGAAGGCGGAAAATAGACAAGGAGGAGGAGGAAGGTGTGTGTGACGGGAAGAACAGGAGCAAGGCAGAGGGACAGAAAAGCGGGACTTTCTTAGCGCAGAATTTGCATAAGGTGGGTGTGCTTATTCGTACTGATAGGCTTTCGGTATTCCTTGGGGGGGGGGGGGGGGGGGGGGGGGGGGCGTGCACGCGCGCGCACACACACAAACACACTAACCCCCCCCCCCCCCCCCCCTACCACACACACACACGCACAGCCACTTACACACACAGAGCCACTTCACACACACACACAACCTCCCCCCCCCCCTTACCACACACAGACACTTACACACACACACAGAGAAACACCCACCACACTCACACACACAGAGCCACTCTACACGCACACGCACAGCTACATACATACACAAACACACGCACACACACAGCCACTTCACACACACACACACACACGCACGCACACATGGCGGGGGAAGGGGGGGGGGTGTGAGGCGGGAAAACCTAGTGGTTAGAACATTGCGCTCGCAATCTGACGACCCAGGTTCGATTCCCGTTCAAGGGGGATATTTTCCCCTGGAGTTAACATCAGTGCAGACTCCACTCTCCCCAAAAGTCCTTCGGAAGAGACTATAAATCGAGGCCCTGTGTGCAGAATATCTTGCGCACACGTTAAATCCTGTTCCGCCTTTCGGAAGAGTAGGCCATTGTGTGCCGGTGGGAACAGATGACAGAATTTACAAAACCGCATACTCAAGGGCACTGGATGTTTTTTAAAAAAAGCATACTAGTGCTTATTCCATTATCCTCGATATAAAAGAATAAAATAAAAAATTAAATAAATAAACGCACACCAAACCCCCTCCCCGATCGCAAAGTTTATTGACTTTCTCAGTCTTTAGGCCCTTCTTCCTTCTTCGCCATAACTGTGTACCAACCGAACAAAAATTTAATGGGGATTATTACAGCCACAAACCAATCGTACACATGCTCGATTCCCGGCAGTTAAAACCGAAAGCCCAACACGCCTTGATGTAGATCTAGATCTATCATCTTTTCCCTGCATTGTTTTTTAAAGCCCGCTGACAACTGATGCTTCTTTTTCTTTCTTTCTTTCTTTCTTTCATCTGCCGCTGGTGCCTTTCGGTGTCGCGGGGAGACACAGACGTCTGTCTGCAGCTAGGCGGGAGGCTTGATGTAGTGACAGGTCATGGGCTCGCAGGGTGTCAGCCACGGAGTCGCTCCATCGTCTCCTTGGTCTACCTCTGGCTTTCCAGCCATTGTGTTTGGTGGTGTATGCCCGTAGGGCTGGTTGGTTGGGCGGCATTCTAGTGAGGTGACCAAACCACCTGATCCTTTGTTATTCAACATGGTGGAAAATTACCTGATTCTTTGTTGTTCGATATGGTGGAGAATTACCTGATTCTTTGTTGTTCGACATGGTGGAGAATTGGTGTTAGTCCGACCATGTCTCTGATCACCTCATTCTTGATCTTGTCGCGTCTGGTCTTGTTGACAGCTTTTCTCAGGCAGCGCATTTCACATGTGACCAATTTTCTCTTTAAGGCTTTTGTTAGGGCCCATGTCTGACACTGGAATGTGAGTGTTGGAACGAAGATGGCGTTGATGAGTTTTACCGTGATGCTCATTGGGATGCTGGAATGTTTTAGAAGGGGGGCGAGTTGGTAACTATAGCCTATAAATATCCGGGCTGTCACCTCTTTAAGAGGTCACTGAGATATGACGTCAACAAATAAAAGTGACGTTGAACGTTTACCCTAAAAATGTGTATTTCCATACAAAGTTTTAAAGTCAAAACCCTCTGTTTCAAATGTCTCCACAAAAAAATCTGCACCCTCTTATCTTTGTAACTGTCTTCACCTGTACACTCCATCCCGTTCCCTTCGTTCAGCCGCAGAAACTTTGTGC
>CM054162.1:24993188-24995688 GCA_028751875.1 Rapana venosa
CTCTGTGCATCTCTCCCCCCTCCCCCCCCCTCTCTCTCTCTCTCCCTCTCTCTCTTTCTCTCTCGCTCTGCTCTTTCTCTCCGTCTCTCTCTCTCCCTCTCTCTCTCTCTCTCCTCTCTCCTCTCCGCCCCCCCTCTCTCTCTCTCTTCAACCGTACATTCCCTACAATAATCCCGAAGGCAGGGATGGGGAGTATTGAACCTACACACGACCTTACCTTCACTGTGTACTGTTACTAGTATACTTATTAGTTTTTAGGGGGGGATTTTTGCTTCCATCTGTTGGTTTCAGACTTAGGTCTGGTCATCTGTGTGTGTGTGTGTGTGTGTTGTAGGGGGGGGGACGGTTGGGATTGTGTCGTGGGTGGGGTGGTATGTGTGTGGGGGGGGAGTTGGGGGGTGGTATGTGTGTGTGTGTGGGTAGGGTGGTGGGGATGGGGGGGTATGTGTGTGTGGGGGTTGGGGGGGGGGGTTGGGGGTGTGTGTGGTGGGTGGGGGTGTGTGTGTGTTTGGGAGTGGGGAGTTGGGGTGGTGTCACACATGTGCCGCACAAAATCCAACACGCTCGTCAAGAGTGCTAAATTCTAGCAAGCGCCCTTCCTTCTACAAGTCCAATGTGGTCAGTCTTCCTGCTATTATTATCAGCACCATCTGAGCTGGATGAAGCACTAGTGGGGAAACTGACAGAATTAGGTGGTACGTGTGTGTGTGGTGTGGTGGGGGGTGGGTGGCGTGTGTGTGTGTTGGGTGGGTGGTGGTGTGGTGGGTTGGGCGTGTGTGTGTGTTGTGGGGGGTGGGGGTGGTAGTGTGTGTGTTGGGGTGTGTGGGTAGGTGTGTGTGTGTGTGTGTGTGGGGTGGGGGTGGTGTGTGTGGTTGGGGGGGGGTGGTGTTTGTGTGTGTGGGGGTGGTTGTGTGTGTTGGGGGGTGGTTGTGGTGTGTGTTTTGGGGGTGGGAGTGGGTGTGTGTGTGGGGGTGAGGGTGGGGGTGATTGTGTGTGTGTGGGGGGGGGGGGTGTGTGTGGTGGGCTTTGGGTGGTGTGTGTGTGTTTTGGGGGGTGGGGTGGTATGTGTGGGGGTGGGGTGGTGGTGTGTGTTTGGGGGGTGGGGTGTGTGTTGGGGGTGGGAGGGTGTGTGTGTGTTGGGGGATGGGGGTGTGTGTTGGGTGTGTGTTTGGGGGGTTGGGGTGGTGTGTGTGTTGGGGGATGGGGTGGTGTGTGTGTTGGGGGTGGGGTGGTGGTGATTGTGTATGTGTTGGGGGTGGGGGTGTGTGTGTGTTGGGGGTGGGTGGTGTGTGTGTGTGTGTTGGGGGTGGGTGGTGTGTGTGTGTGTGTGTTGGGGGTGGTGTGTGTGTGGTGTGGGGGTGGGGGTGGGTGTGTGTGTGTGTGTGTTGGGGGTGGTGTGTGTGTGTTGGGGGTGGGGTGGTGTGTGTGTGGGGGTGGTGGGGTGTGGGTGGTTGATGGTGTTGGTGTGTGTGTGTGAGAGAGTAGAGAGATGAGAGAGATGAGAGAGAGAGAGAAGAGGTAGAGAGAGAGAGAGAGAGAGACTGACAGCAGACAGACAGACAGACAGACAGACTTATTTTTTTCAAAAAAAGGGCCATTACCGACGTATGTAAAGAAGATGTCAAGACTAACTGGGGCGAATGAATCCAGAAGTAGAACGTTCACTCGTAACGAGAATCGTCAGCTACTAAAAACTGTGATTTAACCCATCACGATATCTTTGCAATATAACAGCTTTATTCCCAGACGCTAAGTTAGCTGGAAGTGAGGCCTGAGCCCACGCCTCTGGAGCAGAAACTGTACGGCACGGTGGATGACCTGCAGGCAACTGCTGAATTCCTCAGAAGATCTGGTCTCTCAATATAACCCCAGGCAACGCAAAGAAGAAGAAGAAGAAAAAGAAGCTTATCCCCCCCCCCCCCCCCCATGGGGGGTTGGCCCCCGGGGTCCTGACAGTATAACATAACATCCCCACCTTCTGGAAAATCTACGCTAAGAATTCCCCTCTTTTCTATCCCTCTCTTTGTTTTGTTTGTGCCCTATCAAATTTTCTTTTCTGTCATCTCCTTCTTGTCTGTTTTCTGCCCTTCTTGGTTCATTCTCCTGCCTCCGCCCCCCTCCCCGCCCTCTCCAGAAAGACTTAAAAGATAAAAATGTCTACTCCCACGCGGAAATCGGATGCGCGGGGCCTAACTCGTCAGGCGCCTAACGGCAGCGCGACGCATTTTCGCTGATAGCCTATGACAGACGACGATAGTTACTGTCTGAGCGTTCGACGAAACAAAAACAAGTTTTTACCGCAAGAAAGAAGGTGGCAAGACAGTCAAGATACACACGAGGGAACTGGATGTAAAAAAAAAAAAAGCACGCAAGTGCTTATTCCATATATAAACCGAGGCCCCGTGTGCGAATGCACGCAGAACATCTTGCGCAAATCCTGTTCCGCTTTTCGTAAGAGTAGGTCATTGTGTGCCGGCGGGAACAGATGACAGAATTTACA
>CM054162.1:25003188-25010688 GCA_028751875.1 Rapana venosa
TTTTTCCAGTCTGCCCTTTCGGAATCTGCACAACTGGCGGTCAGTGCAGTGAAGTGCAGTTCCCCAGCTGTCAGTCTTTTGCTAGTTTGACCTGCAAGCAAAAGTTTGACCTAAAGGAGGCCAGTGCCTCAGAGTTTACTGTGCCCCAGAACAAAGAAAGCAACGGATCCCCTGTGAAAACAACTGACTGGCCAAAAAGCATTTTGTTTTAGGGTCATTGTCGAAAGTTGAAAAAGCTTGTTTTATGGTTCTTCAGCTCAATGCGTCTGTGGAAGAGATGAGCGAGTTCTCCTCTACGTTCTACAAACTAACAGGTTAGCGATTTGATGAATGGCAGCAGATGAGTGGTCGAACCAGTGTGGCCTATCATTTTGAGTAAAAACAAGAGAGAGAAGTAGAGAGAGAGAGGCCTACAGCCATTGAGAGAAAAAAAATCGTTTAGATTGTTTTAAATGTTGAGCATTAGGGCAAGCCTACATGGTGAACAAAATGTAGAGATTTTTTAGCCAGAAAAAAAACCTTGTTAAAAAAAGAATCTAGCACTGTCAGTCTTTCCATTATTTTTTTTTATGAGAAGACAAATCCTCCACCAAAGTTTGGCTTCTGGTGTTTTTTTAAGACGTTTTAAAATCCCGCCATTTTGATCAAGAGCAACAACATCCTGTATTATCAGTGTTTACCACAGTGCCAAAAGGAATTTTAAAAAAAAAGGACTGGGATTATCTTTGTCACCATGAAGTGAATCCAGAACGCCTAGCAGGGTGTGACAAGAGGGGTCCACACTGAAAACCATGGATGCCTCACCGTCTCGCAAGTCCAGGTCCAGAAGGCGCAGGCACTTCAAATACCTCCTCCCGCAGATCACCCACAGGAGAGCCGACGCTTCCAACCTGGTGCACATGACGGTCGCGGCCATCAAGGGAGGCTTCTACTTCATCGGGAAGCCCGTCAACCGCGTGGCGCAGCTGGGGCTAGCCGTGGTGGACATGGTGCTGCTGGTCATCTTCCACTCCATCGGGCTGACCTGGTCCAGCCTGCTGCTCGTGGTCCGGACCATCATCAGGGTGCCCCGAGAGGGCCTGCTGGGAGCGCCCGAGAGCGGCGGCGACGACGAGAGCGACCTGCGGCTGTCGTTCGGATCAGACTCGGACAGGTCGGAGTGGCCCCGAGCAGGGAGGCGCCGGGGCAACAAGCCCAAGGCCAGGGCCAGGTCCAGGAGCAGGAGGCGCAGGAGGAGGAGGAGGAGGAGGAGGAGGCCCCGCAGAGCCCTGAAGAGGAAGCCGGTCGGCACGTCCTCGCCCGCCTCGCAGTCCTCCTCCTCCTCCTCGGACAATGCCGTGGAGAACAGCTCCCAAACGAGCAGCTTCGACACGAGCTCGGAGGACTACGAGGCCCAGAACTACAGCTACATCAAAACGCTGATAGACTACATCCGAGAGCTCTCGCAGCCCGTGATAGAGAAGATCCACAGCGGCCAGCAGTCCGCGGGGAAGAACGTGCCCACAACCAGCCAGCGGCAAGGCTCCGTGTCGGACGAGGCCGTGAGAAAAGAGGGCGGGGAGAAAGCCGCGTACCTCTCCTCGGAAACGGACTCGGTGACGTCGGAGAGCTCAGACAGCGCCGAGCGGCAAGCGAGGACCGCGGCGGCGGAGTCGGAACGCCAGGAGACGACCGGCCAAGCGAGAGGGACGGGCAGCGAGCCCTCGGACTCGCAAAGGGACGCGCAGGCCCGGCGGGACTCGGGTCCCATGCCGATCGTGGACGTGGCCGTCACTCCGCCTTCCAGTACCGCGGTTCTCGAACGCGTCAACGAGGAGTCGCTGAGTGACATCAAAGAACAGACCTTGGAAATGAGCGACTCCAAAGTCGCAAACTTGAAGGCAGCGACTCGAAATCCTCAAAGCCTGATGTCAGCGACTCGAAATCCTCAAAGCCCGATGTCAGTGATTCGAAATCCTCCAAGCCTGATGTCAGCGACTCGAAAGGATCGAAATCGGAAATCGGCGACTCTCAAGACCAGAACGAGGGTGTCGGAGGAAGCCAGCCCGCGGAGACAACCTCCCCAGACCGACCGTCCGCTCCAGACGTGGAGCAGCCAGGATCCACAAGCTCTCCTGCAGACGTCGAGACGGTCCCCGCTTCTTCCCACGATCCGCAGACCTCCCAGGAGGCAGCTCAGACCTCGGTCACCCTCACGGCCGAAGCCTCGGTGGAGAAGCGCCTGCTGCTGCTACTGCTGCTGCTGTGACGGACTCCCAAGCTGCGGAAAGCAGCCAAAGTGGCAGTGCCACCCAAGATTCAGAAACGGCTGCTAAAGCATCTCCCCCTGCCTCCGAGAGCCCTGCCTCGGGCAACAGTGATGCGGATCTCGCATCCACCAAGTCCGCCACTAAAACCCAGGAGGAGGGGGAGAAGGAGGAGGAGGAGGGGAAGAAGGAGGAGGAGGAGGGGAAGAAGGAGGAGGAGGGACTGGGAGAGCAAGTAGAGGTTGGGCTGAACCAAGACAGTGTAGTGGAAAAAGGAGGAGAAGGTGAAGAAGGAGGAGAAGGTGAAGAAGGAGGAGAAGGTGAAGAACAGGACAACGGAGGAGAGGGAAAGAATCCAGGAGACTAAAAAGAAAAAAAGTGTGAGCAACAAGAACAGAATATTGGAAGTAGAGAAAGTGTGTCTCGGAAAGAGTGTGGTAGAAACAACAAAGAAGAAGAAGAACAACAACCAAGAAAGAGTGTGGTGAAAATAACAAAGAAGAAGAACAACAGAAATTTTTGATGGGATTTCCTGGATGTGTATATGATGACCAATAGACAAATGGGACTGGGAATAAGAAACAACAGAAGAGGTGGGGGGTGAGGAGAGAGTTGCTGGTGTGTATGTGTGTGTGTGTGTGTGTAGTGTGTGTGTGTCTGTGTGAGTGTGTGTAGTGTGTGTGTGTAGCGTGTGTATGTGTGTGTAGTGTGTGTGTTAAGTGTGTGTGGTGTGTGTGTGTTAAGTGTGTGTGTAGTGTGTATTACTACTACTACTACTACTACTACTATAATAAATGGAGTTTATATAGCGCTATATCTTGCCAAAAAAAACCCCAACCCAAATCAAAGCGCTTTCATTCATCCTACTCATCCACATGAAGCCAGTTACAATTAGTAGGTGTAGTGTGTATGTGTAGTGTGTAATAATAATAATAACAACATTATACTAATAATAAATGGAGTTTATATAGCGCTATATCTTGCCAAAAAACAAATCAAAGCGCTTTCATTCATCCTACTCATTCACATGCAGCCAGTTACAATTGATAGGTGTAGTGTGTGTGTGTGTGTGTCTTCTGATCTTATTCTTTTGTATCGAGGATAATGGGATAAGCACTTATGTGCTTTTTTTACATCCAGTCCCCGTGTGTATGCGGTTTTGTAAATTCTGTCATCCGTTCCCACCGGCACACAATGGCCTACTCTTCCGAAAAGCGGAACAGGATTTAACGTGTGCGCAAGATGTTCTGCGTGCGTTCACGCACGGGGCCTCGGTTTATAGTCTCATCCGAAATACTTTTGGGGGAGAGTGGAGTCTGCACTGATGTTAACTCCAGGGGTGGGTGTGTGTGTGTGTGTGTTGCCATCTGAGTATCTAATGATGTGACAAGACTGTTTCTGAGTATATATATATATACACACTGCTGTGTCATAAGATAGTGTGTCCAGTGTATATGAAGAATTACACGAGTTCATTGTCTAAGTGACTCTTTTTTCTTTCTTTCTTTCTTCTCCATATACCGGCACTTTCTTCAAAATCAAATGCCTTTTCCAAGTCAATTTAGATAACTAATCTATGGCCGTAATAAAGGCATTTAAATCAGTTCTATGTGTGTTTCCAAAAAAGAGAAGAAGCAAAATTAGAATGCTCGTGCCTAGCCATGTCATGTATGTATTATTGTGAATTTTAAATACTGAAGGTTTATTCGAATTTCTTAGGAATTATGTTAGAACCATTGTACACGCCAAACACATCGGGATTTTTTTGGGTATGTGTGTAGGCCTACATGAAGTGATGAAATAAAAATAATCGTCAATAGCAAATTAAGTGTTCCTAAAGTGTACTATTGCATGAGATACGTGAGAAAATGTTGCAAAAACCCCCCAACACAACCAATATCAAGAATACATGTTAGCAAACAGGGTGTCTCGGGTGTTGCATTATGTGTGTGTGTGGTATGTGTGGTGTGTGTGTGGTGTGCGTGCGTGAGTGTGTGTGTGGTGTGTGTGTGTGATTTTTAAAATTTTATTTTATTCTTTTATTTAGAGGATGATGGAATAACTCATGTGCTTTTTTTTTTACATCCAGTCTCTGTGTGTATGCAGTTTTGTAACTTTTATCATCCATTTCTACCGGATGTGTGTGTTCATTTATTTCTAGAATTGTCTTCACATTTAGTCCCCATGTATATGCAGTTATGTACATTTGGCCATCCGTTTCCACCGGCACACAGTAGCCTACTCTTCCGAAAAGCGGAACAGGTTTTACCGTGTGCGCAAGATGTTCTGCGACCTCGGTTTATAGTGTCATCCGAATGCGCGCGCTCCCTACGACCATAATTATAGGTTATTGGACACCTTTACCTTTTTTACAAATGTGTAGGCTACTTGCAGGGCTGTGTGCATGTACAAGGGCGTGTGGTGTTGCAAGTACGTTGCCCGTACGTGTCTGGGCTTTATCACAGTTCTTGATTAAACCCTTGACGCTGGGGGCAACAGCAAAGTGAGAGGCTGTATGACCAGTGGCTTTCCCACTCATGGAATTCCACTTTACAGCTTAGTCTTTAGTGATCGACTATGACTCTCTGACTAGGAGGCTTGACTCGCACAGTCCTTATGTGCTGCAGCCCTGGGGGCTGGTTGGCCTTTGGAGAACATCTCCAACGCTGACTGTCCTTATGCCCACTTGGACGAGAGAGAGTGGGGATGTGCTGTGGGCAAGGCATCTCCACTATAATCAAATTTCTGCCCAGTTTCCAAAACAGCAGCTGCCTCCTCTGCTGTTTTGGAGGTCATCGTCGGACACGACGGACAAACATATATACGTACGTGTATATTTTGTCAAGAGCTGAAGTTGTTTAGAGCGCTCGTCATTTCTATACTGGTGTGAAAGCTGGAACTTGACTAAGGTGTCCCCCCATAACCTGTGTGGTCGTAGGGGAGCGAGGCGTCAGAGACCTCAGCTTCTCTAGGGGCCAGCATATTGAGGGCGGCGCCCATCTCCTCTCCCTCGCTGCTTTGCCTCTCCTGACCCTTAAAGAGAGCAGGTACTCATTTACAGCTGGGTGAACTGGGGAGGGACTGTACTGAAGCCAAGGCAGCGCAAACGGTCACCCAATCCAAGTGGTAACCACGCTCGATGCTGCTTAACCTTAGCTTGGGGGAGAAAGCGAGTGCTCCGACCACTGAGCTATCGCATCCCCACATGACTACAGCACTGGAAAAAGGAAAACTCGAGCCTTCGAAGTGAAATCCTTCAGAAAGCTTCTACACATTTCCTGGCAGAACCACAGAACCAACGCGCCAGTGTGGAAGGCAAGAGGTGATAGTCATGAAAGCCGGGGAACACAGGAACAAAAAAAACCCTTCTTCTGGCTGTTGTTGTAAAGTGGAGGAAGCTGGCGCGGTTTGGTCACGTCATAACTCTGAGAGAGAGAGAGAGAGAATAATGAACAATGAACAAAATGTATTGCTATTTAGCAATCAAGCCATATAGCGCTGCGGCGCGGTAACAAACGATATCGAACGCGACGCGATTACAATGACATGGAAACCATGGCAGTAGTGGTATGTACATCAAGATTCGATACATTATTGAGAGAGAGAGATAGAGAGGACCAATTTTTATAAGCAGCTGCATGAACGGTAACCAAGTCTGCATTGTCAATACGCGTAAAAGTGACATAATTCTGTAAACTTTGACATGCTCTCTGTCTCTCTCTCTCTCTGTCTGTGTGTGTGTGTCTCTCTGTCTGTCTGTCTGTCTGTCTCTCTCTCTCTCTCTCTCTCTCTCTCTCTCTCTCTCTCTCTCTCTCTCTCTCTCTGTTTATGCCTTTTTCTCCCTCTCTCAGTCTTCCTCTGCTCCCCCCTCTCTCTCTCATTGTCAGCATCATTGTGTATATGCTATGCAGTTCTTCATGTTTGTTTGCTTTTTGTCTTTTTTTTTGAGGACCTGGTTTAAAGAAGGCCCTGGCTTATCCAATTATCCTCATTAAAACATTCGAGTTCGAGTTCTCTCTCTCACACACACACACACAACCCAACACAACTCAACACTCACACACACCACACAACACACACACACACACACACACACACACACACACACACACACACACAACACACACACCACACACACACACACAACTAATGCAACCACCCGAGAGACACCCAAACCAACTCAAACCAACCCATAACACACCCTCCAACCCATACACACACACACACACACACAAACTCAAACCAACCCATACACACCCTCCAACCCAACACACACACACACACACAAACTCAAACCAACCCATACACACCACAACCACAACACACACACACACACAAACTCAAACCAACCCATACACACCCCAACAACCAACACCAACACACACACACACAACTACACAACCAACACAAACTCAAACCAACACCATACACACACCACACACACACACACACACACACACACAACACCTCCAAATCAACCCATACACACCCCAATCAACACACACACACACACACACACAAACTCAAACCAACCCATACACACCCTCCAACCCAACACACACACACACACACAAACTCAAACCAACCCATACACACCCAATCAACACACACAACACACACAACACACAACACACACACACTCAAACCAACCCATAACACCCTCCAACCCAACACTACACACACAACACTTGATAATCATTTCATATGAGAACTCAGAAATAATTTGTTATAAAAATCAAAAAACGAAAGACAAAAACAAAAACTGTTACATAAATTAAGTGACATAACACATTAGATAATAATCAACAATATCATCAGATATGTTATATGTTTGAAAAGAAGCAAAAAGAAAGTACAAATACAACATTTTATTAGTGTACACAACTTTTAACCAAAAATAGATAATAATTCATATTGATGTCTTTGTTTGTCAACATAATCACATGACTTAAATCAAAACAATATCTAATCATCTATTCATCTTCTGAACAACACATACACACAACACAAAACTACACACCACACACACACAACACACACACACACACAACTCAACTACACCACAAACAATCCACCACCCCAACCACACCAAACCAACACCAACACCACCCACCCACCCACACCAACACACACACACACCACACACACACAAACCCAAACCACAACCAACACACACACACACACACACACCACACACACACCACCACACACACACACACACACACACACACCAACCACCCCCCACCCCCAACCC
>CM054162.1:25020688-25038188 GCA_028751875.1 Rapana venosa
CTTGTGCTGAATTCTACGATTCTAGAATTTCTTCCAGAAAGTTGGGGGATGCTAATTTATACTGACAAGCGCCCCGGCATCCCCCCCTCCACCCCCCCCCCCCCCCCTACGCGCGAAAACGTAAACTACTACTTAGCAAAAGAAACATTCCTTTAAGCTTTGGAGTGTTTGTTGTTGTTGTTGTTGTTGTTCCTCTTCTTCTTCTTCTTCTTCTCTTTCTTTCTTTCTTTCTTTCTTTCTTTCTTTCTTCTTCTTCTTCTTCTTCGTTTTCCTCTTCTCTTCTTCTTCTTCTTCTTCTTCTTCGTTGAACTCTCAGACAGCTACTATTGTTATCTGTGTCTTACGTAGCGAAAATGCGTTGCGCTGCGCTGCCGTTAAGCGCCTGACAAGTCAGGCCCAGCACATCCGACTTCGGCATGGGAGAGAAAATCTTTAAAGTCTTTCTTTCTGGGAAAAAAGGGACCAAGAAGGCAGAAAATAGACAAGAAGGAGGTGGTGACAAGGAGAAAAGGAACGAGGCAGAAACAAAGAGAGGGATAGAAAAGAGGGAATTCCTGGCGCAGAATTTCCAGAAGGTGAGGATGCTGTTTTTACTGACAGGACCCCCGGCATCCTCCATGAGGAGGAAAAATTGGAGTGTCTTGAACCTAAGCGCTTTAGGCCCAGGTTTATTTATTAATTTTTAATTTTTTTTATATTCTTATAAATCGAGGATAATGGAATTAGCACTTATGTGCTTTTTTTTTTTTTTACAATCAGTCCCCGTGTGTATGCGGTCAAAAGCTGAGTCAGTTACTGATGTGAGCAGAGTTACTAAGGTTTACATTAATTAACATGTTGTTATGATTTTTTGATGTTTTGCCATCGGACCATATGAAGAGCTTCTGACTTCAGTGAAAAAACACCCACAAAAACTAAAAATGGTACGGGCACGTCACACGAACATCTGGACTGGCCAAGACTGTCCTACTACAGGGAACTAACAGTACGAGGAGGGAGACGAAGAAGAGGCAGACAGAGAAAACGATGGGAAGACAACGTCAGAGAGTGGAGGACTGGTAACCTTGAGTGGAAGGAACGATTTGCCACGGAAAGCAGAGGACCGCGGGGAAGTGGAGGAAGCTGGTGGCAAAATCTTCAGTGGCGCCCCCCACGGTCCACGGGACTACGGGTTAGGTGTGGAAGAAGATGGTTTGACAATGTTGTGTTGAGATTGCCTTCAGCCAGGTCAAGTTCTTCACATAACAACATGAACTCTCTTTTATTATAGGAGACAAAAACCCCACTTATATAAGAGCATCAACTCAACTCAACTCAACACAACACAACTCGACTGTCTCCATCGCCGCTGTCGTCGGTAGAAGCTTCACGCAATGCCAAGAAGAAGAAGAAGAAGAAGAAGAGGAAGAAGAAGAAGAAGAAGAAGAGGAAGAAGAAGAAGAAGAAGAAGAAGAAGACACGTCCAAAACTTAAGGGTTTACAATCTTTCTCTGTCTCTGCTGAGTTCTACCATCTCCTGTAGCCCTCCATCCCAGACCACTGATCTCAATGATGTTGTCAGGCGATGTAGGATGATGTTGGTGGTAGTCTGCCTCTTTTCTTCCTTCTGTTCTCAACTTTACCTTGGAGAACTAACTGTCGTCGTCATCAGATTTGTCTGTGTGTTTCTGTTTGCATGACCAACATCTATCTCAAGTCTGCAATTACCAGTTTCAGCCAACATTTTGTCTTTGCACTGAGAATTCATCGAGAATTGCTTTGTTCTGTTCTTCTGTCTGACCATTTGACTCGTAGAAGTCTCCAGTAGAACCACATTTTCGGCTGCGTTTATTTATTTATTTATTTATTTATACTACTTTAAATCACGCAGATTTCTCTGCATGAAATTCGGGCTGCTCTCTCTCCCCGGAGAGAGCACGTCGCCACAATAAGAGCAGCGCCACTAATTTTTTTTCCTGTCTGCCTGCAACAGTATTTGTTTCCCTATCAGAGTGGGCTTTTTTCTACAGAATTTTGCCAGGGACAGCTCTCTTGTTGCCGTGGGTTCCTTTTACGTGCGGCTAAATAATTATGTGCAACACACGGGGACCTCGGTTTATCGTCTCATCCGAAAGACTTAGCGTCCAGACCACCCACCACTCATGGTCTAATGGATGGGGAGGGAAACAGTTTCGGATCCAAACGGGATACGAACCAACCGCACACTTCCGACCCGGACTTTTCCGCTTTCTAGACAGGCGCGTTACCTCTAGACCACCGATCCACCACTGGTGTCAGAAGTGGGATGTTGTCCTCTTTACACTTTTGGGCAGTGATCGGGATTCTGACCTATACAGCAATATAGGCCAGATTAGTGTTTTGATAGGGTTTTTTTAAGTTTGTAGGCAGCAAAAGAATATATACCAGTCATAAATAGAAAGGAACATAAGAAGTGGATGAGCTCCGAGATTTTAAACCTAATGGAAAACAGGAGAAAGGCAAAAGTAGATGAAAAGAAGTATAAAGAACTCGACAAACTGGTTAAGAAAAAGTGTAATGAAGCCAAGGAAGAATGGATCAATATGCAGTGCAAGGAAATTGAAATGAATGCAAATTTTGATAGCAAACTTATGCATGAAAAAATAAAAGATGTGACAGGGAAGAAATCATCTGCAAAAACAGGTTGTATAAAATCGAGAGATGGAGATATACTCATGGAAAAAGAAGATATTCTTAACAGGTGGTCAGAATACATCGAAGACTTATACCACGACGACAGAGGTCCACCTCCTCATATTAGCAACGAAGATGGCCACATAATCATGGAAGACGAAGTGAGACATGGACTCAGCAAGATGAAAAGTGGTAAGGCGCCAGGACCTGATGATATCCCATCTGAATTGATAACAGCCCTGGATGAAGTGGGAATTAAGGCAGTCACAAAACTACTAAACAATATATATGACACAGGAGAGATTCCGACAGATATGAAGAAGTCCATCTACATTGCGATCCCTAAGAAACTGGGTACAGCTGAATGTGACCAACATCATACAATCAGCCTGATGAGTCACCTCACCAAAGTTCTTTTACGAATACTCATGAAGAGAATGAGAAATAAAATACTCCCAGAAATATCAGAAACGCAATTTGGAGTCATGGCAGACAAAGGCACCAGAAATGCAATCTTCGCATTGAAAACTCTCATGGAAAGATCCATCGAGGTCCAGAAAGACCTGTACCTCTGCTTCATTGACTACTCAAAAGCGTTCGACAAAGTACGACACTCCGACTTGTTTGATATTCTGGCAGGGCTATACATCGACGGGAAAGATCTTCGAGTCCTCAGAAACATATATTGGGAACAAGAGGCAGCCATTAGAGTCGACAATGACATCAGTCAATATAGACCAATCTGCAGGGGTGTGAGGCAGGGCTGCGTGTTCTCGCCTGATTTATTTAATGTATATAGTGAAATAATTCTACGAAATATTGAGAATCATGAGGGAATTAGTGTAGGTGGCCACAACATCAACAACCTGAGATATGCAGATGACACAGTCCTTATCGCCGACTCTGAAGAAAAACTGCAAAAGATTTTAACAACAGTAAACAGACGAAGCGAAAAGAAAGGATTACAGCTTAATGCAAAGAAGACAGAATGCATGGTGATCTCGAAAAAAGCTGTTATACCACAATGCAACATAGCCTGTAAAGGAGAGAGAATCAGACAAGTAAACACCTTTAAATACCTTGGCTGTATTATCACCCCGGACGGCAAGTGTGACACAGAAATCAAGAAGAGAATCGGTCAATCTAAGGCAACTTTTAACAACATGAAAAGCATTTTTACCAACAGTAAGATAAGCCTCAAGACAAAGATCCATGTTTTGAGAGCCTACGTATGGTCCATTCTTCTGTACGGATGTGAGTGCTGGACCCTAGCCAAGGACACAGAACAGCGACTAGAAGCAGTGGAAATGTGGTTCATCCGGAGAATCATGAAAATCTCATGGACAAAAAGAAAAACTAATGCAGAAGTAATGGAAATGTCTGGGTACAAGAGATCCTTCTCAACACCATCAGAGAAAGACAGCTCAAATTTTTCGGCCATATAATCAGGGCTGACGGACTAGAGAAACTGTTATGGAGTGGCAAAATCTGTGGAAACAAGAGCAGAGGAAGACAACGCACAAAATTCACAGACAGCTTAAACAAATTCGCAACAAATAAAGAGGGCACCAACAATGAGCTCATGAGAGGGACCGAGAACAGGGAAGAATGGAGAGCCATGATCGTCGATGTCTGCAGGACCAGACAGGACACTTGAAGAGAGAGAGAGACACTTAGCTATGCCTTTGCCTTTCCAAAGATTGTTTCGCTTGGTCGTACTGATTCTTGCCTTTTGATGTCTCGTAAGCGGAAGCCATTTCTCTCTTTTAGCAGAGCCTAAAATCAGTATAAAATAGCATTCCCACATTCTGGAAATTTTGCGCCAGAAACTTCCTCTTTTCTGTCACTCTCTTTGTTTCTGGCTTGTTCCTTTTTACCCCCTGTCACCCCCTCCTTCTTTGTCTATTTTCTGCCTTCTTGGTCCATTCTCCTGCCCTTTTTCTTTCTCCGCAGAAAGACTTGATAACGATTCTCTCTTATGCCGAAGTCCGATGCGCAGGGCCTGACTTGTCAGGCGCTTAACGGCAGCGTGACGCATTTTCGCTCATGTAATGGACAACAATAGTTGCTGTCTGAGCGTTCGACGACGACGACAAAGACAATGATTATGACAAATTCTTTTTTTTCGAGGATAATGAATAAGCACCCATGTGTGTGGTGTTTTTACATCCAGTCCCCGCTCTTAGAGATGTATATATGATAATAAACTAAACTAAAATAGAAGCCCATACCAATACTCTCTCACACAGTAAAAGGGGAGACAAATCTCTACACACAGAAGAAGAAGAACCCCCTGCAATCTATGAAGGCTACACACCGGTATTAATTTGGGGGTCATGTACTATCTTGTATAGAGTGCGAGTGGGAAAAAAATGTTGGTGATTTTCACAGATTTGTTTAAGCATGAAAAAATGGACTGTGCACTTGTTTTTTTGGATTGAGGACATAGAGCAATACCAGGTAGTCACGAGAAAGTTGGGAAATAACCATCAAATGAGGTTTGCCTGTATTGCTACTTCGTTGATCCTGCGCATGCATATTGCGGTAAGGAAGCTAGCAGACGACAAAGGACTGAGGGAGTACAGTGTTTGCTGAAAAATTAAAAAATTTCAAACCTACCCAAATTTGTTCAAAATCACATGAGTTTTGAGTCAGAGGCTAGTCTTTCACAAAAAAGTGGTTTTTATTCCTGTGGATGCCTTAGTACGTGCGGTATGAATATAAGAGTCACATAGAAAAACAGAAGAAAAAGGAGTGATTTTTTAAAAATACGGGTGTGCAGCCGAATGTGTGTGTGTGTGTGTGTGTGTGTGCGTGCGTGCGTGCGTGCGTGCGCGTGCGTGTGTGTGGTGTGTGTGTGTGTGTGAGAGACGAAGTGACAACAGGAGTACAAGCTAAACGTAACAGCTAGTTTGTGTTGAAATATTCGCTGTGTTGTTGAAACAGAAGAAAAGAAAAGAAAAGAAAAGAACTTTTTTTTGTGATGGCAGCTGTTGGTCGTAGTACGAAATAGGGACTGAGGGCTGTTGTGGTTTTTTGGGTGGCTCGATTGTCCTTTTTCCCGCTGTGGTATCGATCTGTCTCGATCTGTTTCCCCTTTGTTTTGTTTTGTTTGTTTGTTTGTATGTCTGTTTGTATGTTTCTCTCTTGTTTTGTCTGTTTGTCTATAGGTCCGTATCCTCTTCTCTCTGTCTCTCTGTCTCTCTGTCTCTTTCTCGCTTTCTCTCTCTCTCTCTCTCTCTCTCATCTCTCTCTCCCGCTCTCTCTCGCTTTCTTTCTCTGTCTCTCTCTCTCTGTCTCTCTCTCTGTCTCTCTCTCTCTCTCGCTCTCAGTCTCTCGCTTTTCTTTCTCTGTCTCTCTCTCTTTCTGTCTCTGCCTGTCTGTCTGTCTGTCTGTCTGTCTGTCTGTCTCTCTCTCTCTCTCTCTCTCTCTCGTCTCTCTACTCTCTCTCTCTCTCTTGTTAAAAAAAACTTTTATATCGACGATAATGGAATATTCACTTATGTGTTGTTGTTTTTTACATCTAGTCCCCGTGTGTATGCGGTTTTGTAAATTCTGTCATTTGTTCCCACCGGCACACAATGTGTGTGTGTGTGTGTGTGTGGTGTGTGTGTGTGTGTGTGTGTGTGTGCGCGCGCGCGTGTGATTTGAATGCAAGGGCTTTCATTTCTGTTGTTGTTTGATAAGATAGCCCTATGTAAACGGTTGATCATGATGATCATCATCATCATTCTTCTTCTTTATCATCATCTTCATCATCATTATATTATTATTATTATTATTATCATTATTATTATTATTATTATCATCATCTTTATTCTGCCTTCTTGGTCCATTCTACTGCCCTTTTTCTTTCCTCCAGAAAAACTTCAAAAATAGCAATTCTCTCTCATGCCGAAGTCGGATGCGCTGGGCCTGACTTGTCAGGCGCTTGACGGCAGCGCAACGCATTTTCGCTCACATGACAAGACGGCAATAGTTTCTGTCTGAGCGTTCGATGAAAAAGACTAGGATATGAATTCCGTGATTTGATGCCACAGACTGTTATCTAATACCATCGCAACTTTGATGCTATTAATGTTCGCTTTTAGCTTGTTTTATCTTCTTTTTTTTTTTTTTTAAAGAGTCCCCTAATTGCATAAAATATTGTGGTGCATCATTTTCCCTTTTCTTTCTTTCTTTCTTTCGTCGGTGCTTTATTTGTCTCTCTCCATCAGAGGGACAGAATAGCCTGGTGGTTAGAGCGATGCGCTCGTGATCTGCTGACCCGGGTTCGAATCTCGTTCAAAATGATTTTTTTCCTCTGGAGTTAACATCAGTGCCGACTCCACTCTCTCCAAAAGTCCTTCGGATGAGACTATATTTATTTATTTATTCTTTTATATCGAGGATAATGGACACCGAAGCCCCGTGCGCTAACGCACGCAGAACATCTTACGCACACGTTAAAAACCCGTTCCGCTTTTCGGAAGAGTAGGCCATTGTGTGCGGGTGGGAACGGATGACAAAATTTACAAAAACTGCATACACACGGGAGACTGGACGTAAAAAAAGAGCGTGAGTGCTTCATTCCGTTATCCTCGAAATAAAAGAATGAATAAAAAGTAAAGAAGGAAATCTCTCTCTCTCTCTCTCTCTCTCTCTCTCTCTCTCTCTCTCTCTCTCTCAAGAAAAAAAAACTCCTTGGCGATTTTGTTACTCTTCCTCTAAACGTGCATCTCAGAGCCAAAAATACCACTCTCAGATATAGTTGATCTAGATATGTATTTCATGCTACAAACCGAAGGACACAGATGATACTGTAGATCTGTCATTTGGAACATTAATTTTTGCCATGTTTCACTATACTGCATTAGTTTTGTGCCTGTTTGTATGTTTTTTTAAATTGTGAATGTTTTCTCCCTCTTTTTTCTTGAAAGTTCTATGTGATGCTATTTTGCTGTGTGGTGATGTCACACCACTGTATGACGTAAGTCTTCTGCTGTCAGAGTTGATCAACATTTTAATTAAGTAACTTTAAATTGGGAAGGAGACTATATTATCCAACATATTGCTGAATAGTTTCAACCCATTTAGGGTGCTGTAATCCTAAAATGAATCGTCAGTTTCGTTTCATGAATATACTGAACAGCACTGTAGGGTTATTTGTCATTGGGTTGGTTTGATTGTTTGTTTTCTGATTAAAGATTGCATTGCTGTCTTAGACTGTTCACAGTAAGTTAGATTCATGACACATAGCCATGATTCTCAGGACGTTTTTCCGCATTTCTTCTTTCGTAAGTTATGCTGGTGCTTGGTGATCAAACTGGAATGAGTGAGCGTACAGTTAGCAAGTTAAAACCCTAAGTTGCTGACAGGGGAAGATGTGTACATACATAGAAGTGAAGCTTTTCAGCTGATTCAAAATTGTATTTGTATTGTGAAATCATTGTTCTCTTCCATTGTACACCCCCCCTCCCCATCACTCCCTTTTGTTGTATTGTGGCCTAAGGCCGATGTATTATTAAACTATTTCAGAGTTCAGAGTTCTCTCTGTCTCTGTCTCTGTGAGTATGTCTCTCTCTCTTGAAAAGAGAGAGAGAGAGAGAGAGAGAGAGAGAGAGAGAGAGAGAGAGAGAGAGATAGAGAGAGAGAGAATTATGTCTAAGTTTAGACTTGGTGTATCAGACATAAATGTTCATAAATTTAGATATATAGAACATGATGATGATGACCTCAGGTTGCTATGCCCATTATGTAAGCAGTCCTTTGTCGTCTGCTAGCTTCCTTACCGCAATATTATGCATGGGCGGTGTCAACCCTGTAGGAACACAAGCAATCTTCATTTGATGATCATTTCCAAACTTTCTCGTGACTACCTGGTATTTATTGCTCTATGTCCTCAATCCCCAGAAACAAAGTACAAGGTGCATTTTTTTTTCATACTTTAAAAAAAATCTGTGAAAATCACCCAAAATTGTTTCCGACTTGTACTCTATACAAGATACTACATGACCAACAAGGCTAATACAGAAGTGTAACCGAAAGGAACACAATAGCAGAGAGAAAGGGTACATAGCGGTATTACTTTGGGGGGTCATGTAGTATCTTTTATATAAAAAGTGCGAATCAGAAAAATTATTGGTGGTTTTCACTTTTTCTTTCAGGTATGGAAAAAAAATGCACTGTGTACTTTTTTTTGGGGGGGGGGGGGGGTGAGGCCATAGATTGACACCAGGTAGTGATGAGAAAGTGAGAAACGATCATCAGATGAGGATTGCTTGTGTTCCTACAGTGTTGACCCCCGCGCATGCATATTTATTGTGGTAAGGCAGCTAGCAGACGAATTAGGGTACAGTGTTTGCTGAAATAAAATTTTGAAAGTTCGAACCTACCAAATTTGATCATATTGTCACGAGTTTTGAGTGGGGGGGGGGGGGGGGGCTAGTCTTTCAGACACACAAAAAAGTAAATTTTTATTTCTGTGGATGCCTTACTAATACGTGCGGGTTTGAATATAAGAGTCACGTGAAAGAAAACAAAAACCACCCTAGAAAGAAAAGCACAAATTCTTATTATTACGGGCATGCAAGCCAAAAAGCAAAAAACCCCAAAAAATGTCATCACACACACTCTAACAGGGAAGTTACTCCATACCCTTGACACACACACACACACACACACACTCTCTCTCTCTCTCTCTCTCTCTCTCTCTCTCTCTTTCTCTTACATTACCTCCCCTCCAAGTAAGAGTAAGGTGGATTAAGCTTCAAAGTCATCAGAACATCGTGACGTGTGAGTCGGCAGAAGGATTTTCGTAAACCATCTGGCAACTCTTGTATTATTTATTATTTCACGTTGACTGCGTGTCAAAATGAGCGTATAACTGCACCAGTTTCCCCGCCGCCACCTCGTAACACCCTTCTTTTCTTTTTCTTTTTTTTTGACGTCACCACAGTGACATAATATCGATACTATAGAGAGTCTGCTTTTGTTTGCCCTTGAGTGTGTGTTGTGTGGGAGGTGGGGGGTGGGGGTAAACTACCAAAATGTGGGGTGGGGTGGGGGGTACGTTATGTAATGGGGAGGGCGAGGTTGGGGAAGGTGTGGGGGAATTTTTTGTGGGGGATGGGGGTGGTGGAGGAGAGGATGGGGAGGGAGAGTTGGAGAGAGAGAGAGAGAGAGAGAGAGAGAGATGCTTTGACCAATTTATTGTCATTGCCCAATGTGGCCTATTGACAAGGGGGAGTTACACACGACTTTCTTTTGTAAATACAAAAATAAATACCAGAAAAATTGCATGATGCATTTAATGTAATGAAAAAAAAAACAAAAAAAAAACAAGAGCTCGTTATGAACAGATACGACTTTAAAGCTCTGGCATAAACCCAGTTTCAAACTGAACACAGAGTAATGTCAAGGACAAACAACAGGAACCAATAAACAATAACTAAAACTGATAACAAGAACATTCTAGAATTCTATATTAGACCATCCAATCAAATTCTATGTTCTATATTCTATGAGAGAGAGAGAGAGAGAGAGAGAGAGAGAGAGAGAGAGAGAGAGAGAGAAACGAATTTTTATTTTCTGGGTTAGGCCTTGTGTTTTGTTGTTAGTTGAGGGAGGGGGTAGGGGTGGGGTTTGTTTTATATTTGTGCATGTGTGTGTGTGTGCATGCTTGTGTGTGCGTGTGTAAATTCAAAAAATCTCTTAATCTTATTTGTCAACAGTGGCATGAGCATGAATGACTTGAATCCAATCACTTTGGACTTGTTTGCTTGACACAGTTTAGGGCTATAAAACTTCTATCACATGTATGGGGACAACACAGAGATAGGGGCACATCAGGGGCACATAAAAAACAGGGGCACACAGAGATAGGGGCACATAAAAAAGAGGGGCACACAGAGATAGGAGCACATCAGGGGCACATAAAAAAAACAGGGGCATGCAGAGATAGGGGCACATCAGGGGCACATAAAAAAAGAGGGGCATACAGAGATAGGAGCACATAGAGGCGACCCCAGAGAGAGAGAGAGAGAGAGAGAGAGAGAGAGTGACAATGGTTTATTGTGGTAAGCTTACTAGCCCATTCACAAGGGGGACAGTGGGAAGAGGACTGGGCACAAACACACACACACACATTATTTAACCAATAAGTCAAAAACCAATTCACAACTGCCCAAATAATCATCATGACACAGATTCCATATGGTGGTTTTAACAGCTGCAACAAACCTCGATAAATTGTAAATTATGATTATTATATATTTTTTTTAGCAGGGCGAGAAACAATAGACACATTTATTTCAGTTAAAGCTTTACAAGCCATTCAGCAAGGACCTCACATAATTCGTTGAAGAGAGCGTTTTTGTTTTGACAATTTACATGCTTAAAACCCGACTGTGATATCAGGGACTTCAGCACAAGAGAGAGAGAGAGAGAGAGAGAGAGAGAGAGAGAGAGAGAGAGAGAGAGAGAGAGGAGAGGACAGACAGACAGACAGACAGACAGACAGACATACAGACAGACAGACAGAGAGAGAGAGAGAGAGAGAGAGAGAGAGAGAGAGAGAGAGAGAGAGAGATTTATTCTTTTATATCGAGGATAATGGAATAAGCACTCATGTGCTTTTTTTTTACATCCAGTCCCCGTGTGTATGCAGTTTTGTCAATTTTGTCATCTGTTTCCACCGGCACACAATAGCCTTACTCTTACGAACAGCAGAACAGGGTTTAACTGTGCAAGATGTTCTGCATGCTTTCGAACACGGGGCCCTAGGTTTATAGTCTCATCGGAAGGAGAGAGAGAGAGAGAGAGAGAGAGAGAGAGAGAGAGAGAGAGAGAGAGAGAGAGAGAGAGAGAGAGAGAGAGAATGCGAAAGTTTTATTCATTATAGGCCTTGGCCCCTCATGAAGGGGGTGTGTGTATATAATCAACATTCCAAAACATGTTGCATAAGAAACATATATGAACAGAAGAAGAATACCTCAAGTACAGATAGTATTTCTAATTTTAAAAGCTTTATACAAATAAATTGCTAGTCACTTATTAATGCGTTCGTTAGTAGATGACATAAGTATACAAAGTCTAAACATGAAAGGACAGCTCACGTATTTTTGCGGTATCAACTGAGTTCTAAGATCATTTAACATAGGACAACATAATACAAAATGAACTTCGCTATCGACAGACCCCTTACATAATGGACAAAGAAGATCTGTAACACAGTGTTGTCTATAGCGAAGATTGTGCACAAACAATTCAGACACTCCAAATCTAAATTTTGTCATAATATGTTTAAGATGTCTATCCATGTTCATTGACAAAATAATATACAGGAATTTTACCTAATAAACTAAACTGCCTATACAAACTAAAACGATCACTCTCCTGAATATGACTGGAACACTCCTGCCACCTACAATCTATCAATCTAGTGCGCAGTCCTGTATAAAACCCCGCTGAAAGCACTGGTTCTCGTCCGAGAGAGAGAGAGAGAGGGCAATGGCCAAACAAGCCAGGAACGGACAGAAATTGCTCACGTGTTTGTGGTTGGACGAAGTCGCACGTGCGAAACGTAAACCTGAAAAACGAACACGTGCGTGGAACATGGTTTTTATAGTGGTCACCTGCCCATGCATAAATAATTATTATTATTATTGCTGACGTGGCGTCCTTTTGAAACTTGCGTAACATTACTAGGGGGGAAAAAAAACAACAACAACCCCCCAGTTCCCCTGTGTTGTCCTTTTAGAGAAGAGACACAACATGTTTTGTGGTTGTTTTTCTCTGTTGTTCTTCGCTGGAGTTCCGAGATTCACCTAAGGTGAGATATTTTTTGTGTGTTCATGTCACCCTTTGGGATCAGTGGTCAGAGCACTCGCTTTCCCCAAGCTAAAGTTAAGCAGCGTCAAGCGTGGTTACCACTTCGATGGACGACCGTTTTGCGCGCCTTGGCTTCAGTATAGTCCCTCCCTAGTTCACCCAGCTGTAAAATGGGTACCTGCCCTCTTTTAGGGTCAGGGAAGGTAAAGCAGCGAGGGAGAGGAGGAGGTGAGCGCCTCCGCCCTCAATATGCTGGCCCCTAGAGAAGCTGAGGTCTTTGATGCCTCGCTCTTCAACGACCGTATAGGTTATAGGAACACCTTTACTTTACCTTCGGATGAGATTATAAACCGAGGCCCTGTGTGTGTGCGAACGCATGCAGAACATCTTGCGCACGCCTTAAATCCTGTTCCGCTTTTCGAAAGAGTAGGCAATTATGTGCCGGTGGGAACGGATGACAAAATTTACAAAACCGCATACACACGGGGACTGGGTGTAAAAAAAGCACATGAGTGCTTATTCCATTATCCTCGATATAAAAGAATAAATAAATAAATAAATAAATAAAATACCTTGCCGTTTTTGCCCACCTTGAAAGTAGTGGACTTGTTATGCTACGAGTTTGTTATATGGATAATGACAATCTTAGCATACTATTCCAGACCATACCAACATGTTGATAATTGTAGACCTGGACGGGATAGCTCAGTGGTCGGAGCACTCGCTTTCCCCCAGCCAAGTTAAGCAGCGTCCAGCGTGGTTACCAGTTGGATGGGTGACCGTTTGCGCGCCTTGGCTTCAGTACAGTTCCCCCAGCTGTAAATGGGTACCTGCCCTCTTTAGGGTCAGGGAAGGTAAAGCAGCGAGGGAGAGGAGATGGGCGCCGCCCTCAATATGCTGGCCCTAGAGAAGTGAGGTCTCTGACGCCTCGCTCCCCAACGACCTTATAGGTTATGGGACTCCTTTACCTTTACCTCCTTTAGACCTGGTCACTCTTGTTCCATCCTTCAACCGTCACCCCTTCACCTATCCCTGTACATAGTCCTGTAAACCGTTGGGGGCACCACTGAAGATTTTGCAACCAGCTTCCTCCATTCCATGCTTCCATCCATGATCGAGAAATTTTTGTCTTTTCTGTTTTTGTGGGTTTTTTGGTGTTTGTTCCTGGGATAAAGCTCTGAAGTTCACCAATCATCATCAATGCCTTTGTGCCTTATTGGCACGTAGGGCAGCAACAAATGTTCTCCACTCCTGTCTGTCCTGGGCCAGCTTCTGAATGGTTCCCCAGATATGTTGGAAGGTCTTCAGCTCTGTTTCGCTTATTTTTGGCGCTTAAGACTTCCATCTTCCTGTCAGTGGCTTCCTTTCGGCTTTCACCACTGTCATTCATGCGAGTATCTTCCGATGACTCTGGAAGCCCGTCACACCCAGTGGTGTTGATTTCTTGTGTTGCCGTTTCCGTAACAAACGGGTTTTTTACAGAACAGGGTTGTTAGCCCTGTGTCTAACCCCCTACCTGGGGGAAGGGTTCCACCTTAGTCGCCTTTTACGACATGCCTGGTTGGAGGGCAGAGATCCTATTCTTGCGATGCTCGCTTTGCAAGCATACCCCGGGAGTCCCACGGGGGAAAAGTTCCCCAATGGTGAGATAGATTTTTGTGTACGCAACCAGTTTCTCCCAAAGGTAGCCACATTCTGACTTCAGAGATGGTGACTGCAACACGGCACCTGTATGCATGGCGGTTTTTTTAATTTTTTTTTTTTTTAAATTTCGTCATCCCTTCTTAAAAGGTAAAGGTAAAGGAGTCCCATAACCTATAAAGTCGTAGGGGAGCGAGGCGTCAGAGACCTCACTTCTCTAGGGGCCAGCATATTGAGGGCAGAGGCGCCCATCTCCTCTCCCTCATCCCTTCCTACCGGAACGAAATGGCCTACTCTTTCGAAGAGCTGAACGGGGGTTTTTAACGTGTGCGCGAGATGTTCTGCGTGCGTTCGCTCACGCACACGGGGGCCTCGGGTTAAAGTCTTATCTAAAAGGACTTTGACAGTCAGTTGGGTTTTTTTTTCTTCCGTAAAATTGTGACGAAAGTGGCAACGTTTCCAGTTTACTTTTATTTTATTTGTTTTTATTTTTATTCTTTTATATCGAGGATAATTGAATACGCACGTATATACTTTTTTTTTTTTACATCTAGTTCCCGTGTGTATGCAGTTTTGAAAATTCTGTCATCCGTTCCCACCGGCACAAATGGCCTACTCTTACGAAAAGCGGAACAGGATTTAACGCGTGCGCAAAAGATGTTCCGCGTGCGTTCGCACACACACGGGGCCTCGGTTTATAGTCTCATCCGAAGGACTTCGGATGTACTTCTTTTGGGTCAGTGTTATGTATGGATCATCAGTTGGTATAATAATTGTTGATGTTTGAACTTGAGCACAACAACATAAGCTACTTGCTTTCTTTGTTTGTTGTTGTTATGCTATTTACGTTCATCATGTTATGCTTGTATGTTATGTATGGATCGGTGGTCTAGAGGTAACGCGCCTGTCTAGAAAGCGAAAAGTCCGGGTCTGAAGTGTGCGGCGGTTCGTACCCCGTTTGGACCGGAAATTTTTCCCCCATCCATTAGACCATGAGTGGTGGTCTGGGCGCTAGTCTTTCGGATGAGACGATAAACCGAGGTCCCGTGTGTTACACGTAATTATTTAGCGCACGTAAAAAAACCCACGGCAACAAGAGAGTTGTCCCTGGCAAAATTCTTAGAAAAAAGCCACTCTGATAGGGAAACAAATACAGCTGCAGAAAAAAAAAAAAAAAAAAAAAAGGGTGAAAGGGTGGCGCAGCGCTAAGTGGCGACGCGTTCTCCCGCTCTCCCCGGGGAGAGCAGCCCGAATTTCACGGAGAGAAATCTGCCGTGACTTAAAGTGGTATGAAATAAAAATCTGAGCGCTTTGATTTGTTGCTTTACAAGATTCAGCGCTATATAAATTCCATACATTATTATTATTATTATTGTTCCATGCTTGTATAAATGACTAAACCTTATTTCAACCCAAGTGGCAAGGCTGGGTGGGAGTCGAACCCAAAACTTCACCCGTTTATTTGTTAGGCGGGTGAACGTCTTAACACGGGTACGAGACAGCCTAGTGGTTAGAACATTGTGTTGGCAATCTGACGACCCGGGTTCGATTCCCGTTCAAGTGCAGACTCCACTCTTCCCCCTAAAAGTCCTTCGGATGAGACTATAAACCGAGGCCCCGTGTGTGTGTGTGCGAACGCACGCAGAACATCTTTTGCGCACACGTTGAATCCTGTTCCGCTTTTCGTAAGAGTAGGCCATTGTGTGCTGGTGGGAACAGATGACAAAAATTTACAAAACCGCATACACACGGGGACTGGATGTATAAAAAAGCACATAAGTGCTAATTCCATTATCCTCGATGTAAAAGAATAAAAAAATAAAATCTGTCCTGCCACCTTCCTTCTTGACAAAGCTTTTTTGAGTTGTGACCAAAATTAGTAAACAAACAAAAGGTAAAAAGGAAAGGTAAAGGAGTCCCATAACCTATAAGGTCGTAGGGGAGCGAGGCATCAGAGACCTCAACTTCTCTAGGGGCCAGCATATTGAGGGCGGCGCCCATCTCCTCTCCCTCGCTGCTTTACCTTCCCTGACCCTAAAGAGGGCAGGTACCCATTTACAGCTGGGTGAACTGGGGAGGAACTGTACTGAAGCCAAGGCGCGCAAACGGTCACCCATCCAACTGGTAACCACGCTCGACGCTGCTTAACTTGGCTGGGGGAAAGCGAGTGCTCCGACCACTGAGCTATCCCGTCCCCAAAACAAACAGACACACAAAAAAAACCTCACAACAAAAACGCTAAAGAATGAAGCATTTATCATTTTGACAATGAGTATTGTCTCTCTCTCCTTTGGTGCTGTGCAGACGTGAGCAAGGGGGACAACTGTGGAGGGCATGACGACCGACATGCTGAAGATGGCGCTGTTACCGGCGCTTCTCGCTGTACTAATGGCTTCCACTCACGTTTGTAAGTCGGTTGGGAATTTAAAAAGAAGAAAAAAAAGACGGCAAATACTCAGATTGTCTCCCCTCTCCCAGTCCACCTGTGTGTGTGTGTGTGTGTTGTGTGTGTGTGTGTGTGTGAGTGAGAGGAGAGAGAGAGAGAGAGAGAGAGAGAGAGAGAGAGAGAGAGAGAGAGAGAGAGAGATTCCTTTTTTTCTGCTGATGGGAAAGTCTGGAAGTAAGTTTTTTTGTTTTTTTTATCCGTTTTTTCCCCACTGTAGGTGGGTTAGAAAAAAAGTGGATATTGCCAAAAAATGTCTGCTCAGTTTGTCTTGTTGTCCACTGTAGATTGTGTGGTTTGTTTCTGTGCGTGTTTGAATTTATCTTTGTCTGTTGTTTAGGGGTTTTTGGTGGTGGTGGGTTTTTCGTTTTTCTGAGAGAGAGAGATAGATAGATAGATAGAGAGAGAGAGAGAGAGAGAGAGAGAGAGAGAGAGAGAGAGAGAGTGAGAGAGAGAGAGTAAGAGGGAGAGAGAAAGAGAGTGAGAGAGAGAGAGAGAAAAAGAGAGAGTGAGAGAGAGAGAGAAAGAGAGTGTGAGAGAGAGAGAGAAAAAGAGAGAGTGAAAGAGAGAGAAAGAGAGTGAGAGAGAGAAAGAGAGTGAGGGAAAGAGAGAGAGAGAAAGAGAGTGAGAGAGAGAGAAAGAGAGAGTGAGAGAGACAGACAGAGAGAGAGAGAGTGAGAAAGAAAGAGAGAAAAAGAGAGAGAAAGAAAGAGAGAGAGAGAGAGAGAGAGAGAGAGAGAGAGAGAGAGAGAGAGATTTGTTTCCCCAATTTTTTTTTTAACCTGTCGGGTCTAAATTGATCTGACAATATTTAGGTTAACCCACGGCTGAGCTGTGTATTCAACATGATTTTCTGCATCCTTATTATTGTTATTAATTTATTATTCATTCTTTTATATCGCGGATAATGGAATAAGCACTCATGTGCTTTTTTTTACATCCAGTCCCCGTGTG
>CM054162.1:25050688-25053188 GCA_028751875.1 Rapana venosa
ACACAACACACACACACACACACACACACACACACACACACACACACCCACCCATACACACACACACACACTCAGACACACACACACACACACACACACACACACACACACACACACACACACACACACACACACACGCAAGCAGGCACGCGCGCACACACACACAGACATACACACACACACACACATACACACACACATACACACACACATACACACACACACACACGCACACACACACGCACACACACACACACACACGCACGCACGCACGCTCACGCGCAGCAGGCGCTTGCGCATACACACAGACACACACACACACACACACACATTCGCCTACGAGCGCATATACATACACGCGCGTTCTTTGTTGATCAAAAATCCCCTACAAATCCCCTCTTCTCTTTGAAATGGGAGAAACAGTTTTCAAACTGTATTGTTGATAAAAATCCCCTGAAATCCCCCTCTCCTCTTTGCGTGTTCAAAGTTGAAATTGGAGAAAAAGTTTCCAAATTGCATTGTTGATCAAAATTCCCTCAAATGCCCTCTTCGCTTTAGTTTCAAAGTAGAACTAGGAAAAACAGTTTTGAAGCTGAATTGTTGATTAAAAAAAATTGCCCTCAAA
Source organism: Rapana venosa (assembly GCA_028751875.1). Classification (NCBI taxonomy): domain Eukaryota; kingdom Metazoa; phylum Mollusca; class Gastropoda; order Neogastropoda; family Muricidae; genus Rapana; species Rapana venosa. The sequence continues at coordinate 25,051,314 of CM054162.1, forward strand.
TCCCCTGTTCTCTTTGTGTGCAAAGTTGAAATAATAGAAACAGTTTCCAAACTGTAGTTATTGTTCAAAATCCCCTAAAATCCCCTCTCCTTTTCGTGTTCAAAGTTGAAATAGAAGACACACTTTTCAAACTGCATTGTGATCAAAATCCCCTCAAATCCCATCTTCTCTTTGTGCTCACAGTTGAAATTGGAGAAACAGTTTTGAAGCTGCATTGTTGATAAAAAAAATCACCCCCTAAAATCCCCTCTTCTCTTTGAAACAGGAGAAAGCAGTTTCCAAACTGTTTTGTTGTTCAAAATCCCCTGAAATCCCCCTCTTCTCTTGGCGTTCCAAGTTGAAATAGGAGAAACAGTTTTGAAGCGGCATCGTTGTTCAAAATCCCCCGCAAAAATCACATCCTCGTTTCTATTTTTGGTTCAAAGTTGAAGTAGGAGAAACAGTTTCGAAGTCGTCGTCGTCGTTGTGTTTATTGTTATTGGTCAAAAATCCCTTAAAATCCCATCTACCTCTTCTTTGTGTGTGTGTGTGTGTGTGTCTGTGTGTCTGTGTGTGTGTGTGTGTGTGTGTCTGTGTGTCTGTGTGTGTCTGTGTGTGTGTGTATGTGTGTGTATGTGTGTGTGTGTATGTGTGTGTATGTGTGTGTGTGTGTGTGTGTGTGTGTGTGTGTGTCTGTGTTCGTGTGTGTGTGTGTGTGTGTGTGTGTGTGTGTGTGTGTGTGTGTGTGTGTGTGTGTGTGTGTGTTGTTGTTGTTGTTGTCGTCTTCAATTTAACGTCTGTTCACTCTAAGTGATATTAGACGAGGGAAATAGAAAGTGTAGTGGATGTTAAAGAAGGGAGAGGAAGGAGTGGAAGGAGAAAAATTTAAGAAATAGCGTCAGTGTTGGTATTTTGTGAGAGAAAAAAACAACATTATGTGTGTGTGTGTGTATGTGTGTGTATGTGTGTGTATATATATATATGTTTGTGTGTATGTGTGTGTATGTGTGTGTGTATATATATGTGTGTGTGTATGTGTGTGTATGTGTGTGTGTGTATATATATGTGTATGTGTATATATGTGTGTATATATATGTGTGTGTGTACATGTGTGTGTGTATATATGTGTGTATATATGTGTGTGTATATGTTGGGGACGGGGATAGCTCAGTGGTCGGAGCACTCGCTTTCCCCCAGCCAAGTTAAGCAGCGTCGAGCGTGGTTACCAGTTGGATGGGTGACCGTTTGCGCGACTTGGCTTCAGTACAGTTCCCCCAGTTCACCCAGCTGTAAATGGGTACCTGCCCTCTTTAGGGTCAGGGAAGGTAAAGCAGCGAGGGGGAGGAGATGGGCGCCGCCCTCAATATGCTGGCCCTAGAAAAGTGAGGTCTTTGACGCCTCGCTCTCCTACGACCTTATAGGTTATGGGACTCCTTTACCTTATATATGTGTGTGTGTCTGTATATATATATATATATATATATATATATATATATATATATATATATATATATGTATATATGTGTGTGTGTGTGTCTCTGTGTGTGTGTGTGTATATATATGTGTGTGTGTATGTGTGTCAGTGTTGTATATATATATATGTGTGTGTATATATATGTGTATATGTGTGTATGTGCAGGTGCAGTGTGTGGTAAAGGGGAGTTATGCCATCACGGAGGTGGAGCCCTCCCCCTCCTTCCCCAAACGGGTGCCTAGTCAGGGCGGGACCACTCTGGTGAGTTACCCCGTGGATGTCCAGCCGCTGGTCAACAACTCCAGTTTCTGCTCGCAGGAAGTTTGGTGAGTTTGTTTGTTTGTTTGTTTGTTGTTTGTTTATTTGGTTTGTTTGTTCGTTTGTTTGTTGTTGTATTGTCATTATTGTTTATTTCGAGGATA
>CM054162.1:25060688-25068188 GCA_028751875.1 Rapana venosa
GATTTTAAAATGTTGTAAGTAGGCTTTTCGCGAAAGGAGAGAGGGGGGTCATTCCAGATTGATGGACCAGAAACAGAGAAAGAGCGACGGCCAACGGTGGACTGGTTGAATCTAGGTATTCGTAAGCACAGGGTATCTGCAGCAGAGCGGAGGGAACATGCAGATTATGATATGCAGATCAGTGCAGAGAAAAACCCAGCCGATGACAAAACGTACTCGTGTTTCACCTTCACTTATCCCGTAGTAGCGGTAGACAGTTGGGGCATCACTAAAGATTTCGAAACCAGCTTCCTCCGATCTTCTCGGTTTTCAGCTTTTCGTAGTATGTCGTTTCACTCAAGGTTACCAGTTAATGGGATTTAACGTGTCTTCGCAAAAGATGTTCTGCGTATTCAGTACTATGTATTATGTCACGTACCCGACTTGACTTGTGTTATGTTATATACCTGGTATTCAGTACTATATATCGTGTCATCTACCCGGATATTCATTACTTAGTATTATGATTGTCACGTACCCGACACGACTTGTATTGTGTCATGTACCCGGTATTCAGTAGTATATATCATGTCATCTACCCGGTATTCAGTACTATGTATTATGATTGTCACGTACCCGACACGACTTGTATTGTGTCATGTACCCGGTATTCAGTACTATATATCATGTCGTCTACCCGGTATTCAGTACTATGTATTATGATTTGTCATGCAACCGACTTGACTTGTATTACATCATGTACCCGGTATTCAGTACTATTATATTATGTCATGTACCCGACTCGACTTGTATTATGTCATGTACACGGTATTCAGTACCATGTATCGTGTTATGTACCCGGTATTCAATACTATCTATCATGTACCCCGGGTATTCAGTACTATGTATCATATCATGTACCCGGTATTCGGTACTATGTATTGTGTCATGTACCCGACTCGACTTGACTTGACTTGACTATGTATCATATCATGTACCCGGTATTCAGTACTATGTATTATGATTGTCACGTACCCGACTCGACTTGTATCATGTCACGTTCCCGGGTATTCAGTACTATGTATCATGTACCCCGGGTATTCAGTACTATGTATCATGTACCCCGGGTATTCAGTACTATGTATCATGTCATGTACCCGGTATTCGGTACTATGTATTGTGTCACGTAACCGACTTGACTTGACTTGACTATGTATCATGTCATGTACCCGGTATTCAGTACTATGTATTATTAATCTCACGTACCCGACTCGACTGGTATTTATATCACGTACCCGGTATTCAGTACTATGTATCATGTACCCCGGGTATTCAGTACTATGTATCATATTATGTACCCCGGGTATTCAGAACTATGTATCATATTATGTACCCCGGGTATTCAGAACTATGTATCATATTATGTACCCCGGGTATTCAGTACTATGTATCATATTATGTACCCCGGGTATTCAGTACTATGTATCATATTATGTACCCCGGGTATTCAGTGCTATGTATCATATTATGTACCCCGGGTATTCAGTACTATGTATAATGTACCCCGGGTATTCAGTACTATGTATCATGTACCCCGGGTATTCAGTACTATGTATCATGTACCCCGGGTATTCAGTACTATGTATCATATCATGTACCCCGGGTATTCAGTACTATGTATCATGTAAAAAAAAAAAAAAAGGGTGAAAGGGTGGCGCAGCGCTAAATGGCGACGCGTTCTCCCGCTCTCCCCGGGGAGAGCAGCCCGAATTTCACGGAGAGAAATCTGCCATGACTTAAAGTGGTATGAAATAAAATCTGAGCGCTTTGATTTGTTGCTTTACAAGATTCAGCGCTATATAAATTCCATACATTATTATTATTTATTATTATGTACCCCGGGTATTCAGTGCTATGTATTATATTATGTACCCCGGATATTCAGTACTATGTATCATATCATGTACCCCGGGGTGTTATTCAGACCTGCCCAAGAACTGCCACGAGGCCAAGTTCAAGAACAGGATCTTCAAAAACACCCCGCTGTACATCGACATCGACGGCCAAGGTCCAGCGCCACCCATGCTGGTCTACTGCAACCAGGAGGCTTACAGCCATGTGGGCATCACAGAGATCCCACCCAACAAGTGAGTATGTGCTGTGCTGTGTGTTTGTTGTGTGTTTGTGGGTTAGGGCATCAGTCTGTTGTATACCAGTCCACTGTTGGCCGTCGCTCTTTCTCTGTTTCTGGTCCATCGATTTGGAATGGCCTCCCTATCTCTCTCTTCGCCAAAGACCTTCTTGTGACTCTTTTAAATCTGGCCTCAAGACATATTTGTTTCAAACCTAAGAATTTCCTCTCCTGTTTCATTTCATAGCTATCCCTGCTTTTCAACAGCCAAAAATTCCATCACCCTGCCAAAGTGTATAACGTGTGTGTGTGTGTGTGTGTGTGTGTGTGTGTGTGTGTGTGTGTGTGTGTGTGTGTGTGTGTGCATTTGGACTTGTTAGAACTATTACTTGCTATATTGGTTGCATGACTGTGTAAGAATGAGTTGAGTGCAAGCGCTTTGATTTGTCTGTGCAAGCTACAGCGCTATATAAATTCCATTTATTATTATTATTATTATTATTTATTATTATTATTATTATTATTATTATTATTATTATTATTATTATTATTATTATTTATACCACCCCTCCCCCTGATAGCCCCCTACGCTTCGAGGATACTCTGAAAGCCTCACTGAAAGCCTTCAACATTGAGATAAACTCCTGGGAGCAGGCAGCAATGGAGAGGCCACAGTGGCGAGCAGCTGTACGCAGTGGCGCCAAGACCCACGAATCAAACAGAATTGCGACAGCTGAGCAACGCAGGCAAGACAGGAAAGATAGAGCCTCCAAGTCTCCAAAAGCAGCCACTATACCCTCCCTGTCCATACTGCTCAAGAACTTTTCAAGCGCGGATTGGCCAAAGAAGTCATCTTCGCACCCACAGAAATGGACCCTCCCAATGCCAGGATGAATAGATGGTCATCATCGATCCCGATGGACGAAGAAGAAGAAGAAACCTAGTGGGTAGAACATTGCGCTCGCAATCTGACGACCCTGGTTCGATTCCTGTTCAAGGGGGATATTATCCCCTGGAGTTAACATCAGTGCAGACTCCACTCTCCTCAAAAGTCCTTCAGATGAGACTATAAACCGAGGCCCCATGTGTGCGAACGCACGCAGAACATCTTTTGCGCACACGTTAAATCCTGTTTCCGCTTTTCGAAAGAGTAGGCCATTGTGTGCCGGAGGGAACAGATGACAGAATTTACAAAATCGCTTACAGACGGGGACTGGATGTAAAAAAGCGCATAAGTGCTTATTCCATTATCCTCGATATAAAAGAATAAAATAAAAAAGTAAAAATAATGGACGGGATAGCTCAGTGGTCGGAGCACTCGCTTTCCCCCAGCCAAGGTTAATCAGCGTCGAGCGTGGTTACCAGTTGGATGGGTGACCGTTTGCGCGCCTTGGTTTCAGTACAGTCCCTCCCCAGTTCACCCAGCTGTAAATGGGTACCTGCCCTCTTTAGGGTCAGGGAAGGTAAAAGCAGCGAGGGAGAGGAGATGGGCGCCGCCCTCAATATGCTGGCCCCTGGAGAAGCTGAGGTCTCTGATGCCTCGCTTCTCCAACGTCCACATGGATTATGGGACACCTTTACATTTTTAGTTTTTGTCTGCTCTGTTCCTTTTATTTCTTGTGTCTTTCGAGATAATTATACTTGTCAATGTGCCTGTCAGTATTGTGATTGCCCTTCAAGGGAGTGTTTTTGACTTTGACTTGACTTTTAGGTCCTTCTTGTAAACTTATGCCTTCTTGGTCCATTCTTTTTACCATATTCTTTTCTATAAAGACTTAAAAGATAACCAGTATCTCCTCACGCCAAAGTCGGATGCGCTGGGCCTGACTTGTCAGGAGCTTAACGGCAGCGCAACGCATTTTTGCTCTCCATATGACAGACAACAGTAGTGGCTGTGTGAGTGTTTGACGACGACGAAGAAGAAGTATCCTTGTGTGTGTGTGTGTGTGTGTGTGTGTGTGTGTGTGTGTGCGAGAGAGAGAGAGAGAGAGGGAGGGAGAGAGAGAGAGAGAGAGAGAGAGAGAGTGTGTGTGTGTGTGTGTGTATGTGTGTGTAAAGAAGAGGGCATCGCGCCGCAAGAACAGCGCCACCAATTAATTTTTTCTTTTCATATCGTGCATGTGTATTTTTGTTTTCCCTCTCTCACAGTAGCTCTTTTATTTATCTACTTTTTTTTGGTCACGGACAACCAACTAACTCGCTAATTGCCGTGGGTTCTTTAACGTGCGCTAAACGGTTTGGCGATGATCAGGTTTCAGGTGAAGACGACCACCTCGCAAGGAGAGGTCGTGGGATATTCCTTACCTGGCCCTTCCATGTCGGAACTGATCAAAGGCTCTGTCTTCTGCTCGCAACGTGTGGAATACCAGTGTCAGGTATCTGTCTGCCTTGGTTTCTGTTTATTTATTTATTTGTTTATTTTCTTTCTTTCTTTCTTTCTTTTTTTCTGTCATGCTTTCTTTCTTTTTTTCTTTCTTCCCTTGTTTGTTTGTTTCTTTCTTTTTTCCTTCCTTCCTTCCTTCCTTCCTTCCTTCCTTCCATCCTTCCTTCCTTCCTTCCTTCCTTCCTTCCTTCCATCCATCCTTCCTTCCTTCCTTCCTTCCATCCTCCATCCATCCTCCTTCCTTCCTTCCTTCCTTTCTTCCTTCTTCCTTCCTTCCTTCCTTCCTTCCTTCCTTTCTTCCTTCCTTCCTTCCTTCCTTCCTTCCTTCCTTCCTTCCTTCCATCCATCCTCCATCTTTCCTTCTTTCCTTCCTTCCTTCCTTCCATCCATCCATCCATCCATCTACCATCCATCCATCCATCCATCCATCCTACCTTCCTTCCTTCCTTCCTTCCTTCCTTCCTTCCTTCCTTCCTTCCTTCCTTCCTTCCTTCCTTCTTTCCATCCATCCATCATCCATCCCCATCCATCCATCATCCATCATCCATCATCCATCCTTCCTTCCTTCCTTCCTTCCTTCCTCCTTCCTTCCTTCCTTCCTTCCTTCCTTCCTTCTTCCTTCTTTCCTTCCTTCCTTCCTTCCTTCCTTCCTCCTTCCCTCCCTCCCTCCCTTCCTTCCTTCCTTCCTTCGTATGCAGTTTTTGTCAATTTTGTCATCCGTCCCCACCGACACACAAATGACCTACTCTTACGAAAAGCGGGAACAGGATTTAAACGTGTGCGCAAAGATGTTCTGCGTGGTTCGCACACACACGGGGCCTCGGTTTATAGTCTCATCCGAAGGACTTTTTGGGGAGAAGAGTGGAGGAGTCTGCACTGATGTTGTTAACTCCAGGGGGAAAATATCCCCCCTTGAACTGGAATCAAACCCGGGTCGTCAGATTGCGAGCGCAATCTTCTAACCACTAGGCTATCCCCGTCCCTTTGCTAGCCCGTACGTGTCCCTCCCCCCCCCCCCCCCCTGTGACGACATCGTAAGTCAGGACATGACGTCATGGAGTGTCACGGTGACGTCACTTTACTTACAGAGGGACACGAGGTCGGCAGCCGGAGTACGGGTGACCACACGAGGCGGAGTGATGACGTACTTTCCCGGGGGAAGCGACAAGAAACCAGTAAGTTCTGTGTGTTCCATTTTTTGGTGTTTTTTTTGGGTTAAAAATATTATTTTTTGTGTGTGTTATTATTCAATTTTATTTTTTCGTTCCTTGGGCTATAGAGAGCTCGGATTGTTTATTAACCCCAAAAGGTGAGATTTTTGCGTATGCGACCGGTTTTTTTGTGTTGTTGTTGGTCCACTATGAATGAAGGCAGCCGCATTCCGACTTAAGGGATGTATGCTGGGGTATGTCCGTGTTTCTGTAACCCACCGAAAACTGACATGAATTACGGGAATCTTTTTAAGAGCATGTTTGATCGTCTTGTTGTTGTTGTTGTTGTTGTTGTTGTTGTTGTTGTTGTTGTTGTTGTTGTTGTTGTTCTTCTTCTTCTTCTTCTTCTTCTTCTTCTTCTTCTTCTTCTTCTTCTTCTTCCTTTTTTGTCAGGGGAGGTTTGACATTGATGAGCCTTCTCCATCTCTCTCTGTTTTGAGCTTCCTCCTTATTTAGAAGATGAAGAAGATGATTGATGACGAAAAAGAAGAAGAAGATGATGGTGATGATGATGATGATTGATGATGAAGAAGAAGATGATGATTTCGTTGATGTAGATGACTATGAAGACGGTAATGTAACCGATTTTGATAATGTTGTTGTTGACAAGAATAATTAGGATATTGATGATGATGTCAATTTGATAACGCCCCCGATAATAAAAAAAGTAATTCTTTACTAAAGTAGTCTCAAGACAGCATAAATTAATCATTAATATAATTTTCAACACAGCGTAACGTTATTGTAAAGGGGGGAGTCAAAAGTTTTGAAACGAGATGTGTTATATTTTGTTGCATGGTATTGTAGTGAAATTCGATTTTGATTACATGATTTTTTGTATTGTATTGCATTACGGTATACATTACTGTATTGTTTTGCATTGTATTGGTTAGTGTTGTGCTGTATTTTAAAAAAAAATAATTTAATTTTTTATATTCTTTATATCAAGGATAATGTATATAAAGCTGTATTTGTATTGTGTTGTATTGTTTTACATTTGTATAGCGTGCCCGTGACTTCATTACTTGGGGCAACAGCAAAGAGAGAGACTGTAACTATGATCATTGGCTTTCTTTCCCACTCACAGAATTCCACTTTTACAGCTTAGTCTTTCAGTGATCGACTATGACTCTCTAACTTAGAAAGCTTGACTTGTACAGTCCTTACGTGCTGCAGCCCTGGGGGCTGGTTGGGCTTTTGGAGAACATCTCCAATGTTAGCTGTCCTTATGCCCACTTGGCCGAGAGAGTGGGGGATGTACTGGAGAACAAGGCATCTCCCACTATAACCAAATTTCTGCCCCTGAATTTACGAAACAGCAGCAGCCTCCTCTGCTGTTTTTTTTTGGAGGTCATGGTCGTATGTATGTTAGTCCGTCGTGTTCGACGATGACCTCCAAAACAGCAGAGGAGGCAGCTGCTGTTTCGGTAATTTGGCAGAAATTTGATTTTAGTGGAGATGCCTTGCCCACAGTACATCCCCACTCTCTCGGCCAAGTGGGCATAAGGACAGTCAGCGTTGGAGATGTTCTCCAAAAGGCCAACTAGCCCCCAGGGCTGCAGCACATTGACTGTGCAAGTCAAGCCTCCTAAGTCAGAGATTCATAGTCGATCACTAAAAGACTAAAGCTGTAAAGTAGAATTCAATGAGTGGGGGGAAAGAATGCCACTGGTCATACAGCCTCTCACTTTGCTGTTGTTGCCCCCCAGCGTCAATGGTTTAATCAAGAACTGTGATAAAGCCCAGGCATAAGGGGACGGGATAGCTCAGTGGTCGGAGCACTCGCTTTTCCCCAG
>CM054162.1:25075688-25090688 GCA_028751875.1 Rapana venosa
ACAGTTCCCTCCCCAGTTCACCCAGCTGTAAATTGGGTACCTTGCCCTCTTTTAGGGTTAGGGAAGGTAAAGCAGCAGAGAGGGAGAGGAGATGGGCGCGCCTCCGCCCTCAATATGCTGGCCCCTAGAGAAGTGAGGTCTCTGACGCCTCGCTCCCCTACGACCTTATAGGTTATGGGACTCCTTTACCTTTACCCTTTTACACAACTCTACACACCACGCTGTTTTGCCTGGCCCACAGATTGACCTTGAGGAAGGCAAGGTGTTCACCATCGAATACCTGCAGGCCAGTCCAGAGCAACTGACCGGTCTCAAAGTTCGCTCCACGGTCTGCCTGCAGTCCGTTCGCTTCACCCAATGTCCAGCTGGGAGCAGCGTCAATATCGGTGAGAGATTGGTAGGGTGGTGGTGGTGGTGTGGTGTGGTGGGGGTGGTGTGTGGAGAGGGGAGATACTGGTTGGTGCGTTTTGGTGGCTGTGGGCTTTTTTTTGTTGGTTTGGTTTTATTTGTCGTAGTTCTTGTTTTGGAAGAGATGTGATGGCTCTGATGATGATGGTGGTGGTGGTGGTTGTTTGTTATTTGTTATTATCGATGTTGTTGTTTGTTAGGAGATGGTGATGTTGATGATAGTTTATCATGATCGTGATGATCGTGATTATCATGATGATCATCATGATGATGATGATGATGATGATCATCATCGTGATTATGATTATTATTACTTTTATTTTTGTTGTTTAGCTGTTGTTGGTGTTATTGGTAACCTTCGAAGCTTTTGAAGTAAAAAGAACGAAAAATAAGCTAGATAAGCAGGTAAGTAAAGAAAGAATCATACAGATAAATAGATAGATATTTTATTTTATACTTTTATATCGAGGATAATGGAATAAACATTTATGTGGGTTTTTTTTACATCCAATCCCCGTGTGTATGCACTTTTGTGAACTCTGTTATCTGTTCCCACCGGCATACAATGGCCTACTCTTACGAAAAGCGGAACAGGATTTCACGTGTGCGCAAGATGTTCTGCGTGCGTTCGCACACGGGGCCTCGGTTTATAGTCTCACCCGAAGGAGAGAGAGGTGTCTGCACTGATGTTAACTCCAGGGGAAAATATCCCCCTTGAACGGGAATGGAACCCGGGTCATCAGATTGCCAGCGCTATGTTCTAACCACTAGGCTATCCCGTTCCGTCCCGATAAAAGGTAAAAGGAGAGAGAGAGAGAGAGAGAGAGAGAGAGAGAGAGAGACAGAGAGACAGAGAGACAGAGAGACAGAGACAGACAGACAGACAGATAGACACATATACGCACAAAGACAGCACACACCACACACACACACACACACACACACACACAAAACACACACACACACACACACAACACACACACAACCCGCCCCCCCCCCCCCCCCACCCCTCACACACATGTACACAGACAGCCACACACAGAGACACAAACACACAACCAACCAACCAACCCACCCACCCAACCACCACCCCCACCCCCCACCCACCCATCCACCCAACCAACCACCCAACCACCCACCCAACCACCCACCAACCATCCACACATCCACCCACCCAACCCACCCAACCACCGACCCACTCACCCACCCACCCACCTACCCAACCACCGACCCACCCACCCAACCCACTCTAACTAAAACGATTTCGTCGCAGGATCTTTTACCTACAACGGGGGCAGGCCTTTCAGCGAACAGCTGACAGAACTGTGTCCTAAAGCAGTGTGTCCCTGCGATAAAGACCTCATCATGTGAGTCTGTCCTTAACTGGTTGTCCGCTTAGTTGTTGTTGTGGTGACCTTATCATGTGAGTCTGTCCTTAACTGGTTGTCCGCTTAGTAAAGTAAGCCGTTTTGTTGTTGTTGTCGTTGTTGTTGTGGAGACCTCATCATGTGAGTCTGTCCTTAACTGGTTGTCCGCTTCGTAAAAGTAAGCCGTTTTGTTGTTGATATTGTTGTTGTTATCGTCGTTGTTGTCGTTGTTGTTTTTGTCGTTGTTGTTTTTGTTGTGACCTTATCATGTAAGTCTGTCCATAACTGGTTGTCCGCTTAGTAAAGTAAGATATTTGCTGCTGTTGGTTTTCTTTTGGTGACCTTATCATGTGAGTCTGTCCTTAACTGGTTGTCCGCTTAGTAAAGTAAGATATTTGCTGCTGTTGGTTTTCCTTTGGGGACCTTATCATGTGAGTCTGTCCTTAACTGGTTGTCCGCTTAGTAAAGTAAGATATTTGCTGCTGTTGGTTTTCCTTTGGGGACCTTATCATGTGAGTCTGTCCTTAACTGGTTGTCCGCTTCGTAAAGTAAGATATTTGCTGCTGTTGGTTTTCCTTTGGTGACCTTATCATGTGAGTCTGTCCTTAACTGGTTGTCCGCTTAGTAAAGTAAGCTATTTTGTTGTTGTTGTTGTTGTCGTTGTTGTTGTTGTCGTCGTTGTTGTTGTTGTGGTGGTGGTTGTTGTGGTGGTGGTTGTTGTGGTGGTGGTGACCTTATCATGTGAGTCTGTCCTTAACTGGTTGTCCGCTTAGTAAAGTAAGATATTTGCTGCTGTTGGTTTTCCTTTGGGGACCTTATCATGTGAGTCTGTCCTTAACTGGTTGTCCGCTTCGTAAAGTAAGATATTTGCTGCTGTTGGTTTTCTTTTGGTGACCTTATCATGAGAGTCAGTCCTTAACTGGTTGTCCGCTTAGTAAAGTAAGCTATTTTGCTGTCGTTGTTGTTGTCGTTGTTGTTGTCGTTGTTGCTGTTGTTGTTGTCGTTGTTGTCGTTGTTGTTGTTGTGATCTTATGTAAATCATTTCTTTTCTTGTTATCATCCTATTATGAAACCGTTTTTTGTTGTTGATGTTGTCGCTGTTGTTGTAGTCGTTGTTGTTGCGACCTTATCATGTAAGTCAGTCCTGAACTGGTTGTCCGTTAGTAAAGTAAGCCGTTTTGTTGTTGTTGTTGTTGTTAGTAAGCCGTTTTGTTGTTGTTGTTGTTGTTGTCGTTGTTGTTGTTGTTGTGTTCTTATGTAAGTAATTTCTTTTCTTGTTTCATTCTTATTATGAAAGCTATTTTGTTGTTGTTGTTGTTGTTGTTGTTGTTGTTGTGACCTTGTCCTGTGAGTCTGTCCTTAACTGGTTGTCCGCTTAGTAAAGTTAAGCCGTTTTGTCGTCGTTATTGTTATAGTTGTTGCTGTCGTTGTTGTCGTCGTTGTTGTTGTTTTTGTTGATGTTGTTGTTGTGATCTTATGTAATTTTCTTGTTATCATCTTATTATGAAAACCATTTTGTTGTTGTTGTTGTTGTTAAGACCTTATCATGTAAGTCTGCTGTCCGTAACTTGTTGTGAGCTTAGTAAAGTAAGCCGTTTTGTTGTTGTTGTTGTCGTTGTTGTCGTCGTTGTTGTTGTGACGTTATTATGTAAGTCAGTCCTTAACTTGTTGTCAGCTTAGTAAAGTAAGCCATTTTGTTGTCGTCGTCGTCGTCGTCGTCGTCGTCGTTGTTGTTATCGTTGTTGTTGTGACCGTATCATTTGAGTCTGTCCTTAACTTGTTGTTAGCTTAGTAAAGTAAACTCCCTGTCGTCGTCGTTGTTGTTGTTGTTTTGTTGTTATTGTTGTCGTCGTCGTTGTTGTTGTGATCTTATGTAGATAATTTCCTTTCTTGTTATCATCTTATTATGAAAGCCGTTTGTTGTTGTTCTTGTTGTTGTTGTGACATTATCATGTGAGTCAGTCCTTAACTCGTTGTCAGCTTAGTAAAGTAAGCCATTTTGTTGTTGTTGTTGTCTTCGTTGTTGTTGTTGTTGTCGTTGCTGTTGTTGTCGTCGTTGTTGTTGTTGTCGTTGTTGATGTTGTTGCTGCTGTGATCTTATGTAAATCATTTCTTTTCTTGTTATCATCTTATTATGAAAGCCACTTGTTGTTGTTGTTTTGTGACCTTATCATGTGAGTCAGTCCTTAACTTGTTGTCAGCTTATTACAGTAAGCTGTTTTGTTGTTGCTGTTGTTGTTGTTGTTGTTGTTGTTGTTGTCGTTGTTGTTGTGGTGACCTTATCATGTGAGTTTGTCGTTAACTGGTTGTCAGCTTATTAAAGTAAGCCATTTTGTTGTTGTTGTTGTTGTCAATGTTGTTGTTTTGTGACCTTATCATGTGAGTCTGTCCTTAACTGGTTGTCAGCTTAGTAAAATACGCCGTTTTGTTGTTGTTGTTGTTGTTGTTGTTGTTGCTGTCGTTGTTGTTGTTGTCGTTGTTGTCGTTGTGACCTTCTCATGTAAGTCCTGTCCTTAACTCGTTGTCAGCTTATTATTTTATCTATTTTATTTTATTTATTTTATTTATTTTAATCTTTTATAGCTGTTTTGTTGTTGCTGTTGTTGTTGTTGTTGTTGTTGTCGTTGTTGTTGTGGTGACCACAGGTCAGGTAGGTCAGGTCAGAGACTCCCTCTGCTACTGGTAACCATGTAACCCAGTACCACCTGCCACATGTGGGGAGTAAACCCAACCAAAAAATCCGACCTGGAGAGGGATGGGCTCCGCCAGATTTGATTTGCCCAAGACACACCCATGATAAAGACAGCCAGAATCTCCATACCGGATCGGTCGTCGCCCGGGTTACCAAGGACCGCGCCTTCTGTTGCTCATCAGGACAGATGTCGAAAGTATGCTACTGATGTAAAACGCAGCAAAATTCGTGCCAGAAACAGCACCATCATTGGCACGTGGAATGTACGGACACTAAGAGCTGCAGGCAAAGTGGAAGAACTAACACATGAGATGTCCAGATATCAATGGCACATCCTTGGGCTCTGCGAAGTCAGGTGGAAAAACATGGGAGAAACAACAACCCAGGAAGACCACAAATTATACTACAGTGGAAAACAGGATAAACATGAACACGGCGTGGGGTTTCTCGTTCACAAAGACACCGTGAACACCGTCATGAGCTGTCAGCCTGTGTCCAGCAGACTTATTACCATCCGCCTGAGAGCAACCCCCTTTAACATAACTATAGTACAGGCATACGCCCCAACATCAGACTGCACAGATGAAGCCGTAGAAGAATTTTATGACCAGCTACAAGAGGTTCTGAATCAAACACCCAAGAAAGACATCCTCATTGTGCAAGGCGACTGGAACGCCAAGGTAGGAGAAGATGCATGGAAAGACTGGGAGGGCGTTTGTGGGCCACATTGTAATAACCAATCAAATGAAAGAGGCTTGAGACTCCTGGAGTTTGCCAGTAACAACCACCTCCAGCTAGTGAATCACTTGGCCCACACAAGAAATCCAGAAAATGGACATGGCATAGCCCAAATGGAGAACACCACAACCAAATAGATTACATCATGGTGAAAAGACGGTTTCAGTCTAGCGTTAACATTGCGCAGACACGAAGTTTTCCAGGAGCAGACATAGGGAGTGATCATGATCTTGTGATGATGACTTTCCGACTACGTCTAAAGAAAATCCACAAGCGGAACATCAGGATCAAATTTGACCTCGAGAAGCTGAAGGACCCAGAGGTATTAGAAATTTTTCAAGCAAGGATAGGTGGAAAGTTTGCTGCACTCACTGTGATAGACTCAGACATAGATACACTGACGAATAGTTTCAATACAGCGGTGACTGAAACAGCAAACGAGCTTCTTGGCAAACGCCGACCAGTCAAAAAACCATGGGTCACACCTAACATCCTATAACTATGCGACAAGCGTAGAGAGCTGAAGAAAAAGAAAAATGAAACAAAAGAAAGAGCAGAACAATATAGGGCAGTCAACAAAAGAATCAGGAAGTCCATGACGGAGGCAAAAGAGAATTGGATCGGTGAACAGTGCCAAGACATTGAAGAGAACATCAAGAAAAACGATAGCAAGAAAGCATATCAGCTGGTGAAAGACCTGACTAGCACAAAACAGAGAAAAGGTTTAACAATCCAAGACAAAAATGGGAAGTGTCTCACTGACGACCAGGATATTCTGAACAGATGGACAGAATACTGCTCCGACCTGTATAACTATAGAACCGCAGGAGATCCAGAAGTCCTTAATGTACCCGAAAGCAAAGACACAGACAGTCACCCTATCCTCCGAGAAGAAGTGGAAACAGCAGTCAGATCGCTGAAAAAGGGGAAGTCAGCAGGGGCTGACAACATTCCAGCTGAGTTGGTCCAAGCTGGAGGGGAAGCCATGATCAGCGCCCTACTAAGAATCTGCAACAAGATCTGGCAGACAGGAAAATGGCCAACACCATGACGCAGTCACTCATCATCACCCTCCCCAAGAAAGGAAATCTACAACAATGCCATAATTACCGCACAATCAGCCTCATATGTCACCCAAGCAAGGTCATGCTGCAGATAATATTGAATAGACTGAAGCCACAAGCAGAGACCATCATTGCTGAGGAACAAGCAGGTTTCAGAGCAGGGCGCAGCACAACAGAACAGATATTCAACCTCAGAATACTATGTGAGCGGTACCTTCAACATCAACAAGACCTTTACCACGTATTTATCGATTTTAAGAAGGCATTTGACAGGGTGTGGCATGCAGCTTTGTGGGCAACATGAATTTGTACAGCATCAATGCAAACCTGATCAGAGTCATCAAACAGCTGTACAGCGAGGCCACCAGTGCAGTGTACTACAACAACAACATTGGAGAATGGTTTCGAACAACAGTTGGAGTAAGGCAGGGCTGTCTACTCTCACCCACTCTTTTCAACATCTTCCTTGAGAGAATCATGGCTGATGCACTGGAACATCATGAAGGATCAGTCAGCATTGGTGCAGAACGATCACAAACCTCCGCTTCGCAGATGACATTGATGGAATAGCAGGATCAGAAAAAGAGCTTGCCAGCCTAACAGAACACTTGGATAAGGCCTCCAAAACATACGGCATGGAAATCAGTGCAGAGAAGACCAAACTGATGACTAATAACACCAACGGCATTAGCACTGATATCAGGGTTAATGACCAGAAGCTGGAAACAGTTCAAAGCTTCAAGTACCTGGGAGCCATTGTATCCGACCAGGGATCCAAGCCAGAAGTAGTATGCAGGATCTGCACAGACAATAACAGCTTTGTCAAAACTAAACACCATCTGGAGAGACATGAATATCTCACTTATCTCCAAGATCAGACTAATGCGCTCCCTTGTCATATCCATATTTCTGTATGCCTGTGAATCATGGACCCTGACTGCAGATTTGGAGAGAAGAGTACAGGCAGTGGAGATGAGATGCTTTCGGAGACTCCTTGGCATCTCCTACAAAGACCACTAAGCAACGAAAGCGTGCATAACAGAATCCAGCAAACCATTGGACCCTATGAGAACCTTCTAACGATCGTGAAAAAGCGTAAACTTAAGTGGTATGGGCATGTCACAAGATCCCAAGGAATTACAAAGACGGTTTTGCAAGGCACTGTCCAAGGAGGAAGAAGAAGAGGCAGACCAAGGAAGAGCTGGGAGGATAACATCAGTGAATGGACAGGCCTAGAACTCAACAAAACCCTGAGAAAGGCAGAACAGAGAGAGGAATGGAGGGAACTGGTTGCTGAGTCTTTGAGGGTGCCCCCACGGTCGTCAGACTACGGGACAGATAGAGAATCTTTTATATCGAGGATAATAGAATAAACACTTATGTGCTTTTTTTTTTTACATCCTGTCCCCGTGTGTATGCGGTATTGTACATTCTGTAGAGTAATCTATTTTGTTGTCGTCGTTGTTGTTGTTGTCGTCATCGTCGTTGTTGTTGTCGTCATCGTTATGTTGTTGTTGTTGTTGTTGTTGTCCTCGTTGTTGTTGTTGTGACCTTATCATGTGAGTCAGTCCTTAACTTGTTGTCAGCTTATTAAAGTAAGCTATTTTGTTGTCGTTGTTGTTTGTCGTTGTTGTTGTTGTTGTCGTCGTTGTTGTCGTCGTCGTCGTTGTTGTTGTTGTTGTCGTCGTTGTTGTCGTCGTTGTCGTCGTTGTTGTTGTTGTCGTCGTTGTTGTTGTTGTTGTGACCTTATCATGTAGGCTGTCCTTAACTTGTTGTCAGCTTGTTAAAGTAAGCCATTTTGTTTTCGTCGCTGTTGTTGTTGTCGTTGTTGTTGTCGTTGTCGTCGTCGTCGTCGTTGTTGTCGTCGTCGTTGTGACCTTATCATGTAAGTCAGTCCTTAACTCGTTGTCAGCTTATTAAAGTAAGCCGTTTTGTTGTTGTTGTTGTTGTTGTTGTTTTTGAACCTTATCATGTAAGTCAGTCCTTAACTCGTTGTCAGCTTATTAAAGTAAGCCGTGTTGTTGTTGTTGTTGTTGTTTTTGAACCTTATCATGTAAGTCAGCCCATAACTCGTTGTCAGCTTCTTGTTGTTGTTGTTGTTGTGATCTAACCTGTAAGTCATTTCTTTTCTTATTATCTTGCTGCGACCTCATTATGTAAATCACGTCTTGTTGTGACCTCATTATGTAAGTCAGGTCTCGTTGTGATGTAAATAATGTCTTGTTGTGAACTCATTATCTAAGTCAAGTCTTGTTGTAACTCATTAATGTAAATCACATACTGTTGTGACCTTCTAATGTGCGTGTCTGGTTGTGACCTCATTTATGGAAGTCAGGTCTTGTGACCTCATTAATATGTAAATCCCGTCTTGTTGTAACCTCATTATGTAAATCAGGTCTCTTTGTGACCTATTTATGTAAATCAGGTCTTGTTGTGACCTTATTTCAGCTCTGAAATGGAGCAACTCCCAGTGGCCAAAATTGCCGGCTCCAAATCCAGACTGTCTGTCGGTGCTTTAAAGTGCAAAGGTATCCCTTTGTCTGTCTGTCTGTCTGTATCTGTCTGTCTGTCTGTCTGTATATGTTTGTATCCGTTTGTCTTTCTGTACTGTCTGTCTGTCTGTCTGTGTTTGTCTGTCTGTATATGCTTGTCTGTCTGTCTGTCTGTATCTGTTTGTTTGCCTGTCTGTCTGTGTGTATCTGTCTGTCTGTCTGTGTCTGTCTGTCTGTCTGTTTATATTTGTTTGTATGTCTGTCTGTATCTGTTTGTTTGCCTGTCTGTCTATGTTTGTCTGTCTGTATATGTTTGTCTGTCTATGTTTGTCTGTCTATGTTTGTCTGTCTGTCTGTATCTGTTTGTTTATGTTTGTGTCTGTCTGTCTGTCTGTATATGCTTGTTTGCATGTCTGTCTGTATGTCTGTATATGTTTGTCTGTATATGTTTGTCTCTCTGTATCTGTTTGTCTGTCTGTATATGTTTGTATATGCTTGTCTGTCTGTATCTGTTTGTATATGTTTGTCTGTCTGTATATGTTTGTCTGTCTGTATATGTTTGTCTGTATATGTTTGTCTACGTTTGCCTGTCTGTATCTTTTTGTCTGTCTGTATCTGTTTGTATATGTTTGTCTGTCTGTATCTGTTTGTCTGTATATGTTTGTCTGTCTGTATATGTTTGTCTATGTTTGCTTGTCTGTATCTTTTTGTCTGTCTGTGTCTGTTTGTATATGTTTGTCTCTACATGTTTGTATATGTTTGTCTGTCTGTATCTGTCTATACATGTTTGTATATGTTTATTTGTCTGTATCTGCTTGTATATGTTTGTCTGTCTGTATCTGTCTGTACATGTTTGTATATGTTTGTCTGTCTGTATCTATCTCTTTGTCTGTCTATTTCTCTTAAGACAGAGAGAGAGACAGAGACAGAGAACGATAAAAAGAGATGATAATGTAAATGATAATGATGAAGATGGATTTTTAAGAATGTGTGCAGTTCTTATTCATTAATTCATTCATTTGTTCACTCATTCCTTCCTTCTCTACCTCTCTCTCTCTCTACCCACCTATCTACCTACCTACCTACCTACCTACCTACCTACCTACCTTCCTACCTATCCTCTTCATCATCTTTCACCCTCTACTACTACAGAAATCTACCCGGACTGCGAACTGTACAAGTTCGTGAAGACCAAAGGGGTGCTGGGGGAGAAGGTGTTGCAGCGAGACAAGCTGACCATCGACCCCGACGGCCCCAAGGAGGGACAGTCCTTCGTGGTCAGGTGTCAGAGCAAAGTCACCGTCATTGACCAGCCCAAGACTTCTGGTCAGTGTGGTGTGGGGGGTGTGGGGGAGGGTGGGTGGAGGTGTGTGGGGGAGGGTGGGGTGGTTGGGGGGGTGGTGGGGGGGAGGTGGGGTTGGGGAGGGAGAGGAAGGGTGGTGGGGAGGGAGGGTTGGAGGGAGAGGGGTGGGGTTGGAGGGGGGAGGAAGTGGGTTGGGTGGGGGGAGGGAGGAAGAGGAGGGAGTGGGAGGGAGAAGGAAGGAGTGGGGAGGAAGTGGGTTGGGTGAGGGAGGGAGAGGTGGGGGTAGGGGAGGGTTTATTTATTTACTTATTTATACCACTTTAAGTCACGCAGATTTCACTGCGTGAAATTCGGACTGCTCTCCCTGGGGAGAGCGCGTCGCCACAAGAGCAGCGCCACCCTTTTTGTTTTCTTTTACCTGTCTGCAACTGTATTTGTTTCCCTATCAAAGTGGATTTTTTCTACAGAATTTTGCCAGGGACAACTCTCTTGTTGCCATGGGTTCTTTTACGTGCGCTAAATAATTATGTGTAACACACGGGACCTCGGTTTATCGTCTCATCCGGGGTAGGGGAATGGTGGGGGGAGGGGAGGGTACGGGGTAGGGTTGGTGGGGGTGGGGGTTGGAGGGAGTGGGGGGTGTGGGAGGGGTGGGTGTGGGGGGTAGGGGTTTGGGGGAGGGAGGGGGAAGGAGTGGGAGTGTGTGGGCTGTAGGTGTGGGGGAGGGGTGAGTGTGTGTGGGTGTTGAGGTTGGGGGGTTTGGGTGGGTAGGTGGGGTGGAGAGAGGGGGTGGGTGTGAAGGGTGGGCGAGGATTGGTGTGTGTGTGTGTGTGTGTGTTATTTTTTAAATATCAGGATAATGAATAAGCACTTGTGTGTTTTTTTCTTCGCCCCCGTTTGTATGCGGTTTTGTCAGTTTTGCCTTTGTTTCCCCCAGCAACAATGGCCTTTTTTCGAAAAGGGGAAAGAGGTTTTAAGTGTGGCAAATGTTCTGCTTTGCGTTTGACAGGGGGCCTCGTTTATAGTCATCGAAGAAACCTTTGGGTGTGGAGGGTTTTGTGTGTGGGGTGTGTGTGTGTGTGTGTGTGTGGTGTGGCGTTTGGGGGTTGTAAGTGGGGAGGGGAGGGGGTGTGTGTGGTGTATGTGGCCCCTTTTTTCGAAAAAACTGTGGTGTGTGTGGTGTTGTGTGTGTGTGTTTTGGTTTTTGTGCGTGGCGCGATGTTGTTAAAATTTTACGTTGGGGAAATTTTTGTATGTAAACTTAATGAAAAAAATGCAGGCGAAAATGGACCAATAAGGCAGAAAATAGACAAGAATGGGGTGTCAGAAAGAAAGGGAACAAGGCAGAAACAAAGAGAGGGATAGAAAAGAGGGAATTCCTTGCACAGAATTTGAAGAAAGTTGGGATGCTATTTAACTGACATGCTTCTGGTATCCCCAGGGGGGAATTAAAAGCAAAAGTAAAGGTGTTCTCCTATGCGGTCGTTGGGGAGCGAGGCATCAGAGACCTCAACTTCTCCAGGGGCCAGCATATTGAGGGCAGGCGGCGCCCATCTCCTCTCCCTCGCTGATTTATCTTCCCTGACCCTAAAAGAGGGCAGGCCTGGACCCATTTACAGCTGGGTGAACTGGGGAACTGAACTGAAGCCTAGGCAGCGTAAACGGTCACCCCATCCACTTTGGTAACCACGCTCAATGCTGCTTTAATCAACCTTAGCTTGGGGGAAAGCGAGTGCTCTGACCACTAAGCTATTCCCCGCCCCCACACAATTTTAAAAAAAAGATATTATTGGAGAAATAGTAGTGGAGGAAAACAAGTGCAGGTAACCGCTTAAAAGTTCTCAATCATTTTTTAAAATGATTTATCAAAGATTCAACAAATAAAAAGCAACAACCCCCCCCCCACACACACACCACATAAGTGCTTTGTCTAGTATTCTCGATTTAAAAGAATAATATAGAAATGAATAAACAAATAACATAAAAAACCAGTAATATTTGATATTCCCGTGGACTTTTTAAGCTGCCGTCGATATGATACATGACGAAAATACCAACATCCCCCCCCCCCCTACCCTTACACCCCCCCACACCCACACCCACCCACCCACCAACACACACACACACACACACACCACACAAACACACACACCACAACACACACACACACAAACACACACACACACACACACACACACACAACACACACACACACACACACACACACACACAACACAACACTCCCCATCCACCCCACCACACCCCACCACACCACCCACCCACCACCACCCATCCACACACCCACCACGTGTCATGCCATGTTTTAAACGGGTGTGTCTTCAGAGAATCCAGTGATCAAAGTGCTACCCGGGGTGAAAAACCCCGGGGTGAAGTGTTGGAAGCTGAACTACACTGATGCCAACGGAGTTGGTATTGGGGATCCTCAGATGGCCGTGAGTATGTGTGTAGGTGTGGGTGTGGGGGCTGGGGTGGGGGTGTAGGGGGGTGTAGATGGTGGGGGTGATTTGTGAGTGTGGTAGGTGGGGGTGTTGTGTGTGTTTGTGTGAGGTTGTGGTGTTGTCTGTGTGTGTGTGTGTGGTGCTGTGTGTGGGTGGGGGGTGTAGGGTGTGTAGGGGGTGGGGGTTTGGTGGGTGTGGAAGTTCTGTGTGTGTGAGGTTGTGTTGTGGTGGTGGTGGTGGTGTGTGTGGGGTGGGGGTGGGGGTGTAGAGTGTGTAGGGGGTGGGGGGTTTTTGTGTGTGGGTGGGTGTGGGTGGGTGTTGTGTGTGGTGTGTGGATGGGTGGATGTGGGTGTTCTGTGTGTGTGTTTTGTGTGTGTTGAGGTTGTGTTGTTTGTGTGTGGGGTGTGTGTTTGTGTGTGTGTGTGGGGGGGGGGTGGGGGTGGATGTTGTTTTGTGTGGTATGGTATGGTGTGGTGTTGTGTGTGTGTGTGGGGGGGGGGCGTTGTAGGGTGTGTAGGGGGATGTTGTGTGTGTGTGTGTGTGAGGTTGTGTTGTGTTGTGTGGTATGGTGTCGTGCTGTGTGTGAGTGTGTGTGTGTGGGTTGTGTGTGTGGTGTGTGGGGGTATGTGTGGTGTGTGGGGGTGTGTGTGGTGTGGTGTTTTTGTTGTGTGTGTGTGTGTTTGTGTGTTGTGTGGTATGGTGTGGTGTTTGTGTGTGTGTGTGTGGGGGGGGGGGTGTAGGGGGGGTGTTTTGTGTGTGGGTGGGGGTGGTGTTTGTGTGTGGGGTGTAGTGTGGTGTGGTGTGGTATTGTGTGTGTGTGGTGGGTGGGTATGTTGTGTGTGTGTTTTATTTATTTTATTCTTTTATATCGAGGATAATGGAATAAGCCATTATGTGCTTTTTTACATCCAGTCCCCGTGTGTATGCGGTTTTGTAAATTGTCATCTGTTCCCACCGGCACACAATGGCCTACTCTTACGAAAAGTGGAACAGGATTTTAACGTGTGCGCAAGATGTTCTGCGTGAGTTCGCACACGGGACCTCGGTTTATAGTCTCATCAGAAGGACTTGTGTGTGTGTGTTTGTGTGTGTGAGGTTGTGTTGTGTTGTGTGGTATGGTGTGGTGTTGTGTATTTGTGTGTGTGTGTGTGTGTGTGTGTGTGTGTGTGTGTGTGTGTGTGTGCGTGTGGTGTGGGTTAGGGTGGGGTGGGGGATAGGGGTGTTGGTGTTGTGTGTGTGTGTATGTGTGTGTGTGTGTGTGTGTGTGTGTTCTGTTGTGTGTGTGTGTGGTGTGGGTTAGGGGGAGGGAGTTGTGTGTCTGTGTGTGTGTGTGTGATCGTCAGATAAACTATTGAATTATGCTATACAGACATTTTTTTCTAGTGTGTTTTTTAAACTTTTTTTTTAAAACACGTCTGCTAATGTGAACGTTAAGGTCTTTTGCCTTCATGAAACGAGGCATTCTTCATAGTCTTTGTGGTTATTTTACTTCTTCTACTCTTCCCCTGGGGGGGTGGGGGGGGGGGGGTTGGTTGCCCGGGTGCCTGTCTGTATAAATAGCATCCCCATCTTCAGGAAATTCTGTGCTGAGAATTCCCTCTTTTCTATCCCTCTCTTTGTTTCTGCCTCGTTCCTTTTCTTCCTGTCACCACTTCCTTCTTTGTCTGTTTTCTAGAAGCCTTCTTGGTCCATTCTCCTGCCTTTTTTCTTTTCCCCAGAAAGACATATAAAATAACAATTTTCTTCCATGCCGAAGTCGGATGCGCTGGGCCTGACTTGTCAGGCGCTTAACGGCAGCGCATTTTCACTCATATGACAGACAGCAATAGTTGCTACTTGCGCGTTCGATGACGAAGAAGTCTTATCATACTCCTGTTATATTACGATTTTTTTTTAAACGTGAGAAAGACACTATGGCCTACTCTTACGAAATGCGGAACAGGGTTTAACGTGCGCGCTTACGAAAGTGTGTGTGTGTGTGTATGTGCGTTTGCGCGCGTGCGTATGTGTATGTGTGTGTGTGTGCTCGTGTGTATGCATGTATGTATGTATGTATGTATGTGTGTGTGTGTGCGTGTGTGTGTGTGCGTATGTGTGTGTATGCATGTGTGTGTGTGTGTATGTATGTATGTGTGTGTGTGTGTGTGTGTGCGTATGTGTGTGTGTATGCATGTATGTGTGTTGTGTGTGTGGTGTGTGTGTGTGTGTGTGGTATGTGTATGTATGTATGTATGTATGTATGTATTGTATGTATGTATGTATGTATGTATGTATGTATGTATGTATGTGTGTGTGTATATATGTATGTCTGTATGTATGTATGTATGTGTGAGCGTGTGTGCGTAAGTATGTGTGTGTGTGTGTGTGCGTATGTGTGTGTATGCATGTATGTGAGCGTGTGTGTGTATGTGTGTATGTGTGTGTATGTATGTATGTGTGTGTGTATGTATGTATGTGTGTGTATGTATGCGTGTGTG
>CM054162.1:25108188-25123188 GCA_028751875.1 Rapana venosa
TCTGGGCCCTGTTCTTTTCACTCTCTACACTGCTCCTCTTTCACATATAATCTGTCATCAGATCAACCATCATTTCTAAGCCGATGACTCTCAGATTCTTAGCAGTAATACACCTGAAAATCTGCCTTCTCTCTTGACAAATATGGACTACAGCCTTTAAGATATTAAAAACTGGATGATACAGAACAAGTTACAGCTAAACGCTGATAAAACCGAAGCCATGCTCGTAGGGACAAAACACAAACTCTCTCCCATCACAACAGCTTCAATAGAATTTGGCAATACGTCAATTCCTCTATCCACTGCTGTGAAATATCTTGGAGTCATTATCGACAACACACTCTCTTATGCAAACATTCATCACCCAGACCTGCCAGTCGTGCTACTGTCAGTTACGGCGAATAAGTGCAATTCGAAAGTACCTGTCCACTGATGCAACATCCCAACTAGTCGCGTCTCTCATTCTTTCACGTCTGGACTATTGCAATTCTCTTCTGGCTGGTCTGCCAGCATCATCCATCCACTCCCTTCAACGTATACAAAACTCTGCAGCTCGACTAGTCCTCAGAAAGAAAAAAATCTGAGCACATAACTCCTCTCTTGCAATCTCTCCACTGGCTGCCTGTGCCACAGAGAGTAAGCTATAAGATCAGTACCCTCTGTCTCCACAACACAGCTCCCTCCTATCTCTGTGAATGTCTTCACCTGTACACTTCTCGATCCCTCCGCTCTGCTGCAGATACCTTGTGCTTACAAATACCTAGATTCAACCAATCCACAGTTGGCCGTCGCTCTTTCTCTGTTTCTGGTCCGGTCATCTGGAATGACCTCCTTCTCTCCCTTCGCCAAAAGCCTACTTATGACACTTTTAAATCCAGCCTCAAGCCATATTTATTCCAAACCTAAGAGTTTTCCCTCCTGTTTCATCTCAAATTTGTCCCTGCCTTCAACAGCCGAAATCCCCACCACCCTGCCAAAGTGTATAACTTGTGTTTTTTTTAAAAATTTATTCTTTTTTTATCGAGGATAATGGAATAAGCACTTATGTGTTGTTGTTTTTTTTTTTATACATCTAGTCCCCATGTGTATGCGGATTTGTGAATTCTGTCATCTGTTCCCACCGGCACACAATGGCCTACTCTTAGGAAAAGCGGAACAGGATTTAACGTGTGCTGAAGATGTTCTACGTGCGTTCACACACGGGACCTCGGTTTATAGTCTCATCCGAAGGATGTGTGTGTGTGTGTGTGTGTGTGTGTGTGTGTGTGTGTGTGTGTGTGTGTGTGTGTGTGTGTGTGTGTGCGTGCGTGCGCGCGCGAGCGCGCACGCGCTTGTGTGTATGTGTACATTTGAATTTGTGAACTGTGTTAATTGGTATTGGTTGTATGTGTATGGGTGTGTTGTATGCAAGCGCTTTGATTTGTTTTTGCAAGATATAGCGCTATATAAATTCCATTCATTATTATTATTATTAGTAGTAGTATTTATCATCATCATCATCATCATCATCATCATCATCTTTCACTCCTTCCTTTTCCTTCTGTCCTCATTCTTCCTTTCTTTTCGTTCTTTCTTTCATACTTCCCGTCTCCTTCCTTTTTGTCCTTCAAATTTTTCCTTCCGTCCTTGTCTTCTACTCTCATTCTTCCCTCCCTTCTTTCTTTCCGTTCTGTCTTTCATTCATTCTTCCTCTTCCCCGCCCCCCCACCCCCTGCCCCCCACACTTTCGATTCACCCTATTTCATAATTTCTGTACCTGTAATTTGTATTTGTTGTTGTTCTTCTTCTACGTTATCGAACGCTCAGACAGCAACTATGGTTACCTGTCATATGAGCGAAAATGCGTTGCGCTGCCGTTAAGCGCCTGACAAGTCAGGCCCAGCGCATCCGACTTCGGCGTGGAAGAGAGAGAGAGAGAGAGAGAGAGAGAGAGAGAGAGAGGAGAGAGAGAGAGAGAGAGAGAGAGTTGTTATCTTTTAAGTCTTTCTTGGGGAAGGAGAAAAAAAAAGGTGGCAGGAGAATGGGGACCAAGAAGACAGAAAATAGATAGACAAAGAAGGAGGAGGGGACAGAAAGAAAAGGAACAAGACAGAAACAAAAAACAAAGAGTGAGAGAGAGAGAGAGAGAGAGAGAGAGAGAGAGAGAGAGAGAGAGAGAGAGAGAAAGAGAGAGAGAGAGAGAGACAGAGAGAGAGCCAGAGAGAGAGGGAGAGAGAGAGAGAGAGAGAGAGAGAGAGAGCCAGAGAGAGAGAGAGAGGAGAGAGAGAGAGAGAGAGGGAGAGAGAATTTCTGGCACAGAAATTCCAGAAGGTGGGGGATGCTGCAATTTATACTGACAGGATTCTGGCATCCCCACGTGCAAAGGGGGTGGGATGGGGGTGGGGGTGGGGGGGGGGGGTGGAGGGAGATATTCCCAGTTTCTCATTCCCCCCCTCCCCACTCCCCACCTTCCCCACACCACCCATAACTGGTTCACCCTCAATTTTTTTCATTTCTGTAAAGTTTTTTTTTTTTTTTTTTTTTTTTTTGGGGAAGGGGGGGGGGGGGGGGGGCGACTAAATTTACTAGGGGACGGGATAGCCCAGTGGTCAGAGCACTCGCTTTCCCCCAGCCAAGTTAAGCAGCGTCGAGCATGGTTACCAGTTGGATGGGTGACCGTTTGCGCGCCTTGGCTTCAATACAGTTCCCCCAGTTCACCCAGCTGTAAATGGGTACCTGCCCTCTTTAGGGTCAGGGAAGGTAAAGCAGCGAGGGAGAGGAGATGGGCGCCACAGCCCTCAATATGCTGGCCCTAGAGAAGTTGAGGTCTCTGATGTCTTGCTCCCCTACGACCTTACAGGTTATGGGACTCCTTTACCGTTACCTAAATTTACTCAGTGCCTTTGTTTTTTGCTTTTTTGTTTGTTTTAGCATTAATAGAATAAAAAAATAAAAGGAATTATATAGCGCTAAATTTTGCCAGACAATCAAAGGCTTGCCCATTTTCTAAAACAGTCATCAACCAATGCAAGTATAGTTCTAACAAGTCCAAAAATGAAAAAACAAAAACACACACACACACACCCACAACAAAACACACACACAAAAAACCAACACAAACAACACACGTAATACTACTACTACTACTAATACCACTCATACTCTACTCTATATGGAATTTGTATGGTGATCTTGCAAAAGAAAAACAAATCAAAGCGCGGGTAACACTGTAAATTTTTCCCCACTTTAAGTCCTCCAGCCGCTATCCACCCCTTTACTACTATTACACTATTACATTTACTACTACTACTACTACTACAACTACTATACTTATACACTTATACCACTTTTCCCCAAAATTTTAATTTTTTTTTCCCGCTTTTGTTGGGGGGGGACAAGAATGTCCAAGTTGCCAGGACAAACGCTTCAGCGCCCCCCGTTGCAAGAAGTTGCTCAGTCTGTCCCGCTGGGTCACCAAAAGACCGTGCTGCCTTTGACCAAGCCTGCTCCCCAAAAGGCCCTAAGTCCATTGGGAGTGGACATGCCCCCTGCGTTTTGGTAGTACTTCTGGCACTACTGACTGCTGCGCTGTTGCTGTTGCTGCTGTGCTGTTGTACTATGTACTGTGCTGCTGGCTGTTGCTGTTGCTGCGTTGCTGCTCTACTACTCTACTGTACTGCACTGAACTACTATGCTATACTGTGCGCGTTGACTACGCCTGCTGTGCTGTGCTGTTGCTTTTTCTGCTGTTGCTGTATCTACTACTACTAGTCGCTACTGCAAATACTATGCTACTCTACTGCGCTGCTGCTAGCACGTGGGTACTCTATGCTTCTGCTGCTTTTCGCTGCTGCTGCTGCTGCTACTATACTGTGCTGCTACGCTGTGCTATACTACTACTGCTACTAAACTTACAAAAATATACTACATACTATATACTCTACTCCGCTGCTGCTGCTGCGGCTCTTAATGCGTACTTCTGTGCTACTCTGCTGCTTGCTTTTGTACTGCTGCTGCTGCTGTAACTGTGCTACTACTCACTAACTACTTTACTACTACTACTACTACTATACTACGCTACTAATACTACTACTACTACTACTAATACTAACACTCTCAAACCTTACTATAACTGCTACTACTAAACCCTACTACACTAAAAATATTCTAACTATACTATACTACTACTAACTGTGCTGCTGCTGTAACTGCTGCTATACTACTATACCTTTTTATACTATACTACTACTATACTACTGTACTACTCTATACTACTATACTACACTATATACTACTAACTTACTTCTACTACAAATACTACTACTGCTACTACATACATACTACTATATATACTATACTATACTACTACTATTTACTACTAATTGTTGTATGCTGTTCGTGTGTCCGACGATGACCTCCAAACGCAAGGAGGGCAGCTGCTTTTTTGGGAAATTGCAAAAAATTTGATTATAGGGGATGCCTTGCCCACAGACCCCCCACTCTCTTCGGCCAAGTGGGAAATTAGGACAGTCAGCGTTGGGAGTTCCCCAAAGGCCCAACCACCCCCCAGGGCTGCGACATAAGGACTGTGCGAGTAAAGCCTCCTAGTCGAGAGTATGTCGATCATAAAGACAAAGCTGTGAAGTGGAATTCCAGAGGGGGAAAAGGGCATGTCAAAAGCCTCTCACTTTGTTTTTCCCCCCCCACGTAAATGTTTAATCAAGAACGTGAAAAGCCAGGCGCTGAGGGCATATAAAAAATAAAAATACTAACATAATAAAAATAAAAACTAATTTAAGGAAATTTTTAATTAGCAATGAATCTTGAAAAGCACAAATCAAAACGCCAGATGAATTAAAAAAAAAAATATCGGGAAAATGGAATAAGCCCCATAAGTACGTTTGGATGTGGGGGGTGGGGTTGGGTGAGGGTGATGGGGTGGTGGTGGGTGATGAGGGATGGGGTGGTGATGATGGTGTGTGTGGTAATGATGATGGTGGTGATGAAATGAGGTGGTGGTGGTAAAAGTGGTGGGGGATGTGTGGGGGTGGTGATGGTGGTGATGGTGTGAGGGGTTGGTGGTGGGGTGATGGGTTGTGAGAGGGTGGGGTTTGGTGAGGGTGTGGGGTGGTGTGATGGGGGATGGGGTGGGATGATGATGGTGGTGATTGGTGGGGGTAAATTGGTGGGGTGGTTTTGTTGAGATGATGGGGTGATGGGGTAAAAGGTGGTGGTGATGATGGTGGGGCAGGGGTGGTGGTGAGAGGTGGGGTGAATGATGTGATGGGGGTGAGATGATGAAATGGCGGTGAGACGACGAGACAAGGATGAGATGAGAAAATGGGCGACGGTGATGGCGATGACGCGATGGTGTGACCGGTGATGGGGGATGCTGTGATGGGGGGGGGGGGGGGTGATGATGGTGATGGGCTGGAAAACAAATTTGGGTGTGGGTGGTTGGGGGGGGGGTGGTCCTGGGGGTTTTGGGGTAGGGGGGGGGGTGATGTATGGGGGGGGGGGGTTTGGGGGTAGGTGGGGTGGGATGGGTTGGGTGGAGGTGGGTAAGGTTTGTGGGGGTGGGTGGGGGGGGGGTGTGTGAAAAGTGGTGTGGTGTGTAAGTGTTGTGTTGTGTGTAAGGTGTGTGTGTGAAAGTGTGTGTGTGTTAAGGTGTGTTGTGTTAAAGTGGTGTGTGTGTAAGTGTGTGTGTGGGTAAGGTGTGTGTGGTTAAGTGTGGTGTGTGTGTGTGTGTAAGTTGTGTGTGTGTGTTGTGAAAAGTGTGTGTGTGTGTTAATGTTTTGGGTTTTGGGTGGTGTGTTGGTAGTGTGTTGTGTTTTTAAGTGTGTGTGTGTGGTGTGTGTAGAGTTGTGTGGAAGTGTGGTGGGTAAGGTGGTGTGGTTGGGGTGTAAGTGTGGTGTGTGTGTGTGTGTGTAAGTGTGTGTGTTTTTGGTAAGTGTGTTGGTGAAAGTGGGGGT
This sequence comes from Rapana venosa, assembly GCA_028751875.1. Lineage (NCBI taxonomy): Eukaryota > Metazoa > Mollusca > Gastropoda > Neogastropoda > Muricidae > Rapana > Rapana venosa. The sequence goes on from CM054162.1 coordinate 25,114,140, forward strand.
GTGTGTGTATGTTGTTGTGTGTGTGTGTAGTGTGTGTGGTGTGTGTGAAAGTGGGTGTGTGTGTAATGTGTGTGTGGGTGTTAAGGGGTTGGTTTTGTAAGGGTTTTGTGTGTGAAAGTGTTGTGTGTGTGTGTGTTTAAGGGTGGGTGGGGGTTTTGTTGTATGTGGTGTGTTTTAAATGGTGTGTGTGTGGTAAGTGTGGGTGTGAAGTGGTGTGTGGTGAAAGTGTGGTGGGGGTTGGTAAGTTGTGTGTTGAAGTGTGTGTTGTGTAAGTGTGTGGTGTGTGTGAATGTGTGTGTGTGTGTGGGTGTGTGTTGTGTGTAAGTGTGTGTGTGTTGTGTGAAGTGTGTTTTTGTGTGTGTGTTTTGGAAGGTGTGGTGTGTGTGGTGTGTTGTAAGTGTGTGTGTGTATGTGTGTGTAAGTGTGTGGGTGTGTGTGGGTGGTGGTTGTTGTGTGTAAGTGTGTGTTGTGTGTGTGTGTAAAAGGTGTGTGGGGGGTTGTAAGTGTGGTTGTGTGTGTAAGTGTGTGTTGGTGTGTTGTGTGTGTGAAATGTGTGTGTGTGTGTGTGTGTGTAAGTGGGGGTTGTGTGTGTGTTAAGTGGTGGTGTGGGTGTGTGTGTGTGTAAGTGTGTGTGTGGTGGTGTGTGTTTTAAGTGTGTTGTGTGTAGTTTTTGTGTGTGTGTACTACTGTCACAGCATGTTAATTATCTGACTGATACGAACTACAACGACATATTCCCCAAAAACAAAAAAAAAAAGGATAACAAAGCCATGTTAACAAACACAATAAGTAAAACCCAAACCCTTTAAACGAGACGCACGCGAAGAGTAAAGACGGGATGCCAGTGGCGAATTATTATTAAATTGCCCCCATCGGGGCTTTTTATCGACAACGTGAGAGGCGCCGCGATGCGCCAGTAACGACGACGGCACCGATGACGCCCCCGCATCGAGAGACGCGACCGATGCCCCCGTTAGCGACCGTGACGTCAGCGACCGATGACGCACGACCGATGCGGTCGCGATGATGAGTCACGTGTCGGGCAGACGTGGAGAAGGACGCAGGCCATGGAGAGGGGGAAAAAGGGATTTAAAGCGATGGAGGGCTTCTTCGTGATAGCCCCCGACCAGGCAGGTCCCTTGCCTCCTTCAAGGTGCTGTCGATTTCCCGGGGAAAAGTCGGCGTGCCCGGAAGTTTTTTTTTTTTGGGGGGGGTGTGGAGGGTGTGGGGGGGTGGGGTGGGTTTACTTGTTTGGGGTTGGTTTTTTGGTTGGTTTTTGGTTGGTTTGTGGTGTGTTGCGTACTTTTTGTTATGCTTATATATGTTTTATGTATGTTATTAATGTTATATTAAGAAAATAAATAAATATATATATATATATAATATATATAATATATATTTTTATTTTTAAAATGTATATAGTATATATAGAGAATAATATATATATATATATAGATGAGTATATGTAAAACTATGTAGTATGTATGTATGTAGTATCTACGCACGAAAAAAAACCCACGGAAAACAAACTTTGCCCCGGGCAAAATTTTTAAAAAAAGCCACTTAAAGGGGAAAAAATACGCTCAAAAAAAAAAAGGGTGAAAGGGGTTTGGCGCAGGCTAAGTGGGAGCGTTCTCCCGCTCCCCCCGGGGAGAGCACCCCGAATTTCAGGGAGAGAAATCTGCCGGTTAAAAGTAAAATCTGAGCGCTTTGATTGTTGTTTTAAAAGATTCAGGCTATAAAAATTCCTCTTATTATTAATTATTTTTTCTATTATCTACATATCTATTTTCCTATCTATCTATCTACACACACACACAAACAACACACACACACACCACACACCCACACCACACACACACACCCACACCACCACACACCCATGGCGTTTGTACAAGCTGTACAGCATCGCTGTGTAAAGAAAGCACTGGCAGACACGCAACCTACATCAGTGCCGATCCCCCTTCCCCAAAAGTCCTTCGGAGAGACTATAAACCGGGCCCCGTGTTCGAACGCGCAGAACTCTTACGCACAAGTTAAAAATCCTGTTCCGCTTTTCGTAAGAGTAGGCCATTTGTGTCCCGGGGGGAATGATGAAAAAAAATTGACAAAACTTTTTTACCACAGGGACGGGATGAAAAAAAGCACATGAGCGCTTATTCCATTACCTCAAAAAAAAAACACACGTCCCGGGTCACACGACACATGCAGAACAGAAAACCCCCAACACACAAACCCGCGCGCGCGCCACACACACTACACAACACACACATATTCATTTATTTTTATTTTTTTTTATTTTATTTATACTGTTGAATGCAAGCGCTCTGATTTCCCTTTTGCAAAGATAATTTCGCTAAAAAATTTCCATTTATCACATCTATCACATATACCCATCATCTCATCTCTCATCATCATCATCCTTCCTCCTCCCCCTCCTCCTCCTCCTCATCATCATCCTCTCATCCATATGAACCGGGCGAAAAACCACCCCCACCCCCCCCCTTCTCTCTCTGGGTTTTGGGCAGTCCCAAGGGGTGGGGGGGGGCGAGGGGGAACGGGGGTAAAAAGGGGTGCGGGTTTCACCTTTCAAACCCCTTCTCCCCGGAGCCACTCACCGAAAGTCCGTTCTCTGGTGGAGATCTCCCCGTTCTGCGGGGGCGGGGTTCGTTGTGGCTTTCCCGCCTTTACCTGTTACCTGCCCACCTATCACCGCCTAATTCCTCCTACCTACCTAACTTCCTACTTTCCACCTACCTACTTATACCCACCTACTTAACTTTCCACCAACTTCCTATCTCTCTGCCTCCTACCCACTTTTACCTACCTGCTACCTTCCTACCATAACTTCCCCACCCACCCCCTAACTTTCCATTCCCCCCTGCAACTTCCTACCTACTTTCCTACCCCCTACTTACTACCTACTCTTACCACTTTTCCCACCTACCTACTTCCCCTACCACTTACCTATTTCCACCCCAATAACTTTCTACCTACCCACCGCCCAACTTCCTACCCCACTTTCCTACCCCACCACTTACCTACCTAGACCCTACTTCCTACCCACCTACCTACTTTCTACCCACCTACCTCCTCTTACCTTCATATCTGTGGGTGGGTGATGGTGGTGGGGTTTTGGGGTTGGGGGGTAGCGGTTTTTTGGTGATGGGGGGTGGTGGGATGGTGGGTTTTTGTTGTTGGTGGTGGTGGGGGGGGTTTTGTAGTGGTGGTGGAGGGGTGGTGGTGGGGGTGAGATAGTGAAGGTGGTGGTTTTTGGAGAGGGGATAGTGGTGTTGATGATGTTGACTGTGAAGAGTTGCGACGACGATTTAGAAAGGGGATGTTATGTTTTAATAATGTTGATGAGTGTAAAGAAAATAATAAGAAAATGATGTTGATGAAAAGATGATGATGGTGGGGGTATGGGGGGATGAGATGGTGGTGGTGGTGGTGTGGGGGTGGTGGGATGGTAGGGTTTTTTGCTGTGGTGGTGGGGGGATGGTGGTGGTAGTGGTGTGAGGTGGGGGTGATGGGGATTTGGGGTGGGATACGGTGGTGGGGTGGAGGTGGTGATGGGGGTGGTGGGGTGGTGATGGTGGGGTGGTGATGGGGGTGATGGTGGTGGGGGTGGTGGTGATATGTGATGGTGGGGTGATTGGTGGGGTGATTGTGGTGGGATATGAGGGGATGGGAGGGTGGGGTGGGATGATGGTGGTGATGGTTGTGACGTGTGGAAAATGGTGATGATGTGATGGGGTGTTTTTTGGGGTGTTTCTGAGATAAGGACGACGAAGAAAAATGATCAATGAGTTGTCTTATTGATTATGTCATGTGGGCGACGATGTTTTTGTTGTTGTTGTTGTTGATAACGATGATGAAGATGTTGCCATAAGGATGTTTACGACGATGACGACGTGGATGAAAGTAATGTGATGTTTTAAAAGTGTTGTTGAGTATAAAAAATATGGAGAAGAAGAAGAAAATGATGATGATAAGAAAAAGAACATGATGATGGATGATATGATACAATGATGAGTGTTGCGTAGCGATGGTATTTATGTTTGAACCCCCAGTTGTTGAGTATAAAGAAAAAAATGAAGAAGTACGTTGATAAAATGATGATGAGATGATGTGATGATGGTGATGATATGATTGATATGATGATGACGACGCGACGACATAGATGATGATATGATGTTGAAATTTAAAAACGACGAAGATGGTGATCAAGTTGATCAAACGACGACTTCAACAATAATGATGATTAAGTTGGTGTGAGAAATGCAAAAAACAACAAAAAAAAAACCACCACCACCACCCCCCACCACCACTCCCCCCCACAACAACAGCAACAACTATCAGAACCTTTTAAAAAGTCTTAAACGAGTATGACGCAGGGAAAAAAAAACACAACAACCAAATTTTTAAGGGTAAATATAAGACACATTTTAATAATAATAAATAAAAATAACAACAACAAAAAACAAAACAACAATAATAATAAAAATATAAAAATAAAATAATAATAATTTATAAAAAGAGAAGTGTAAAACAATCAAACGGCCCGGAATCCTTTTTTTTCCTTCGTTTTCACCATCCTCCTCCCAGGGACCGTGGTTGGGGAGGGGGGGGGGGGGCGGGGGGACACCACTGAAGGGTTTTTCAACCAGCTTCTCCCCACCACCTTATCCAAAAATCTTTAAAAATCAAAACGTTATTTTAAATTATTTTTATTTTTTATTAAAATCAAAACGAAAGACTAAAGAACGCAAAAAAAGGCATAAATTAAGTGACAAACAAGTTGATATAACACAACCACACCCCCCCACACACCAAACCAAAAAAAAACACCACATATATATATATTTTTATTAATATATTTATATATATATATATATATATTTAAATATATATAATATATATATATCAACAGATATCATAATATGTGTTTAGTAGCTTTTTAAAAAAAAGGGGAGAAAAAAAAGGGAAAAAGAAACAAAAAAGGTTTGGTTTTTTAGTGTACATCAATTTTTTGCCCAAAAATTAATTATAATTATAATTGCGTTTTTTGGTCAAAAAAGTTAAAAACCTGTTCCCCTTTTCGAAAAGTAGGGCCTTTGTGTGCCGTGGGGAAAAATGACAAAATTGACAAACCCCCTACACACGGGGACTGGGTTAAAAAAAGCACAAAGTGTTATTCCATTATCCCGATATTTAAAAAAAAAAAGTCATCTGGCGCTTTGATTTTTTGCTTTAAAGATTTAGCGCTATAAAATTCCATACATTCTTGTTGTTTTTGGGTTTTTTTGTTTTGTTTTTGTTGTTGTTGTTTTGTTTTTGTTTTTGTTCTTCTTTTTCTTCTTCTTTCTTTCTTTCTTTTTCTTTCTTCTTTTCTTCCTCTTCTTCTTTCCCTTTTTTCTTCTTCTTCTTTTTTTTTCTTCTTCCTTCTTTTTCTTTCTTCCTTCTTTTCTTTTTTCTTTTTCTTTTTTCTTCTTCTTCTTTTCTTCTTCTTTTTCTTCTTTTCTTCCCTTTTTTCTTAAATAAGTAAGTTACATGACTTTAAAATGGGAATAAACTATTTCCCAAATTTAATCTCTCACTCCTTGTTCTCCCCCTCCCCCCCCCACCCACCCCCCCTCACCCCCACTCATCCAAGGGAGTCAAATACCAAATGCAAGAAGGCGCCCAGGCCGACGCCGCCCCCCTGGGGTTCAACAACAACGGCGAAGAGCTTTGGGACGGGCGGGAACTCTGGAGCCACGGGTTTCGCGTGGGGTCTTTGGGGACGTTTCCCTTTATAAAGGGGCAAGGGGGGGGGCAACTGCGAGGGCAAAGGGGAGTGCGTCGGACCGGGGGCCGTGACCGACCCCGCTTTCTTTCCCCGTCACCGGGTTCCCGGGGCAAATTGGGCCCCCGGGGGGAAGGGAAGGTGACGCGTCGGATTTTGCGCTGCTCCCCGTTCCCGTGGTGCTTTGTGGTTGGTTGTTTTGTGTGTGGGGGGTGTGGGTGTGAGGGTGGTGGGGGGGGGGGGGTCATGTAGTGTCTTTTTAAAATGAATGGTTTGATTTGTTTGGTGGGGGGGTGGTGTGGGGTGGGGTTTGAAGTAGGTAATGCTTTTATTTCATGTACATTAAAAAATTTTGATTTTTTTTTCTTTACTTGACATGATTTGACCTGACTTGACTTCTTAGATGGAGTTCCCCCCCTCCTCCTCCCCCTCCCCCCCAAAAAAAATTTTTTGGTGTTTTCACAGATTTTTTTTTAAGTATGAAAAAATATTTAAGCACGGCGCTTTTTTTGGGGGGGGGGGGGGGGGGGGGATTTTAGTTACCCGGTAGTCACGAGAAAGTTGGAAAGATCATCAAGGAGTGGAAAGTGGGAAATTTTTGGGTGTGGTGATTTTCACTTTAAAAAAAAAAATGAATAAAATTAATGTACAGTGCGTTGGGGTGTGTGTGGTTTTTTTTTTGCTTGTTTTTTTTTTTTGGGGGGGGGCGTGAGGACAGAGGAGAAAATAGTACGAGAAAGTGGAAATGGCATCAAATGAGGTATGGCGCTTTGATTTGTTGCTTTACAAAATTCAGCGTATATAAATTCCAACATAATTTTTTTTATTACATTTTTTTCTTTTCTTTTCTATGCTTCGGGTCCGGTCTGGTCCTGCAGACATCGACGATCATGTCTTCCATTTTTCCCGTTCCGGTCCCCCTTTATGAGTCATTTTTGGTGCCCTCTTTATTCGTTGCGAATTTGTCTAAACATCTGTGAATTTTGCGCGTTGTCTCCCCCTTTCCTTTTTTCCCCAATTTTGCCCCTCCATATTATTTTTACGGGGAAAACCGTGGTCGGAGCCCTTTTCCCCCCGCCCAAATTAAGCAGCGTCGGCGTGGTTCCACTTGGAGGGGGACCGTTGCGCGCCTTGGGTTCAGTACAGTTCCCCCAGTTACCCAGCGTAAAAGGGGCCTTGCCCTCTTTTAGGGTCAGGGGGGTAAAGCAGCGGGGAGAGGAGATGGGCGCCACCTGCCTCATATGTGGCCCCCAGAGAAATTGAATTTTTCTGAGCCTCACTCCCCCCGCCCTTTAATAATAATTTAAGATAATAAAAATAATAATAAAATAATGGAATTTTACAGCGCTATATCTTGCAAATAAACAATCAAAGCGCTTCATTCATCCCAGTCTCTCACATGCAGCCGTTACAATTTAAAAGATTTTTACAAATTCAAAAGTAAACACACACAGCGCACAATTAACAGTTTTTTTTTTCAAATCAAATGTAAAACACACCCACGGGGCGCGCCGCGCGCACGCACACACACACACAACACACCCAACACACACACAACACACAAAGGTTGACATCGGGCAGCAGAGGGGGGGGGGGTGGGTTGGTTTTTGAGGGGAGGGACGAAATGGATGAAACAAAGGGGAGAATCTTTGGTTTGAAATAAATCGTCTTTTGGGTGGGTTTAAAAAAACCTCATAAGTAGGCTTTTGACGAAGGGAAGAGGGGGTGTTCCCGATCACTGGGCCAGAAACAGAGAAAGGCGCGGCCAACAGTGGACTGTTGAATCAGGTATTCTTAAGCACAAGGTATCTGCAGCAGAGGGAGGAACGAGGAGGTACAAGTGAAGCATTCACAGAGGTAGGGAAGGTGTGTTTTGTGGGGTTTTTAAAATGGTTTTTGGGACCTTTACCTTTACCTTTATGGCAAGATCCACCTCGGGCGTGCCCCAAGCCTTTTCGTGGCGACATCACTACGGGCGGGGCTACACGAAGGGAGGGAGCACTCATCGTCCCCCGCCCGGGAAAAGCGCTCCTTTTCCCGGTTTCTGCGACCACTCATCGACCCTCAGAAACGTGAGCGTTCATTTATTTTAGGTTGGTGGGGTGGGTGGGGGGGGGGTTTAGTGTGTGTGTGGGTGAGGGGGGGGGTGGGGGTGTGGGGGGGGGGTTTAGTGTTGTTTGTGTTGGTGTGTGGTGGTGTGTGTAAGTGTGGTGGTGTTCGGTGTGTGTGTTTGTGTTCATGTGTGTTGTGTTTTGTGTGTGTTGTAAGTGTGGTGGGTGTAAGTGTTTGTGTTTTTGAGGGGGTGGATAAGGGAGAAACCGAACTCGAATTGCATATTTATTCACAAAAGGCCCTTGGCCCCTCATGAAGGGGTTTTATGCAAACACGTAACTAAAGAAGAAGAAAATGACCAAATTGAAAGCGCCAACCAACCCAAACCTACCCGCCTAACCCAGCCCCAAACCAAAAAAACCCAACCCCAACCAACAAATTTGCCAAACCCAAAACAACCAAACCCCCCAACCAACCAAAAAAACCCAACCCAACCCCGCCCCAAAAAAAACCAACCCAACCAAACCCCCCCCAATTACCAAAAAAATAAAAAACCAACCAACCAACCAACCCAAACCCACCCCGCTAAACCAAAACCCCCAACCAATCAACCAAACCAACCCAAAACCCCCCAACCCAAACCCCCAACCAAAAACCCAACCCGCCAAAACCAAACCCCCCAAAAAACCCCCCACCCAACCAACCAACCCCCCCTCCCACCCCCCCAAACCCCCCCACCCCCCCAACCAAAAAACCAAACCCAAACCACCCAACCAACCCCAAACCCAACCCCCCCAACCACCCAAAACCCAAAAAAAAACCAACCCAAACCCACCAACCCAAACCCCAAACCCAACCCCGCCTAAACCAAACCCCAAAACCCCCATCCCACCCCCCCGAAACCACCCCCACCCCCCCCCAAACCCACCCCTCAAAAACCCCCCCCCCCCGAAACCCCCCCACCCCATCCCAAAACCCCCCCCTCCCAAACCACCCCCCCCCAACCCCCAAACCCCCACCCCAACCAAACCCCACCCCCCCCCAAACCCCCCCCTCCCCCCCAAAACCCCCCCCACCCCAAACAAACCCCCCCCCCACCCAAACCACCCACTCCACCCAACCCACCCCAAACCCAAACCCCCCACCCCCCCCCAAACCCAAAACCCCCCCAACCCCCTCCCAAACCACCCAACCTACCCAACCCAAACC
>CM054162.1:25143188-25145688 GCA_028751875.1 Rapana venosa
GTTTGTTGTTTTGTTGTTTTGTTGTTTGTTGTTCGTTTGGTTTCGGTACAGAAACAATCCTCTCGGAAAATGAATCCTGACAACTCCAAACTTCTGCTGTCTGTCACTGTCAAAGGATCGGATATCGTGAGTGATGGCTGGTACAGTGTTTGTGTTTTTGGGTTTTTTGTTTGTTTGTTGTCGTTGTTGTTGTTGCGGTGGTCGCTTTTTGTTGTTTGTTGTTGTGGTGGCTTTTTTGTTTGTTTGTTGTTGTGGTGGTGTAGTTTGTTGTTGTTGTGGCTTTTGGTGTTTGTCTTTTGTTGTTGTTGCTGTTGTTGTTTTATTGTTGTTGTGGCTTTTGGTGTTGTTTGTTGTTGTGGCTTTTTGGTGTTTGTTGTTGTTGTGGCTTTTTTCTTGTTTGTTGCTGCTATCTGTCACTGTCAAAGGATCGGATATCGTGAGTGGTGGCTGGTACAGTGTTTGGTTGTTTGGTTTTGTTGTTGTTGTTTGTTGTTGTTGTTTGTTGTTGTTGTTTGTTGTTGTTGTTTGTTGTTGTTGTGGTGGTGTAGTTTGTTGTTTGTTGTTGTGGCTTTTTTGTTTGTTTGTTGTTGTGGTGGTGTAGTTCGTTGTTGTTGTGGCTTTTTTGTTGTTTGTTGTTGTGGCTTTTTTGTTTGTTGTTGTGGATTTTTTGTCGTTGTTTGTTGTTGTTGTGGCTTTTTGTTGTTGCTGTTGTGGCTTTTTGTTGTTGTTGTTGTGGCTTTTTGTTGTTTGTTGCTGTGGCTTTTTCTTGTTTGTGGTTGATGTCTGTCACTGTCAAAGGAACAGATTTCGTGAGTGATGGTTGTACAGTATTTGGTTTTGTTGTTGTTGTTTGTTGTTGTTTGTTGTTGTTGTTTGTTGTTTTTTGTTGTTGTTGTTGCTTGTTGTTGCTTGTTGTTGTTTGTTGTTGTTGTTTGTTGTTGTTTGTTGTTGTTGCTTGTTGTTGTTTGTTGTTGTTTATTGTTGTTTGTTGTTGTTTGTTTCGGATGGATTGCATTTTCTTTCCAGATTTCTCTGTTCAGTGAGATAACAGAGCGTTTGATCTGAATTTGGGATTGCATGTTCTTCCAGATTTCTCTGTTCGGTTAGATAACAGAGCGTTTGAACAAAATTTGGGATTGCATGTTCTTCCAGATTTCTCTTGTTCTTTGAGATAACAAAGCGTTTCATGGAACTGAATTTGGGATTGCATTTTCTTCCAGATTTCCTTGTTCTGTGAGATAACAGAGCGTTCGATCCGAACTGAAATTTGGGGATTGCATGGTCTTCCAGATTTCCTTGTTCTGTAAGATAACAGAGCGTTCGATCTGAACTGAATTGGGAAGGACGGTGGCAGGATGGTTAAGACGTTCGCCTGCCAACAAGTAAACCGTGAGATTCTGGGTTCGATTCCCAGCCTCGCCCTATCTTCCCAGTTTGCGTTCGGTCGAACTGAAATTTGGGGGATTGCATGGGGACGGGATAGCTCAGTGGTCGGAGCACTCGCTTTCCCCCAGCCAAGTTAAGCAGCGTCGAGCGTGGTTACCAGTTGGATGGGTGACCGTTTGCGCGCCTTGGCTTCAGTACAGTTCCCCCAGTTGTAAATGGGTACCTGCCCTCTTTAGGGGTCAGGGAAGGTAAAGCAGCAGTGAGGGAGAGGAGATGGGCGCCACCGCCCTCAATATGCTGGCCCTAGAGAAGTGAGGTCTCTGACGCCTCGCTCCCCTACGACCACATAGGTTATGGGACTCCTTTACCTTTACCTATGGTCTTCCAGATGGTGTACACAGACTTCGGACTGGAGGTGGTGTGGGATGGGGACAATGAGGTCACCGTGTATGCCCCCGCCAGCTTCAGCGGCCGGACGTGTGGTCTGTGCGGCAACTTCAACAAGAAGCCAGCAGACGACTGGCAGATTGGCCCCGCCTGTCCGAAAAGCGCCGGACAAACGGTAATGATTGTTGTTGTTGTTGTAGTGGTAGTGGTGGTGGTGGTGGTGGTGGTAGTGGTGGTGGTAGTGGTGGTGATGGTGGTGGTGGATGGTGATGATTGTGATAGTGGTGATGATGGTGTTGATTTTCATGATGATGGTGATGATCATGATTTTGGTGATGGTGATTTTGGTGATGATGATGATTTTTATGATGATAAAATAATAGTAATGATGATGATGATGATGATGATGAAGATGATGATAGTAGTAGTAGTAGTAGTAGTAGTAGTAGTAGTAATAGTAGTGGTAGTGGTAGTGGTAGTAGTAGTAGGAGGAGTAGTAGTAGGAAGAGGAGGAGGAGTAGGAGTAGGAGGAAGAGTAGTAGTAGTAGTAGTAGTAGTAGTGGTAGTAGTAATAGTAGAAGAAGGAGTAGGAGTGGTAGTAGAAGTAGTAGTAGTAGTAGTAGTAGTAGTAGTAGTAGTAGAAGTAGTAGTAGTAGTAGTGGTGATAATAATAATGATGATGATGGTGGTGGATGGTGATAATGATGACGGTGATGATGATGATGGT
>CM054162.1:25150688-25170688 GCA_028751875.1 Rapana venosa
GCGTTAACCACAGCGCCCATGGCGGCTAGTGAAAAAAAAACAACCAAGCAAATTATCACAATTGAAACCCCAAAAAAAGATGAACACACACGAACTAAAATATTGACCCTCCCCATCCCCCCACTCCCCCCACCCCCACCCCCCAACCCCCACAACCTCTTACCCCCCACCTCAAACCTCCTCCAGACTTGCCTGAAGAAAATGCCGAGGAAGGATTTCGTGGGGTTCAACGTCTCCTGCGAGTATGACTTGTGCCATTCTGACAACATCAGGCGCGTGCTGTGTGCTTTTGGGCCCAAAAACAGTCCCCTACTGCTCGGAGCTCCTGATGAAGTTTCGCCTGGGAAGAAAGATGGATGTGTAAAGGTGAGAAGGGGAGGGGAGAGGAGGGAAGGAGAGGAGGGGGGGAGAGAGAAGGAAGAGGAGAGGGGGGGAGGAGAAGGAGGAGAGAGGGAGAGGGGGGGAGAAGGGGGGGGAGGGGGGGAGGAGAGAGAGGGGGTAGGGAAAGGGGGGAGAGAAAAGGGGGGGGAGAAGGGAGAGAGAGAGAAGGGAGAGAGAGGAGGGGGGGGGGGGGGGGGGGGAGGGGAAGCGAAGGGGAGGGGAGAGGGGAGAGAGAGGGGAGAGGGGGGGAGAGAAGGAGACAATGACAAATTCCCTTTTTTAAAAAATTCTTTTTTTCGAGGTAATGAATTTTGCACCCCTGTGCTTTTAAACGTCCCGTCCCCGCCCTTTAAGGGGATATTGATAAAAAAATAAAATAAAGCCCATAGCAATACACTTACCCGTTTACGGAAAAAATATCTACACAAAAAACCCCCCAAAAATCACCGAGGGAGAGGAGGGGGGAAAAAAAAAAAATAGCAAAAGTAGAAAGAAAGCAGAAAGAGAGAATGAGAGAGAGAGAGGGGGAGGAGAGAGAGGAGAATGAGGGGAGAGAGTTTAGAGAGAGAGAAGGAGAAGAGAGAAGGAGAGAAGAGAGAAGGAAACCAGAGAGAGAAAAGGAGATAGAGAGGGAAAGGGGGAGGTAGGGGAGAGAGGAGAGAGGAAGGAAAAGAGAGAGAGGAGAGAAGGGGAGAGAGAGAGTTTAGAGAGGAAAAAAGGGGAAAGAGGGAAAGGGAGAGAGAAAAGAAGGAGACCAGGAGAGATGAGAGAAGGAGAGAGTGAGAGAGAGAGAGGAGGGGGAGAGAGAGAGAGAAAAGGGAGGGAGAGGGGAGAGAGAAGAGGAGAGGATGAGGGGAGAGAGAGAGAGGGGAGGAGAGAGAAAAAGGGGGGAGAGGAGAGAGAAGAGAGAGGGGGAAAGGGGAAAGGAGAAGGGGAGGAGAGGAAAAAAAGAAAAAAGAGGGGAGAGCTGGAGAGAGAGAGAGAGAGAGAGGAGGGGAAAGAGAGAGAGAAAGAAAATGAGAGAAGAAAGGGGGAGAGGTGAGAGGGGAGGGGAAGAGGGAGAGAAAGAGGGGGAGAAAGAGAGAGAAAAGAAAAGGGGGGGAGAGAGAGAGAGAGAGAGAGGAGGAGGGGAGAGAAAAGGGGAAAGAGAGAGGAAGAAAGAGAGAGAGAGAGAGGAGAGAGAGGAGGAAAAGAGAGATGAAAGAGGGAATGAAGAGGGGAGAGAGGGAAGAGAGAGAGAAGGAGAGAGAAGGAAGAGAGAGGAGAGAGGAGAGAGAAAGGGGGAGAGAGGAGGAAAAGGGAGAGAGAGAGAGGAGAAAAGAGAGGGGAGGGGGAAAAGGGGGAGAGAGGGGAGGGGAAAAGAGAGAGAAGGGAGAAGAAGGGGAGGGAAAGAGAGAGAGAGAGAGAGGAGAGGGAAAGAGAGAGGAGAGAGCGAGAGAGGAGAGAGAGGGAAGGGGGAGAGAAGGAGAGAGAGAGAGAGGGGGAGAGAGAGAAAGGGAAGAGAGGAGAGAGAGAAGGGAGAGGAAAAGGGGAGGAGAGGAGTGGGAAGGCGAGAGAAGAAGGGGAGAGAGAGAGAGAAAGGGGGGGAGAGAGAGAGAGGGGAGAAGGAGGGAGGGAGAAAAAGATGAGAGAAGGGAAGGGGAGGAGAAGGAAAAAGGGGAGAGAAGGAGAGAGAGAAGAGAAGGAGAGAGAGGAGAGAGAAAAAGGGGAGAGAAGGAAGAAGAGAGAGAGGAGAGGAGAAAGAGGGGAGGAGAGAGAGAGAGAGAGAGAGAGAGAGGAAAGGGGAAAAGGGGGAGAGAGAGAGGAGGAGAAGGAGAGGAGAGAGAGAGGAAGAGGGGAAAAGAGACCGGGCCCAGAGGAGAGGAGGAGAGAAAAGGGGGGAGGAAGAATGGAGAGAGAGAGGAGAAGGGGAGGGGAGGGGAGAGAGGGGAAGGGGGAGAGAGAGAGAGAGGGGAGAGGAGGAGAGGGGAGAGAGAGAGCGAAGGAAAGGGGAAAAGGGGATGGAGAGGGGAGAGGGGAAGGGAAGGAGGAAGGGAGAGAGAGAAGAGAGCGGGAGAGAGAGAGAGAGGAGAGCGGAAGAGGAGGAGAGAGGATAGGAGGAGAGGGGGGAAGAGAGAGAGAGAGGAGGGAAGAGGAGAGGGAGGAAAGGGGAGAGGAAGAAGGGAGAGGGGAGAGAGGAGAAGAGGAGAGGAGAGAGAGAAGATTAGAGAGGGGGAAGGAGAGGAGAGAAAAAAGAGAGAAGGAAGGAGAGAGGGGGGAAAGAGAGAGAGAAGGAGCGAAAAGGTGGGGAAAGGGAGGAAAAGGAGAGAGAGGTGCCCAGAAGAGAGGAGGAGAATGAGAGGAGAAGGGGGGAGCGGAAGAGGAGAGGGAGAGAGGAGGGTGGGAGGGGGCGGAGAGAGGAGAGGAAAAGGAGAGAGAGAGAGAAGGGGAGAGAGAGGATGAGCGGAGGAGAAGAAGGAGAGGAGAGAGCGAGGGGAGAGAAGAAAGCGGGAAAAAGGGGGAGAAGGAGAGGGGGAGGAGAGAGAGAAAAGAGAGAGAGGGAGGGAGGGAGGAGAAAGGAGAGAAGGGGTAGAGAGGAGAGGAGCGAGAGAGAGGAGGGGGGAAGGAGGGGGAAAAGAGAAGGGGAGAGGGGAAAATTTGGAAGGGGAGAGAGGAGGAGAGGGGAGAGAGAGAGAGAAAAAAAGAGAGAGAAGGAAGGAGGGGGAGAGAGAGGGGGAAGAGAAGAAGAGAGAGGGGGAGAGAGAGAGGGGAAAAGAGAAGGAGAGAGAAGAAAAGGGGGAGAAGGAAGGGGGAGGGAGAGAGAGAGAGAGAGAGAGGGAGGAGAGAGGGAAATGAGAAGAGAGAGAGAGAGAGAGAGGAGAGAGGAGAGGAAAAGAGAGAAGGGGAGGAAAAGAGAGAGGAGAGAGGGAGGGAAGAAGAGAGAAAAGAGAGAGAAGAGAGAGAGAAGAGAAGAGCGAAGGGGAAAAGAGAGAGAAAGAGAAGAGAGAGAGGTTAGAGGAGAGGAGAAGGGGAAAGGAGAATGGGGGAGAGAGGGAGGGAGAGAGAGAGCGAAAGGAACCCCCCCCCCCGAAAAAGGAAAAACAAGAGAGGAGGGGGGAATGGAGAGGGGGGGGAGGAGAGAGAGAGAGAGAATGAGAGAAGAGAGAGAGATGGAGGGGGGAGAGGGGAGAGGGGAAAAAAGAGGAAAGAAGGAAAAGGAGAGAAAGAGAGGAGAGAAGGGGTGGAGGAGAGAGAGAGAGAGAGAGAGAGAGAGAAGAGAATGGGAGGGGAGAGAGAGAGAGAGGGGGAGGGAGAGGGAGAGACGGAGAAAAGGAAAAGAGGGAAAAGAAAAATGAGAGGAGAGAGAGGAGAGAGAAAGGGGGAGAGGGGAGGAAGGGGGAGAGAGAGGGGGAGAGGAGAGAGAAGAGAGGGGAGGAGGAGAGGGGAATGGTGAGAGAGAGAGAGAGGGGAGAGAAAGAGAGAGAGGGAAAGGGGAGATGAGAGAGAAGGAGAGAGAGAGGGGAGAGGAGAGAGGAAGAGGAGGAGAAGAGAGGGGAGGAAAAGAGAGGGGAGAGGGGGAGATGGAGAGAAGAGAGAGAGAGAGGGAGAGAGAGAAAAGAGAAGAAGGGGAGAGAGAGGGGAAAGGGGTGAGAGAGAGAGAGAGGAAAAAAGAGAGAAAAGAGAGGAGGGAGAGGAGAGAAAGGGAGGAAGAGAGGGGAGGGATTAGAGGGAGGGGAGAGAGAGAGAGAGGGAGAGAGAGGGGAGAGAGAGAGAATTTAGAAAAAGGGGAGAGGGAGAGAGAGAGGAGAAGGGGGAGGGGGGAGGGAGAGAGAGAGAGAAGGAGGGGACGAGAGAGAGAATGAGAGAGAGAGGAGAGAGGAGGGAGAGAGTGGGAGGAGAAAAGAGAGAGAGAGAGAAAGAGGAAGAGAGAGGGGGAGAGAGAGAGAGGAAGGGCAAAAGAAGAGAGAGAGGGGAGGAGAGAAAAGAAGGGGGAGGGGAGGGAGAGGAGAAGAGAGGAAAGAGGGAGGGGAGGAAGGGGGAAGGGGAGGAGAGAAGGGGGGAGAAACGAGAAAAGAGGAGAGAGAGAGAGAGGAGAGAGGGAGAGGAGAGAGGAAAAAGGAGGGGAAAAAGAGAAGGGCCGGGGGAGGAAGGGGAGAGAGAAGGGGGAGAGAGAGAAGAGAGAGAGGAAGGAGAGAAGGGGAGTGAGAAGGAAAAAGAAAAAGGGGAAAAAGGGGGAGAAAAAGGAGGAGAGGCGAGAGAAGGGGAGAATTTAGAGAGGGGGAGAGGAGAGGAGAGAGGGGAGAAGAGGAAAGGAGAGAGAGAGAGAGGAGAGGAGAAAAAAGAAAAGAGAAGGGGGAGGAAAAAGGGGAAAAGGGGAGAAGGAGAAAGGGGAGAGGGGGGAGAGATGAGAGAGAGAAAAAGGGGAGAGGAAAAGAATGGGGGGAGAGGGGGAGGAGAGAGGAGAGAGAGAGAGAGAGAGGGGGAGGGAGGAGAGAGAGAGGAGAGAGAGGGAAAAAGGGGGAGAGAGAGAGGAAGGGGGAAGGGGGAGAGGGGAGAGGGGGAAAAGAGGGGAGAAGAGAGAGAGAAGAGAGGGGGGAGGGGAGGAAGGGGAGAGAGAGAGAGAGAGGGGGAAAGAAGGAGAGGAGAGAGAGAGAGGAGAGAGAGGGGGAAGGGGGAGAGAGAGAGAGAGAGAGGGAGGAGAGAAGAGGAGAGGGAGAGAGAGAGAGTTAAAAGAGAGAAAGGGGAAAGAGGAGAAGGAGAAAAGAGAGAGAAAGAGAGAGAAGAATGGGGAGGGAGGGGAATGGAGGGGAGGGGAGAATGAAGGGGAAAAGAGATGAGGAGAGAAAAGGAGAAGAGAGAAGGAAGGAGGGGAAGGAGAAACAGAAGGAGAGAAGAGAGAAAAGAAGAAGGCGAGAGGAGGAGAGAGAAAGGAGAGAGGGGAGAGAGAAGGGGGAAAGGAAGGGGAGAGAGAGAAGAGGAAGAGGGGGGGGAAAAAAGGGAAAAGGAGAAAAGAGAAGAGGGGGAAAGAGAAAGGGGGAAAAGGGGAAAAGAAAGAGGAAAGAAAGGGGAAAGAAAGGAAGAAAGAAAAAGGGGGAAAAAGAAGAAGAAGAAGAGGGGGGGGGAGAGGGGGAAAAGAGAAAGAAGAAAAAGAAAAGAAAGAGAGAAGGAGAGGAGAAGAGAAAGGGGAAAGAGAGAGAAGAGAGGGGGAAAAGGATTTGGAGGAGGAGAGAGAGAAGGGGAGATGAGAGGAGAGAGAGAGGGGGAGGGGGAGAGAGAGAAAAGGGGAGAGAGAGCGAAAAAGAAAAAAAAGAGAGAGAGGGAGAGGGAGAGGGGGGAGAGGGGGGGAGAGAGAGAGGAAAGGGGAGAGAGAGGAGAGGAGGGGAGAGGGAGAGAGGGAGAGGGGCGAGGGGTGGGAAAAGAGAGAGGGGGGGAAAATGGAGAGGGGAGAGGGGAGAGGGAGAGGGGTGAGAAGAGGGGAATGGAGAGAGAGAGGAGAGGGAGAGGGAGAAGAGAGAGAGAGAGAGGGGAGAGAGGGGAGAGAGGGAGAAAATGGAGAAGAGAGAGAGAGAGAGAGGGAGAGAGAGAGAGAGAGGAGAGAGAGAAAAACGAGAGAGGAGAGAAAAGGAGGAGAGAAAGGGAAAAAGAGAGAAAGGGGAAGTGGGGGAGAGAGGGGAGAGAAAGGGGAGAGAGGGAAGAGAAGGGAGAGAGAGAGGAATAGAGAGAGAGAGAGAGAGGAGGAGGAGAGAGAAGAGAGAGAGAGAGAGAGAGGAGAGAGAAGGGGGGGAAAAGAGAGAGAGAGGGGAGAGAGGAGAGAAAAAAAAAGGGGAAAGGGGAGAGAGGAGGAGGAGATTTAGAGAGAGAGAGAGGAGGAGGAGAGAGGAGAGGGGGAGGGAGGAAAGGGAGGAGAGAAGAGGGAGAGAGAGAAGAGAGGGGAAAAAAGAAAGGGGAGAAGAGGGAGGGGGAGGGGGAGGGAGAGGGAGAGAGGGGGAGAGAGAAAGAAGAGAGGAGAGAGAGAGGGAGGAGAGGTGAGGGGAGGAGAGAGAGGAGGGAGGAAAGGGGAGAGAGAGAGAAGAGGAGAGAAGGGGAGGGAGAGGGAGAGAGGGGGAGAAGGGGAAGAGAGAGGAAAGAGAGGGGAGAGAGAAGATAGAGGGGAAGAGAGAGGGAGGTGAGAGAGAGGAAAAAAGAAGAGAGAAGGGGGAGAGGAAAAAGAAAAAGAGAGAGAGATGAGGAAGAGGGTTTAGGGGGGGGAAAAAGGGGAGAAAAAGGGAGAGAAGAGGGAGAGGGAAAGAAGAGGGGAGAGAGGAAGAGAGAGAGAAAAGAGAAGAGAGAGGAGGAGAGAAAAAGGGGGGAGAAAGGGGGGAAAAGGGGGGAGAAAGGGGGAAAAAGGGGAGAAGGGAAAGGGTAGGGAGAAAAGGGGAGAGGAGGGAGGAGAGAAGGGGAGAGGAGAGAGAAAAGAGAGGGAATGGGAGAGAGAGAGAAGGGGGGAAAAAAGGGGGGAGAGGAGAGGAGGGGAGGAGAGAAGAAGAGAGAGAGTGAAGGGAGGCGGGAAGGAAAAGGGCTGAGACGGAGAAGAGAAGGAGAGAGGGGAAAAAAGGGGAGAGAAAGAATGAAAATTTTATTTAAGGGGGAAAGAAAAGGAATGGAAATATAGAAGGGAAAAAATAAAGGGGAAAAATAAAAAAAAAAAAAGGAACGAAAAGACAAATAAGGAAGGAATTTAAAGATGGAAGAAAGAAATAGGAAAACAAAAGATAAAAAATAGTGGAGAAAAAAAGGGGAAAAAAAAAAGGAAAAAAAAGGGAAAAAAAAAAATTAGGAAAAAAAAAAAAATTAAACAAAAAAAAACAAAAATTAAGATAAAAAATTTTAAAAAGGGAGAGAGAGGGAGAGGGGAGAGGGGGGAGGGAAAGGGGAGAAGAGAAAGGAAAAGAGAGGGAGGAGGAAGGAGAGAGAAGAGAAGAGAGAAGGGAGAAAGAGAGGGAGAGAGAGAAAAGAAAAGGGGATTTGGGGAGAGAAGGAGGGGTGGAGGGGGGGGGGGGGGGAAGGGGGGGGAGGGGGGGGAGGGCGGGGTGGGGGGAGGGGGGGGTTTGGGGAGGGTGGGGGGGGTGAGGGAGGGGAAAGGGGGGGGGGGAAAATTTTTTGGGGGGGGGGGGTTTTGGGAGGAGGGTTGAGGGGGGGGGGGGGGGGGGGGTTTGGGGGGTTGGGGGAGGGGCCCGGGAGGGGAGGAGGGGAATTAAAAAAAGGAGCGAAAGGAGGGAAAAAAAAAATAAAAGGGGAAAAAAAAAAAAGAAAAAAAGAACAAAACAAAAAAAAAAAAAAAAAAAAAAAAAAAAAAAGAAGAAATTTTAAAAAAAAAAAACCCCAAAAAAACCCCCCCCAAAAAAAAAAACAAAGAATAAAAACCAAAAAAAGCCAGAAAACCATAAAAACAAAAACACAAGGGGAAAAACATCCAATACAAACACCAAAACAACACCCACCCAAAACCACCCCCCCAAAAAATAATAAAATAAAAATAAAAAACTAATTAATTCTAATTGCGTTTTTGGGAAAAACCAAACAAACGCTCTTAACCAACCACCAAAGTTAGCACGCAAGAAAAGAAAATAGGTTTTAAACAAAGAAACAAACATTTTTGGCTTGCCGGGAAAAATTTATGTAAAATTAATTTTAAATTTTTTTCCCAAAAACCACAACAACCACAAAATTAGGGGGGTTTTTCTTCTTCTTCTTCTTCTTCTTCTTTCCAATTTTAATTCTTTTCTTCTTATAAAAAATCTGGAAATTTTCCCCCTAATTAAAAGGGAGGGGAAAAGTGGGGGGGGGGGGAGGAGAAAAGTTTTTCCCCCTGAATGGGATTTTTTAGGGAGGGAGGGAGGAGGGGAGGAGCGGGGCCCCAAATAGGGCCCGGGGAAGGAGGCGGGGGGGAAAGAGAGGGAAGGGAAACAAAACCAAAGGAAAGGGGAAAAAGGAAAGGAGCCCCTTGGGATGGGTGGGGGGAGGTTGGGAAATTTTTGGGGGTTTGGAGGGCGGGATTTTTGGGTGTTTTTTGGCCGGGGGGGGGGTTTGGGGGGGTGAATGGGGGGGGGGGCGGTTTGGGAAAGGGGGGTTTTTTGGTAAGTGAGTGTTTGGGGGGGGGGGGGAAGGGGGGTGGTGGTGGGGGTTTGGGGGTTTTAGGAAAATGTGTTTTAAGGGAAATAAGTTTACGGTTTGGGTCTTGTGCAAAAAACCCTTGCCCCCCAAAAGAAAAACCGCCCCCCCAAAAACCCAACCCACCCCAAAAAAACCCCCCCAAAATTTCCTTCGTTTAAAATTTCATCCCCTCCTCCCCTAATCCCCCCCCCCCCCCTTTGGGGGGCCCCCCCCTTTTTGGGGGAGGGGGGTGTTTTTTTTGGTGTTGTTTTTGGGGGGGGGGGTTTTCTTTTGGTGTGTGTGGGGAGGGGGGTTTTGTAATGGGAAATGTTGGTGGGGGTTTGGGGTTGGGTTTTGAAAATTTAAGTGTTTGGGGGAAATTTGGGAATGTTTGTTAATTTTTTTGGGGTTTTTTTTTGGGGGGAAAAAAGGGTTTGTGTTTGTGTTGTTGTTTTGTGGTTTTTTTTTTTTTTTAAATTTTTTTTTTGGGTTTTTGAATTTTTTTTTTTTGGGGGGGGTAGGTGTGGGTTTGGCCCCGTTTGTTGGGGGTTGGGTTGGGTGGTTAAAATGGGTTTTGGGTGAGGGGTTTTGGGGTTTTTTGGGGTTGGGGGAAGTTTGGGGTTTTTGGGGGTTTGGGGGGTTTGGCCCCCCCTTTGGGTGGGGGGTGGGGGGGGGTGGGTGGGGTTCTTGTTTTGGTGGGGGTGGGTTGGGGTTTTGGGTTGGGGGATGGTTTTTTTGGGTTTTTTTATTTGGTTTGGGGTTGGGGGTTTGGGGGTTGGTGTTAGGGGGGGGGTTTGGGTTTTTTGGGGGGATTTGGGGCTCAGTACAGCCCCCAGTTTCCCCGCTGAAAAAGGGTATTGCCCTCTTTAGGGTAGGGAGGAGCGCGAGGGGGAGATGGGCCCCACCGGGTAATATGGGGCCCCTGGAAAAGTGAGGTTTTGTGTGGCCGCTCCTAAAACGCCCGAAGGTTATGGGAACATTAAACTTTTTTTCATGGTAAAGGATAAGGAAAGGAGTCCCTAACGTAAAAGGTCGTAGGGGAGCGAGGCATCAGAGACCATCTTTTAGGGCCAGCATATTGAGGGCGGCGCCCATCTCCTCTCCTCGTGCTTTACCTTCCCTGACCTAAAGAGGGCAGGTACCCATTTACAGTGGGTGAACTGAGGGGGAACTGTACTGGAAGCCAAGGCGCGCAACGGTACACCATCCATTGGTAACCACGCTCGACGCTGCTTAATGGCGGGGGGGAAAGCGAGTGCTCCGACCAACGGCTATCCGTTCATGGTTCCATCAGAAAGTGAAAATTTTTATAACTTGGACTGATGTTGATCGGGTTTTGGTGTGTGCTTGTGCAGAGAAATCTTGCAATGATCGCTGTGTCAGAAACCAACGCGCAGTGCGTGAGAGGGGGAGTGTGTGTGCAAAATGGGTTCGTTGAGATTTTCATCAGTGCGTCGGTGAGTATTCGTTGTGTGTGTGTTGGGGGGGGGTGGGGGGGGGGGGGTGGTGGGGGGAGGGCGGTGTTGTTGTGTTTTGTGGTGGTGTGTGTGTGTGGGGGGGGGGGGGGTGTTGTGCGTGTGTGTGTGTGTGTGGGGAGGGGGTTGTTGTATGTGTGGTGGGGGTTGTTGGTGTGTGTGTGTGGTGTGGTGTGGTTTTGGGGTATGAATGTGTGGTGTGTTTTGGTGTGGTGTGGGTGTGTGGTGTGTGTGGGTGTTGTGTGTGGTGTGGTGGGTGTGTGGTGTGTTTTGTTTTGTGTGTGTGGTGTGTTTGTGTGTGTGTGTTTTGGGGGTGGTGTGTGTGTGTGGGTGGGTTGTTTGTGATGTGGTGTGGTGTGTGTTTGTGGTGTGGTGTGGAATGGTGTGTGTGGTGTGTGTGTATGTGTGTGGTGTGTGTGTTTGTGTGGTGGTTGTGTTCTGTGTGTGTGTGGTGTGGTGTGGGTGTGTGTGGTGTAGTGTGTGTGGTGTGTGGTGTAGTGGTGTGGTGTGTGGTGTAGTGTGTGTTGTGTGGTGTGGTGTGTGTGTGTGTGGTTGGGTGTGTGTGTGTGTGTGTGGTGTGTGTGTTGGGGGGGGTGGGTGGGTGTGTGTGTGTTGTGTGTGTGTGGTGTGTGTGTGGTGTGGTGGGGGTGGGTGTATGGTGTGGTGTGTTGGTGTGTGTGTGTTGATGTGTGGTGTGTGTGGTTGGTGTGTGTGGTTGTGGTGTGGTGTGATGTGGTGTGTGTGTGTGTTGTGTGTGTGTGTGTGGGTGTTGTGTTGTGTTGTGGTGTGTGGTGTGTGTGTGGTGTTGGGGGTGTGTGGTGTGGTTTTTGGTGTGTTGGGATGTGTGTGTGTGTGTGATGGTGGTTTTTGTGTGGTTGGGTGTGTGTGTGTGTGTGTGGTGTGGTGTGTTGTGGTGTGATGTGGTGTGTGTGTGTGGTGTGGTGTGGGTGGTGTGTGTGTGTGGTGTGTGTGTGTTTTGTGGTTGTGTGTGTGTGTGTGGTGTGGTGGTGGTGTGTGAGTGTATGTTCTGTGTGTGGGGTGTGTGTGTGTGTGTGGTGATGGTGAGGTATGGTTGTGGTGTGTGTGTATGTTCTGTGTGTGTGTGTGGTTTGTTGGTTTTGTGGGGTTGTTGTTTTGGGTGTGGAGTGTGTGTGCGTTTGTTTTGTTTGGAAAATGTGGTGTGTGTGTGGTTGTGGTGTGGTGAGGTGTGTGGGTGAGTTCTGTTTTTGCCTATCCTTGTTGTCTGCCCCTCTGTCTCTTCCCCTCTCTCTCTCCCCTGTGTGTGTGTGTGTGGTGTGTGTGTGTGTGTGTGTGTGTGGTGTGTGTTTTGCGTTGTGTTGTGTGGTATTTGGGTGTGTGTGAGGGTATTTTCTTTGGTTTGTGGTGTTTTGGTGTGGTGTGTTTTTGCGTTGGTTCCGTGTGTGTGTATGTTGTGTGTTTTTATGTTATGGGTGTGTGGTGCGTGGGGTGGTGGTGTGGTGGTGTGTGTTGTGTGTGTTTTCTTTGTGTTGTGCGTGTTTTTTGTGTGTGAGTGTTTTTTTGCGTTGGGGGTTGCGTTTGTGTATTTTGTTGTTTTGTAGTGTAGTGTGTGTGCATGCGTGGTTTGTGCGTTGTGTGTGTGTGTGTGTGTGTGTGTGTGTTTTGGGTGTGTTGTGCGTGCGCGAAAACCCCATTGAGGTTGTATCTTTGTAATGGTTAGCATCTGTGTTAGACTCTGTTTATTTGATGTGAATAAAGAAAAATTTTGGTAATAAAGAAAAATTGAGTGTAATTAAAAAAAATTTGGACTGTGTAATAAATAAAAACTGGACTTTTTTAATAATGATAATTGGATGTGTAATAACAATAAGGGGACGTGTAAAAAACAATACTGGAAAATAATTGGATGTGTAAAAAAACTAACTGGAATGTTAATTAAAAAAAAAATGGATGTGAAATAAAAATATTGGATTGTGTAAATAAAAAAATAAGGGAAGTGAAAACAAACAATAATTGAACTGTTAACAAACAATATTGGACTGGAAATTAAAAAATTGGAATTGTAATAAACAAAAATTAGATGTGTAATAAATAAAAAATTGGGACTGTGTAACAAACAATAATTGGATGGAAATTAATAATTGGCAGTTAAAAAACAATATTTGGTGTGTAAATTAAAATTGGACGTTTAAAAAACAATAGTTGGATGGAAATTAAAAATTGGCATTAAAAAACAAAAATTAGATGTGAAAAAATAATAATTGGACTGTTTTAAAAAAACAATAATTGGACTGTGTAACAAAAATATTGGATGTGTAAAAAACAAAAACGGGAATGTGTAATTAAAAAATAACTGGATGTGTAAAAAACCCAATAATTGGATTGTGGATAAAAAATAATTGGAAGTGTAACAAAAAATAATTGAACTGTGTAAAACAAAAATTGGACTGGTAATTAATAATTGGACATTGTAATAAAAAAAATTTAGATGTGTAAAAAAATAAAAATTGGGGGCTTTTGTAACAAACAAAATTTGGGCTGTGAATTAATTTGGAAAAGTGTAATAAAAAATAGTTGGATGTGTAATTAAAAATTGGGAAAGTGTAATAAACAAAAATTAGACTGTTAACAAAATAAAAATTGGCTGGTAATAAACAAAAATTGGACTTGAAACAAACAAAAATTGGACTGGA
The DNA here is from genome assembly GCA_028751875.1 of Rapana venosa. NCBI lineage: Eukaryota > Metazoa > Mollusca > Gastropoda > Neogastropoda > Muricidae > Rapana > Rapana venosa. The sequence goes on from CM054162.1 coordinate 25,163,329, forward strand.
AAACAAAAAATAATTGGACTGTGAAAGTAAAAATTGAACGTGAATAAACAATAAATTGGGTGAAATAAAACGACAATTGGACCTTTAAATAAACAATAATTGGGCTTTTTAACAAACAATAATTGGCAGGTAACAAACAATAATTTGGAAAAATGTAACAAAAAAATTTGGGGACAAGTAAAAAACATTTTGGCGTTTTAAAAAACTTTATTGGGGAAATGTAACAACTAATTGGAAGGTAACAAAAATATTGGACAATGTAACAAAAAATAATTGGCAATGTAACGAACAAAAATTGGACTGTGTAACAAACAATAATTGGATGTTAATTAAAAATTGGACATTGTAAAAAAACAAAAAATTTGAAAAGTAACAAACAATAATTGGACAATGTAACAAACAATAATTGGAAAATGTAACAAAAAATAATTGGAAATGTAACAAAAAAATAAGGACTGTGTAACAACAAAATTTGGGGACTGTGTAAAAAGAAAATAATTGGACTGTGAAATTTAATATTGGACAGTGTAATAAACAAAAATTGGAGTGAAAATAAAATAATTAAGCCGTTAATAAACACAAATTTGGGAAAGTGAAAAACAAAAATTGGACTGTGGTAATGAACAAAAAATTGGAATGTGTAAAAAAATAATAATTCGATGTGAAATAAACAAAAATTTGACTGGTAATAAACAAGATTGGATTGTATGAAAAAATTTTTGGATGGTAAAAAAAAAAAATTTGGACTGTGTAAAAAACAATAATTTGGACTGTGTAACAAACAAAAATTGGATGTGTAAAAAAAAATTTTGGACTGTGTAACAAAGAATAATTGGAATTGAAAACCAATAATTGGACAGTGAAAAGAACAATAAGGGACTGTGTAATAAACAGTAATTGGATGTGAAATAAACAAAAATTTGGACTGTGTAACAAAATAATTGGACAGTGTAAAAAAATAATTGGATGTTAACAAAAACAATTGGACTGGCATTAAACAAAAATTTGGACCGTGTAACAACAAAAATTTGGAGTTAACAAAAAATAATTGGATGTGAAAAACAATAATTGGCTGGTAAAAACAATAATTGGATGTGTAATAAAACAAAAATTTAAAAAGGTGAAACAAACAATAATTTGACAATGTACCAAAAAAAATTGGACAGGTAAAAATTTCAATAATTGGATGTGTATGAACAAAAATTTGGGACTGTTAATAAAAAATATTGGATGGTAAAAAAATAATTGGACGTGTAAAGAAAATAATTGGACGTGTAATAAAAAAAATTTGGACAGTGTAACAAATAAAATTGGAGGGTTTAAAACAATAATTAGACGTAAAGAACAATACTGGGATGTGAAATAGATAATCATTGGGTGTGTAATAAACAAAAATTGGCAGTGTATCAAAAATAATTGGACAGGTAAAAACAAGTTAAAAGTGTAATAGCAATAATTGGACTGTGTAACAAACAAAAATTGGATGTGTAACAACATAATTGGACGTGTAATAAAACAATAATTGGGACTGTGAAATAAAAAAAAATTTAGAGTGTAATAAAAAACAAGGGGATTTTAAATAAACAATAATTGGATGTACTAAAAAATAATTGGAGTGTAAAAAAAATTAATTAGATGTGTAAAAAATAAAATTGGACTGTGCAATAAAAAATAATGGATGGTAATAAATAATAATTGGGTGTGTAAAAAACAATAATTAGGTGTAATAAATAAGGGGAGGGGATAGCTCAGTGGTCGGAGCATCGTTCCCCCCACCCCAATTTAAAGCAGGTCGGGGGGGGTTTTAACCACTTGGATGGGTGACTTTTGCGCGCTTGGGTTCAGTCATTTTCCCCCCAGTTCCCCCAGCTGTAAAGGGTATGCCTCTTTAGGGTCAGGGAAGGTAAAGCACGAGGGAGGGGATGGGCCCGCCCAAAATGTGGGCCCTAGAAAATGAGGGTTTGACGCCCCCCCTACGACTTTTAGGTTAAGGGCTCCTTTACCTTTTTCTTAATAAAAAAATAATTGGGCTGTGCAAAAAAACAATAATTGGATTGAAAAAAAAATAAAGGGCGTGTAATAAACATAAAGAGGTAAAAAAATTTACCGTGAAAAACAAAATTTTGACAGTAAAAAAAAAATTGGACTTGAATAAACAATAATTGGACAGTTTAACAAACGTAATTGGACTGTTAATAAACAATAATTTGGCGTGTAATAAAAAGTAATTGGAGTGTAATAAACAATTTAATTGGGATGTGCAAAAAAAATAATTGGACTGTGTAAAAAAAAATATCGGACTGTGTAACAAACAATATTGGACTGTGTAAAAAACAATAATGGACTGTGTAAAACAAAAATTGGATGTGTAAAAAAACAAAATTGGACATTGTAAAAACAATAATTGGACGTGTAATAAAACGATAATTTAAAAAGGTTTTAAAAAAAAAATTGGACTGTGAATAAAAAAAAATTGGATGTGTAAGGATAAAAATTAAAATGTTAATTAACATTAACAATAACAAATCCCGGTTTTAAAAATTTTCAAAAGATACAAAAGAATTTTCAGTAAATCACCTCAACTAACTCAAATCAACTCAATTGTCTATTCGCTGCTGTCGTAGTAGGAGCTCCCACAAAAGCCCACCGGGTTAATTGTTCTGTCTCTGTGGGTTCACGATTTGGAAGCCCTCCTCCAGGGCCCTGATCTCATTTTATTTTATTTCATTTCATTTCATTTCATAACTTTAAGTCACGGGAGATTTTTCTCCGTGAAATTGGGCTGCTCTCCCCCGGGGGGAGGCGTCGCCAAAGAGCAGCGCACCATTTTTTTTTTTTCCTGTATGCAAATGTATTTTTTTTTCCCATTTTGATGGCTTTTTTCTAAAAAATTTTGCCCGGGGGCAACTCTCTTGTTGCCGGGGGTTCTTTTTCGTGCGCTAAATAATTACGTGTAACACACGGGACCTCGGTTTATCGTCTCATCCGAAAGACTAGCGCCCAGACCACCACTCATGGTCTAATGGATGGGGGAAAAGTTTCCGGTCCAAACGGGGTACGAACCGCCGCACACTTCAGACCCGGACTTTTCGCTTTCTAGACAGGCGCGTTACCTCTAGACCACCGATCCACATCTCAGTGATGTTGTTGGCAATGTAGGATGGTAGTGGTGGTCTGCCTCTTTTTTCCTTCTGCCCTCAATCTTACCTTGGAGAACTGTCATCATCAGATTTGTCTGTGTGTTTCTGTTTGTATGGCGACATATCTCAGTCTGCTGCTTATCGATTTCAGCCAGCATTTTGTCTTTGCAGGCAGAGTTTATCAAAAATGCTTTCGTTTGTTCTTTCGTATGAACATTTGACTCTTAGGGAAAAGGTGTAAAAATAGCTTGTCACACTCGCACTCAGGGGAGGTAAAAGCAGCAAAGTCCTTCGGATGAGACTATAAACCGAGGCCCCGTGTTCCAACGCGCGCAGAACATCTTGCGCATACGTTAAATCATGTTCCGCTTTACGGAAGAGTAGGCCATTGTGTGCCGGTGGGAAACAGATGGCAAAATGGACAAAACCGCATACACACGGGGGAACTGGATGTATTAAAAAAAGCACATGAGTGCTTATTCCATTACACATCTTGCGCACACGTTGAATGCTGTCCCGCAGGCCATTGTGTGCCGGTGGGAACAGATCACAAAATTGACAAAACTGCATACACACGGGGGAACTGGATGTAAAAAAAAGCGCATGAGTGCTTATTCCATTATCCTCGATATTAAAAGAAGAAATAAGGAGAGGAGAGGAGATCGGCGCTGCCGCCCTCAATATGTTGGCCCCCTGGAGAAGCTAAGTCTCTTAATAATAATAATAATAATAATAATAATAAATGGAATTTATATAGCTATATAATGGGGACGGGATAGCTCAGTGGTCGGAGCACTCGCTTTCCCCCAGCCAAGTTAAGCAGCGTCGAGCGTGGTTACCACTTGGATGGGTGACCGTTTGCGCGCCTTATCTTCAGTACAGTTCCCCCAGTTCACCCAGCTGTAAATGGGTACCTGTCCTCTTTAGGGTCAGGGAAGGTAAAGCAGCAAGGAAGAGGAAATGGGCGCCGCCCTCAATATGCTGGCCCTAGAGAAGTGAGGTCTCTGATGCCTCGCTCCCCTACGACCTTATAGTTTATGGGACTCCTTTACCTTTACCTTATGTCTTGCAGAGACAAATCCTCTTGACGTCTCGCTCCCCAAAAACGACCGCATAGATAGGTTATTGGGGAGGAACACCTTTTACCTCTGTCTCTATCTTTACCTGCGACGGTTTTCATCATTTTCTGGACAATCCTTGCTTGCGTGCAGATATCAACGAATGCGGCATAGGGCAGCACAACTGCACTCACCTGGGCCAGAGGTGTGTCAACCTACCTGGGTCCTACGAATGTGGCTGCCTACCTGGCTTCAGGAAGAGTGGAGAATACTGCAAGAGTAAGTTGTGGACACGAATGCTCCAAGTGAGGTAGTTATAGTATCACACACACACACACACAAAAAGAAAAAGAAAAAGAAAAAAAAGGGTGGCGCTGCTCTTGTGGCGACGTGCTCTTCTCAACCCCCGGGGGAGAGCAGAGCAAGCCGCGAATTTCACGTGGAGAAACTTCGTGCGTGACTTAAAAGTGGTATAAAATAAATAAATAAAAAATAAAAAATAAATGGTCGGCGAATAATCATCTTCATATATAATTATCGTCGTCTTCCTCCTTCCTACCCCGTGGGAATGCCGGGGGGTGGGGGTGGAGGGGTGGGGGTGGGTGAGACTATAAATAGCATTCCCACCTTTGGGAAAATTCTGTGCTAGGATTTCCCTACCTTTTTTTTTATATCTCTCTCTTTGTTTCTGCCTTGTTCTTTGTCTTCCTGTCACCTCCTTCTTGTCTGTTTTCTGTCTTCTTGGCCAATTGTCGATGTAAAAATAGCATCCCCACCTTCTGGAAATTTTGTGATAAGAATTTTGTTTACTGTTTGTTTCTGCCTTGTTCTTTGTCTTCCTGTCCTCTCCTTCTTGTCTATTTTCTGTCTTCTTGGCCAGTTGTCAATGTAAAACAGCATCCCCACCTTCTGAAAATTCTGTTTTAGGAATACTCATTTTGTTTTAATCCCTCTCTTTGTTTCTGCCTTGTTCCTTTTCTTCCTGTCACCTCCTTCTCGTCTATTTTCTGCCTTCTTGGTCCATTCTCCTGCCCCTTCCCCCCCCCCCCCCCCACCCCCCCCGTCCTGAAAGACTGAAAAGATGACAATTCTAACCAACACTGAAGTGGGATGCGCTGGGCCTGACTTGTCAGGCGCTTAACGGCAGCGCAACGCATTTCTGCTCATACGACAAACAAACGAAAGTTGCTATCTGAGCGTTGGACGAAGCTGAAGAAGAATATACGGCTATCATTTTGTGTTTGCGGTTGGCTATTTATGGGAAAACAATATGTATTATGTAAGCGTACATTCACACTCGCGCATGTACACATAACGTTGTTGTTAGCTTTGTATGGGACAACATTATTCTTCTTCATGGAATAGAACACATACACACACATCTTCACACACACACAGCACAACATAACACACACAACACAACACACACACACAATACAACACAAAACGTAACACACACATTCACTTACTCTTCATCATCTCTTACAATAACTCCTCACCCTAAACCCCCCCCCCCCCCCCCCCCCCCACTCCCCGAACATTTATTTCTTCATTGCAACACGCTAGATCAATCAATTATTTTCATTTAAAAAAACACCTTGACCTACTTCGAACTTTAACCTTGACCCTGACCCTGACCTTGACCTTTGTGCAGACATCAACGAGTGCGAGGACCCCAAGATAAAATGCCCGGACCACGCACAGTGTGAAGATTTTCCAGGGGGCTACAAGTGTTCCTGCTGCATGGGTTACGTCATGAAGAACAACCAATGCGAACGTGAGCTTTTCTTTGTCTGTCTGTCTGTCTGATTGGCTATCTGTCTGTCTGTCTGTCTACATTATTGGTGCTATACGGGTTACGTTATGAAGAACAACGAATGCAAACGTCAGCTTTTCTTTGTCTGTCTGTGAGTTTATCTGTCTGTCTGTCTGTTTGTCTCTCAGTTTGGCTGTACATGTATCTGTCTGTCTGTCTGGCTGGCTGGCTGTCTCTGTCTGTCGACATTTGTAGACAGATAGACAATGCTCGTGCTGCATGAGTTACGTTATGAAGGACAAGGAATGCAAACGTCAGAATTTCTTTGTCTGTCTGGCTGGCTGTCTGTCTGTTTGTCTATCTGTTTGTCTGTCTGTCAGTCTGTCTGGTTGTTTATCTATCTACCTACCTACCTACCTACCTATCTATCTATCTACCTATCTATCTACCTATCTATCTATCTATCTATCTATCTATCTATCTATCTATCTATCTATCTATCTGTTCATCTGTCTGTTTACATTACTGGTGCTATATGGGTTACGTTATGAAGGACAACGAATGCAAAGTAAGCTTTTCTTTGTCTGTCTGTGAGTTTATCTGTCTGTCTGTCTGTGAGCTTATCTGTCTGTCTGTCTGTTTGTCGCTGAGTTTGGCCGTCTGTGTATCTGTCTGTCTGTCTATATTGGTCGTTCTGTATGGGTTACATTATGAAGGACAATGAATACAAATGTGAGCCTTTTTTCATCTGTCTGTCTGTCAGTCTGGCTGTTTGTCTATCTGTCTATCTGTCAGGCTATCTGTCTGTCCGCCTGTCTATCTACATTGTTGTGCTGCATGGGTTAAATTATGAAGGAAATGGAATGCAAATGTGAGCTGTTCTTTGTTTGTCTGTGATCGGATCTCTCTTTTCTATCCCTCTCTTCGTTTCTGCCTTGTTCCTTTTCTTCCTGATCTCTCCTTCATTTTTCCCCTTACTGTCTGCCTTCTTGGTCCATTCTCCTGCCCCTCCCCCCCTACCCCCACCTTTCCAGAAAGACTAAAAACATAACACTTCTCTCCCCACGCCGAAGTCGGATGGGCTGGGCCTGACTTGTCAGGCGCTTAACGGCAGCGCAACGCATTGTTCGCTCATATTATGACAGGCATCAATGCTCGCTGTCTGAACGTTCGACAACGTTACCTTTTATTTATAAATTGTATTCATCATTCTTTTATTTCGAGGATAATAACGGAATAAACAGTCTTGTGCTTTATTCCCCCCTCTATCCAGTCCCCGTGTGTAGTATGCAGCTTTGTCAATTTTGTCATCCCTTCCCCACCGGTACATTATGACCTACTCTTCCGAAAAGCGAAACAGTTTTTAACGTGTGCGCAAAATGTGTTCTGCGCGCGTTCGCACACAG
>CM054162.1:25175688-25178188 GCA_028751875.1 Rapana venosa
CGTGTGTGCGAACGCATGCAGAACATCTTGCGCACACGTTAAATCCTGTTCCGCTTTTCGGAAGAGTAGGCCATTGTGTGCCGGTGGGAACGGATGACAAAATTTTTACAAAACCGCATACACACGGGGACTGGATGTAAAAAAAGCACATGAGTGCTTATTCCATTATCCTCGATATAAAAGAATAAATAAAACTAAATAAAATAAAATAATGGTTGTTACGGACTTTGGCGTATAATTATACAATTGTCAGTAACGTTCGCGTATGTATCATCGCTACAGACTTAAGCTTTCTTTTTCGTTTCCTCGGCTAGAGCTCCGAGGTTCACCAATGGTGAGATTTTTGTATACATGCGACCGTTTACCCTCCATTAAGATGGTGGATCGGTGGTCTAGAGGTAACGCGCCTGTCTAGAAAGCGAAAAGTCCGGGTCTGAAGTGTGCGGCGGTTCGTACCCCGTTTGGACCGGAAACTTTCCCCCCATCCATTAGACCATGAGTGGTGGTCTGGGCGCTAGTCTTTCGGATGAGACGATAAACCGAGGTCCCGTGTGTTACACGTAATTATTTAGCGCACGTAAAAAAACCCACGGCAACAAGAGAGTTGTCCCTGGCAAAATTCTTAGAAAAAAGCCACTCTGATAGGGAAACAAATACAGTTGCAGACATGAAAAAAAAAAAAAAGGGTGGCACAGCGCTTGTGGCGACGCGCTCTCCCGCTCTCCCCGGGGAGAGCAGCCCGAATTTCACGGAGAGAAATCTGCCGTGACTTAAAGTGGTATGAAATGAAATCTGAGCGCTTTGATTTGTTGCTTTACAAGATTCAGCGCTATATAAATTCCATACATTATTATTATTATTATTATTATTATTATTATTAAGATAGTCGCATTCCAGCTTCAAGACGACGTCTAAACAAAAAAATCAGTGTGCCCGTTTCGCAGTTTTTACCCCCACCCCCCCAAAAAAAAAAATCCCCCAAAAAATATTGTCTTTTATTCCTACCGGCATGCAGTGGCCTACTCTTTCGAAAGGCGGAACGGGTTTTTAACGTGTGCGCAAAGGTGTTCGGCATGCGGTTTGCACACAGGACCTCGGTTTATAGTCTCATCCGAAGGACTTTTTTGGGAAGGGGGAGAGTGGAGTCTGCACTGATGTTGTTAACTCTAAGAGGAAAATAATTATCCCCTTGAACGGGAATCGAACCCGGGTCGTCAGATTGCGAGCGCAGTGTTCTGACCTTTTAACGGGTGTCTCTGTGGTGGCTCGAACCAGGCTGTTAGATCACGAATGCAACCTTCTAACCACTTGGCTAGCCTGGCCCTTCCCTCAGCATTTTTCAGATCGTTAATTTCTTGTTTCAATTAGTTAATTTCCCCCACGGGGATACCGGCGGCCTGTCAGTAAGTGAAAAAAGACGGTATTTATTTATTTATTTATTTATTTATTTATACCACTTTAAGTCACGAGATTTCTCTGCGTGAAATTCGTGCTGCTCTCCCCGGGGAGAGCACGTCGCCACAAGAGCAGCGCCACCCTTTTTTTTTTTTTTTTTGGTCTGCAACTGTATTTCTTTCCCTATCAGAGTGGCTTTTTTCTAAGAATTTTGCCAGGGACAACTCTCTTGTTGCCGTGGGTTCTTTTTCGTGCGCTGCATAATTTTCTGTAACACACGGGACCTCGGTTTATCGTCTCATCCGAAAGACTAGCGCCCAGACCACCACTCATGGTCTAATGGATGGGGAAAAGTTTCGGGCCCAGACGGGATACGAACCACGCACACTTCCGACCCGGACTTTTCGCTTTCTAGACAGACGCGTTACCTCTAGACCACCGATCCACAAAGGTGTCCCCATAACCTGTAAGGTCGTAGGAGAGCGAGGCATCATCAGAGACCTCAGCTTCTCTAGTGACCAGCATATTGAGGGCAGTGGCGCCCATCTCCTCTCTCCCCTCACTGCTTTACCTTACCTGACCCTAAAGAGGGCAGGTACCCATTTATACAGTTGGGTGAACTGGAGGGGGAACTGTACTGAAGCCGAGGCGCGCGCAAACCTGTCACCCATCCAAGTGGTAACCACGCTCGACGCTGCTTAACTTGGCTGGGGGAAAGCGAGTGCTCCACCACTGAGCTATCCCGTCCCCTGTCCCCGTTTGGACCCGAAACTTTCCCCCCATCCATTAGACCATGAGTGGTGGTCTGGGCGCTAGTCTTTCGGATGAGACGATAAACCGAGGTCCCGTGTGTTACACATAATTATTTAGCGCACGTAAAACAACCCACGGCAACAAGAGAGTTGTCCCTGGCAAAATTCTGTAGAAAAAAAGCCACTGTGATAGGGAAACAAATACAGTTGCAGACCAGGAAAAAAAATGGGTGGCGCTGTTCTTGCGGCGACGCGCTCTCCCCAGGGAGGGAGAGCTGCCCGAATGTCACGCAGAGAAATCTGCCGTGACTTCAAAATATAAATAGATAAATAAATAAATAGTATACCATGCC
>CM054162.1:25183188-25192707 GCA_028751875.1 Rapana venosa
TCCAGCCTCAAGACATACCTATTTCAAACCTAAGATTTTTCTCTCTTGTTTCATTGCATATCTGTCCCTGCCTTTAAAAGCCCAAATTCCATCACCCTGCTGAAATGTACAACCTGGTGTGTGTGTGTGTGTGTGTGTGTGTGTGTGTGTGTGTGTACATTTGAATGTGTTAGAATATTGTGAATCATTGTTGTTGCTTGTGTACGAGCGGATTGAATGGAAGCGCTCTGATTTGTAATTGCAAGATATAGCGCTCTATAAATTAATAATAATAAATGGAACTTATGTAGCGCTATATCTTGCAAAGACAAATCAAAGCGCCCCTACCATACATTATTATTATTATTATTATTATTACCATTATTATTATTACCATTATTATTATTATTATTCGTTCATGCACATTTGGACTTGATGGAACTATTACTTGCTACTGGTTGTATGACTGTGTAAGAATGAGTTGAGTGCAAGCGCTTTTGATTTGTCTCTGCAAGATATAGCGCTATATAAATTCCATATATTATTATTATTATCATCATCATCATTATTATTATTATCATTATTATTATTATTTTATTATTATTATTATTATTTCTATTTTTCACACACACACAACAGAAGCAGTGTGCGCTTCCAACAGGAGAGTGTACCCCAGCCAATGCCAGTTTGAGCTGACCATGTGTGAGACTAACCGCTCGGACATCACGAAGGAAAGCAGCATGGAGCCTTGCGACAATGGCAAAAGTCAGTCCCGAAAAAAATTAATTTTTTTGTGCCAGGAATTCCCTCCTTTTTCTATTGTTCTTTCTTTCTTTCTTGCTTTCTTTCTTTGTTTGTTTGTTTGTTTGTTTCTTGCTTTGTTTGTTTGTTTCTGTCTCTCTTTCTTTTCTTTTCTTTCTTTCTTTCTGTCTTTCTTTCTTTTTTTCTCGATTTCTTTCTTTCTTTCTTTCTTTCTTGCTTTCTTTTTCTTTCTTTCTTTCTTTTTCTCTGTCTTTCTTCCTCGATTTCTTTCTTTCTTTCTCTCTTGCTTTGTTTCTCTCTTTCTTTCTTTTTCTTTCTTTCTTTCTCCTTCTCTCTTTCTTTCTTTCTTTCTTTCTTTCTTTCTTGTAAATCCCGGCACATTTCTCTCTGCGTGTGAAATTCTTCGGGCTGCTCTCTCCCCCTCTCTCCTCCCCGAGGGCAGGGACTGGATGTAGAAAAAAACAACACACAAGTGGGTGGGTGGGTGTGGGGGGGGGGGGGGGGTCACGGGATAGCCTAGTGGTCAGAACATTGCGCTCGCAATCTGACGACCCGGGTTCGATTCCCGTTGAAAGGGATATTTTCCCCTGGAGTAAACATCAGTGCCGACTCCACTCTCCCCCAAAAGTCCTTCGGATGAGACTATAAACCGAGGCCCCGTGTGCGAACGCACGCAGAACATCTTGCGCACACACTTTTCGTAAGAGTAGGCCATTGTGTACCGGTGGGAGCAGATGGCACAAATTTACCAAACTGTGTACATATGGGGTCTGGATGTTTTTAAAAAAAAAAAAAGTGCTTTATTGATGATCCCCTCTCTCTCTGTGTCTCTCTGTGTCTCTCTCTGTGTCTCTTTCTCCCTCTCTTTCTCGCGCGTATTTAGCCTAGACTTTTTTTTTTTTGGGGGGGGGGGGGGAGGGGAGTGGTGTTTGTTTAGGGGAGGGGGTGGTGGGAAGGGGAGTTTTTTCTCGTTCAATTGGTTTTGTTTCTTCATTTGATTTTTCGATTTATTGATTTTTCAACAACTGAATGGGAGTTTGAGCGATTCATTTCACTGTTATTTGAAATCATCTTGTTTATTAATTCATTGATTTATTCATGTTTGTTTTTCAAATTTTTTTCCCCCATGAGGGCCTGGTGCGTAAAGAAGCCTCTGGCTTATCCATTTACCCTCATTAAAATATGCGAGTTCGAGTTCGATCTCTGTCTGTTCTCTTCGGATGAGACTATAAACCGAGGAGGCCCCGTGTGCGAACGCATGCAGAACATCTCGCGCACACGTTATATCCTGTTCCGCTTTTCGTAAGAGTAGCCCATTGTGTGCCGGTGGGAACAGATGACAAAATTAAAAAAAACCCCGCATACACACGCATAATTTTTTTTTAAAGTCATCTGAGCGCTTTGATTTGTTGCTTTACAAGATTCAGCGCTATATAAATTCCATACATTATTATTATTATTATTATTATTATTCTTAAAATATTCGAGTTCTAGTGCGAGGTCTGTCTGCCCATGTAAAAAAAAAGCACATAAGTGCTTTATTTCATAATCCTCGAAATAAAAGAATTTATCATTCTCTCTCTCTCTCTCTCTCTCTCTCTCTCTCTCTCTCTCTCTCTCTCTCTCTCTCTCTCCTCTCGCTCACTCTCTCTCTCTCTCCCACTCTCTCTCTCTCTCATCTCCATTTGTTCTTCAGAACATGTTTATTATTAATGAATATCGACATTCACATAAACTGAACCTTCCTTTTACGACCATTACTCTATGCAAATCTAGTGTAAAATATTCTGGAGGATGGTTGTGGAATAATTTACCAGAATTCATAAGATCTGAATTAAACTTAAAAAAATTCAAAAACAGGTTGTACAATTACCTTATGGACCTCTCTGACTTGAGCTGTCTATGTCCAAAGATGTATTGAGAACAATATTATATGCATGAGTATATTTCGTTTTGGTATACATAGCTTTGATGATCTCTCTATCTCTCCCCCCCCTCTCTATCTCCCTCCCTCCCCCCCCCCTCCTTCTCTCTCATGTTTGTATTCTCTCTGACACTTTAAAAAAAAAAGTTGTTCAACAAATATGACTCGAAGAAACACTAGGTGTATTTGTCATAGTATCATCATTCCATCAAGCTCCATAAAGTTTATATGTTATCCTAATTATTATTTTGTTTACGATGATGGTGGTGATGATGATGATGATGATGATAGAGATGATGACAACGATGACATGATAGTGGTGATGTTTATTGTGGTTTATTATGATTCACTTTGCTGATATTTTTGTCTGTTTACCTTCCTTCCTTCTTTCTTTCTTTGCGAGGGCTGGATGTAAAAAAGTCTTGTACTTAATAATAATAATAACAATAATAACAATAATAATAATAATGTATGGAATTTATATAGCGCTGAATCTTGTAAAGCAACAAATCAAAGCGCTCAAGATTTCATTTCATACCACTTTAAGTCACGGCAGGTTGTACTTATTCTATTACCCTCAGAAAATACAATTTCGTTATCATCTCTCTCTTCTCTTTCCCTCTCTCTCCCACTGCATCTACGCCCCCCCCTACCCTCCACACACACACCATCACCTTTACTACGGAACTCCAGAGGCGCCTGTCGGTCTGTGGTCCTCGTGGAGCGCGTGCAGCAACACGTGCGGCCAGGGCAGGAGGCAGAGACGTCGGCAGAGGCGAGGACCTTCCAATTACCCCTTAGTGCAGGAAACCGTCTGCTACACCGTCTGTGACACGGGTGAGTCCAGGGGTATGGGTGGGGATGGGTGGGTGGGTGGGGTGGGGTGGGTGTGTGTGTGTGGGTGGGGTAGGGGTGGGGTAGGTAGGGGGTGGGTGAGGGGTGGGGTGGGGGTGTTGAGGGGTGGGGGTGGGGGTGTTGAGGGTGGGAAAGTGGAGGGGGTGGGGTGGGGTGGGATGTTGGATGTTGTGGGGTTGGGGTGTGTTGTTTGTGTGTGTGTGTGTGTGTTTGAGAATTTCGGTTATAAAAAGGAAGCTTGTTTTTGTCTTTGTAGTTTTCACACGCAAGTTTTCGTCACACACACACACATCTTGCACACAAGTTAAATCCTGTCCCGCGTTTTGTAAGAGTAGGCCATTGTGTGCCGATGGGAAGAGATGACAGAATTTACAAAACCGCATACACACGGGGATTGGATGAAGAAAAAGCACATAAGTGCTTATTCCATGATCCTCGATATAAAAGAATAAAAAATAAATAACACACACACACTTACACACACACATATATATATGCAGTTAGTGTGTCAAGATGGTTTCAGTGTGAGGTTCTGGGTTCGATTCCCGGCCTTGCCCTTACCTTGCAAGTCACGCAGACCTAAGTGTATGCGACTTCATCTCTTAAGTCTCTGAAAAACTAAAGCGGAAGGATGGACAGAGAAGACAGGTTTCCAAAGATGGTGGTGATCCCCACCGGTGGGATTCTTTAAAAAAAGTTTACGAATGAGTGTGCGTTTAGGGCTAATATATTGATACACTTGGGCAGTATCCTTATTATGGGGTTGTATCAAACTATGTTGCTTTTCCTGTTGTTAGTACTATTGGCAGTGCGTGTGATGTTATTTGCTGTTTCTTGTTAACATGTATGGCACTCACTTTAGCTGTATTGTGTGATTTTTAATTTGATATTCACATAATTTATATGACACTCACTTTAGCTGTATTGTGTGATTTTTAATTTGATATTCACATAATTATATGACACTCGCTTTAGCTGTATTGTGTGGGTTTTAATTTCATATTCACATAATTATATGACACTCACTTTAGCTGTAGTGTGTGATTTTTAATTTGATATTCACATAATTTATATGACACTCACTTTAGCTGTATTGTGTGATTTTTAATTTGATATTCACATAATTATATGACACTCACTTTAGCTGTATTGTGTGATTTTTAATTTGATATTCACATAATTTATATGACACTCACCTTAGCTGTATTGTGTGATTTTTAATTTGATATTCACATAATTATATGACACTCGCTTTAGCTGTATTGTGTGGGTTTTAATTTGATATTCACATAATTATATGACACTCACTTTAGCTGTAGTGTGTGATTTTTAATTTGATATTCACTCATAATTTTTCACTCTGAGATAATACTTCTTGGTTGATAGTTGTGGCCAGTTGAGACCAGTTGAAATTTCACGTAAAGAAATCTGCCGTGATTGAAAGGGAAATTCAGATAGAATATTACTGTCACTTCTGCTACTTCGTCATCTTTCAATTTCTTTCTCGTTTTAGTGGTATTCATGAGAAACCCAAAAGGCTAATACTGTGTTTTTCTGTCCTGTCTGTCTGTCCGTGTGTTTCAGGTCCATGCCAGAATGATACCTGCACAAACCCTGGGCAGGTGTGCCAACAAAATAAAGACACAGGTAAGGTCGTTTACACCTTTTTTTCTTTTAAAATATATATAATTTTTGTTTGACTTCAAGTCCATAAAGTCTGGGGGTTCCAGATCAGAAGAGCTTTGTCTGATGATTGAAAGGCAAGGATTTCTTAAAAAAATGATTGCAGAAGATGAAGTGTGTAGCGATGTATTATTTGTGTCGGAGAGTTAACTGGGGGAACGCTTATATGCCCAGCATGTATCCTGTTAAGAGAAATGAGCTGCTGATCTGAAGATGGAAAGTGTGTATGCAAGAACACCGCCCCCCCCCCCCCCCCCCATCATATTCTAACCCTCTCCTCCCCCATCCACCCCCCCCCCCCCATCCATGTCCCCCCAACCATGTCCCAACCATGTCCCCCTATCCCCACCCCTTATCCCCCAACCCAACCATGCCCCCTAACCCTCCCCTTATCGCCCATCCATGTCCCCCTAACCCCCCCTTATCGCCCATCCCAACCAACCCTACCCTCCCCTTATCGCCCATCCCAACCAACCCTCCCCCCCCCCTTATCGCCCATCCCAACCATGTCCCCTAACCCAACCCTCCCCCTTATCCCCCAACCCTTATCTCCCCAACCATCCCCCCCTTACCCCCATCCCAACCATGTCCCCCAATCCAACTTCCCCTATACTAAAAAATACAAACATGGACAACACATGTCCTCCAAACTTCAGAGGGTGAGAAGTTAGGGAAGTGATCCCTGTAGAGATCACAGATTCCTAACTTAACAGCTGATGTTATTGTGTCCTAATTTTTTTAAATGACATATCATCACATTAACCAATCCGAATTTTAAAGGTGTCTTTTCCCCTGTATGTTTATAAATTTCCCCGCAAACGTTTTCAATCATTTACTTTCATGCTATATTAGCTTCAGACAGGTAGACAGCTATTTCTACGATGTCGTGTAAAGGTTATTGCTTTATTTCCCACGAGATGAAAGCTTATGTCTGGATTACTAAGCAAGTTCCAAACATTAGGAAGGGATATAACTGTGAAGGGGAGGTAATACTAGGACACAGAGAACGATTGTACATTTAAAACACAAGTACACAGGGTTCTGATGCACGAAAACGATTTAGAGCCTGATGAGAGTTATCACTGTCAAATTTCTGTAGAAATGCCACTCTTAAAATGAAACAGTCATGCAGACAGGTACACACCAACAAAATGAAACTCAAATAAAATGAACATTTAGGTTGGCACTGCATTTGTGGTGGCATGCTCAGTTTTATTTCATGTTGTTTATAATAATAATACATGGATTTTATACAGCGCTATTATATTGCAAAACACAAATCAAAGTGCTTTCATTCATCCCAGTCTTTCACATGCAAACAGTTATAATTAATAGTTTTTACAAATTCAAATGTAAACACACACATGCCATATTAGACCTGTCATCTTGCTTTAGGTTTAGTAACTGTAACAACATTTGGGGGACGGGATAGCTCAGTGGTCGAAGCACTCGCTGTTCCCCAGCCAAGTTAAGCAGCGTCGAGCGTGGTTACCACTTGGATGGGTGACCGTTTGCGCGCCTTGGCTTCAGTACAGTTCCCCCAGCTGTAAATGGGTACCTGCCCTCTTTAGGGTCAGGGAAGGTAAAGTAGCGAGGGAGAGGAGATGGGCGCCGCCCTCAATATGCTGGCCCTAGAGAAGTGAGGTCTCTGACGCCTCGCTCCCCTACGACCTTATAGGTTATGGGACTCCTTTACCTTTTTTTCCTTTTTTTAACAACATTTACTTCAAATTTCAGACCATAACCTCCTGTTCCCTTCATACATCCAACACCATCAACCTGAAAAATAACCACACTATTCTTTTATGGTTTGAATAGTTTTTATTCCGAAATGAATAATACACATTGAAAACAAATAGCATTTTGGAATCATAGCCACAACAAGCTTGCAGCTTATGGTGTGCTCAATAAAACAATGAAAATTAACATGAACATAACGCTGTCAAAATGTACAATTTTCATCAATTGTAATCTTTGCTAATGTAAAAGAACACAAGGAAACTTTCAATTTGTAGAGTAAACCCCCCCCAAAAAAAAACCCAACCCAAACAACAACAAAAAAAGTTGGAAAAGACAGGAGAGAGAGAGAGAGAGAGAGAGAGAGAGAGAGAGAGAGAGAGAAACTTTGGAAAATAACATCTACAAGGCCAAAAATACTGTCATTTCTATTTATAGCAAAATTATCTCCCCTTCATCAGGCTATCATAAACAGTTCGATTTCTTTTGATTGTATGAACTTAATTTTTTTTAAAAATCATGATAAAAGTGTTTATATAACGGAAATAGAATAACAAATTTTATATAAAATTGTAGACGCTTCTGTTTGCCTGTATGAAACTAGGACATGACGAATTCGAATGATTTAGAATTGTAGTTTTTTGTGTGTTCAATTACCAAACTGAGACGAGGAAGACACACCTTTAAATTTCGGACTTTCTAGTTTGATGATATGTTGTAAAACTCAACTTGCAGGTAACTAAACTTGTACGTTAGGCTTGTGTGATCTCTGTTGGGATCACCCCCCTCTAACTTCTAATCCTCTGACTTTTGGAGGAGATGTGTTGTCTGTCTTCCCATGTTTGTTCTTTACTATATTGGGAATTATTTTTGTAATCCTTCTGAAAGCAGGGTGATATCTGAAGGCACCCATAAGAAGTAGGGTGGAGTGGGAAGGGTGGGGGTTGTTCAATAGATGGGGGGGAGGACTAGGTAGAGGAAGGATTTGGGCAAAGGCCAGGTAGACTAAGAGGGAATAAGGAGAAGATGGGGAGTGAGCGGGGGGGGGGCAGGTAGATTGGGGGGGGAATAGAGGGAGGGGGGTAGGTTGGGGGAATAGAGGGAGAGGTAGGTTAGAGGTAGGTTAGGGGAATAAGGGGTGGGGTAGGTAGGTAGGTAGGTTAGGGGAATAGAGGGGGTAGGTAGGTTAGGGGAATAGAGGGAGGAGGTAGGTTAGGTGAATAGAGGGAGGGGGTAGGTAGGTTGGGGGAGTAAGGGGTGGGTCAGGTGAGGGGGATAAGGGGGGGTTAGGTAGGTTAGGGGAATAGAGGGAGGGGGGGGTAGGTAGGTTGGGGGAATAGAGGGAGGGGGTAGGTAGGTTAGGGGAATAGAGGGAAGGGGTAGGTTGGGGGGGGGGGGGGGGTGGTGGCTAGGTAGGTTAGGGGATTGTGTTTGATGTATTGAAGACCCAATTTTTTTGATGAATTTTATACACACCCCTACCTCCTTCTGTACCCCCCTCCCCCCACCTCTTTAACCTACCCTCCCTCCTAAACTACCACCTCCTCTCCCCCCCCCCCCCTTTATTCCTTCCCCCCCTAACCCCCCCCTCTCCCTCTCTCTTCCACCAGCCCCCCTACCCCACCCCCTACTTACCCTCGTCCTTCACTACCCCTTTCTTTTTTTCCCCACCTATTCAATGGCCAGGGTAAAGAAAAGAGAGGGGGGGGGTGAGGGGGTGGAGTTGGTGTGAAGGTAAAGGGGAGGGGGGGGGGAGGGAGGACTTCCTCCTCCCTCCCCCCCACCCCTCCTCCAGACCTACCCTCTCCACCTGCTCCCTTTCCCTCCTCCCCCCCTCCCTCCTCCTCTTTACCCAGACCCCTAGATAGGTGAAAAAAAAAAAAAGGATGGGGGAGTTATAGTGAAGGACGAGGGTAAGTGGGGGGTAGGGTGGGGTGAGGGGGTGGGTGGAAGAGAGAGGGAGAGGGGGGGTTAGGGGAAGGAATAAAGGGGGGGGGGGGGAGGTGGTAGTAGTTCAGGAGGGAGGGTAGGTTAAAGAGGTTGGGGTGGGGGGGGGAAGGGGGTTAGGGTTGGGGAGTTAGGGTAGAGGGGTGGGGAGGGGACTGTCCCCCCTCCCCCTAACCTGCCCTCTCCCTTTCCCCCCACCCGTTTCCTGTTCCCTCATCCTCCTACCCTTTGCAATTAGGGGTGGGTGGGTGGGAAGGGGTTAAGTTGGGGAGTTCGGGTAGAGGGGTGGGGAGGGGACTTTCCCCCCTCCCCCTAACCTACCCTCTCCCTCCCCCCCACCAAACCGCTCCATCTTCCCACCCTTGAGTGTGTGTTTGTGCGTGCGTGCGTGTGTGTGTGCGTGCATGCGTGTGTGTGTGTGTGTGTGTGTGTGTGTACGAACGCTCAGACAGCAACTTACTGTGTGTCTGTCATATGAGCGGACAATGCGTTGCGCTGCCGTTAGGCGCCCTGACAAGTTAGGCCCAGCGCATCCGACTTCGGCATGAGTGAATGAATGAATGTGTGTGTGTGTGTTTGTGGAGAGAGAGAGAGAGAGAGAGAGAGAGAGAGAGAGAGAGAGAGAGAGAGAA
>CM054162.1:25193207-25213207 GCA_028751875.1 Rapana venosa
ATTTTTCCCCCGTTAAATCTGTTCCCGCTTTTGAAAAGGGTGGCTATTGTGTCCCGGTGGGAACAAATGATAGAATTTAAAAAACCGATACAAAAGGGGGACGGGACGTAAAAAAGCATAAGTTTTATTCCTTATCCTCGATATAAAAGAATAAAATAAAAAATAAAATAAAAAAAAACCCACCTCCCCAAAAGCCCTTGGGCTAAACTTAAAAATCGAGGTCCCCGTTGTAAAGCATGCAGAACACTTGCCACACGTTAAAACCTGTTCCGCTTTTTTCCGGGAGCGAAACTGGGGGGGGACGGGATGACAAAATGTACAAAACCCCTCACACGGGTGGGGGCGGGGGGGACTGGAGTAAAAAAATTATTTAAAAAGCACAAGAGGCTTTTTTCATTATTTCGAAAAAAGAATAATGAAATGTACGAAGTTGTCAAAAGAGAAAGAGAGAGAGCGAGCGAGAAGAGGGGGTGGGGAGAGAGACGAGAGGGGGAGAGGGAGAGGAGAGGAGAGAGAGAAGAGAGAAGAGAGAGAGAGGGGAGAGAAAAGAGAGAGAGAGAAAGAGAGAGAGAGGGGGGGGGGGGGAAAGGGAAGATAAGCAGATGATGATGGTATGAAGTAATAGGTTAGATAGTGTGGATATGATAGAAAATGATATAGATAGATAGAGGGATTTTTAATAGTAGATGGAATGATAGTAGAAGATAGGTAGAGATATGAAGATAGTGATAGAGATAAATAGATAATTGAGAGAGACAAACAGAGACGAAGAGAAGAGGAGAGAGAGCGAGAGGGGAAGAGAGGCGAGCAGAGAGAGAGAGAGAAGGAGAGAAGAGAGAGAGAGAGGAGAGAGAGAGAGAGAGAAAGAGAGAGATACAGCAGACAGACAGACAACAGAAACGGACAAGACAGAGACAAAAGAAAAGAGTCAAGAGACAGAGACAGAATCTCCCCAGTAATTAACCCTCCTCTCTCCTCTACACACCACCACATACACACACAACAACACTCACACACACCACAGAAAATTGGGTTTTGTCCCCCTTTCCCTTTTATCACTTCGCGGATACTTTTTTAAAATACTTTTTTTAGGGCGCAATGGTAGCCCTTTGGGGGGAGTAATTGGCGCCGTGATGCTTTTTTTTCCTCCCCTTCCCTTTCCCTTCCCTTCGGTTTCCCTTCCGGGTTGGTCTGACGTGGCGCGACGTTTTTTGGGAGAGCCCGGAGTCTGTTAAAAAGTCTGTCTTCCCCTTGTCATGCTATCTCTTGTGTTTTTTTTTGGGGGTTTTTTTGGGGGCTTTCCTTAAATTCATCTCTGCTGGTGTCTGTCTGTGTGTTTCTGTGTGCTTCTTGCCCTCGAACTGTTAAAAGTTGTATTTCCCCCTTTTCATGCTATTTTTTTGTTTTTTTGTGGGGTTTTTTTTTGCTTTTTTAAATGTCACTCGTCTTCTGTCTGTGCCTCTCTCTCTGCCTGCCCCCTCGAGCTGTTAAAATCTGCTACTACCTTCAAACTTTTTTGTTTTTCGGGGTTTTTGGGGGGGTTTTTTTTTTGCTTTTCTTAAATATCATCTTGGGTTTGTGTCTTCTTCCTCTCTCTTCCCCCTCTTTTCTCTCTCTTCCCCCTCCCTCCCCTCTCTCTTCCTCTCTCTCCCTTTTCTCCTTTCTAAAACATTTTTTCTTTTTTTTTGTTTTGCAAAAGTCCTTTTTTTTTTTTTTAAAAGTTTTATAAAACCCCTTTTGTGCTTTTTTGTTTTTGTGGGGTTTTTGTTTTTTTTCTTTTCTTAAATTCATCTCTGCCTTCTGTTGCTTCTCTGCCCCCCGTTGTTAAAAAGTCTGCTACTCCTTGTAAAAGCTTTTTTTTTTTTTTGTGGGTTTTTTTTGGGGGGGGGGGGTTTGCTTTTCTTAAAATACTTCGCTGTCTGGTGCCTTCTCTGTCTTTTCGGTCTGTTAAAAAATCTGCTACTACCTTGTAATGTTTTTTGTTTTTTGGGGTTTTTTGGGGGTTTGTTTTTTTCTTTTCTAAAAAAACCTCTGTCTTCTGTTGTGTGCTTCTTTGTCTTTTTTTTTTCTTCCTCTTTTCGAGTTGTTAAAACCAAACCCACCTTGTAAACTTTTTGGGTTTTTGGTTTGCTTTTCTTTTTTTTCCTTTCCCCTTTTTTTTTCTCTCTTTCCTTCTCTCTCTGCTCTCTCTGTACTTGGTCCCATTTCTCTCTGTTCTTCCTTCTCTCTTTTTCGGGACTGGATTGTTAAAAAAACAACAACAACCCACACATTGGTGGTTATTCATCTCCTAAAAATAAAAGAATTTGATTTGATCTCTTTGCCCCTCTGTCTTCTCTCTCTCCTCTCTCCCCTCTCTCTCTCTCTCTCTCTCTCTCCTCTCTCTCTCTCTCTCTCTCTGGGGGCATGAAATGTGAATGCTCACACTAGGTTTGTATTTTGGTCTCTCCTTTTCAATAAAAAACCCCTACAGCGACTACAGAGGACTTCTGTCGCCATATTGTGCAGACAGACCAGTAAGACACCATGCCATCGGCTCCACTGCCCTTTTAGGTCGGCATGTGGCTGTTTTTGGGTGCAGTCTACATCAACTTCATGTTGAAGAGAGCGAAGATGAAGAAAGCTTCACACATAGCCATGTTAAAAGCAAGAGGGAAAGTAGACGGTGTCGTTGTTGGGTTTGCTCCTCTCCTATGTATTTTGGGGCAGTCTACTTTTGCGTTGTGGCGACAATCGAGAGCAACCCTGGGCCCCAACCCAAGCAAAGACATGAAGCGACGAGGCTTTCCAGCGCCGGGTTTTCCTTCCAACCAGGGCCAGTAAGGGAAACAGACATGTCACTCTCCTAGCAGTGCTTCCAGTGACAGAGGAGGAGAGCCCACCTTGTCTGAAGTGGTGGTCATGCTGCATTCCTGCGCACCAGTAGGAAAACCGGGTTCGAGGAGGGGAAGCAGGAAGACAGGTTCTACGTGAAGACAACAAGGCCTTGCGGGACGAGCTGAAGGGACTGGCGGGGGTCATCCACGGTTACGCCGGGAGAACGAGGAGCTGCAGAGGAGGAACGAGGACCTGACCAAGAGGGGGGAGGAACTGGAAGGAAGACAGACGACCTGGGGGGACGGTCCAAACGCAACAACCTCCTCTTCTTCGGTCTGCGAGGAGAGATGGCGAAACCCCTGCTGAGTGTGAAGTAGGGTAAAGGACCTCCTTACAGACACGCTTGAACTCTCAGAAGACATTGAGTTCCGACAGAGTCCATCGCATAAACTCTAAAGCCGTTTCCCTCCCGGTTTTGCTAGATGTGTTTTTTTAAAACAAAAATGATTTGTACTGAAAGCTAAAGGCAAACTACGGGGATCCGGCGTGTTTACGGTGAAGACTACTCCAGTCGTGTTTAGGGGATAAGGAAAAGGCTGACTCCACCCTAAAGAAAGCTAAAAGTGAGGGAAAGAGGGCAACAATGATCTTTGATCATCTGGTCATTAAATCAGAAGAAATTTACTGTTAATCAGGACAATCACTTAGTTGAAGTGAAATGGGGTTGTCGGCCGCCCAGGAAATTTTTGACTACATTTGGGGAATTTTGATGAGGGGACAAAGTTTAGAAAGCACCGGTTTTGCAGCCACATGTATTGTCAACAACACGAAATTTAGCACGTGCTAGCATGGGACGTTTGTCAACATGGAGTGTTCTGATCTGAGTATAGCCAAAAGCCGGGATGAAAGTGTAAACACTGTGTGCATTGAATAATGTGTGTCGATTTTGGGTGAATAAAGATGGGTTGCAAGATGTGTGTACTTCCTCTTTCAACTTATTGATGATGATAATATAAATTATTCCCCTTTTTTGTAAAATTTCCCAAAGTTGTTTTCTTTTTTACACTGGAAATGTTAATGGATTATTGCTAAACGTGTGATATGGTTTTTTGTGTCATATGTTTGTTCCTTCGTTTTATTTGTCTGGTTGAAACATTATTGAAGATTTCACTCTTCAGTGTTTGTTGGGTATGAGACTTTTTTGTAAACCTGTTTACTAAACTTTCTCCCCAAGGGGAAAGACGATCAGTGGTCTTTTGTGTCCATTAGACGGGAGCTATGTCCCTTCGTGAAGCAACTGGATATGAAATCAGATATTTTTTGTGCATTCATTATTAATAAATCATTGTTCGTACAATGAAAGATGTCTTATACGTGGCCATTTATGTACCACCATCTGATTCACCAATTACAGAACGTATGATATTGAAAAGGGAATAATGGTACTAGAAGATTTTCTTTGCGACTGTATGCTTTCTTTTTGGTGATGTTTATGTTGTTTTGGGGAGGGGTTTTTTAACAGCAGAATATCCAATGTTTTTTTTAGATTTGAGGATAGTCATACACCATTCACAAACCAACATTCAAGTGGAACCTCTGCATATGAACAGACAGTCACAAGATAAGGGTTTTTAAATCATTTTGGAAAATTGTTCTTGAATATGTCATGCTTTTAGATTTATATATTTTGAAGGGAAAATGTGTCATGGCGACCGTCAGGGTTGCTACACATCCCCTATCTGAGACGGGAAAGCAGTGTCAATGACTTTTTTGTGATGTCACGAGACATTTTTCGCACAATTCTCTGAGGATTGTGAGATGAATGTTCTTGAAAGATGTGAATCTGACCACATGCCTTTAAAGTGCTTTATATCAATTTTCCTAATGAAAACATAGAGAATAAAAAAGGGGAACAGAAATACGTGTATAGTTGAAAAGATTGTCTGGAAGAAGCATATTGTGAAGTGTTTGATAGGTTAATGGACTCAGATGAGACGCAACAACGATTAAGTATGGCTAGTGATCTGATTGATGTTAATAATAACCAAGCTCTTGATATCTTTAACAGTTGAAATAACAGATTGTGCTAATTGCATGAAAAAGCAGATAAGTTTTGAATAAAAATATGGCTACAGTGATTGGTATGATATGGAATGTCGTTTATGTAAAAGAAATGTTCGTAGATTATTAAACAAGTATCGTGATCTTATCTCTGTTTGATCGTGATTTATACCGTACAGCTAGACGTTTACTATAAACAGCTTTAAAGACAAAACGTAAACTGTTCAATAATGCACTGCTGGATAAATTGATTGCTTCTGTTGATAACCAAAAAGAGTTTTGGGAATTATAATGCGTAGTGTACAGAGTAAAAGAAATCAGCCTGTAAATAATGTTAGTCTAGATATTGGTTTTCAACATTTTAAGAAATTGCTTGAAAAAATGATGGTATTCATAATGATACAGATAGGGAAGAAGGAATTGATAATAGTGATTATGCGATGATAACTTTAATCGTCCAATTTCAAAAGAAGAAATAATGTTAGCTTTAAGGAAATTAAAAACCGAAAAGCCGCGGCCCAGATGGGATATTATGGAGAGATGATAAAAAGTGCTTGTAAGATAGAGTCGATAATGAACTTTCTTGTACAATTTTTTAATGTTTTTATTTTTATAAGGGGATATACCCAGATAGTTGGACTGAGTCAATTGTTCTACCTTTTTACAAAAAGGGCGATGTTAACAATACAAATAACTACAGGGGAATTTCTTTGTGTAATATTAGTAAGTAAAATTATATAGTGCAGTTATTAACAGAAGACTACAGGAATGGGTAGAGGAGAATAACATAACGGGGGAATTTCAGGCTGGGTTTAAACGAAATTACTCCCATGAGATCATATGTTTACTTTAATGGGCCTTTTGTTCCAAAAACTTCTGTTTGAATCGAAAATTATATGGTGCTTTCATTGATTTTGAAAAAGCTTTTGATTCTTTAATAGAAGCATATTGTGGGCCCATTTTGTTTAAAGAATGGAATTCGGGGAAATTGTTTAAATGTATAAGAGCATGTACAAATTGTGAAATGCTAGAGTTAGATGTGGGGCATCATTGACGGATTATATAAAACTGTACAAATTGGTGTTAAACAGGAGATGTTGTTATCCCTATTTGTTTTCTTATTTATCATGAGTTTACTCTGGAAATTTATTCGTAATGGTAGACAGGTGGGACGATTCATAGATGACACTTTAGAAAATATTTTTAAATCCTTTTGGCTGACGATGTAGTGCTAATTTCAGAAACAGTTTTGGGCTGCAAAGACAATTAAATAGCTTAGAAAAAGCGTCAGGTTCACTACAGTTAAAGGTTAATATTCAAAAAGTAATATTATAGTATTTAGAAAAGGGGGGTATCTTGCAGAGCGGGAAAGATGGACTTATAATGGAAGCTTATGCCAGTTGTGAATGTCTATAAGTATCTAGGAATATATTTTCAACACGACTAAGTTTTTCATTTGCCTGTAGAGATCTGGTAAGTTTGAGCAAAGTATCCTTTATTTATTGTTTTTCTGAAAAACTAATGCAATAAATAATGACTCTCTTACGTTATTTCTGAAGTTGTTTGAAAGCCCAAATTTAACCCATGGTGCAATATGGTGCTTTAGTTAGGGGCTTAAAATGCAGGTGTTGTGGAAATTGAAAAGATTCATTTGTACGCCTTGAAAAAATTTCTAGCATATCAATCCAAACACCCAATGACTTGTTTACGGGGAAACTAACAGTATCCAATTTGTTTAATTTCCATGGTCCCAAATGTGTTCGTTATTGGCTAAAGCTCACACAAAAGGAATCACATAGATTACCTCATAAAGCTTATAAAATGTTAATGAATTTAGATGCCAGAAGTAAGAAAAACTGGGGATCAAGTATAAGACTAAAATTATATGAATATGGTTTTTGGTTTCGTTTGGGAAAATCAAGGTGTAGGGGACATAACTGGGGTTTTATTTATGCGTTTCGGCAACGACGGTGGATTGCAGATGGCAGACAGTTTCACATGTTCAGGAGGTGATCGATTTGATATGTACAGAATGTTGAATCCTTTTCATTGTGTTCCAGTCTATGTATCAATGCCCATAGACAGACATCTGAAACGAATATGACTAACATTTAGATTTGGTATTTCGAAATACATTTACATTCTTATCGTTATAAATCTGTCCCAAATTTTCGTACTTTGAAGTCCATTATGTTTATGTGCTCTTGAAAATGAACCCATTTTGTTGTCTTGCCCTGAGCTAAAAGAGCTACGAGAACAATTGATTCCTTTAAAGTATTTTCGGCAGCCTGTTTTGTTCAAATTGATTATGTTGATGACAACTCCTAACGAAACAATTGCAAAAAAGCTTGTTGTATATTTACACAAAGCGTTTAAAGTACGCAGTATGTTTTTCAACAGAGATGTCTTAATCTGTGAAAACCTACAAAGTGTGTGTTCTACCTTTTACGTATATATACCCCTTCTAAGGGGCAATGGCCTTATGAATAAATCATCCGAATCCCAATCCGAATCCGAATCTCTCTCTCTCTGTGTTTCTGCCTATCTCTCACTCCTCTTTAGCTCTCTCTCTCTTCTCTCTCTCCCTCTCTCTCTCTCTCTCTCTCTCTCCTCCTCTTCCTTTTCTCTCTCTCTCTCTGTCTGTCTCTTCGGGGACTGGTATGCAAAAAATCCCCAAAAACAACCCCCATAGAAAAAAATATTCGATTTGTTTGATTTTTTTCATTTGTTTTTGATCTCCCCCCCCCCCCCCCTCTCTCTTTCTCTCTCTCTCTCACCAGGGAAAATTTGTTTAAAGTCCCCTTTTTTACGTCACTTCCGGGGGACTACTTTTTAAAAACTTTTTCTTTTGCCCAAGGCCCAGCCATTGGGGGGAGAAATTTGGCGCCTGTGATGCTATTTTTCCTCCGCCTTCCTTCCTTCGCTGCCGTTCTGGTTTGGGTTGACATGCGTTCGTTGCAGAGTTTGAAGTCTGTTTAAAAGTCTGTTTATCCCCTTGTAAGCTATTCTTTTGGTTTTTTTTTTTTGGGGTTTTTACTTTTCCAAAATTCTCTCTTCTCACTTTTTCTGTTTGTCGTCTTTTGGGGGACGGTTTAAAAAAAAAAACCCAATTAGGTGCGTATCCAATATCCTCGAAATACAAGAATGAAATTTGAGGGATGTGATTTGATTTAATTGTTTTTCCCCTCTCTCTCTCTCCTCCCTCTCTCTCTCTCTCTCTCTCTCTCCCTCTCTCTCTCTCTCTCTTCTTTCTTCTGTCTGTCTGCCCCTCTCTGTCCTTTTTGGGGGACTGCAATAAAAACAAACAAATTCACACTTTGGGGGTTATTCATTATCCTCAAATAAAAGAATTTGTTTTTTTTTGTTTTGATCTCTCTGCCTCTTGTCCCTGCCACCCCTTGTTTTGCCTCTTTTCCCTCTCTCTCTCTCTTCTCCCCCTCTCTCTCTCCTCCCCTCTTCTCCTCTCTCTTCTGTGTTAGGGGAACACCTTTACCACCTTTATGATTAGCATTATGCACAAACAAAATCAAAGAATTTTTTGGGTCGACACCTTAAGTTGACTCAGAAGATGCAGAACCCCCCCCCCCCTCCCCCTTTAAAAAATAACAACAAAAAACAAAACCAACAAAAACTAAATATGTACATTCTTCACAAGAAGCTGGCGGGGTTGTACCCAGCCTTAAGAACCCACAGGGGAACAGTCAAGATTCTATCCCCCCACTACGCGCTGCACTGCACGTTTTATCTTTTTTTCCCCCCTTAGGCAAGTAAAGGGGGCGCCATTCAGTTAAGCCTGCATGCGGGGTTCTTATACGTCATCCCTTTAACATAACGTGACTTCTCTCTGTGAGAATTTCGGGGATGAAAAAAATTTAGAAGAAAAAAATGTTGATGCACAGGGGGGAACTGAATGCAAAAAAAAGCACATGAGCGCTTATTCCCTTTTCCCCGAAATAAGAAAAATAAACATGGAAAAAATTTTTTTAAAGAACACTCACCACACAACACAACACAAAACACACACCACACACACACACCAGGAAAGCACGCACACACCCCTCTGTCTGTCTGTCTCTCTCCCTCCCTTTTCCCCCCCCCCACACACACAAACAACACAAAAAATATCACTAAAATAAAAAAACTTAAAGAAGAACACACCACACACACCACACACAACACACACACACACCAACACACAAAAACACAACGGACTCACACACACACTCAACCCACACACACTCACACACACACACACACTACACACCCGGACTCCCCACACACTCACAAACACACCCTCACAACACACCACACACACTCACACTGCTAATATCCTTATGTAAACAAACATTAAATGAAACAACACACACCACACAATACACAACACACCAACCACCACACCACACCACAGAGTCAAAAACACTTTTGTAAACAGACAAAGTGAAGAAAAAAAAAACACGCACAAAGCACACAACACACCACAAAAACACACACACACACGCACCCACACACACACTGTCAATATACTTAGTAAACAAGCATTAAAAAGAAGAAAAACACACAACAACACACACACACCAAAACCCCCCCACACCAAACACTTTTAAAAAGGGATTAAATGAAAAAACCCCCCCAAAACCAAAAAACAAAACACAAACACACACACAAAACACACACTCAACACAAAAAAGAAAAAAACACACACAAAAAACACACACACACACACACACAACCGTTAATATTCCCTTTTGTAAACAGCATTAAACTGAAAAAACACAAAACAAACCCCAACAACACACAACAACACACCAAACACTTTTTTAAACCTTTTGAAAACCCAAACAAAACCCAAAACACAAACAAAAAAACAAAAAAACAAAAAACCAACAACAAAATTTACCTGTAACAGCATTAAAACAAACAACAAAACACCTCTACCAAAAACCAAACCAAAACCCCCAACAATCCGGGGGGGGGAAAAAACCCCTCTCCCCCCCTTACACCCAAAAAAACCCCCCCCGCCCTTTTCGTAACCAAAAAAAAAAAGGCCCTCTGGGGGGGGGGGGGGGGGGGGGGGTGTTTTGGGGGGGGGGGGGGGGAAAAAAAACATTTTTTAAAAAAAAAAAATCCCCAAAAAAAAAAAAAAAAAAAAGGGGAAAAAAAAAAAAAATTGGGGGGTGGGGGGGGGTTTGGGGGGAAGAAAAAAAAAAAGGGAAAAAAAAAAAAAAAAAAAAAAAGGAAAAAAAAACAAAAAAAGAAAAAAAAATTAAAAAAAATTTTGGGGGGGGGGGGGGGGGGGCCCACCAAACTGTGGTTTTCCCCGGATGCGTCCCCATTTAAAAAAAAAAAAAAAGGGAAAAAGCAGAGATAGAAAAGGACCCTAATATCATTTCTATCTGTCTGTTTCTGTTGTCTGCTGTCGCGTTTTTCTACATCTATCTATCTATCTATTGTCTACTTTATTTTTTCTAATCTTCCCTTTTGCGACCGTGGGGGCCCCTTCAAAGACTCAGCCCAACCATTCCCCCCATTCTTTTTCTGTTCTGCCTTTTTCAGGGTTTTGTTGAGTTCTAGGCCTGTCCCTTCGTGATGTTATTCCCCCCGCCCTTTTCCCTTGGGCTGCCTCTTCTTCTTCCTCCTTGGGGAAGGCCTTGCAAAATGCTTTGTAATTCCTTGGATCTTGTGAAAAGCCATACCCCTTTAAATTTTACGCTTTTTTACGATCGTTAGAAGTTCTCATAGGGGGCCTTTGGTTTTTTGGATTCTGTTTTCACGCTTTCGTTGCTTAAAGTGGTCTTTTAGGAGATGCCAAGGGTCCCCGAAAGATCTCTCCACTGCCCCGTCTTTCTCTCCAAATCTGCAGTCAGGGTCCATGATTCACAGGCAACAAAATATAGATATGACGGGGAGCGCATTAGTCTAAATCTTGGAGAAAAAGTGAGATTTTCTTACTCCCAATGGTGTTTATTTTTACAAACTGTTTTTGGGTTGTGCAGCCCTGCATACAAACTTCTGGTTTTGGATCCCGGGTCGAATATGGGCCAAACAAAAAGGAAAAATTAATGTTGAAAAACGCATTTTGCTTGTAAAGGAAAACAAACTGGGTTAACGGGAAAAGGAAGAGGGAAGAGAAAGAAAAAAAAATTTGAGAACTGAAATAAAATGGATTTTTAAATTTAAAAAAAAAAACAAAGGGAACACACCGGTAAAAATTTTGGGGGGTCATGTAGTATTTTCTATAGAGGGGCGGCGAGTGGGAAAAAATTTTTGTTGGGGGATTTTCACAGATTTTTTTAAAGCTTTAAAAAAAATGGCTGTGCACTTTTTTTGGGGATTGGGGACATAGAAAAAATTCCAAAGGTATTCACGAAAAATTTTGGGAAAATAAATCATCAAATTAAATTCCCTGTTTTCCCTACACGCATGCATATTGCTTTAAGGAAGTACAGATGAAAAGGACTTAGGGGGTACAGTTTTTTGCTGAAAATTTTAAAACCCCCAAACCTACCAAATTTGTTCAAAACACATGAGTTTTGAGTCAGGGGTTTAGTTTTTCCCCCAACTTTGGGGTTTTTCTTTTCTTTGGATGCCTTAGTACTTCGGTAAGAATATAGAGTCCCAAAAGAAAAACAGAAGGAAAAGAGTGATTTATTTAAATACCGGGGTGCCCGCCAAAGGGGGGAAAAAGGGCCCAAAGGGGGACAAACAGATAAGGACGAGGGGGGGACAATCGGGTAAGGACAAAATGAAAAAGATTTGGAGATAGGAAAAGAGATGAGATGATATGGACAGAGATGAGGAAGACGACAGTGATTAGTTTTAGTTTAACTAGCCTAGTATAAAAATTTTTATAGCATACCATACTAAACATAGCCTAGTATAAAAATGGCAAAAAAAACCATTTCTAAAAACATAGCCCAGTAAAAAATGGGAATAGCATACCCTAAATATAACATAGCCTAGTTAAAATTGGGAAGCATACCATACTTTTTAAAATTGCCCAGTATAAAAATGGGAATTTGTATACCATACTTTTAACATAGCATAGTATAATAGCATAGCATAAACCCTACTTTAAAAATAGCCTAGAATAATATTTGGGATAGCATTTCCCTACTTTAAAACAAGCATAGTATAAAAATGGCATAGCATACCCTTTCAATAACATACAAAAGTATAATATGGCATAGCTACCCTAGTAACATAGCATAGTTTTTTTATGGCATAGCAAAACCATACTAAAATAGCATAGTTTAATTGTCAAAAGGGATTTCCCAAAACCTATAAACCAAGCATAGTATAATAAGGGATAGTATACCATACTTTTATCACAGTAAAGGGAAATTAAGTATAGGGATAAACATGCAGTTAAACTTGACCTTAGTCCTGAGAGAGAGGGGAGAGAAAAGAGAAGGAGAGGGGAGGAGAGAGAGGGAGAGAGAGAAAAGGAAAAGAGAAAAGAGGAGAGAGAAAAGGGGAGAGAGAGGAGATGTTTTTGGTCTTTTCCAAAAGGTCTTGAGCTTCGCCATTGCTTTCTGTTTTTTTGTGCAGCCTTTCGTGGAATTTTTGGGGCTATGAACCTTTTTTCCCTAAAAAAGCTCCAAGGGGACTTGAAGGATCTACAAAACCCAAGTTCTTTTCCACTGACTGTGATCTTGGTAGTGATTGGCTGGTCACTGTTTGTCATGAGTTTTGTCTTCTCCACAAGCCAGGCACTTGCCCACAACCGCAGCAAATGGAGCCAGCTGGTGCCACGTTCGTTAATGCAGTGCCCCTACGACCCCGGAGGACGTTATGGTGTGTGTGTGTGTGTTGTGTGTGTGTGTGTTGTGTGTGTGTGTGTGTGTGTGTACGTGTGTGTGTGTGTGTGTGTGTGTGTACGTGTGTGTGTGTGTGCGTGTGTGTGTGTGTGCGTGTGTGTGTGTGTGTGTGTGTGAGTGTGTGTACGTGTGTGTGTGTGTGTGTGTGTGTGTGTGTGTGTACGTGTGTGTGTGTGGTGTGTGTGTGTGTGTGTGTGTGTACGTGTGTGTGTGTACGTGTGTGTGTGTGTGGTGTGAGTGTGTGTGTGTGTGTGTGTGAGTGTGTGTGTACGTGTGTGTGTGTGTGTGTGTGTGTGTATATGTGTGTGTGAGTGTGTGTGTGTGTGTGTGTGTGTGTGTGTGTGTGTGTGTACGTGTGTGTGTAGTAGTAGTAGTTCTTCAGTTTAACGTCCTTCCACTAAATAGTGATATCAGACGGGAAAGTGTGTGTGTGTGTGTGTGTGTGTGTGTGTGTGTGTGTGTGTGTGTGTGTGTGTGGTGTGTGAGTGTGTTTGTAGAGAGAGGGGTATGCACATAAATAAACAATAGCAATAAACAAATATTATGAAGAAAAAACCCCAAAAAACCCCAACAACAACAAAAAGACATAAACAAGAATTCTGAACAGAAAAAATAAACAGTTAAAATATTAACGTTGCAATTCATATAACTAGAAGCTATCCTCATATTAAAGGAGTCTAAACATAGGAGTATGACTTAATGACAAAACAATTTGTTTCATTAGAGGAATGTCTTGTAGAATTTGCTGTAAGCTACGAACTGGGAAGGCAGGTAAAACGTTTTTCAGATCCCTGCATCGTAAAAGAATATGATCATTGGTAAGATTTTCGCCACAGATACATGTTGCTTTTTTGGAAAATTTAGTTTTAAAAGCATTGAGCTTAAACCTGTATATAATAGATACGACATTTCTATATTCATGTAAATTACGTCATTTGATCTTATCAAAAGATAATACATGGGCTACATCATCACTCCAGGAATAACTGGTACCTTGTAGCTTCTTTTTAAAGTGTTTCCAACATGCATTTTGTAACATGTTATAGCCCTCGTGGATGGATAGAGGAACACTTATGCTGCAAGACCCATCCCTATGTTGAGCTCCACCTTTTGCTATTCTGTCAACTTTTTCATTAAAGTAGATACCACAGTGCGAGGGTATCCAGCAAAAGGTAACACCAGTGCCTCGTATCATCAGAAAATGAATTAGATGACTAATTTCGATTATGAGATCTTGTCTCACTTTTGAACTGAAGTTTCTCAGAGCAAGTAAGACTGACCTGGAATCAACACAGAAAAGCGTTTGAAATATGTCTTTAGGAAAATCTAGAAGATAATATAAAGCCATCAAAATAGCAGATAATTCAGCTGTAAATATAGATCGATTTTTCCCAATAGAAAATGATCTCTCTACTTTCAAAGATGGAATTACAAAAGCTGCACCCGCCTCATTGTTGTTCAAAATGGAACCGTCTGTGTATATTTTTAAATGATTTGGATATGTAGTTTGTATATATTCTTTTACTGATGAGCTAAGGATATTTTCATTACCTTTTTTAGTTAAAGAGGAATAATTTACGTCAAAATTAGCTCTCTTAAGTTCCCATGAGGGACAAGGCGAGGAGTGAATCTTTGATTTAGCTATTTTTGTGGGAAATATTTCTGCTTTATCAAATAATTGAGAAGTATAGGTTCTAGGTACGTGTGTGTGTGTGTACGTGTGTGTGTGTGTGTGTGTTGTGTGTGTGTGTGTACGTGTGTGTGTGTGTGGTGTGCGTGTACGTGTGTGTGTGTGTGTGGTGTGTGTGTGTGTGTGTGTACGTGTGGTGTGTGTGTGGTGTGGTGTGTGTGTACGTGTGTGTGTGTATGTGTGTGTACGTGTGTGTGTGTGTACGTGTGTGTGTGTGTGTACGTGTGTGTGTGTGTAGTGTGTGTGTGTGTTACGTGTTGTGTGTGTACGTGTGTGTGTGTGTGTGTACGTGTGTGTGTGTTGCTGTGTGTGTGTGTGTGTGTGTGTGTGTAGTGGGTGTGTGTTGTGTGTGTACGTGTGGTGTGTGGTGTGTGTGTGTGTGGTTGTGTAGTGTGTGTGTGTGTGTACGTGTGGTGTGTGTGTGTACGTGTGTGTGTGGTGTGTGTACGTGTGTGTGTGTGTATGTTGTTACGTTGTGTGTGTGTGTGTACTTGTGTTGTGTGTACGTGTGTGTGTGTGATTGTGTGGTGTGTGTGTGTGGTGGTATGTGTACGTGTGTGTGTGTGTGTGTATGTGTGTGTGTACGTGTATGTGTGTGTGTGTGTGTACGTGTGTGTACGTGTGTGTGTGTGTGTACGTGTGTGTGTGTGTGTATGTGTGTAGTGTGTGTGAGTGTGTGTGTGTGTACGGTGTGTGTGTACGTGTTGTGTGTACGTGTGTGTGTGTGTACGTTGTGTGTTGTGTGTGTGTACGTGTGAGTGTGTGTGTGTGCGTGTGTGTGTGTGTGTGTGTGTGTGTGTGTGTGCGTGCGTGTGTGTGTTTACATTGAATTTGTAAAAATCTATTAATTGTAACTGGCTGCATGTGAAAGACGAGGATGAATGAAAGCGCTTTGATTTGTGGGTTTTTTTCAAGATATAGCGCTGTATAAATTCCATATATTATTATTATTATTATGGGAGCAGATGTGATGAGAGATAACTTAGCGCTGTAGAGCATAGTATAGTATAAAGTAGTATAATGTAGTATAGTGTAAAATATATTCGCAAGGAAACGGGCGTCAGAGAATCACGTTCTGACTACCCTGACATGTTGCCACACCCTTACCCCCACCTCCACCCCCAAAAAAAAAAAACCCCCAACCAAACAACCAGCAAACAACAAAAACAAAGACACACACCTAAAAAAAAAACAACCAAAAAAATCCCCAACAGCAAACAAAAAAACAACAAAAAACTTCCAAAAAATTTCATACCACCTAAAAAAAAAAAAAAAGGTAAAGGAGTCCTATAACCTATAAGGTCGTAGGGGAGCGAGGCGTCAGAGACCTCACTTCTCTAGGGCCAGCATATTGAGGGCGGCCCCCCATCTCCTCTCCCTCGCTGCTTTACCTTCCCTGACCCTAAAGAGGGCAGGTACCCATTACAGCTGGGTGAACTGGGGGAACTGTACTGAAGCCAAGGCGCGCAAACGGTCACCCATACCACCTAACCCCCCAAAAAAAACACACCCAAAAAAACAATCAAACCCCCCAAAAACCCCCAAACCCAACCACCCCCAAAAAAATACCTAACGTAAAAAAAAGTTGTCATTGTTCTACTGCAAGAATCAAGAAAAAAAGAACAAAGCCACCCAACCAGCCAAAAACGAAAATACACCCAAACACCCCAAAACGCAGAGAATTTTTTTTTTTGCCCCCGCTGCAAGAAATCTGAAAGAAAAAATACAAAACAAACTTTTTATATCTGGATAATTTGGCACACTGTAAACACACGGAAAAACATGCTGTGCGATTAATGAAAAAAAAGAGGGGGGTGGGGAGAGTGGTGGGGGGTGGGGGGTGGGGAGGAGGAGAGCATTGTCCTTTGGGTCTCAAAGATTTTTGGAGGAATATGCATTGGGGTGGGGGGCGAGAGGGCAACTCCCCTTCTCAAACCTTCACAGACAGAGACAGAGACAGACAGACAGACAGACAGAAACACACACACATACACACACAAGCTCACTCTCACACACGCACTGTAAACACACACGCACACACACACGCACGCACGCTCACTCTCTCTCTCTCACACACACACATACACACTGTAAATATACACACACTGTTAATACACACACACTCGCTCTCTCACATGTAAACACACACACTCACACACACACACACACACACACACGCACACTCTCTCTCTCTCTCTCTCTCTCTCTCTCTCTCTCTAATACAAACACACACACACAGAGTAAAAACAACACACAAATATACACACACACACACTCCATCCCTCTCTCTCTCTCTCACACACACACTCTCTCCCCCCCTCTCTCTCTCTCTCTCTCTCTCTCTCTCTCACACACACACACACACAGCCTGCTTGACGTACATCAAAAACTAATTAGCTCCCCTGGCCTCTCGTAAAAATGGAAACGGTCTCTTAAAAATAAAACAAAAGAAAACCCCCAAACACCCCCCCCAAAAACCCAACAACCAACACCCAACAACAACAAACAAACAAAAAACAAAAAGAAAAACAGGAAGAAGGATACAAAAATACAAAAATAGACAGCAACAAAAGTAACAGGAAAGAAAGCAAGAATTTTTTTTAAAAGAAAGAGGAAGAAAAAGGACAAAGTGAGAGAAACAGAAGGAAAGTGATAGAAAAAATGAATGACCCCCCCCCCCAAACAAAAACAAACAACAACAACAAAAAACAACCCAACAACAACACACACACACACACACACACACACACACAAAAGCGCGCGCGCGGGGTGGGGGGTGGGGGGCGCAAAACAGCGAAATGACATGCGCAGGCTGTCTATTTAGCATTGCCATTTTTCGTGTTGAAATTCAATGAGCACAAAAAGACAAAAAGAAAGGTGAAGAAGGAAAAGAAAAGAGAGAGAGAAAGAGAGAGAGAGAGAGAGATGAGAGAGAGAGAGAGAGAGGAGAGAGAGAGAGAGAGAGAGAGAGAGCGAGAGAGAGAGAGAGAGAGAGAGAGAGAGAGAGAGCGAAAGAGAGAGAGAGAGAGAGAGAGAGAGAGAGAGAGAGAGAGAGAGAGAGAGAGAGAAAGAGAGCGAGGAGAGAGAGAGAGAGAGAGAGAGAGCGAAAAGAGAGAGAGAGAGAGAGAGAGAGAGAGAGAGAGAGAGAGAGAGAGAGAGCGAAAGGAGAGAGAGAGAGAGAGAGAGAGAGAGAGAGAGAAAGAGAGCGAGAGAGAGAGAGAGAGAGAGAGAGAAAAGAGAGCGAGAGAGAGGAGAGAGAGAGAGGAGAGAGAGAGAGAGCGAAAGAGAGAGAGAGAGAGAGAGAGAGAGAGAGATTTAAAAAAAATCTTTTATATCGAGGATAGTGGAATAAGCACTTATATACTTTTTTACATCTAGTTCCCGTGTGTATGCAGTTTTTGTAAATTCTGTCATCTGTTCCCACCGGCACACAATGGCCTACTCTTACGTAAAGCGGAACAGGATTTAACGTATGCGCAAGATGTTCTGCGTGCGTTCGCACACACGGGGCCTCGGTTAATAGTCTCATCCGAAGGACTTTTGGGGGAGAGTGGAGTCTGCACTGATGTTAACTCCAGGGGAAAATATCCCCTTGAACGGGAATCGAACCCGGGTCGTCAGATTGCGAGCGCAATGTTCTAACCCCCGAGAGAGAGCGAGAGAGAGAGAGAGAGAGGGGGGGGGGGGAGGGGGGGGGAGGGAGGAGGGAGAGGGGGGGAGGAGAGAGAGAGAGAGAACGAGAGAGACAAAGAAAGAGAAAAGAGAGGAGAGAGAGAGAGAGAGAGGAGAGAGAGAGAGAGAGAGAAAGAGAGAGAAAGAAAGAGGAGAGAAAAGAGGAGAGAGACAAAAAGAGAGAGAGAGACAGAAAGAGAGAGAGCGAGAAAGAGAGAGAGGGGATAAAAAAAAAGGGGGGGGGGGAGGGGTTGGCAGACAGGAAAAGAGGTAGCAAAATAAGAATAAGATGCTTACTTAAAGAAGAGGAAAGAAAAAGAAAAGAGAGAAAGAGAGAGAAGAGAGTGAGAGAGAGAGTAGAGAGAGAGAGAGAGAGAGAGTGAGAGAAGAGAGAGAGAGAGAGAGAGAGAGAGAGAGAGAGGAGAGAGAGAGAGAGAGAGAAAGAGAGAGAGAGAACTGCAAATCGCAGAGGTCAGAAAAAAAGGAGAAAAAGAGAACGAGGAGGGAAAGAGTTACTTTTAAAAAAAATAGACGCCTTCCTTTCCATGTAATAATTATACATTTCTATTGAAGCAACATTCTGGATGAGAAAAATGAAGATCATACTACCGCTACCACTACTACTACTACTACTACTACTACCACCACCACCACCACTACTACTACTACTACTACTACTACTACTTTTTTTTTTTTTTTTTTTTGCTGCCTCATCTTCTGACGTCCCCGTCCCACTGTTCCCACACCGCTCATTCCAATCCCCCCGCCACAAACACACCCAGAATTGCTATGTCTCATCCTCAGGGTCGGAAGTCCACAGGGAGTCCATCACTATCAGGCCGCCGTGGGGCCACCAGCCAGAGGGGCCCTGCACTGCTGCTGGGTCACTTTGGTGGTGTTCAGTGGTGCCTGTTCTGAGCTAACATACGCAGGACACCGCCTACTAAGCCCCCTACTAACGACAGTATTAGCTCAGTCCTGGAGCCAGACTGAGTGAGTTGCCCACCCCAGGTGGCAGCCCACCACAACGTCCCTCCAACGACCGTCCCCCGCGAACCTCCAACCCCAAAGGCTTTGACACAAACTCACCACAGGCATAGAAGTGTATGGGCAAACCGAATCTGAGGTCACCATGAGACCAGAGGAACGGGGACCACCGAATCAGAGGCAATTTTTTTTAATGCATGATAATCAATGACAATGAGGATGACGTAATGATGCTGCTGTGGAAGTGCATATGCTTTGAGACTACTTGACAGGGTTGTAATCTACGCTTACTATCATAATATATCCCGGCGTCAACCGGGCCCGAGAGATACAAACACCTGCAGTGTTGGTCAGGTAATTTGAGCAACACTCTCAAACTCGCATCCGTTAAGTGGATGAAGCTCGACTGTGTGGTCCCAGTCTTCCCACTGAGCCCACAGCACACTCACTCTGGGTAGGAGCCGGCCAGAGTCCGAAAAATCCCTATGACTCTTATGGGAATCGAACCCGCGACCTTCCAGTCCGTAATCCAAGGCGCTAACCACTGCGCCATGGCGGCTGGTACTACTACTACTACTACTACTACTACTACTACTACTACTACCGCTACCACTACTACTACTACCACTACTACTACTACTACTACTACTACCACCACTACTACTACTACTACTACCACTACTACTACTACTACTACTGCTACTACTACTACTACTACTATACTACTATACCACTACTACTACTACTACTACTACTACTACCACTACTACTACTACTACTACTACCACTACTACTACCACTACTACTACTACTACTACTACCACTACTACTACTACCACTACTACTACTACCACTACTACTACTACTACTGCTACTACTACTACTACTGCTACTACTACTACTACTACTACCACTACTACTACTACTACTACTACTACTAGCAATATAACAACAAC
>CM054162.1:25218207-25220707 GCA_028751875.1 Rapana venosa
CGGTTAGATGTGGGTGGGTTAACTTTTCCCTGCTTTCTTTTTATTTAAAGCTAATATCTTCTTTTTAAAAAAAAAAGAAATATTCATTTACTGATTGTCATAATACTAAGATAAACCAACCGAGCATCTCTTCTATCACCATTTATTTACAGCCTCTTTTTTCCTCATGGAACGGCTCAGACAGTAGCTATTGTTGCCTGTCATAATTATTGCGTTGGGCTGCCGTTAAGCGCCTGACAAAGTCTGGCCCAGCGCGTGTGTGTGTTATGTTGGGTGGGGGAGGGGGGGGGGAGGGATAGGTGTGGGTGTGCGTGAGAGCTACGAAAGATGTCAATGGTAACTGTACTCTGAAACTACAAACAACATTGTTTAGAACACGTCATAGCAGAGCAGTACACTTTGGTGTGGCATATTTTTTTCCTGTAGTAATAACAAGAGATGAGGGTTTTTTTTCTGTACTGATGACATAATGTAAGATGTCATTCTGTATTGATGATAGAGAGTGAGATGGGGGGGGGGGGGGTTTCCTTCTGTATTGATGACAATGTGTAAGATTTATAAAAAAAAATCCTGAACCACACAAGGTTTCGACACTAAAGAAATAAAATATTTTGCGTTATAGAAAAATAAAGAGTCAGGCCCAGCGCATCCGACTACAGTGTCGGAGAGAATTGTTATCTTCTAATTCTTTCTAGGTAAAACAAAAAAGGGGAGGGGGGGCAGAAGAATGGGACCAAGAAGGCAGAAAACAGACGAGAAGGAGGTATGACAGGAAGAAAAGGAACAAGGCAGAAATAAAAGAGAGAGTAGTAGAAAAGAGGGAATTCCTAGTTCAGATTTTCCAGAAGGTGGGGATAATAATAATAATAATAATAATAATAATAATAATGTATGGAATTTATATAGCGCTGAATCTTGTAAAGCAACAAATCAAAGCGCTCAGATTTTATTTCATACCACTTTAAGTCACGGCAGATCTCTCTCCGTGAAATTCGGGCTGCTCTCCCCGGGGAGAGCGGGAGAACGCGTCGCCACTTAGCGCTGCGCCACCCTTTCACCCTTTTTTTTTTTTTTTTTTCCTGCAGCTTTATTTGTTTCCCTATCAGAGTGGCTTTTTTCTAAGAATTTTGCCAGGGACAACTCTCTTGTTGCCGTGGGTTTTTATTTTTATTTTGTATGATACTTATCATACTAATAGAGAGGGAGGGAAGGAGGGAGGGAGAGAGAGGGGGGAGGGACGGAGAAAGGGAGGAAGAGAGGGAGAGAGAGGGGGAAGGAGAGGGAGAGAAAGCACCCATCCCCCAACCACGAGGGGATATTAGGATATCAGCAAGTTAACCCTGTTGTTACTTTCCTCGAAGTAAGGTTTACCCCACACCTTCCTAGTTTTTGACATGGCAATCTTTCTCTCTCTCTCTCTCCCCTCTCTCTCTCTCTCTCTCTCTCTCTCTCTCTCTCTCTCTCTCTCCCCTCTCTCTCTCTCCCCTCTCTCTCCCTCTCTCTCCCTCCCCTCCCTGTCTCTCCTTCCCCCCCTCTCTCCCTCTATCTACCTACCTAACCTAGTGGTTAGAACATTGCGCTCGCAATCTGACGACCCGGGCTCGAATCCCGTTCAAGGGGGATATTTTCCCCCTGGAGTTAACATCAGTGCAGACTCCACTCTCCCCAAAAAGTTCTTCGGATGAGACTATAAACCGAGGCCCCGTGTGCGAACGCACGCAGAACATCTTGCGCACACGTTAAATCCTGTTCCCGCTTTTCGTAAGAGCAGGCCGTTGTGTGTCGGTGGAAACAAGATGACAAAATTGACAAAACCGCATACACACGGGGACTGGATGCAAAAAGCACATGAGTGCTTATTCCATTATCCTCGATATAAAAGAATAAAATTTGAATTAAAAACAAAATTCTCTCCCTCCCCCTCTCTATCCCTCCCTCCCTCCCTCCCTCTCTCTCTCTCCCTCTCTCT
The DNA here is from genome assembly GCA_028751875.1 of Rapana venosa. Lineage (NCBI taxonomy): Eukaryota > Metazoa > Mollusca > Gastropoda > Neogastropoda > Muricidae > Rapana > Rapana venosa. The sequence continues at coordinate 25,220,177 of CM054162.1, forward strand.
CTCTCTCTCTCTCCCTCACTTCCCCCCCACCCCTCGAAATTGTTACGCAACAATTAAGTTGAATCTTATTATAATATTTCATTGTTATTTGAAATTGATCTTGTTTGTTAATTAATTGATTTATTCATGCTTGTTTTCAATTTTTCCCCAAGAGGGCCTGGTGTAAAGAAGCCTCTGGCTTATCCATTTACCCCCATTAAATTATTCGAGTTCGAGTTCGAGTTCGAGTTCTCTCTCTCTCTCTCTCTCTCTCTCTCTCTCTCTCTCTCTCTCTCTCTCTCTCTCTCAGAGGACAGGATAGCTGGGGTGTTAATGTGTTACACTAGCGCTGGTGAATTAGACATGCTGGGTTCGAACCCCCAGGTTTGAAACCCACCACCGCGACACCCCCCCCCCCCCACCTCCCCTCCCCCACCCCCGCGGGAATTAGCATCAGGTGCCAACTCCATTCCCCCTGAAAGTCCTTCGAATCAGACTATAAACCGAAATCCTGAGTGCAAAACGCACGCAGAAATCTTGCGCACACCTTAA
>CM054162.1:25223207-25225707 GCA_028751875.1 Rapana venosa
ACATCCGCTTACCAACCAACCACGAGCTGTCTGGCTTTATGTGGAAACTAGTGTAAAATATAAACATTGAAACCCTACGCATCCACCCCCCCCCCCCCCCCCACACACACACCACCACCACCACCCAGTATTGGATAAAGCGACTCTGTGACTGTGTCTCCATCCGTCTCTCTCTATTGAAAACTGTCCTTGAAAAAAAACCCCAACTTTTTTCTCATCTCTCTCTCTCTGTCTCTCTCTCTCTCTCTGTGTCTCTCTCTCTCTCTCTGTGTGTCTCTCTCTCTCTCTCTCTCTCTCTCTCTCTCTCTCTCTCTTCTCTCTCTCTCTCTCTCTCTCTCTCTCTGTCTGTTTCTCTCTCTGTCTCTCTGATGGGGCTTAACACTGACAATAACCTGTCATGGCCAAGCGCTTCGATTTGTTTTGTTTTACAAGATTCAGCGCTATATAAACTCCATATATTATTATTATTATTATCATTATTATAGCCAAGTCATGGCTACACACTGTCCAAGAAAATAGCCCCCAAAAGTGTTTCAGCTCAACAGAATTAAACGTTTCCTTGATCTGCATAGCAGAAAATTATTTTTCCATGCATACATTCAACCCGACATAGAATATGCTTCAACATGCTGGGAAATGGCTAGTAAGAGTTGCTTGGAACCCTTGGAAAGTATATATATACAGACGTTCACTAAAGCTAATCCTTCTCAGATCTTCTTCCCTTGAAATATGTCATTACAAAGAGCTCAATATTCTTCCTCTTGTTATGAGATGTCGTTATAAATAAAGGTATACTAATGTATAAAATGATGAGCAATCTTTCCCCAGCATACCTTTGTCAAAGATTTTCAGCCAAAAGCATTCGAGACAAAATTAATTATCCTTGTTCCTCCTCGGCCAAGAACTGATCTATTTATGACATCCCTCGTTTACTCTGGTTGCAGACTATGGAATGAAATCCCTTATCTATATCAAGAATAAAAGTTGCTTAACGTCTTTCAAAAAGGCGTACTACAAATAAATATTATTTGAAATGTTATAGACCATTTTTATGCAAATATAACATCATTTGATATGATTATAAATGTATGCTCTTTGTTGTCCTGTTAATGTTTGCTGGTTTTCTTGTTTTGTATTGCTGTGTGTGTGTGTGTGTGTGTTGTGTGTGTGTGTGTGTGTGTGTGTGTAATAATAATAATAATAATAATGTATGGAATTTATATAGCGCTGAATCTTGTAAAGCAACAAATCAAAGCGCGCGCGCGCGCGTGTGTGTGTGTGTGTGTGTGTGTGTGTGTGTGTTTGTGTGTGTGTGCCCGCATGAAAGTTGTTTCCACTTTGAGTATGTCTGTCATAATTATTATGGTTTGTGTTTCATAATGATGGTGTGTTGTGTGTGTGTGTGTGTGTGTGTGTGTGTGTGTGTGTGTGTGTGTGTGTGGTATATCTCTTCATGAAAGTTTGTGTGTGTGAGTGTGTATATGTGTGCGTGCGTGCGTGTGTGTGTGTGTGTGTGTGTGTGTGTGTCGCGCGCGCGCGTGTGTGTGTGTGTGTGTGTGCCTGCACGAAAGTTGTATGTGTGCGTTTGTGCGTGCGTGCGTGTGTGTATGTGTGTGTCAGTGAGTGCGTGTGTGCGTATGCGTGCGTGTGCGTTGAGTGCAGTTTGCAGGAGTATTTTGAAGATTTTGCATCTCTCTCTCTCTCTCTCTCTCTCTCTCTCTCTCTCTCTCTCTCTCTCTCTCTCTCTCACACACACACACACACACACACACACACACACACACACACACACTCCTATGTTTTGATAGGGTAGGAAATCTTGGAGCTTTTTTGCTAGAGTGGTGTGTTTGTGGCTTTGTCAGTCTGTGATGATGGTGTTTGTGGTTGGGCCACTTTTTCTGTTCTTTCTCTTTTTTTGGGCCATTGATTCGGAGAATTTTGATGATTGTTGCGAAGTGGTTCTTGTTCAGCTGACTATGGGTTTGTGTCTGTATGTATGTAATATGTCAATTGTGCAGATATGCTTTAGAATGATGAAGAATAGACATGTGCTTGACAAATATGTAGAAAATCTTTGTTTGAATATTATTCATGCATTTATTCAGTTATCTAAGTGTCTAAACTCCCTTTTATTTGATTTGAATGTTTTCTTATTTGTTCATTGCTCCCCCCCCCCCCCTCTCTTTTGACGAGGGCCTGGTGTAAAGAAGCCACTGGCTTATCCATATACCCTCATTAACATATTCGAGTTCGAGTTTCTCTCTCTCTCTCTCTCTCTCTCTCTCTCCCCTCTCTCTCTCTCTCTCTCTCTCTCTCAGAGAGGGTGTGTGTGTGCGTGCATGCGTGTGTGCGTGAGGACAGCTTGACACGATGCCGAATATTTCACGTGTTTCTGTGAAGGAAGCGCATGATCCATTGGGTCTGCAGGACTGAACTTAGTGACATGGCAGCCTTGTCACGTGCTTGCTTGTTTATGATGATGTCAATCTGAAGTTTTGTT
>CM054162.1:25233207-25235707 GCA_028751875.1 Rapana venosa
AGAGAAGAGAGAGAGAGAGAGAGAGAGAGAGAGAGAGAGAAAATGCGAGTTAGTGAGTTTGTGTATGTGTGCATGCGCCCTTGCGCCCATGCGCCATTTTAGTTTCTTTGAATTATTTATTCCTTTCTTTTATTTCGAGGATAACGCACTCATGTGCTTTTCTTACATCCAGTTCCCGTGTGTATGCAGTTTTGTAACATTTCTCATGCGCTCCCTTCAGCACTTTCTTCCAAAAGGAAGAGCAGGATTTTAACGTGTGCGCAAGATGTTCTGCGTGCGTTCGCAGCACACGGGGCCTCGGTTTATAGTCTCATCCGAAGGACTTTTTGGGGAGAGAGGAGTCTGCACTGATGTTAACTCCAGGGGGAAAATATCCCCCTTGAACGAGAATCAACCCGGGTCGTCAGATTGCGAGCGCAATGTTCTGACCACTAGGCTATCCCGCCAAATCAATCAACAAATATCCCCTTGAACGGGTGTCCCAGCGGTGGCTCGAACCCGGGCCGTCAGATGACAACGTGCAACACTCTAACCACTAGGCTATCTCGTTCCGCGTGTGTATGCATGCGTGTGTGCGCGCGCCGTCACTGCTTGTGTGTGTGTGTGTAAATGCTTACTTGCGCTTTGCTTCATAGTATGCACTGCAGCATTTTTCCCCCCTTCTATGTCGAATGGGGACGGGGTAGCTCAGTGGTCGGAGCACTCGCTTTCCCCCAGCCAAGTTAAGCAGCGTCGAGCGTGGTTACCAGTTGGATGGGTGACCGTTTGCGCGCCTTGGCTTCAGTACAGTTCCCCCAGTTCACCCAGCTGTAAATGGGTACCTGCCCTCTTTAGGGTCAGGGAAGGTAAAGCAGCGAGGGGGAGGAGATGGGCGCCGCCCTCAATATGCTGGCCCTAGAAAAGTGAGGTCTCTGACGCCTCGCTCTCCTACGACCTTATAGGTTATGGGACTCCTTTACCTTTTCCTTTACCTATGTCGAATACTCAGACAGCAACTATAGTTGTCTGTCATATGAGCCACACACAAAAATGCGTTGCGCTTGCCGTTAAGCGCCTGACAAGTCAGGCCCAGCGCATCCGACATCGATATGGGAGAGAATCGTTATCTTTTATAAGTCTTTCTGGGGAAAAGACAAAGGCAGGAGAATGAACCAAGAAGGCAGAAATGAGACAAGTAAGGAGGTGGTGACAGGAAGGAAAAAGGAACAAGGCAGAAACAAAGAGAGGGATTATAAAAAAAAAAAAGGGAGGGAAATCCTGGCACAGAATTTCCAGAAGGTGTGTATGCGGGTTTGTAAATTCTGTCATCTGTTCCCACCGGCACACAATGGCCTAACTCTTACGAAAAGCGGAACAGGATTTGACGTGTGCGCAAGATGTTCTGCGTGCGTTCGCACACATGGGGCCTCGGCTTATAGTCTCATCCGAAGGACTGTATAATGCTTTAGGACTGTATCTGCTAACAAACATGTAAAAAAAAAAAACGACGCAAACTCGACATACCCACACAAAAATAGCACCCCCGGACACTTTTATTTTATTAAAATCATTCATCAGGTACAAGTCACATGTACGTTTAGCGCTAGCATATAACGATACTAGACATCATAAAATAAAAACGTAATATCAACAACACCACCACAAGCGCAATAATTATCAATTTTACTTTTTTTGTTCGTTTATCGTCAACGCTATATAAAAGTCATAACCATGGGATTACAAATATTTTTTTTCCGTTTTTTTTTTTAAAAGAAAGAAACTGATTTTGTTAATAAACAGAGAAACACAAAAATATAATTATATAGATGACAAGGGTTGTTTCAAAACATTCAGCTTGATTTTGGGTGGTAAATACAATTAAATCATTTGTTACAATGTTTTAAGATATATTTCGCATACTTTTAGTTTGTCTCACAATGAACAGAAAAAATAAAGAATACATAGCGTCGTTGCAATACAGATGTTACACAGTTAATGGGGGTAGGGGTGGGGGTGTCTATGTTCGATATTTACACGACATGAAATGTTTAAACGTACCTTGAATTACACACACACACGCACACGCACAAACAAGCACACACAAAGACACACACACAAGCACACACACACACACACGAGCACACAAACACACACACACACAACACACGCACGCACGCACGCACGCACACACATACACACACACACACACACACACTCCCACCCACCCACAGACACACCCCTACACACCCACACACCACCACCTCCACCACCACCACCACCACCATCATCATCATCATCATCATCATCATCACCACCACCACCATCATCATCACCACCACCATCATCATCATCACCATCATCATCATCATTATCACCACCACTTTAAAACAACCAACACACAATTCTCCGAAATCATCAGTTTTACATCATCTATAGACAAACAACTCAAAACAACACTAACTTCATCAACGCCCCCCCCCCCCTCCCCCCCTAACCCACCCAACCTCAAACTAACCAAACC
>CM054162.1:25238207-25243207 GCA_028751875.1 Rapana venosa
TGACAGAGGGTGTGTACATGCGCGCATACCGTGTACACACACACACATATGCGCGAGCGTAGCCGCACATGAATGTAAATGCGCGTTACATAAGTACTGACGTGAATCAGTCGACACGATGAAAATACACACACACACACACACACATTTAGTGAATTTCGAGTAAGTACATACATAACAATGACATCAACACTTCAAACAACCCCCCCCCCCCCTCTCACCCACAAATAAATGTATAAATATTATCCACACCATGTTGAAACAAACAATAAACAAATAAATACACGAGCCTAGGAAATGAACCTCACACAAAAGTAGATAATAAATCATGTCAAACCTCAAACCTCAAAACTCAAACTCAAAACTCAACTGTCTTCATCGCCGCTGTCGTCAGTAGGAGCTCCACGCAATGCCACCATCAGGGTTCACCATCTCTTTCCCTCTGTCTCTGCTGAGTTCTACCATCTCCTGTAGCCCTCCTCCCAGACCACTGATCTCAGTGATGATGTTGTCAGGCAATGTAGGAGGATGTTGGTGGAGGTCTGCCTCTTTTTTCTTCTTGCCCTCAACTTTACCTTGAGAACTAACTGTCGTCGTCATCAGATTTGTCTGTGTGTTTGTGTTTGCAAAGAGTAAGATTTGTAGTACGTATTTTTTTATGGTAAAGTTTCTCTTTGTAAAGATTAAAGCAACAACAAAAAAAAAGAACCAACCCCCAAAACTCATAAAAATAAACAGTTACGGTATATATAAAAAAACCCACCCCAAAACTCATAAAGATGAACAGTTACGATATTTAAAAATAACCAACCCAAAAACCTCATAAAGATGAACAGTTACGGTATTTAAAAAAAAAAAAAACCCAAAAAACCTACCCCACGTTTTTTTTTATTCTTAAAACTTTGTGCCCGTCACTCCGTAAGATTTGCCATCTCTATACACAATACTTACAAAACCAGTTTATTAAATTATTAATGAAATGAAGACCCCCCCCCCTTCTCCCCCCCCCCCACCCCCCCGTCCCGTCCAACCCGCCCCCCCCCAAACCCCCCCCCCCATCCCCCCCCCCCCCCCCCTACCCCCACTAAAAAACAAAGAAGACAAAAGGGAAAAAATAAAGGAAGAAAAGGAAAAAACCAACCTAAACAGGAAAAAATTAAAAGAAGAAAGAGGAAATTTTTTTTTTTTTTTAAAATTTTTAAAAAAAAAATCTTAATTTTCTGCGATCTCGAGTGAATTTCCTTAACATAGAAATCAAGTTTTCAGTTACATCTTTTTCCTTGCCATCATCAATAGGGCAACGGCAGCGCTTGTTTTTAAATGAGACAACTCGCTATCATCTCACATCATTTTTTTTTAAATTTTCCCTTTTTGATGAAAAAGCGAAGTAATCGCTAAGTTTAGAAAAACAGAGCGAGCAAAGGGAGAAAAAAGGGGAGGGGGGAGGAGAGAGAGGAGAGGGGGGAGGAGAGAGAGAGAAGAGGAGAGAAAAAGAGAGAGAGGAGAGAAGGGGGAGAAGAGAGAGGAAGAGAGAGAGAGAGAAAAAAGAAAAAATGTTAAAAGAAGAATTTAAAATGAAAGAAAAGGAAAAATAAAAAGGAAAAAAGGGAAAGGAGAAGGGGAGGGAGAGAAGAGGCGAATAAAAAAAGGGAAGAAGGGAGAAGAAGTAGTAGTAGTAGTAGTTAGTATTTGAGTAGTAGTAGAAAAGAAAAGAAGAAGAAGAAGAAGAAGAAAAGAAAAGAGTAGTAGTAGAGTATAGAAGTAGTAGAGTAAAAGTATAGTAGTATAGTATAGTAGTAGTAATGGGTTTTAGTATAGAAGAAGAAGAAGAAGAAGAAAGAAGAAGAAGAAAGAAGATTTGCGAAAAGATTTGCAAAGAAGAAAAAGAGGAGAAAAAGAAGGAAAAAGGGGGAGGGGGGGGAAAAAAGGGGGGAAGGGAAGGGGAAGGAAAGGGAAGGGGAGAAAAAAGAAGAAAAAAAGGGAAAAAGAATGGAAAGAAAAAGAAAAAGGGGGGAGAGGAAAAAGGAGGGGAGGGGGAGAAGGGAAGAAGAAAAGAAAAAGAAGAAGGAAGAAAAGAAAAGAAAAGAGAAGAAGAGAAAAAGAAGAAAAGAAGAAAAAGAAAAGAAAAAGAAAAAGAAGAAGAAGAAAGAAGAAGAGAAAGAAGGGGGAAGAATTTGAAAGAGAAGGAGAAGAAAAGAAGAGAAGAAAAGAAAAGAAAAGAAGGGGGGAGGAGGAGGAGGGGAGGAGAAAAAGAAGAAGAAGAAAAGAAAAAGAAGAAGAAGAAGAAGAAAAAAAGAAGAGAGTCCATCTTGAAAAAATCAATACGCTTCCCCCAATGTCAACTAATTGAAAGAACCACCTACACTGCAAAAAACCTTTTGCCGTGTTCAAAAAGGACAGTTAAAGCAAAACAAAAAAAAAAGGAAACGGGAACAAAATGAAAAAAAAAAAAACAAAGCGAAACAAAACGCAACACAAAAAATATAAAAAAGGAAACAATACAAAAAACAACGTAAACAGAAAAAAACAATAACTGGACCCACCCTAAAAACAAATCACGAGGAAGGGCTGAAAAAAAAAAAAATAAACAGACTACGTAAAGTTCAAATGTTAAAAGTAGAAAAAAAAATTGAAAAAAAACCACACCCGTAAAAAAGAAAAGATAGAGTAAAAACACGAACTAAAAAAAAACAACCCCAAAAGCTGAGGATATATTTTCTTCCGTAAAACCATTACTGTTTAAATTGTTGTGGGATTAAAATATTTTATATAATATAAAAATTTTTTTTTTTTTTATTTTTTTAAATAAATATTTATATATATGGTGTGTGTTATGTGTGTGTGTGTGAAAGGGGGAGAAAGGGGAAAGGGGGGGAGGGAAGGGGGAGAGAGAGAGAGAAAGAGAGAGGAGAGAGGAGAGAGAAGAAGAGAGAGAATGGGTGTGAATATAGGTTTTGGTTGACTTCGGGTGTGTCTAAATTACAGTAGTGAATGGACATTGAACAAAACAAAACAAACAAAAGCCAAAACAGAAAACAACTCGACAGTGGAAAACGTCCCTTAAAATTTTAACAACAGAAACCCCATCCCCCAACAACCCCCCCATCCCCACAAAAAAAGTATCACAGAGATGGGGAAAAAATGTGAATTGAGGAAACCAAACCAAAACCCATTTGTCTTAAAAAGGAGGGAAAAGAAAACAACAACACAACAATAACAAAAAACACCCCCCCCAAAAAAAAAACCTACAAAAAAACCTCTCGAAGAAAATACATAGGAGTAAAAAAAAAAAAAGGTTGAATAAAAAGTTAACATGGACGGAAAGAGAAAGAAAAAAATATAGAGGAGAAAACCCTACCCCCACCTCCCCAAACTCTATGAAAGAAATAACCTGAAAATATAACAAAAAACCCCCACTAACATAACAACAAAAAAACATGAAAATAATCATAACAAAATCATTCCAAAAAAGTAAAATAAGAATAGAAAAAGGAATAAACGAACCAAAAACCAAAAAAAAAAGATCAAGCCAAAATTGAAACCGAGGCATGACTGAAAAAACGTCTAAACATTGAAATAACAACAGAAACCAAAATCCAAAAGAAAACAAAATTAACCAAAAAAACCCCAAACAACAAACACACCAAAAAGAAACAAGAAAGAAAAAGCATAACACAGAGAAAAAACAAATTAAAAGCGAATTAAGGACACAAAACAGAAACCCCCTGTTTGAAAAGAGAGATAGGACAATTACAACCCCCCCCCCCCCCTAAACCCCAACAAGGTCCAAAAAATCTCCAAGGAAATAAACATTCGAAGAAAAAGAAAATAAAAGGAAAAAAAGGTTAAATAAAAATCAAACATGGACGGAAACAGAAAAAGAAAAAAATTAACAAAAACCAAACAGTAAAAAAACAACAGCAACCCCTCAATATACGCTCCTCCTCCTTCCCCCTCCCCTTCACTGACAACAACAGAATAACATCAAAATAACCACAAACAACTCCAAAACCCCCCAATATTCCAGAACAAAGGTAAAACACACTCAGCTAAATACACATTCTCTCATTCATCAAAACACCTTTAACCCAATTGCACCCACCACCCCCCAAAAATAAAATAAAAATTCACATGAGGACACTCTCTCTCCCCCCCCCCCCAAAGAAAAACAAAACCCCAAAACTACCACACCCCCCAAAAAAACCAAACAAACAACAACAACAAAAACCTAATACCCAACCCAACCAACAAAAAACAAGCCACCCACCCACACCAAAAAATCACACAACAAAAAACCCCACATCCAAAGCTACGTTCTATGCCAGTCGAAACGTAGAATCCTCAGAAAAGTCCGCTTGAACTGAGCGTTGGCGAACGCGTAGCAGAACGGGTTAATGGGGCTGTTGAGGTAACACAGCCAGTAGGTGAAGTTGTAGAACCCTAGATTAATGCACGTGTAGCCCTCGCACATGGCGATCACGAACAGCATGATGTGATACGGCGTCCAACACAACACGAAGGCGCCTAGAATGATCGTGATCGTGCGCAAGGCTTTCCGCGCCCGGTTTTCCGATTTCGACTTCCTCTCCCGCCGGTTTCTCCGGCGACTGTTCCGGGAGCGAACCGACTTCACGAACGAGTGCAAGCGACCGTCCGTCTTGCGACCCCCGCGTCGGGAATCCGAGAACTTCTGGTGAGAAGACGCCCCGGTTTTGTGGCGGGGCTGGTTCAAAGGGACGGAACTCCCTTCGCCGTCCGTAGGGTGGTCGGTGTCCTCCCCTCCCGCCATGTCCTCGCCCCCGTTGAGCTTCGAGGAGGTCATGGTCGTCGTCATGGTGATCTCCGTGACCCCGAAGTCGGTGAAGTCGTCGTCGAGGATGACGTCGAAGGTTTCGGAAGCGAGAGGAGGGAGAGGGAGCGAGTTCCTGCGCTTCCAGAGTGGAGAGTCTGAGGTTGTAGGGTTGGGGGGTTGGGCGTCGTGTGGAGAGGAGTTGGGGGAG
>CM054162.1:25245707-25253207 GCA_028751875.1 Rapana venosa
CCACCACCAAACACCACACCCAACTTGACAACCCTGCCCAACAACCCACACCTCAACCCTGACACACACACCGCACCACACTATCCTATCCACCCTCCACATCGCACCATATCCACCCACACCATACTCATACCCAGAACATCTTGCGCACTCGTTAAATCCTGTTCCGCTGTTCGAAAGAGTAGGCCATTGTGTGCCGGTAGGAACAGATGACAAAATTTAAAAAAAAACACCCGCATACACACGAATTTAAAAAAAAGTCATCTGAGCGCTTTGACTTTTTGCTTTACAAGATTCAGCGCTATATAAATTCCATACATTATTAGTATTATTTATTATTATTATTATTTATTATTATTATTTATTATTATTTATATTATTATTTTATTATTATTATTATTATTATTATACCCCCACTCCCTTTCCTCACATACACCACGACCCCAAAACCAACCCACTCCACCACCCCTACCCCAATTCCACCCCCACCCCATCACCACACGCCCCCCTCCCATCCCGAACCTTCCCTCTAACAAACACCCTCACCCCACCCACTCCATCCCCCCCAACCCCTCCTCCCTCAACCCCACCCACACCCACACTAACCTAAGGGGGGGGGGGGGTGGAAGACAGGATAGCCTAGTGGTTAGAACATTGCGCTCGCAATCTGACGACCCGGGTTCGATTCCCGTTCAAGAGGATATTTTCCCGTGGAGTTAACATCAGAGCAGACTCCACTCTCCCCACGGATGAGACTATAAACCGAGGCCCCCGTGTGCGAACGCACGCAGAACATCTTAGTTAAATCCTGTTCCGCTTTTCGTAAAAGTAGGGCATTGTGTGCCGGTGGGAACGGATGACAAAATTTACAAAACCGCACACACACGGGGGCTGGATGAAGAAAAAAAAGCACATAAGTGCTTATTCCATTATCCTCGATATAAAAGAATAAATAAAATAAAATAAAACACTCCACCACCACCACACAAAACCCCAATCAAGTTAGTTACCTGTCTATCCTTCGCAACCCCGTCTTCCCTCTTCTGCCGAGGTTTTCGGGAAATATTTTCTCTAAGAATCTCCACCTCACCCCACTCCATCACACCTAACCTCCATCCCAGCCCCTCCCACACCCCACCACTATCACCCAAAGCCCAAGTTAGGTAAGTTACCCGTGTCTCTCTCTCTCTCTTTCTCTCTCTCTCTCTCTCTCTCTCTCTCTCTCTCTCTCTCTCTCTCTCTCTCTCTCTCTCTCTTTCACCCCCACCTCCAGTTTTCCTCCTCTGTCGTTTTTTTCGGAAATAGTTTCTCTTGGATCTCCCCTCCTCCCTCCCCACCATTCCACCCCGACCCACCCTAACTCCTCCCATCCCCACCCCCCACCACACCTAACCACACACCACACCACCCCACCACTACCTCAGAAGCCCCCAGTCAGTCAAAAGTTACCTGTCTTTCGCACCCCAGTTTAAGCTCTTCTGCGGCAGTTTAGTTTTCCGAAATAGTTTCTCTTGGACACCCCACCCCTCCTTCCCACAATTCCACCCTTCCACTACACCCCACTCTCCCCTCCGACATCCCCACACCCAACCCTCCAACACTTCACCATCACACCAAACCCAATCAGTTAAATTACCTGTCCCTTTATCTTTCGCACCCTAGTATTTCCTCTTCTGTGGCAGTTTAGTTTTCGGAAATGTTTCTTTTGGACACCCCACCTCCCACCCCACAATTCCACTCCCCCACTACATCCCGCTCTCCCCTCCTCCCTCCCCACCATAATACCAAACCCCAGTCAGTTAAGTTACCTGTCTCTCTATCTTTCGCACCTGTTCCGTTTTCCCTTTTCTGCAGCGGGTTTTCGGAAATAGTTTCTCTTGGACCCCAACACCCCATTCTCACCCACTCCCACCCCCTTACCTCTCCACACCCCAACCCCACCCCACACCCTACCCAAACCCAACCAAACCAAACCCCAGTCAGTTAAATTACCTGTCTCTCTATCTTTCGCACCTGCTTCATTTTTCCTTTTCTGTGGCAGTTAAGTTTTCGGAAATAGTTTCCTCTTGAACCCCCCACCCCCACCCCACCCTCCCCCCTACCACCCCTCCACTTCACACTCCCCACCCCACCACCACCACCCCAATCCTCCCTTCCACGCCACTACCCCACCCGAACCAGTTAACCTGTTCTCTATCTTCGCACCTGCTCCGTTTTCCTCTTCTGCCGAGGTTTCGAAATAGCTCCTCTTGGACACCCCCACCCCACCCCACAATTCCAACACCCCACCCATCCCACCACCACCCACACCACCACCACCACCACCCCAATCCTCCCTTCCACCACCCCTAACCCCTCCTCCCCCACCCTCCCACCCAACGACCCCAACCAGTTAACCTGTCTCTCTCTCTCTCTCTTATCTTTTCGCACCTGCTGCGTTTTTCCTCTTCTGTCGAGGTTTTCGGAAATAAGTTCCTCTTGGAACCCCCTTCACTCCCTCCTCTCCCCCCTCCCACCCCACACCACCCCACCCCACCACCACCACCCCAATCGTCCCTTCCACCCCCCCCCTAACCCCCCCCCCCCTCCCACCCACCCAACCAGTTAACCTGTCTCTCTCTCCTCTTATCTTTTCGCACCTGCTCTGTTTTTCCTCTCCTGCCGCGTTTTCGGAAATAATTCTTCTTGGACCCCCTCTCCCCCCCTCCCACCCCAAACCACCCCACCTCACCACCACCACCCCAATCCCCATCCACCACCCCTACCCCACCCCCTCCCACCCACCCCAACCAGTTAACCTGTCTCTCTATCTTCCCCCCACCTCCGTTTTTCCTCTTCTGTCGTGGTTTTCGGACATAGTTACTCTTGAATTCCCCCCCCCCCCCCACACGCCCCCCCCCCATCCCCCACATCACACCCACACCCCACCACCACTCCAATCCAACCCTACCCCCTACCCTCCCACCTACCCCAACCAGTTAACCTGTCTCTCTATTCTTTCGCACCTGTTCCGGTTTTCCTTCTCTGCAGCAGTTTTGTTTTTTGGGAAAAAGTTTCTCTTGGATCCCCCCTCCCCACCCCATCTTCCCCCCCCTCCCTCCCTCCCCCCCTATACCACACACAACCCACCCCACCCCACCACCCCCACCCCACCCCCAACCAGTTAACCTTCTCTCTCTCTGTTATCTTTTCGCACCTGCTCCGTTTTTCCTCTTCTGTCGAGGTTTTCGGAAATAGCTCCTCTTGGACCCTCCCACCCCACAATTCCAACACCCCACAAACACCCCCCTACCCCCACCACCAACACCCCCAAACCTCCCTTCCACCCCCTACCCCCCCCCCCCCCCCCTCGCACCCACCCCCACTCAGTTAACCTTGGAAACAGATGACAAACTTTACAAAACCGCATACACACGGGGACTGGATGTAAAAAAAACACATGAGTGCTTATTCCATTATCCTCGATATAAAAGAATAAAGAAAATAAAAATAATAAAAATAAACGTCTCTATCTCTTATATTTCCGCACCTGCTCCGTTTTTCCTCTTCTGCTCAGGTTTTCGAAAATAATTCTTCATGACCCCCCCTCCCCACCCCACCCTCCCCCTCCCACCCACCCCACATCACATCCCCACCCCACCACCACCACCCCAATCCTCCCCACCACCCACCACCACCAAAACCCAACCCGTTAACCCGTCTCTCTCTGTCTGTCTGTCTGTCTGTCTGTCTGTCTGTCTGTCTGTCTGTCTGTCTGTCTGTCTCTCTCTCTCTCTCTCTCTCTCTCTCTCTCTCCTCTCTCTCTCTCTCTCTCTCTCTCTCTTATCTTTTTCGCACCTGCTCCGTTTTTCCTCTTCTGCCGCGAGGTTTTTCGGAAAAAGCTCCTCTTGGACTTTTCCGAGTCGCTGCCGTAGTTCCACCACCCCACAAACACCCCCACCCCACCCCCACCACCACAATCCTCCCTTCCACCACCCCAATCCTCCCTTCCACCACCCCAATCCTCCCTTCTACCCCACCCCCTACCCCAACCAGTTAACCTGTCTCTCTGATCTTTTCGCACCTGCGATGTTTTTCCTCTTCTGTCGCGGTTTTCGGAAATAGTTTCTCTTGGACCCCACCCCACACATCACACCCCCACCCCACCACTACCACCCCAATCCTCCCTTCCACCCCCACCATCCCACCCACTCCAACCAGATAACCTGTCTCTCTTATCTTAGGAAGGAAGGTTGGCAGGATGGTTAAGACGTTTGCCTGCCAACAAGTAAACCGTGAGGTTCTGGGTTCGATTCCCAGCCTCGCCCTTTCTTTCCAGTTTGACCAAAAAATCGAACTGAATGTCAAAGTCCTTCGGATGAGATTATAAACCGAGGCCCAGTGTGCGAACGCATGCAGAACATCTTGCGCACACGCTAAATCCCGTTCCGCTGTTTGTAAGAGTAGGCCATTGTGTGCCGGTGAGAACAGATGACAATATTTACAAAACTGCATACACACGGGGACTGGATGTAAAAAAGCACATGAGTGCTTATTCCATTATCCAAGATATTTTAAAAAACCCAACACCTGAGCGCTTTCATTTGTTGCTTTACAAGATTCAGCGCTATATAAATTCCATACATTATTATTATTATTTAGGAGGCACCGTGGTCGAGTGGTTTAGGCGGTCAACACGTGATCCAGAGGTCGCGGGTTCGATCCCCGCTGGGCTCGATGTGGTGTCCTTGGGAAAGACACTTTACTCCTATTTTCCTCACTCCACCCAGGTGTACAAGTGGGTACCAGCTCTGCTGGGGAAGTATCTGGCGACAGACTAGCGTCCTGTCACAGGGGTGGTGAAAAACCATCAGTTCGCTTAACGCTACAGAAACCGGGATAAGCTCTGGCTCTATGGGCCTTCTGGCTCGAAAGAACATACTTTTTTTTATTATTATTTATTATTATCTTTTCTTCGCACCTGCTCCGTTTTTCCTCTTCTGCCGAGAGGCTTTTCGGAAATAGCTCCTCTTGGACTTTTCCGGGCCCCCGCTGCCGTTGCCGCTGCCGCTGCGGTTCTTGGCTTTGGGGCCAGCCTGCTCCGCGGCAGCCAGCTCCATGGTCGTCTGCAGCTTCTTCTGCTTGGCGTCCGACTTGCGCTGCAGGTCCAGAGCGACTTTGTAGATTCCCCCGTACAGGCAGCACATGACGATCAGCGTGATCCAGTAGTAGCCGATCGTCAGCAGGAAGGTGAAGAGCGGGTCGGACATGAACTGCACCTGTGGGAAGTGTGTGACAACCACCCCGAAAAAGCAGAAAGAAAGTGATTGAAGGTCAAGGTCAAGGTCAAGGTCAAAGTCAAGATCAAATCAAAGTCACGGTCAAAGTCAAGGGCAAGGTCAAGTAAAGGTCAAGGTCAGAAAAAGTCAGGTCAAGTCAATGTTAAGTCAAGTCAAGTCCAAGTCCAAGGCAAGTCAAGTTAAGTCAAGGTCAAGTCAAATCGGGTCAAAGTTAAGGTCAAGTCAAGTCAGCGTCAAGTCAAAGTCAAGCCAGCGTCAAGTCAAAGTCAAGTCAAAGTAATAGTTAAAGTCAAGTTAAGTCAAGTCAAGTCAATTTCAAGGTCAAGTCAAAACTTAGAACACTCTCTATGTAAGACTCGTAAAACAAGGAAATAATCTTTTTGTCTACCAAAAAAATGCGGTTCAGTTTCCTCAGAAAATAACACACGTTGTTGTTGTCCCTATTTTTGACAATAGCTTGATTGATTGATTGATTGATTGATTGAAACTCTGTATTTCCGAGGGTTACAGATTAGCGTTGACATACTATTTTTTTTGGATTATCGGGCCCTTGCTCGGGGTGGGGTGGGGGTGGGGTGGGTTATTTTTTATTTATTTATTTATTTATTTAATTTATACCACTTTAAGCCACGTCAGATTTCTCTGCGTGACATTCGGGCTGCTCTCCCTCCCCGTGGAGAGCGCGTCGCCACAAGAGCAGCGCCACCCATTTTTTTCCTTTTTTTTCTGTCAGCAACTGTATTTGTTTCTCTATCAGAGTGACGTTTATTCTACAGAATTTTTCCAGGGACAACCCTCTTGTTGCCGTGGGTTCTTTTACGTGCGCTTAATTCGTGTGTAACCGTCTCATCCGAAAGATTAGCACCCAGACCACCACTCATGATCTAATGGACGTGGGGGGGGGGGGGGGGGGGGGGGGGGGGGGGGGGGGGGGGGGGGGGGGGAGGGGAAGTTTTGGGCCCAAACAGGGATTCGAACCGCCGCACACTTTCCAACCCAGACTTTTTCGCTTTCTAGGAAAGGCGCGTTACCTCCAGACCACAGATCCACACATAAAACTTCAGGTTTTTCACTTCCTCCTTAGTGACGTGATCTCTTAATGAGATGCCATGAACCACTGACAAATAAAATTAAAGAAATTAAATTGAAATGGTTTCAAATAAAGATTTGTTCTAGAATATTAGTCACGAACAAAATATTAAAGAAAATGAAAGTTACAGATAATGACAACTGCAATTTTTGTGGCAAGGAAAAGGACACGATAAATCATTATTTATGGGAGTGTCAGTATGTACAGAATTTCTGGAAACAACTTGATGAGACTATAAAACACAATTGTTCTCATTGCGAGAGACTGAACCTTAAAGTGGAAATAGTGCTTTTTGGCACTGATGCAATTACAACAACTGGGCCCCCCCCCCCCCCCCCCCCACACCCACACACCAACCCCCCACACCCACTCACCTCACACGTCCGAGCTTTGACCGTGCGCTCGCCGACAAAGTATTGCCAGCCGATGATGGTGGTGAAGAAGATGAGGGCTGGAACCACCCAAGTGATGCCCACCATCACCCTCACCTGCACAAGTCCACAACACAACACCAGGCGAGCCTTCGTTATTTTCCATGCAACCACAGGCACGCACGCGCATACGCACGCGCGTACACATATAAAGACGCACACACATACACTTAAAATGTATATCTATATCTATATATACATACACACATACATACATACATACATACATACATACATACATACATACATACATACATACATCATACATACATACATACATATACATACATACATACATACACACAACACATAAAATAATAATAATAATAATAATAATAATGTATGGAATTTATATAGCGCTGAATCTTGTAAAGTAAACAAATCAAAGCGCTTAACAAATCAAAGCGCTTATCATATATCCTTGGATCTGCAAAAACAACTCCTCTGCCTAACACCCACAGCCTGTCTGAACTTCCATCCATATTTTCTGCCTTCTTTTCAGACAAAGTTCGAAACATACGCTCCAGACTGGATCAGACTCAATTCCAGCCTGCGCCTCCTGACCCCCAGTTCACTGGCACTCCTCTCTTTTCCTTCCATCCCCCAAGTGAAAAAGAGATCATGACAATTCTGAAGGAAATGACTATAAAATCATGCGACCTTGATCCCATACCTGCTCCTGTTTTCTCACAATGCCTTC
>CM054162.1:25260707-25263207 GCA_028751875.1 Rapana venosa
TTTCATTGAATGTCATCCATTCATTCATTCATTCATTCATTGTTTTTTCGTTCGTTCCTTTGTTTCGTTCATTCGTTTCTTTGTTTATTTACCCATCCATCCACCCATTCATTCAATTTTATTCAATTTCATTCATTCATTCATTCATTCATTCGTTCATTCATTGTTTTTTCGTTTGTTCCTTTGTTTCGTTCATTCGCTCCTTTGTTTGTTTACCCATCCATCCACCCATTCACTCAATTTTATTCAATTTCATTCATTCATTCATTCATTCGTTCGTTCGTTCAGTTGATCTGTGGTTTCTTCGTTCGTTCCTTTTGTTCATCCATCCATCCATCCATCCATCCATCCATCCATCCATCCATCCATCCATCCATCCATCCATCCATCCATCCATCCATCCATCCAATTTTGTTCATTCATACATCCATTCAATTTTGTTCATTCATTCATTTATTCATTCATTCATTCATTCATTCATTCATTCATTCATTCATTCAATCAATCAATCAATCAATCAATCAATCAATCAATCAATCAATCAGTCAGTCAATAAATCGATTATGCATTTTTCTGTCCTCATGCTTACTCCTCTTCTGTCTTTGATTCTGCTTTTCTTTTGAGGGATGGTGGTGTTATTGTTCTCTCTATAGCATAATTCTAGCAGGCCAACATATTTTCCCCCCCGGTCGGTTAGTCTGCCTGTTTGACTCCCTGTTTGTCAAGTCTGCCTGCCTGTCTGCCTGTCTGCCTGTCTGTCTGTCTGTCTGTTTCTCCTTCTGACAGGGCTTGTCATATTTGCCTAAGTCAATTGTTGCATTTCTTCTGCTTATTTACACCATTACCGAGCATGGATAACAAGCAAGCTTAACACAATCAACCACTCACGTTTTAAATTTTTTGTTTATTCCTTTTTGATGTTCTTTTTTTGTGGCTATGTCTTCGCTTTTTGTGCTGTATTTCTCTCGTGTTATTTTCTTCTTTCTTGTTCTTGTTCTTGTTCTTGTTCTTGTTTCCTTGTTCTTCGTTCTTCTTCTTCTTCTTCTTCTTCTTCTCTTCTTCTTTCTTCTTCTTCTCTTCTCTTCTCTTCGTCTTCTTCTCTTCTTCTTCTTTTTCTTCTTCTCTTCTTCTTCTCTTCGTCTTCTTCTTCTTCTTCTTCTTCTCTCTTCTCTTTTCTTCTTCTCTTCTTTCTCTTCTTCTTCTTCTCTTTTCCTTCTTCATTTTCTTTTTTCTTCTTCTTTCTTCTTTCCAACCGTCAAGCCTTTCGCTTTACTAACCTGCCATTCTCCTTTTGTTCTCTTTTCTATAACACCCTGATGCAATTTATTTTAGCCGGGACAGCTAAGGGAGATTTATGAATTATATTTGTCTTGGGTTTTTTTCCTTTCTTTGCTTTGTTATTTTCTTTGTCGCTTTGTCCGCTCCCTCCCCTTCCCCCTCCTCCCACTGTAAACAAGAGTGAAAGGCTTTTATTTGGAACTGATCGATAGATATTGACATAACTGATCAATAACAGGCTTCACAAAATTGATCAATAAAAAGCACCACGCAGCGTATCGATAAAAAGCTCGATATAACTGATCAATAAACAGCTCTGTACAAGTGATTAAATAAATAATTCCATAAACTGACCGATAAATCGTTCCAAGCAACTGATCGATAAAAAGTTCCATACAACCGATCAAGAAAATAGCTCCAAAACTGATCAATAAAGAGGTTTACAAACTAATCAATAAACAGCTCCAAACATCTGATCAATGAATAGGCTTACACAACTAATCAATAGCCCCATACAATACAAACAGCCCCTTAACCAAAGCCCTATACAATTGATGAAAAGCTCTACTCATATGATAAATGAAAAGCTTCATACAGTTAACCAATGAAATGTTTCGCAGAATTTATCAATAAAAAAACGCTTCGTGCAATTGATCAATAAAAAAAGTCATAGAACACTCAGCAGAAAGCCTCACAAAGTTGACAAATAAACTTCACACAGTCGATCCATAAAAAGCTTAACACAACTGATTAATACAAAATCACACATTTGATCGGTAAAAGCGTTATAAATGAATCACTAGAGATCTTCAAGTCACTTGATGAATACAAAACTTTTCACATTTAATCAATAAAAAGAACTTTACAAATTAATCAATGAAATACTTTACAAAACTGACCCGCAATTTTTTTTTAAGGAACTGATGAAATAAAAGCTTCACGCAATTGATAAATAAAAAGTGCAAGGTACAAGCACAGATCCTTGAGAAACACCACAAGGTAAAAAAAATAAATAGCAGAGTCACAGCCTTTAATCTAAACGTATATATCTTTCATCGATAAAGAAACATAAAACTAATATTATGTGACCGAGATTGACCTCAAGTGCTGAACATGTGTTAAATGCAGAATGCGGACAGTATCAAATGCCGCATTCAAATCAAGCCGAACCACAAACAAGCGATATTACCAAAATGAACACTCAACGACAGAATTGTTGCTA
>CM054162.1:25268207-25288207 GCA_028751875.1 Rapana venosa
CTCCAAGTAATTCGAATGATGCTACGGTGATATGATCTTTATTTTGTTGTTGTTTGTTATTATTTATTCATTCGTGATGCATAAGGTGGTTATATGAGCAGACTGTGACGCACAAGCCCAGGGGCCACACACGTACATACGTGTGCACGTGCGTGCGAACGGGGACACACACACACACACACACACACACACACACAACACACACACACACACACACACACACACACACACAAACACACACCACACACTCTTACACACACACACACTCTTACACACACACACACAATAAGCACACATACAATAAGCACACACAAAACAAGCACACGCATGCACGCACTCGCCCACACACACACACTCTTACTCAAACACACACCACTTACACACACACACTCACACACACACACAGACACACACACACACTCACACCTCTCACACACGCACACACAATAAGCACACATACAATAAGCACATACAAAACAAGCTCACGCATGCACGCACTTGCCCACACACATTCACACACACACACACACACACACACACACACACACACACACACACACACACACACACACACACACACACACACACACACACATACAAAATAAGCACACATACAATAAGCAACACACAAAACAAGCGCACGCATGCACGCACTCCCCCCCCACACACACACACAATAAGCACACATACAATAAGCACACACAAAACAAGCACACGCATGCACACATACACACACACACACACACACACCACACACACACACACACACACACACACACACACACACACACACACACACTAAGCACACACAAAACAAGCGCACGCATGCACGCACTCGCCCACACACAATTCACACACACACACCACACACACACACACACACAAAACATAACGCACACATATCTTTCTCTTCCCCTCTCTCAGTCTCTGTCTCTCTCTCTCGTTCTATCTCTCGCGCTCACTCTCTCTCTATGTCTCTCCCCCACCCCCCATCTCTGTTTCGCCCTGTCTCTCTCTCTCTCTCCCCCTCCAGTTCTCTCTCTCCCTCTCCCTCCCTCTCTCCTCCCTCCTCTCTCTACCTCTGAAAAAAATGTACCCATATTCGTTTCCCTTCCATCCCTCCCTCTCTTTCCACCCTACCCATCTTTCTCTTCCCCCCTTTTCTCTCCCTATCTCTTACTTTCTATTTTATTTTCTTTCTTTCATTTTATTTTTCTTTCTTCTTTTCTTTCTTTCTTTCTTTCTTTTTTTTTCATTTCTTTCTTTCTTTCTTTCTTTCCTCTTCTTTCTTTTCTTTCTTTCTTTCTTTCTCTCTCTCTCTCTTTCGTTCTTTCTTTCTTTCTTTCTTTCTTTCTTTCTTTTTCTCGTTATTTCTTTCTTTCTTTTTCTTTTTCTATCTTCTTTCTTTCTTTCTCTTTCTTTTTCTTTCTCTTTCTTTCTTTCGTTTTCTTTCTTTTCTCTCTCTCTTTCTTTCTTCTTTGTCTCTCTCTCCCCACCTCTTTCTTTCTTTCTTTCTTTTTTTCCTTTTCTTTCTTTTCTTTCTTTATTTTTCTCTCTTTCTTTCTGTTTTTCTCTTTCTATCTTTCTGTCTGTCTGTCTGTCTTTCTTTGTCTATCTCCCATCTCTCCTTTCTCTTTCTTTTTTTCTTTCTTTCTGTCTTTTTTTTTTCTTTCTTTCTTTCTTTCTTTCTCTCCCTCTCTCTCTCTCTCTCTCTCTCTTTCTTTCTTTCTTTCTTCTTTTCTTCTTTCATCTTTCTTCTTTCTTTCTTCTTTCCTTCTCTCTTTCTTCTGTGTCTGGCACTTCTTCAAGGCTGCAGATGACATAATGGAAGGACGCTGCCTGCAGCGATGTGATGTGATCCTGACCTTTTCCTGCATCATGCAAAAAGATGGGGAGGATGTGTGCGCACTGTGCTGTCTGTCCATAACTGCTGCTGCTGCTGCTGCTGTCTCTTTTCATTAACTGATTGGATAATACAGAGAAAGAGAGAGAGAGGGGGGAGGGAGAGGGAGGACGGGAGGGAGGGAGAGAGAGGAGAGGGAGGGCGAGAGAGAAGAGAGGAAGGGAGGGATGGAGAGAGACAGGAGAGATGGGAGAGAGAGAAAGAGAAAGGGAGAGGGGAGAGATCGAGAGAGGGAGGGAGAGAGAGGGAGGGCGACAGGGGATGGGGGAGAGAGGAGGGAGAGTGAGATGAGGGGGAGAGAGAGAGAGGAGAGAGAGAGAGAGAAGAGAGGGAAGGGGAGGGAGAGAGAGGAGAGAGGGGAGAGAGAGAGAGAGAGGAGAGAGGCGAGAGGGAGGAGAGGATAGAGGGAAGAGAGGAGAGGGATGGATAGAGAGAGGGGAGGGGGAGAGATCGAGAGGGATTAGAGGGGGAGAGAGAGAGAGAGGGAGAAGAGGGAGAGGGAAGGGAGAGAGGGAGAAGAGAGGAGAGAGAGAGGAGAGACAGAGAAGAGAGACAAGCGAGAAAGAAAGAAAGAGAGAGAGAAAGACAGAGAGAGAGAGAGAGAGAGAATGAGAGAGAGAGAGAGGAGAGAGAGAGGAGAGAGAGAGAGAGAGAGAATGATTGGGCGTAAAAGTAAGAAGAGTGCACCTTTCCTTCACAGTGTAAAAGAGGGATTGCCCGCACTGTGCTGTCTGTCCATAACTGGTCTGCTGCTGCTGTTGCTGCTGTCTCTTTTTCATTACCTGATTGGATAACACAAGAGTAGAGAGAGAGAGAGAGAGAAGAGAGAGGGAGAGAGGGAGAGAGAGAGAGATGGGGAAGGGGGAGGGAAGGGGAGAGAGAGGGGAGAGAGGAGGGAGTGGATGGAGTGAGGACCAGAGAGGAGATGGAGAGAGAGAAAGAGAAAGGAGAGGGGAAGATCGAGAGAGGAGGGAGAGGAGAGGGAGGGCGACTAGGGGAGGGGAGAGAGAGGGAGAGAGAGAGAAGAGGGGAGAGAGGAGAGAGAGAGAAGAGGAGAGAAAGAGGGTCGAAGGGAGGAGAGAGGAGAGAGAGGGGAGAGAGAAAGAGGGGAGAGAGGGCAGAGGGAGGGGAGAGATAGAGGAGAGAGGAGAGAGGATGAGAGAGAGAAGGGGAGGGGGAGAGATCGAGAGGGATGAGAGTGGGAGAGAGAGAGAGAGTGAGAGAGGGAGAGTGGAGAGGGAGGAGAGAGGGAGCAGAGAGGAGAGAGAGGGAGAGACGAGAGAGAGACAGACAAGACAGAGAAAGACTGATAGAGAGAGAGAGAGATAGGGGGGAATGTTGATTGGGCGTAGATAAGTAAGCAAAGTGCACTTTTCTTCACAAGTGTAAAAGAGGGGGGATTGCCGCACTGTGCTGTCTGTCCATAACTGCTGCTGCTGCTGCTGCTGCTGTCTCCTTTCATTACCGGATTGGATAACACAGAGAGAGAGAGAAGAGAGAGAGAGAGAGAGAGAGAGAGAGAGAGGAGAGAGAGAGGTAGAGAGGGAGAAGCGAGAGAGATGGGAAGGGGGGAGGGAAGGGGGAGAGAGAGGGGAGAGAGAGGGATGCGGAGGGGAGAGAGGGAAGGAGCGAGGGTGGAGGGGAGAGAGAGAAGGAACGGGTAGGGTAGAGGGAGGGAGAGAAAGATAGAGAGAGGAGGGAGGGAGGGAGAGAGAGGGAGGAGAGAGAGAGAAGAGCGAGTCTACTAAGAGGGAGAAAGAGAGAGGAGATAGAGGAGGGAGAGAGAAACAGGAGGGAGGGGGCGGGAGGGGATGGAGAGAGAGAGAGAGAGAGAGGGGAGGAGAGAGCGAGAGAGAGAGAGAGAAGAGAAGAGAGAGAGAGAGAGAGAGAGAGAGAGAGAGAGAGAGACGGGAGACCGACGGAGGAGGAGCGAAAAGGGAAGAGAAAGAGAGAAGAGACCAAAGAGAGCAAGAAGAGATAGAGAGAGAGAGGAGAGAGAGAGAGAGAGAAGAGAAGAGGGAGAGAGAGATAGAGGGAGCGAGAGGGAGCCTTCACATGGGAGACCGTGGGGCCTTTCGTACGCTGCGCTCATTTCCTGATGTTCGTGCTCTCTCTTCGCGCCGTCTTCTCTTGGTCTGCCCTCGTTACTCGCGCTCCTCACTCTCTCGCGCTCGCTCGTGACCGCGCTCTCTCGCTCTCTTCGCTCGCTCTCTCTCGCTCCCTCGCTCTCTCTCCCACTTCCCACGTCCCCACCACATTATGCTCTCCAAATATCCTGCAGTTGGTAAATGGAACAACCTATGGCAAATAAATAAAAACCCCAAAAACCAACCACCCACCACCCCCCCAGGCCACCCACATACCCCCAGGAACGAACCCAGGCCCATCGATACGGAGGAGCTCGACGCCCCCGATAAGAGCCGATGTCTCCTCGCTCTGCGCTCTCTGCGACTCGCTTCTTACAGTCTCTCTCGATCTAGCTCCCGAGCTCGCGTCGCTCTCTCCCTACCTCCCCCCAACCTCTCTCTCCCCTCTTCGCTCTCTTCTCTCTTCCCTATCTTTAAGCAATAGAAAATATCCCCTTCACCCCACCCGTCCGCCCCCTCGCGCGCCCCCCAAACCCATATTAATAATTATTAGACATGCTCTTGCCACAGTACTAAATTGTAATTGGTATGCACACATGCTCAATACATACAGAGATAGCGATATGTGAGTGATTGAGTGTAGATGTTAGTGTGTTTAGTGATAGTAAGATGGATAAGTAGATATTAGTGAGAGTGTAAGAGAGTGTGGATTGAGTGTGAGTGAGAGTTGATAGATGAGTATGATAGTGAGCGTGAGGAGAGAGAATAGTACAGATAGCTAGAGTTTTTATTTATATACGGAAGAGATAGAGTTTGTAATGGTAGGTACAAGATATACATTATGTTGAGATAGATAGAGTGAGAGTGTGCGAATAAGATAGAGAGTGAATGAGAGTTAATAAGTGCCAGTCCTGGATAACCCTAAAGAGCGAAAAAATTCCCCAACCCCACCAAAGTGAGGAAAATGGTTGCCAAGGTCTGGTGGATATGAATGATATGCGATAACATTATACTGTTTCACATTTAGAAAGTACATTTTAACCCTGCTTGCTTGTAACCGCACATTATCATTTCGTGCTATTGAGATGATAAAGGGTTCGTGTTCGTATTTGCTAATCCTAATTGTCTAGAATGCTGGGTAACTGAATGAACCCAGATGCGTAAATGATGAAGCTGTAGTGCACAATGTTATGAAAGACAAAAGTTATAGAGGACGGAGATAGATAAGCTCAGTGGGTCAGAGCACTTCATCTCTCCCGCTTTCCCCCTTCCCCCAGCCAAGGATAAGCACGTGTCAGCGTGGTTAACCACGTGATGGGTGAACCGTATGGCCGCCTTGGCTTCAGTACAGTCTCCCAGCTGTAAATGGGTACAGGTTCTCTGGCCCTTTTAGGTTCAGGGAAGGTAAAGCAAGCGAGGGAGAGGAGATAAGGCGCCGCCCTCAATATGCTGGCCGCCCTAGAAGAAGGTGATGGTCTCTGACGCCCTCGCTCCCCTACACCACATAGGAGTTATGGGACAAAACCTTTGTCTTTTAACCTTTTGTCTAGCTTTATAATTATGATCACTTACACGGCAGGTCCATTCCATAAAACTAAGCTGTTCATGGTTCATTCTCGACAGCTTTAGCACTAAATAGGTAAAGGTGTTTCCCCTAACCGATGTGTCGTTGGAGAGCGAAGGCATCAAGATCTCATCTTCTCTAGCGGGCCACACAGCATATTGAGGCGCGCCCATACTCTCTCCCTCGCCTGGGCTTAAACCTCACTGCTGGGTGAAACTGGGGGACTGTACTGAAGCCCAAGGCGCGCGCAAAACGGTCACCTAAATACTTGGTAACCACGTTCAACGCTGCTTAACCTTAGCTCTGGGGGGAAGCGATTTGCTCTTGACCATAGGAGCTATCCCGTCCCTCCCCACTTAATTTTTATAAAAAATATGGATGTTTGTTTGAATTTAGTTTTACTTAGATTAAACCTCCATGGGGATACCCCGGGGTTTGTCAGCATAAAAAACAGCATCCCCCCCCACCTGTCTGGACATTCTGGCTAGCAAAACCCTCTTTTTCTATCCCGTCTCTTTTGTTTCTGCCATGTTCTTTTTTTCCCCACCCTGTCACCATCCTTCTTGTATAGTTTCTTCCTTCTTGGTCCATCTCCGCCCCCCCCCTCATCCCCGCCCACCAAACAGCTCAAAAGATAACAATTCTCTCCCATGCCGAAGTCAGATGCACTGGGTCTGACTTGTCAGGGTGCTTAATAATGAACGGCCGCGCGACGCATTTTCTTACTTACTTACTTACTTTTGTCTTCCGCTTATACTCGGAGGCGTCGCGGGGAGATATAGCTGTCTGTCGGCAGCGAGGCGTGTAGCCTGAAGGAGGGACATGCCGTGGGCTTTTAGGGTGTCCGGCCACGGCATTTTCGAGCTCATAATTAGACCGACAAAAAAGTTGCTGTCTGAGGCGTTCGATGAAGACAAACGAAGTTAGGCAAAGCACAATAAGAACGACGGGCGCAATTGACCCCACCCACCACCCCCACGCCCCCGCCGACCCCCCACCACCCCTATCTTCCGAAGAAAAAAAAAGGAAAGAAAGAAAGAAAAGAAAAACACTACGGCAACTAAGAAAGAAAAAACAAAAAAAAAAAACACACGTTAATCTAAACGGAGTTTAAGGGGTGGTAAGAAAAATGTCGACATTCGTTTGTGTCTTACTCTTCGAGGCCTAATGGAATAAGTACCCATGTTTTTTTTCTTACATCCAGTCCCCATGTGTATGCAGTTGACATCATCGGTATTTTTGTCGATCAAGTGAGTGAAGAAGTAAATAAGTAGGTAAGTAGGTACAAAAGTCAGAGAGTGAGTGAGTGAGTTAATGAGTAAGTACGTAAGTGAGTAAGTATGTAAGTGAGTAAGTATGTAAGTGAGTAAGTACGTAAATCAGTCAGTCAGTCAGTCAGTTAAGTATGAAAGTAAGTTAGTGAGTGAGTCTGCGGGTGAGTGAATCAATAAGTATGTAAGTCAGTCAGTCATTCAGTAAGTAACTAAGCGAATGAGTGAGTGAGTAAGTAAGTAAGTAAGTAAATCAGTCAGCCAGTCAGAAAAATCGGTCAGTTAGTCAAAAATCAGTCAGTCAGTCAAAAATCAGTCATTCCAAATGTTTAGTCCAAATTTTTTTTCTTTTTCTTTTCACAAGTATTTATACGCCATGGTTAATATTTTCAGAAAACAGACATTTCTAAACGTGCTTATTTCAGCAACAACCCCCCTCCCCAAACTCCCCCTGTACCGGTCAATTTTTAAAACATATAAAAGTGATGGCAAACATATGGAAAGAAAAAAAAATATCAGCGAAGAAAGAGAAGAAGAAAAAAAGACCAGGAAAAAGACAAGAAAAAAAGACAAATAAAGACAAAGAAAAAAGACAAATAAAGAGGAATTTGTGCAGCCAAATTTCTGGAAGCTGACAACAATTCCTTTTCGGGAGGAATGTCAGTTTCAGACTCCAGATTTCAAAGAAACAGCCAAGAAAAAAATGCCCCAAAATATTGGAGAAATAATACTGACTTCCAATTTAAAAAAATATCCACCAGTATATTGGTCTTGACTTCTCCTTAACTTCTAAAGAAGTCACTGGACAACGGCACTGAATGTTTGAATGTCCATTCGTATGTTTGTCCGTCGTGTCCGACGATGACCTCCAAAACAGCAGAGGAGGCAGCTGCTGATTTGGAAATTGGGCAGAAATTTGATTATAGTGGAGATGCTTTGCCCACAGTTCATCCCCACTCTCTCGGCCAAGTGGGCATAATAAGGACAGTCAGCGTTGGAGATGCTCTCCAAAGGCCAACCAGCCCCCAGGGCTGCAGCACATAAGGACTGTGCGAGTCAAGCCTCCTAGTCAGAGAGTCATAGTCGATCACTACAGACTAAGCTGTAAAGTGGAATTCCATGAGTGGGAAAGCCACTGGTCACACAGCCTCTCACTTTACTGTTGCCCCCAGCATCAATGGTTTAATCAAGAACTGTGATAAAGCCCAGGCGCTGTCCATTCATCTGGTATGCATACACACTTACATAATTTTAAAAAAAATAGACCGCAGACACTAATAGCCGTAACATTGGACATACCCGTATACAAAAGAAATATTGATTTCTTTAAAAAAAAAATCACGTTTATCACAGTATATGTATTTTTTAGCTAAATTATCATCCTCCCCAAAATAAATGACCATTTCTTTTTTGTGTCTTCTTTCTTTCTTTTTTATAGACCCCAGAACACTTAGTAGCATAAAACAAGACATACCCGAATAAATAAAAATACTGATTAAAAAAACAAACAAGGTTATTATATTATAGTATGTGTTTTCTTAGCTAAATCATCATCTTTCCCAAAATAAATATCTATCTATCTATCTATCTGTCCCGTAGTCTGACGACCGTGGTGGCACCCTCAAAGACTCAACAACCAGTTCCCTCCATTCCTCTCTCTGTTCTGCCTTTCTCAGGGTTTTGTTGAGTTCTAGGCCTGTCCATTCGCTGATGTTATCCTCCCAGCTCTTCCTTGGTCTGCCTCTTCTCCTTCCTCCCTGGACAGTGCCTTGTAAAACTGTCTTTGCAAGTCCTTTGGATCTTGTGACATGCCCATACCATTTAAGTTTACGTTTTTTCACGATCGTTAGAAGGTTCTCATAGGGTCCAATGGTTTGCTGGATTCTGTTATGCACGCTTTCGTTGCTTACGTGGTCTTTGTAGGAGATGCCAAGGAGTCTCCGAAAGCATCTCATCTCCACCGCCTGTACTCTTCTATCCAAATCTGCAGTCAGGGTCCATGATTCACAGGCATACAGAAATATGGATATGACAAGGGAGCGCATTAGTCTGATCTTGGAGATAAGTGAGATATTTTTATCTCTCCAGATGGTGTTTAGTTTTGACAAAGCTGTTATTGTCTGTGCAGTCCTGCATACTACTTCTGGCTTGGATCCCTGGTCTGATACAATGGCTCCCAGGTACTTGAAGCTTTGAACTGTTTCCAGCTTCTGGTCATTAACCCTGATATCAGTGCTAATGCCGTTGGTGTTATTAGTCATCAGTTTGGTCTTCTCTGCACTGATTTCCATGCCGTATGTTTTGGAGGCCTTATTCAAGTGTTCTGTTAGGCTGGCAAGCTCATTTTCTGATCCTGCTATTCCATCAATGTCATCTGCGAAGCGGAGGTTTGTGATCGTTCTGCCACCAATGCTGACTGATCCTTCATGATGTTCCGGTGCATCAGCCATGATTCTCTCAAGGAAGATGTTGAAAAGAGTGGGTGAGAGTAGACAGCCCTGCCTTGCTCCAACTGTTGTTCGAAACCATTCTCCAATGTTGTTGTTGTAGTACACTGCACTGGTGGCCTCGCTGTACAGCTGTTTGATGACTCTGATCAGGTTTGCATTGATGCTGTACAAATTCATGGTTGCCCACAAAGCTGCATGCCACACCCTGTCAAATGCCTTCTTAAAATCGATAAATACGTGGTAAAGGTCTTGTTGATGTTAAATGTACCGCTCACATAGTATTCTGAGGTTGAATATCTGTTCTGTTGTGCTGCGCCCTGCTCTGAAACCTGCTTGTTCCTCAGCAATGATGGTCTCTGCTTGTGGCTTCAGTCTATTCAATATTATCTGCAGCATGACCTTGCTTGGGTGGCATATGAGGCTGATTGTGCGGTAATTATGGCATTGTTGTACATTTCCTTTCTTGGGGGAGGGTGATGATGAGTGACTGTGTCCATGGTGTTGGCCATTTTCCTGTCTGCCAGATCTTGTTGCAGATTCTTAGTAGGGCGCTGATCATGGCTTCCCCTCCAGCTTGAACCAACTCAGCTGGAATGTTGTCAGCCCTTGCTGACTTTCCCTTTTTCAGCGATCTGACTGCTGTTTCCACTTCTTCTCGGAGGATAGGGTGACTGTCTGTGTCTTTGCTTGCTGGTACATTAAGGACATATTCTTTTTTTTATTTCTTATTTCTTTTTCCTCTATAGATAAAAAAACCCACTAGTACCAGAAAATCAGACACACCTATATGCAAAATAAATACTGATCCCCAGCAAAAAACACAACCAAAAAACCCAACCCATTTAATGCAGTATGTTGTATTCTTAGCAAACTCATCCACCCTACCAAAACATGCTTCAAAGTCGGATGTGCTGGGCCTGACTTGCCAGTCGCTTAACGGCAGCGGGACGCATTTTCGTTTATATTATGATAGACAACAATAGCTGCTATGTAAGCGTTCGATGACGAAGACAAAGAAGAAGAAGAATTCTTGCCAAACTAAATGACAATTTCTTTGTTTTTATTTCTTTTTTTTCTGTATTTGATATTTTATTTCCTCTGTTCTTATCATTACCTCTGCCCTGCATCCTGGCAACAATGAATCAATCTAACTACACACACAGCGATTTCACGTGCGTCGGTTTGCAGGAGCATTTACACACATTTGGGTCTATGGAATCACACAAGAAACAAAAACTTGGAAAAAAAACCCCTTAATACCTTGCATATTCCTTTTTGTGTGTTTTCCCCCGTCTCATTTCTTTTCCTTCCCAAAGTAATCATAGTACCCAAGCTGTCCAACATTTCGGTCTATGAAATCTCACAAGAAACAAAAACCTTGGAAAAAAATATATTGCACACTCCTTTCTTTGTTTCTTCCCCTCTCATTTCTTTTCCTTCCCAAGCAATCACAGTACCCAAGCTGTCCAACGAGAATCAACTAATGAGCACAAGATGGAATCAATACGAAAGAGGAAAAGCAAAAACAGAGAAAAAAAAATCCCTAAACAAACATTAACAAGAATCTTCAGAAAGGGGAACAAAAAAGAAAAAAGAAAAGAGAAGACCCCAAAATCAAAGAAAATGACAAACTAAAACAAACCAATAACAACAACAAACAACAGAAAACACAACCGAAAAATGAAAATAAAAAACACGTCAAATTTCAAGAATAAGTACTGACACGAAAGCTACCTTTTTATCCATAATTGGAAAGAAAGGGGAGAGAATAAAAAAAAAACCAACACAACCCCACTACAGGTCAGAGCCAGTGCAGGCTATTAGCCAATCAGAGCCACTCTTTCTCTTTGCCGCCCATGTCACTAAATTTTAAGACGATGATTCTGATAGGAGGAGGTGGAGGAGACATCTTTGCTAATTTCCTGTACATCGATTTGTTCCACATTGCTGACCCAGTAACACCTTCACCTATCCCGTAGTCCCGTGGATGCACCACTAAAGATTTTGCAACCAGCTTCCTCCACTCACCATAGTCCTCTGCTTTCCATAGCACTGGTAACGTAAATCGGACACAGCCAAATACAACAGAATAACTGAACTGCTACCCCCAAAAAAAACCAAACAACAACACAACAACAACAAAAACCAACAACAAAACAAATCAACAACAAAGAAACAAAAAAAACCCAAATAAAAACAACCAGAAACGTTTAATATACAGTGTGTGTATTCGTAGCTAACTCGTCATCCTCCCTAAAATGAACCACGATATTTTATTTTAGTTCTTATTTCTGTATAGATCGGAAAACACTAGCATAAAATCAAACACAACCCATCAACAAAAGAACTACTAATTTCTTCCCCGCCTCCTAAAAATCACATTCATTGCAGTTCTTAGCTAACTCATCATCCTCCCTCCCCTCCCCCCCCCCCATGCCTCCCCCCCACCCTGCCAAAAAAACAACCTTTTTAAAAATTATTTTTTTTCTGTATATAATCAAAGACACTAGTAGCATAAAATCAGACAACACCCATATACAAAAATACTGAAAAAAATCATTTATTACAGTGTGTGTATTCTAAGCTAAATCATCATCCGTCCCAAAATAAATGACTATTTCTTTTTTTAGTTTTATTTTTTTTAAATTTAGAACCCCAAAACACTAGTAGCAGAAAATCTGACACACATATATCCAAAATGAATACTGATCCCTCCAAAAACAACAACAAAAAACAACCCACCCAGCAACAACAACAAAATATTTATTGCAGTATGCGTTTTTCTTCGCAAATTCATCATCCTTACCAAAACATACTTAAAGTCAGATTGCTGGTCTGACTTCTCAGGCGCTTAACGGCAGCGTGACACATTTTCGCTAATATTATGATAGACAACAACTGTTGCTGTGTAAGCGTTCAGACGAAGAAGAAGAATCCTTGCCAAACTAAATGAAAATTTCTTTGTTTTATTTCTTTTTTTCTGTATTTGATATTTCATTTCCTCTGTTTTTATCATTTACACTGCCCTGCAGCCTGGCAACAATGAATCAATCTAACTACGCACACACCATTTCACGTGCATCCGTCTTCAGGAGTATTTACACACATTTGGGTCTATGGAATCACACAAGAAACAAAAACTTGGAAAAAAACCCTTAATACCTTGCATATTCCTTTTTGTGTGTTTTCCCCCGTCTCATTTCTTTTCCTTCCCAAAGTAATCATAGTACCCAAGCTGTCCAACATTTCGGTCTATGAAATCTCACAAGAAACAAAAACCTTGGAAAAAAATATATTGCACACTCCTTTCTTTGTTTCTTCCCCTCTCATTTCTTTTCCTTCCCGAAGCAATCACAGTACCCAAGCTGTCCAACGAGAATCAACTAATGAGCACAAGATGGAATCAATACGAAAGAGGAAAAGCAAAAACAGAGAAAAAAAAAATCCCTAAACAAACATTAACAAGAATCTTCAGAAAGGGGAACAAAAAAGAAAAAAGAAAAGAGAACCCCCCCCCCCCAAAATCAAAGAAAATGACAAACTAAAACAAACCAATAACAACAACAAACAACAGAAAACACAACCGAAAAATGAAAATAAAAAACACGTCAAATTTCGAGAATATGTACTGACAGAAAGCTACCTGTTTATCGATAATTGGAAAGAAAGGGGAGAGAATAAAAAAAAACAACAACACAACCCCACTACAGGTCAGAGCCAGTGCAGGCTATTAGCCAATCAGAGCCACTCTTTCTCTTTGCCGCCCATGTCACTAAATTTTAAGACGATGATTCTGATAGGAGGAGGTGGAGGAGACATCTTTGCTAATTTCCTGTACATCGATTTGTTCCACATTGCTGACCCAGTAACACCTTCACCTATCCCGTAGTCCCGTGGATGCACCACTAAAGATTTTGCAACCAGCTTCCTCCACTCACCATAGTCCTCTGCTTTCCATAGCACTGGTAACGTAAATCGGACACAGCCAAATACAACAGTACAACAGAATAACTGAACTGCTACCCCATAAAAAAACCAAACAACAACACAACAACAACAAAAACCAACAACAAAACAAATCAACAACAAAGAAACAAAAAAAACCCAAATAAAAACAACCAGAAACGTTTAATATACAGTGTGTGTATTCGTAGCTAACTCGTCATCCTCCCTAAAATGAACCACGATATTTTATTTTAGTTCTTATTTCTGTATAGATCGGAAAACACTAGCATAAAATCAAACACACCCATCAACAAAAGAACTACTAATTTCTCCCGCCTCCTAAAAAATCACATTCATTGCAGTTCTTAGCTAACTCATCATCCTCCCTCCCCTCCCCCCCCCCCATGCCTCCCCCCCACCCTGCCAAAAAAACAACCTTTTTAAAAATTATTTTTTTTCTGTATATAATCAAAGACACTAGTAGCATAAAATCAGACAACACCCATATACAAAAATACTGAAAAAAATCATTTATTACAGTGTGTGTATTCTAAGCTAAATCATCATCCGTCCAAAAATAAATTACTATTTCTTTTTTTAGTTTTTTATTTTAATTTTATTTAGAACCCCATAACACTAGTAGCAGAAAATCTGACACACATATATCCAAAATGAATACTGATCCCTCCAAAAACAACAACAAAAAACAACCCACCCAGCAACAACAACAAAATATTTATTGCAGTATGCGTTTTCTTCGCAAATTCATCATCCTTACCAAAACATACTTTAAAGTCAGATTGCTGGGTCTGACTTCTCAGGCGCTTAACGGCAGCGTGACACATTTTCGCTAATATTATGATAGACAACAACTGTTGCTGTGTAAGCGTTCAGACGAAGAAGAAGAATCCTTGCCAAACTAAATGAAAATTTCTTTGTTTTATTTCTTTTTTTCTGTATTTGATATTTCATTTCCTCTGTTTTTATCATTTACACTGCCCTGCAGCCTGGCAACAATGAATCAATCTAACTACGCACACACCATTTCACGTGCATCCGTCTTCAGGAGTATTTACACACATTTGGGTCTATGGAATCACACAAGAAAGAAAAACTTGGAAAAAAAACCCAATACCTTGCACATTCCTTTTTCTTTGTGTTTCTTCCACTCTCATTTCTTTTCCTTCCCGAGGCAATCACAGTACCCAAGCTGTCCAACATTTGGATATATGGAATCTCACAAGAAACAAAAACTTGGAAAAAATAGACTGCACACCCCTTTCTTTGTTTCTTCCCCTCTCATTTCTTTTCCTTTCCGAAGCAATCACAGTACCCAAGCTGTCCAACAAGGATCAACTAATGAGTACAAGATGGAATCAATACGAAAGAGGAAAGCAAAATCAGAGAAAAATTACCCTAAACAACACATTAACAAGAATCTTCAGAAAGGGAACAAAAAAGAAAAAAAAAGAGAACCCCTCCCCCCTAAATCAAAGAAAACAACGAACTAAAAAAGATAGAACAACAAACAACAATAAACAACAGAAAACAAAACAGAAAACAAAAATAAAAATAACGTCAAATTTCGAGAATATGTACTGACACGAAAGCTGCCAGTTTATCGATAATTGGAAAGAAATGGGAGAGAAAAAACCCAACACAACCACACTACAGGTCAGAGCCAGTGCAGGCTATTAGCCAATCAGAGCCACTCTTTTTCTTTTGCCGCCCATGCCACTAAATTTTAAGACCATGATTCTGATAGGAGGAGGAGGAGGAGGAGACAAATTTGCTAACTTCCTGTACAATGATTTGCTCCACAATGCTGACCCAGTAACACCTTCACCTATCCCGTGATCCTGTGGACGCACCACTGAAGATTTTGCAACCAGCTTCCTCCACTCCCCGTAGTCCTCTGCTTTCCATAGTACTAGTGACGTAAATCGGACACAGCCAAACACAAAAGAATTACTGACCCCCAAAAAAACAACAACCCAACAACAACAACAACAAACAAACAACAAAAACACCCCCCCCAAACAAACCCAAACAAACAAACCCCAAACAAACAAACAAACAAACAAAAACAAACAAACATAAACAACCAGAACGTTTGATATACAGTGTGTGTATTCTTAGCTAACTCATCATCCCCCCTAAAATGAATGGCGATTTTTTTTCTTTTATTTCTTATTTTCTGTATAGATCCGAAAACACTAGTAGCATAAAATCAGACCATCCATACACAAAAGAATAACTGGTTCTAAAAAAGTTACGTTTATTATATAGTATGTGTATTCTTAGTTAAAGCATCATCCGTCCCAAAATAAATGACAATTTCTTTCTTATTTACAATTTATATTTTCTGTATAGACCTCAAAACAATGGTAGCATAAAATCAGACACACGCATAATTATAGAAAAGAAATACTGATTCCGACACACACACAAGATCACGTTTCTAACTCATCATCCGTCCCAAGGTAAAAAACCCCAACTATTTCTTTTTTGTATTTCTAATTTATTTCCTCTGCATAGAACCCCAAAACACTAGTAGCAGATTATCAGACACATCTATATCCTAAAGAAATACTGATTCCAATGAAAAAATCTCCTTTTTTTCAGTATGTGTTTTCTTAGCTAACTCATCCTCCTTACCAAAACATGCTTCAAAGTCAGATGTGCTGGGCCTGACTTGCCAGGCGCTTAACAGCAGTGGAACACATTTTCGCTCATATCATGATATACAATTTTTTTCTATGTAAGCGTTAGATAAAGACGAGGAAGAAGTAGAATCCTTGCCAAACTAAATGACAATTTCTTTGTGTTTTTTTATCTTTTTTTTTCTGTATTTCATATTCTATTTTCTCTGTTTTTGTCATTTACTCTGCCCTGCAGCCTGGCAACAATGAATCAATCTAACTAGCACACACCATTTCACGTGCATCCGTCTTCAGGAGCATTTACACCCATTTGGGTCTATGAAATCACACAAGATACAAAAACTTGGAAAAAACCCCTTAATACCTTGCATATTCCTTTTTTTGTGTGTTTCTTCCCCTCTCATTTCTTTTCCTTCCCAAAGCAATCACAGTACCCAAGCTGTACAACATTTGGGTTTATGGAATCTCACAAGAAACAAAAACTTGGAAAAAAAATATATATTGCACACTCCTTTCTTTGTTTCTTCCCCTCTCATTTCTTTTCCTTCCCGAAGCAATCACAGTACCCAAGCTGTCCAACGAGAATCAACTAATGAGTACAAGATGGAATCAATACGAAAGAGGAAAAGCAAGAACAGAGACAAAAAATCCCCAAACAAACATTAACAAGAATCTTCAGAAAGGGGAACAAAAAAGAAAAAAGAAAAGAGGAACCCCCCTCCCCAAATCAAAGAAAACGATGAACTAAAAAACAACAACACAATAATAAACAACAGAAAACAAAACTGAAAAATGAAAATAAAAATAACATCAAATTTCGAGAATATGTACTGTCACGAAAGCTACCAGTTTATTGATAATTGGAAAGAAGGGGAGATAACCCCCCCCCCCACCTATATACAAAATGAATACTGATCCCCAGCAAAAAACACAACAAAAATCCCAACCCATTTATTGCAGTATGTTGTTTTCTTAGCAAACTCATCATCCTTTCGAAAACATGCTTCAAAGTCGGATGCGCTGGGCTTGACTTGCCAGGCGCTTAACGGCAGCGGAACATATTTTCACTTATATTATGATAGACAACAATAGCGGCTGTGAGAGCGTTCGACGAAGACCAAGAAGAAGAAGAATCCTTGCCAAACTAAATGACAATTTCTTTGTTTTTATTTCTTTTTTTCTGTATTTGATATTTTATTTTCTGTTTTTATCATTTCCTCTGCCCTGCAGCCTGGCAACAATGAATCAATCTAACTTCGCACACACAATTTCACGTGTATCCGTCTTCAGGAGTATTTACACACATTTGAGTCTATGGAATCACGCAAGAAACAAAAACTTGGAATAAACTGCTAATACCTTGCATATTCCTTATTCTTTGTTTCTTCCCCTCTCATTTCTTTTCCTTCCCGAGGCAATCACAGTGCCCAAGCTGTCCAACATTTGGGTATATGGAATCTCACAAGAAACAAAAACTTGGAAAAAAATATATTGCACACTCCTTTCTTTGTTTCTTCCCCTCTCATTTCTTTTCCTTTCCGAAGCAATCACAGTACCCAAGCTGTCCAACAAGGATCAACTAATGAGTACAAGATGGAATCAATACGAAAGAGGAAAGCAAAATCAGAGAAAAATTACCCTAAACAAACATTAACAAGAATCTTCAGAAAGGGGAACAAAAAAGAAAAAAAAAGAGAACCCCTCCCCCCTAAATCAAAGAAAATGATGAACTAAAACAAACCAATAACAACAACAAACAACAGAAAACACAACCGAAAAATGAAAATAAAAAACACGTCAAATTTCAAGAATAAGTACTGACACGAAAGCTACCTTTTTATCCATAATTGGAAAGAAAGGGGAGAGAATAAAAAAAACCAACACAACCCCACTACAGGTCAGAGCCAGTGCAGGCTATTAGCCAATCAGAGCCACTCTTTCTCTTTGCCGCCCATGTCACTAAATTTTAAGACGATGATTCTGATAGGAGGAGGTGGAGGAGACATCTTTGCTAATTTCCTGTACATCGATTTGTTCCACATTGCTGACCCAGTAACACCTTCACCTATCCCGTAGTCCCGTGGATGCACCACTAAAGATTTTGCAACCAGCTTCCTCCACTCACCATAGTCCTCTGCTTTCCATAGCACTGGTAACGTAAATCGGACACAGCCAAATACAACAGAATAACTGAACTGCTACCCCCCAAAAAAAACAAACAACAACACAACAACAACAAAAACCAACAACAAAACAAATCAACAACAAAGAAACAAAAAAACCCAAATAAAAAAAACCAGAAACGTTTAATATACAGTGTGTGTATTCGTAGCTAACTCGTCATCCTCCCTAAAATGAACCACGATATTTTATTTTAGTTCTTATTTCTGTATAGATCGGAAAACACTAGCATAAAATCAAACACACCCATCAACAAAAGAACTACTAATTTCTCCCACCTCCTAAAAAATCACATTCATTGCAGTATGTATTCTTAGCTAACTCATCATCCTCCCTCCCCTCCCCCCCCCCCCCCGCCTCCTCCCCACCCTGCCAAAAAAACAACCTTTAAAAATTTTTTTTTCTGTATATAATCAAAGAAACTAGTAGCATAAAATCAGACAACACCCATATACAAAAAATACTGAAAAAAATCATTTATTACAGTGTGTGTATTCTAAGCTAAATCATCATCCGTCCCAAAATAAATGACTATTTCTTTTTTTAGTTTTATTTTTTTTAAATTTAGAACCCCAAAACACTAGTAGCAGAAAATCTGACACACATATATCCAAAATGAATACTGATCCCTCCAAAAACAACAACAAAAAACAACCCACCCAGCAACAACAACAAAATATTTATTGCAGTATGCGTTTTCTTCGCAAATTCATCATCCTTACCAAAACATACTTTAAAGTCAGATTGCTGGGTCTGACTTCTCAGGCGCTTAACGGCAGCGTGACACATTTTCGCTAATATTATGATAGACAACAACTGTTGCTGTGTAAGCGTTCAGACGAAGAAGAAGAATCCTTGCCAAACTAAATGAAAATTTCTTTGTTTTATTTCTTTTTTTTCTGTATTTGATATTTCATTTCCTCTGTTTTTATCATTTACACTGCCCTGCAGCCTGGGAACAATGAATCAATCTAACTACGCACACACCCTTTTTTCCCTGCACCGTCTTCCCGGGTTTTTACCACATTTGGGTCTTTTGGGAAAAACACAAAAGGGAAAAAACAAATTGGAAAAAAAAAAAATAAAACCTTGCCCCATTCCTTTTTTTTTTGTGTTTCTTTCCCCCTCTCATTTCTTTTCCTTTCCCGAGGCAATCACAAAATGCCCAAAAAACCCGTCCAACAATTTTGGGTATATGGAACCACAAGAAACAAAAAACCTTTTGGAAAAAAAAAATTGCAACCCCTCCTTTTTTTGTTTTTTCCCCCCTCATTTCTTTTCCTTCCCAGCAATTTACAACCCAAGCTGGGCCAACGAAAGGGTCAAAAATAATGAGTCAAGAAGGAATTTAAACGAAAGAGAAAAACAAAAAAAAGAGAAAAAATTTCCCTAAACCAAAAATTAACAAGAATCTTCAGAAAGGGGAAAAAAAAAGAAAAAAAGAAAAGGGAAAAACCCCCCCCCCCAAAACAAAGAAAATGACGCTTAAAAAAAAAAAAAAACCCAAAAAACGAAAGAAAACGGGGAAAAACAAAATAAAGGCAAAATTTTGGAAATTTTTTATGACAGAAAAACTACCCCGTTTTCGATAAATTTGGGAAAAAAAGGGGAATAAATAGAAAAAAACAACAACAAAAACCCCACACCCGGTCAGAGCCAGTGCAGGTATTAGCCAAACAGACCACCCCCCTCTTTTGCCGCCCATTGGGCACTTAGATTTTTAAGACCAAATTCTGATAGGAGGAGGAGGAGGAGACAAGTTTGCTAACTTCCTGTACAATGATTTGCTCCACATTGCTGACCCAGTAACACCTTCACCTATCCCGTGATCCCGTGGACGCACCACTGAAGATTTTGCAACCAGCTTCCTCCACTCCCCACGGTCCTCTCCTTATTCATTCCACTCAAGGCCAGTCCACTCTCTATTGTTGTCTTC
>CM054162.1:25295707-25308207 GCA_028751875.1 Rapana venosa
CCTCCCTCCCCCTTTCTTTCGCACAATGAGAGAGAGAGAGAGAGAGAGAAGAGAGAGAGAGAGAGAGAGAGAGAGAGAGATGGAGAGAGAGAGAGAGAGAGAGAGAGAGAGGGGAGAGAGTGTGTGTGTGTGTGTGTCGTGTGTGTGTGTGTGTGTGTGTATAGGGGTTGGGTTGGGTGGAGGTTGGGGTATGTGTACTGTGATGATGGTGAAGATGGTGGTGATGGTGATGGTGGTGGTTGTGGTGATGGTGGTGGAGGTGGTGATGATGGAGATGATGATTATAGTGGTGATGATGATGATGGTAGTGATGATGATGGTGGTGGTGGTGGTGGTGAGGATTGATGGTAATAGCGGTGATGATGGTGGTGGTGATGATGACGGTGGTGGTGGTGATGCTGGTGGTGATGATGATGGTGATGATGATAGCAGTGATGACGATGATGATGGCGATGATGATGATGCTGATGCTGATGCTGATGCTGATGACGATGATGGTGACGAAAATGATGACGATGGTGGCTGGGTTTTTCTTGTATATAAAGATTTCCCCGTGGCGATGCCTAGCGCCCGTTCACTACAAACAGCGTCTGGGGAATTCTGTGCTAGAAATTCCCTCTCTCTTTTTTAAAAATAAAAATCCCTCTCTTTGTTTCTGCCTAGTTTCTTTTTCTTCCTGCCATCCCCCTGCATGTCTATTTTATGCCTTCTCGGTCCGTTCTCCCGCCTTTTTCTTTCCTCCCCCCCCAAAAAAAAAACCCCCACTTGGAATGTAACAAATTTTCTCTCCCATGCCTAAGTTGCATGCGCCGGGTCTGACTTGCCAGGAGTTTGACAGCTAGCTCCACGGCACATTTTTTCCCTCATCTGACAGATAACCAAAGCGGCGGGAAGACAAAGGAGAAAAGCTCAGTTTCCACAAGCCACTTGTAATGCGCCTAAAAAAGGACAACGCGTAAAGATGGTATTTCTGTTGCATCCTAGGCAGATGAAAGAAAGAATTTTGGGTGTAAAAAAAAGGTGAAGGTGTCCTCCCCCATAACCTATGTGGTCGTATGGAGAGCGAGGCGTCAGAGATCTCAGCTTCTCCAGGGGCCAGCATATTGAGGGCGGTAGCGCTCTCCTCTACCTCGCTGCTTTACCTTCCCTGACCCTAAAGAGGGCAGGTTTTCATTTACAGCTGGGTGAATTGGGGGGGAACTGTACTGAAGCCAAGGCAAACCAACGGTCACACATCCACTTGGTAGCACCGCTCGATGCTGCTTAACGTTAGTTTGGGGGAAAGCGAGTGCTCTGATCACTGAGCTATCCCGTCCCTTAGGTGTAAATATGCATAATAAAGTGAGTGAATTGCTAAATATTGTGACCTTTTCCCTAGAAAATGGTCTTCACGAAAATATATCACAGGATTTATGAAAATGGGCAAAAAGTTACATTGACCTAAAATCTCTCTCTCTCTCTCTCTCTCTCTCTCTCTCTCTCTCTCTCTCTCTATGATAGGGTTATGGTTGATTTAAGGTTTATAATCATGTAATTTTCTTCTGTATTCAATCATAAATTGTATTGACATCATCTTTTCGTATGAGTTCGCTATATATATTTGTGTGTATTTCTTCTTTAATCAGTCATAAATCATTATTTGTTTGTGCATTTGCTTTGCCAGTGATATGAATGAACTCACTGTTCCATCCTGAGCCCAACAAATGTATTGTGGTCCAAGGCCTATGTACATTAAATCATTTCAGAGTTCAGAGTTCTCTCTCTCTCTCTCTCTCTCTCTCTCTCTCTCTCTCTCTCTCTCTCTCTCTCTCTCCCTCCCTCCCTCCCTCTCTCTCTCTCTCTCTCTCTCTCTCTCTCTCTCTCTCTGTCTCTCTCTCTCTGTATGTGTGTGTGCATGTGTCTCTGTGTGTGTCTGTGTGTGCGCGTGCGCGCGCGGGTGTATGTGTGTGTGTGTGTGCGCGCGCGCTCGCGTGTGTATATGCATGCGTGCCCGTGTGTGTTGTTGATAAACTGTCCACAACTTTCCAAACACTGATTCCCCTCTCTCACTTCTTCTTTTCAAAAAGTATTTACACAACTTTTTTTTTCTCTCAGTTTTCCTTGCAGATGAAATCGGGAGATTTTTTTTCTTATACATTTCTTTTCTAAAGAATCTTCCTTACTCAGCTTCCGTATCCAAAACATCTGCCAAGCTTAAAAAACCGGAATTCACTTCAATGCTAAAAAAAAAAAAAGAAAGAAAATGTACAGAGAAAGAGAAAAAATTGTAAGAAAAGAAAAGATTACGTAGAAAAATAACCTGGAAAAGGAAAGAAAAAAAAGAGGAAAGAAAGAAAGATAAAGAATGAAAGAAAGGAAGGAAGAAAGAAAGAGAAAAAAACAGAAAGAAGAAATTTTTTTTTAAGCCTCAGAAGACAGACAAACTGTTGACAAAACTCCAGAAGCAGACGACAAGAGGTTTCCGGTCGGTGTGCCACTTTGAAAGAACTTGCCCAGCGATTACTGAAACACTTCCACCCTCCTCCCCCCCTCCCCCCCCCCCCCCCCCCCCCCCCCCC
This sequence comes from Rapana venosa, assembly GCA_028751875.1. Lineage (NCBI taxonomy): Eukaryota > Metazoa > Mollusca > Gastropoda > Neogastropoda > Muricidae > Rapana > Rapana venosa. The sequence continues at coordinate 25,298,266 of CM054162.1, forward strand.
CCAACAAAGAAAGACCAAAAAAACAAACACCACCGAACAACGTGAGTTCATGCAAACACATTTTAAGAACCTTTCCCCCCCCCCAACAAAACCCAAACAAAAATCCAAACATCCCTCCCAAACCCCAACGCCGTCCATTTTGTTTTGTTTTTTAAAATTTATTTATTAAATTCTTTTATATCGAGGATAGTGGAATAAGCCCTTATGTGCTTTTTTGTGTACATCCAGTCCCCGTGTGTATGCGGTTTTGTAAATTTGTCATCTGTTCCCACCCGGCACACAATGACCTACTCTTACGAACAGCGGAACTGGATTTAACGTGTGCGCAAGATTTGTGTGTGTGTGTGTGTGTATGTGTGTGTGTGTGTGTGTGCCTCTGCTGTTGACGTTAATCTATTTTTAGACAGCGACTCTGATCAAGGGGAGAGAAATTCGTTAAGCTTCCGGTAGAAAAGTTGTGGTGGTGTGACGCGTAGAGGTTTTTAAAAAAAAAGCGCTGACCTCACAATAACCGTTACGGCTCAAGCCGAAAGCTGTGCCAGTAATTGGTATAAGCAAAGCGTCATGGTCTACATTAATAAGAGACAGACAGAGGGAGAAAGAGAGAGAGAGAGAGAGAGAGAGAGAGAGAGAGAGAGAGAGGAGAGAGAGAGAGAGAGAGAGAGAGAGACTGAAAGAGAGATTGATTGATTGATTGATTGATAACCTTTATTCTCCAGGGTTACAGACAAGTATTTACATACTCGTTGTTTTCTTCTTATCCGGTCCTTGCCCTGAGAAGGGATTATCCTTAATGATTACAGCAAATAGTTTCAAGTAAACGTATTATTAAAAAAAAGAATAATGATTACTAACATTAAAAAAAAAGAATCTATATATTTGATAAAAGAGAGAGAGAGAGAGAGAAGAGAGAGAGAGAGAGAGAGAGAGAGAGAGAGAGAGAGAGAGAGAAAGAGGAGAGACAGAGACAGTGACAACCAGAGAGAGAGCGAGAGAGAGAGAGGGAGAGAGAGAGAGAGAGAAGAGAGGGGAGAAAGAGACAGTGACAACCGAGAGACAGAGACAGACAGGCAAGGACAGACGAGAGAGACAGAGAGACAGACAGAGACATATACATAGAAACAGAAAGACAGAAACAGAAAGACAGACCAAGAGATAAACAGACAGCCAATTTTGCAGCGACAAAAAAAAAGAGATGAAAACTTCTGTGCGAAAAAGCATGCTTTTCTTCAGTGTTGGTTCAGATTATTTCTGCAAATATATATTTCAGCTTGCGGCTCTCCCCCTCCCCCTTCCTCTTCCCTCCCCTCCCCTCTTCCCATCTTTGGTGGGCGTGTCAATCTTTGCATTGATGACCCTGGTGATGATGATGATGATGATCATGATCATCATGATCATCATGATAATGGCTACTTCCTCGCACACAAGGATCATGAAAAGCAAAGAAGATGGTTTCCAGTTTCTACAAGCACGTCTGGTGACTGAAAAAGCTGATTCGTGAGGAGCTCGTTTTGTTGCATGCTAGGCAGATAAAAGAATTTGCGTTGCAAATAGAATAAAAAAGAAAAGAAAATACACACACAACGACAATTTAAAAAAAACGACACAGGGGAACTTCTGATATCTAAAGAAAGAATCACGATGAAAACTTATCATGATGTTTACCAAGCTGTGTACAAACGCCGGGAGTGGAGGAAGCTGGTTGCAAAATCTTCATTGGTGCCCCCCCCCCCTTCCCCCCACCAGTCCACACAGGACTACTGGGTAGGCGATGGTGAAGTTAAAGAAAGGTACAAAATTGTAGGTAAAGGTAAAGGTGTCCCATAACCTATAAGGTCGTAGGGGAGCGAGGCGTCAGAGACCTCACTTCTCTAGGGCCAGCATATTGAGGGTGGCGCCCATCTCCTCTCCCTCGCTGCTTTACCTTCCCTGACCCTAAAGAGGGCAGGTACCCATTTACAGCTGGGTGAACTGAGGGAACTGTACTGGAGCCAAGGCGCGCAAACGGTCACCCATCCAACTGGTAACCACGCTCGACGCTGCTTAACTTGGCTGGGGGAAAGCGAGTGCTCCGACCACTGAGCTATCCCGTCCCGAAAAAAACTTTTTTAAACTTAAACAAAAGAAGATATGACAGACATCTTTTTTTGGTTTCTGCACGTTTTTATGTCTACGACTGTACACTCGTTTAGTCATCCGTGCCCCCTTTTTGTTTCCTTCTCTTTTTTCTTCTTCTTCTTTTTCTTGTTGCTAAAAAAAAATTGTCAACAGCATTCCACAACCATTTTCTCTATCATTTCCTTTCAGAACTATATACTCAACTGTTCTCCGTTTTCGCGTAAAACGTATTCCTAGATTTTCTTGTTGTTGTTGGTGTTGTTGTTGGGTTGTTGTTGTTGTTGTTGTTGTTGGTGTTCTTTCTTCTTCTTCTTCTTCTTCTTCTTCTTCTTCTTCTTTTTTCTTCGCAATTGTTGTTGTTGTTGTTGTTGTTGTTGTTGTTGTTGTTGTTGTTGTTGTTGTTGTTGTTGTTGTTCTTCTTCTTCTTCTTCTTCTTCTTCTTCTTCTTCTTCTTCTTCTTCTTCTTCTTCTTCTTCTTCTTCTTCTTCTTCTTCTTCTTCTTCTCCTCTTTCTTCTTCTTCTCCTTCTTCTTTGCAATTCTTCTTTTTCTTCTTCTCTGCAATTCTTCCTTGCAGTTCTTCTTTGCATTTCTTGCAGTTCTTCTTCTTCTTCCCTCGCTTTTCTTCGTTCTTGTTCTTCTTCTGCGCAATTCTGCTTCTTGTTCTTGTTCTTCTTTCTTCTTCTTCGTGTTCTTTTTCTTTGCAATTCTTCTTTGCAATTCTTCTTCTTCTTCGCAATTCTTTGCAATTCTTGTTCTTGTTCTTTTTGTTCTTGTTCTTTCCTCTCCTCCTCCTCCTCCTCCTCCTCCTCCTCTTCCTTCTTCTTCTTCTTCTTCTCCTTTTTCTTTTTCTTCTTGTTCTTCTTCTTCTTGTTCTTATTCTTCTTGTTCTTTTTGTTCTTCTTGTCCTTGTCCTTGTTGTTGTTGTTGTTGTTGTTGTTGTTGTTGTTGTTGTTGTTGTTGTTGTTGTTGTTGTTTTCTTCTTCTTCTTCTTCTTCTTCTTCTTCTTCTTCTTCTTCTTCTTCTTCTTCTTCTTCTTCTTCTTCTTCTTCTTCTTCTTCTTCTTCTTCTGAATTCTGCTTCTTGTTCTTCTTTCTTCTTGTTCTTGTTCTTCTTTGCAATTCTTCTTTGCAATTCTTCTTCTTCGCAATTCTTTGCAATTCTTGTTCTTGTTCTTCTTGTTCTTGTTCTTTCTCCTCCTCCTCCTCTTTCTCCTCCTCCTTCTTCTTCTTTTTCTTCCTCTCCTTCTCCTTCTCCTTTTCTTCTTCTTCTTCTTCTTTTTTCCACAACAGGGTAATTTCTTTTGGTGGGGTGTGGGGGGGGGATGAGGGTGGGGTGGGAGAGAAAGAATCTACCCAGCCTAGTTTCCGTGTCCCCCAAAAAACTTGTTGACAAGCTTATACAAAGGGCCAATTTCAAAGCTCAAAGAGAAAAAAAGGGCATACGGATAGAGGAAGAAATAAGAACACAAAGAATTCGTGGAAAAACTGAAAGTGAAACAACAACAAAAAAGAAGGAAGAAAGAAAAAACGAAAGAAAAAGAAAGGAAAGAAAGAACAAGACCACCCTCCCCTCAAAAGACAGAAAGAAAGAAAGGGAAAAGAATGAAGGAAGGAAAGAAGGAAAGAAAGAAAGAAAGGAAAGAAAGAGACAGAAAAAACCTCAAAAGACAGAAGGAAAGGAAGAGAAAAAAATGAAGGAAGGAAAGAATGAAAGAAAGAAAGAAAAAAGGAAAGAAAGAGACAGAAAAACCTCGAAAGACAGAAAAAAAGAAAGAGAAAAAAAATGAAGGAAGGAAAGAATGAAAGAAAGAAAGAAAGAAAGAAAGGAAAAAAAAGAGACAGAAAAAACCACCCGAAAAACAGAATGAAAGAAAGAGAAAAAAAATGAAGGAAACAAAGAATAAAAGAACGAAAGAAGGAAAGAAAAGAAAAGAGAAAGGAAGAGAAAGAAAAAAAACCACCCAGAAGACAGCCAAGAAACCGTTGGCAAACTCTTAGGAGCAGACGACAGGACATTTCCGGTTAGTGTGCCACTTTGAAAGAACTTGTCCGCGGATTCTTCAACAAGGAGGGGAAAAAAAATTCAAGGACACCCTCTCCCACCCCACCCCCCTCACCATCACCCTCCAACCACCCACCCACTCACCCACCTACTACCCACCCACCCTCCAAACTCTAAAACAACTTGGTTTCATGGCTAGCAACATGTTCTAAAACTAGTGCTATATCTCTTCTTTTATTTATTTTTTTGCGTTTGCTGGTTACGTTATCTATTTTTAGACAGACAATCTTATCAGGGGGAAGACAAGTTCATTGACTTCCGGTAGAAAATGTTTGAGCCCAGAGAATGGTAAAAGGTAAAGGTGTGTCCCATAACCTACACGGTCCTTGGGGAGAGAGGCGTCAGAGACCTTAGCTTCTCCAGGAGCCAGCATATCGAGGGCAGAGGCGCCCATCTCCTCCACTCCCTCGCTGCTTTTACCTTTCCCTGACCCTAAAAGAGGGCAGGTACCCATTTTACAGCTGGGTGAACTGGAGAGGGACTGTACTGAAGCCAAGGCGCGCAAACGGTCACCCATTTACTTGGTAACCACGCTCGATGCTGCTTAACCTTGGCTAGGGAAGAAAGCGAGTGCTCTGACCACTGAGCTATCCCTCCTGTCCCCAGAGAATGCTGTTCCCACAAAAAGATCGTGATCTCCCCTGTGGAGATGCGTCCACGCGGAGAGGGGAGGGGGAGTAGGTAGACATCATAGCAGAAAACGTTATATCCATGAGCAGAGAGAGAGAGAGAGAGAGATGAGAGAGAGAGAGAGAGAGAGAGAGAGTGAGAGAAGAGAGAGAGACAGAGAGAGAGAGAGAGAGAGAGAGAGAGGAGAGAGAGTGAGAGAGAGAGACAGACAGACAGACAGACAGACAGACAGAGACAGAGAGATAGAGAAACAAAGAGAGAACACTGTCAGTATTAATAGCATCCACACCTTCTGGAAACATTTTTTTTTGCTACCAATTCCCTCTGTTCTATCCCTTTCTTTGTTTCTGCCTTCTTTCTGTCACTGCCTCCTTCTTGTCTGTTTTCTGCCTTCTTGGTCCGTTCTCCTGTCCTTTTCTTCCTCGAAAGACTTTGCAAATTTTTTTTTAGGCAGGTATGGGTCAGGTTGTTGGTTTTGAGATTTCGAGTGATTGATAATAATAATAATAATAATAATAATAATAATAACGTATGGAATTTATGTAGCACTGAATCTTGTAAAGCAACAAAGCAAAGCGCTCAGATGACTTTTTTTTTTAATGCGTGTGTATGCGTTTTAAAAAAAAAATTGTCATCTGTTCCTACAAAGCTATAAACTTTCTTTTCCCTTGTAAATAAGAATCAGGATATGATCTTGTTTCCTTTTAATTTTAAATAAAAAAAGCGTTTAAAACTACTCAACCCTCTCAATCCTGCCCATCTATTACGAAACAAAACTGGTTTATTTCTCATTATGTCACTTTCTATGTCCTTCGGATGAGACTATAAACCGAGGTCCCTTGTAAGAACGCACGCAGAACATCTTGCGCACACGTTAAAACCCGTTCCGCTTTTCGGAAGAGTAGGCCATTGTGTGCCGGTGGGAACGGATGACAAAATTTACAAAACTGCATACACACGGGGAATGGATGCAAAAAAGCGCACAAGTGCTTCTTCCATTATCCTCGATATAAAAGAATAAAAAGAATATTTTCTGGTGTCTAAGATTTCAGTTTGTAAATACTTTTTTTTTGTTTTTAGAAAAGTCCGATTTTTCAATCTGTTTTTTCCCGGTATGGAATAACTTTTTAAAACTGCAAACAATAACACGTTAACAACTGAAAATTGACCATCTTACAATGTCACTAGTTATGTGGTGGTCCTACTTAACTGATGGATTACATGGTTCGAACCCCGTTCAAGGGGATTTTTTCCCCCTGGAGTTAACATCAGTAATGACTCCACTACCCCTTAATATGTCCTTCGGAGAAGAGAGTATAAGCCATTACCCTGTGTGCAAACGCACGCAGAATATCTCGCGGACATGTTAAAAACTCTTCCGGTTTTCGGAAAAAATAGCCCATTGTGGGCCGGTGGGAATGGATGACAAAATTTACAAAACCGCATACATACGGGGACTAGATGTAAAAAAAAAGCACACGAGTTTTTATTCCATTATCCCTGACAGAAAAAAAAACATTTCTTATCGTTTGTTTATTTTATTATTTTATTTGTTTTATACAACTTTCAGTCCACAAGACACACCCAAGACAACATGTCAGTTTTTCTCCTTTACCGAAAGAGTTCCATTAAAGGGAGGAGCCTCAGATGTTTGCTGTTTGTAAGAGACGATTCAGTTTGCCATCTACATGAGAACACTGAACACTGAACAGTTTTATTGTACTTCGGCCTTAGGCCACTATACAAAACATGTTTTGGGGCAGAGGGGTAGGTAGACATCATAGCAGAATACGTTATATCCATGAGAAGGAGGGAGAGAGAGAGAGAGAGAGAGAGAGAGAGAAGAGAGGAGAGAGAGAGAGAGAGAGGGAGGGAGAGAGAGAGACAGAGAGACAGACAGAAAGAGACAGAGACAGAGACAGAGAGACAAAGAAGAGACAGAAACAGATACAGACTGAAAATCAGAGAGACAGCGAGACAGAGACAGAGAAGGAGAGAGAAAGCGAGAGAGACAGACAAAGATAGAGATAGACAGAGAGATAGACAGAGAGAGAGACAGAGAGAGAGAGAGAGACAGAGGCAGACAGACAGACAGAGACAGGCTTTAACGCTTTGAACAATTTCTTTTCACGGGCCAATTTTGGCCTATTGATGAAGGGGAGGTAACTCATGTCTTTCTTTTCCTGAATACCAAATACAACTAATACAAGAAAAGTTAACATGATGCATTTAACGTAAAGAAAAGAAAAAAAGAAAAAAAAAAAAAGAAAAGAAAGAGAAGAAAAGAAAGGAAAACGAAGAAAAGAAAAGAAAAGAAAGATCTTTGTAAACGGTTACAACTGTCAATTCTGGCGTCAACTGGGCGGTTCACTTCAAAATGAACACAGGATAAAAAAAAAAGGAAAAAGTCAAGAATACAATAAACAACAGGACACATTAAACAACAAACTAAAAAGTTAATAACAAAAAGAATGCTGTCATTATTCCACAATCCAATAAAGTTCTATGCAAATTTTTTAAAAACCAAGTATTCTTGTTGGAGATTAAAGCACTATAAATATATGTCTTTTTAGAAAGAGAGAGAGGGAGAGAGATAGAGATAGAGATAGAGAGAGAGAGAGAAAAGAGAGGGGGGGATAGAGAGAGAGAGAAATAGAGAGACAAAGAAAGAGAGAGAGACAGAGAGAGAAAGAGAGACAGGGAGAAGGACACAAAGATAGAGATAGAGAGAGAGAGAGAGAGAGAGAGAGAGAGAGAGAGAGAGAGAGAGAGAGAGAGAGAGAGAGAGAGAGACAGATAGACAGACAGGCAGACAGAGATAGAGAGAGGGAGAGGAAAGAGAGAGAGAGAGAGAGAGAGAGAGAGAGAGAGAGGAAGAGAGAGAGAGAGAGAGAAAGAGAGAGACAGAGAGAGACAGACAGAGAGAGAGACAGAGAGAGGAAGAGAGATAGAGAAACAAAGAGAAACAGAGACAGACAGACAGGGAGAGTCAGAGAGACAAAGATGAAGAGACAGAAACAGATACAGACTGAAAAACAGAGAGACAGACAGGGAGAGACAGAGAGACAAAGAAGAAGAGACAGAAACATACAGACTGAAAAACAGAGAGACAGCGAGACAGAGACAGAGAAGGAGAGAGAAAGCGAGAGAGAGAGAGAGAGACAGACATAGAGACAGAGACAGGCTTTGACGCTTTGAACAATTTCTTTTCATTGCCCAATTTTGGCATATTGACGAAGGGGAGGTAACACATGACCTTCTTTTCGTGAATACCATATAAACTAATACAAGAGAAGTTAACATGATACGATTAACGTAAAGAAAAGAAAAGAAAAGAAAAAAAGAAAAGAAACAGAAGAAAAGAAAGAAAAGAAAAGAAAAGAAAAGAAAAGAAAGATATTTGTAAACGGCTACAAATGTCAATTCTGGCGTCAACTGGGCCGTCCACTTCAAAATGAACACAGAATAAAAAAAAGGAAAAAGTCAAGAATACAATAAACAACAGGAAACATTAAACAACAAGCTAAAAAGATAATAACAAAAAGAATGCTGTAATTATTCCACAATCCAATAAAGTTCTATGCAAATTTTTTTTAAACCAAGTATTCTTGTTGGAGATTACAGCACTATAAATATATGTCTTTTTAGAAAGAGAGAGAGAGAGAGAGAGAGAGAGAGAGAGAGAGAGAGAAGAGAGAGAGGAGAGAGAGAGAGAGAGTAAAGAGGCTATGATTTGTGCTTGTTTCATTTTTTTTTTCGAGGATAATGGAATATGCACACATGTGCTTTATATATATATATTTTTTTTTTTTACACTAGTCTCCTGTATGTAAGCTGTTTTGTATATTTTGTCATCCGCGCGCGCGCGTGTGTATGTGTGTGTGCGTGCGCGCGCGCGCATGCGTGTATATATATATATAATATATATCTATATATGTGTGTGTGTGTGTGTGGAGTGTGTGTGTGCATGTGTGCATATGTGCATGTGTGTATGTGTGCGCACGGCGTGTGCACGTGCGACTATGTGTGTGTATCTGTTTGTTTTTCAATTCCTCCCGGAGATAGAAAAATATCAAACAAACGAAAAAAAAACTGACTAGCTTCGTACTTCAAAGAAATACCCACAGTTGAAAAATAAAAAAGAGGATCATTTTCAACGAATTAAAAAGAAAGGAACCCCACAAAACCATGACGAAAGTTGAAAACGTAAAAACAGCCCCCCCAAAACCCCTCTGCACACAAATACAAAAAAAGCAAAGCAAAAAAAAAAAAAAGACAGAAAGATTTTTTTTTAACAAGAAAGAAAAGGGAGAGAAGACGAGCAAAGGGGAGAGATTAAAAAAGCCCAAACCCAAACCCAACAAAACCCTTAGCGAACCCCAGTAGCAGACGACAGGACATTTCCGGTTTGTGTGCCATTTTGAAAGAACAAGCGCTTGTTTAATTGGACGCTGACCAACCAAAAAAAAAATTTTTTTAAAACCCTGCAAAACTAAAAATAGATTAACATATGACAAAAAACCACCTCAAACCTCTTTGAGCTCGTGGCAAAAGACAACTTCTTAAATCGTGGTGCAGTTACATTTTTTGTTTTTTTGTTATTTTTAAAATTCATCTTTAAAAAAAATTGGGCGTTCCTCAGCTTAGATCTCCGAGGTTCAACAATGGAGTAAGATTTGGCGTATGCGACCATTTCTTTTGGTCCCCAACCACGAAGGTAGCCACATTCCGACTTCGGGGATGCATGCTGGGTATGTTCGTGTTTCCGTAACCCACCGAACGCTGACACGAGTGACTGAATCTTTAACGCGTATATTTGATCTTCTGTGTATGTATAATTTTTTTTAATTTTTAAAAAATTTATTTATTTTTTTATTTATTTCTTTTATATCGAGGAAAATAGAATAAACACTCATGTGCTTTTTTTACATCCAGTCCCCCCGTGTGTATGCGGTTTTTGTCAATTCTGTCATCTGTTCCCACCGGCACACAATGGCCTACTCTTACGAAAAGCGAAACAGGATTTAACGTGTGAGCAAGCAAGATGTTCTGCATGCGTTCGCGCACACGGGGGCCTCGGGTTTATAGTCTCATCCGAAGGACTTTTAGGGGAGAGAGTGGAGTCGGCACTG
>CM054162.1:25318207-25320707 GCA_028751875.1 Rapana venosa
ACACACACACACGCGCGCGCGCACGCACACGCACGCACACACAATCACACACACATACACACTCACGCGCACACACACACACACACACACACACACACACACACACACACACACACACACACACACACACACCCCACACCCCCCCAAGGATCCTATGACTATCAACCCCCCCCCCCCAAAGCAGTCCCAACCAACTTCACAATACTTCAGGGGAAAAGATCAAGATAATAACTGGAAAGAAGAGGAGAAAGGAGACATTGAGGAGAAAGAAGAGGAGAAGAAGAAGGAGAAAGATAATTTTATTTTTATTTTAATTTTAAAAAATTCCTTTATATCGAGGATAACGGAATAAACACTTACGTGCTTTTTTACATCAAGTCCCCCGCGTGTATGCGGTTTTGTAAATTCCGTCATCCGTTCCCACCGGCACACAATGGCCTACTCTTACAAAAAGCGACAGGACAGGATTTAACGTGTGTGTGCGCAAGATGTTCTGTGTGCGTTCGCACACACGGGACCTCTGTTTATAGTCTCATCCGAAGGACTTTTTTTTTTTGGGGGGGGGGGGGGGGGGGGGGGAGGAGTGGAGTCAGCACTGATGTTAACTCCAGAGGAAAAAAAAATTCCTCTTGAACGAGATTCGAACTCCGGTCAGCAGATCACGAGTGCATCACTCTAACCACCAGACTATCCTGTCCCACTTAGAGAGACGTGAAGAATTTTATTTTTCTTGAGCTTTTTTTCCCCCTCTGCTAACCAAAAAAAAAAAGAACAAAAATCGTGCTATTTTTAGAAACTGCTGCGCGCGACAACTTTTTAAGTGTTGTTTGAAAAGTCTCTTGATCTGTCTGCAGAGGATGTGGTATTGATCTCTCTCTGCTGTCTCCCTCCCTCCCTCCCTCTCCCCCTACTCTCTATCCCTCTCTCTTCTTCCCCTCCCCCCTCCCTCTCTCTCTCTGCAGAAGAGGAAATAGGGCAATAGCGTAGGAAGGGTGGAACTGCGCCAGTAGAGCTTACCAAAAAAAAAAAAAGAACTAAAAGAAAGAACTTTACAGTTGTCGCCCTTTTGGGGCGTGATGATGGTTTTTTTTTTCTTTCTAAAAACAGATTTACTTCCCTTGAGCAACTTTTTTTGAAGTTTTTTGGTGGTCTTTTCTCTCTTGATTTTCCTTCATTTTTCTTTTTGTTTTTTTTTCTTTTCCCCCCTCATGCCTATTTCTATTGTTCTAGTGTTGAACTGCTTGTTCTTATGTCTGGTCTTTCTTTGATTATTGTTTGTGTTCTTAACTTTTTCAGTTGTGTGTGAGTGTGTGTGTTTTGGTAGATTATATTTATTCATTTATTTCTATATCGAGGATAATGGAATAAGCACTTTTGTGCTTTTTTACATCCAGTCCACGTGTGTATGCGTTTTTTTGGTGTAAATTCTGTCATCTGTTCCCAACCTGCACACAATGGCCTACTCTTACGAAAAGCGGGACAGGATTTAACGTGTGCGCAAGATGTTCTGCGTGCGTTCGCACAACACGGGGCCTTGGTTTATAGTCTCATCCGAAGGACTTTTTGGGGGAGAGTGGAGTCTGCACTGATGTTAACTCAAGGGGAAAATATCCCCTTGAACGGGAATCGAACCCGGGTCGTCAGATTGCGAGCGCAATGTTCTGACCACTAGGCTATCCCGTGCCCCGATTATACGTGTTTTGTGTTAATAATAATAATCCTCGATTTTCGAGTGGGCAAGAATTTTATTTATCGTGTGTGTTCCTTTGATTTTGTTTTTTTGTTTTTTTGCCGTTGTTGATCGATTTTACGTTTTAGCTTTAAGATGTCATTATCTTAAGTTTGTGTGTTAATTTTATTTGTTGTTGTTGTTTTTTTCTATACTACTTTGGATTTTTTTAAACCGCTTAAACAATTTAAAAAAAAACATTTTACGTCTCATTGCCTTTGCTTATGTTGTGTGTGTTTGTTTCTTTGATTTTATGTCTATTCACACAAAATGATATTAGATAATGTGTGTGCCTGTGAGTACGTGTGTGTGCGCACGTGAGTACGAGCGTGCGTGTGTGTATTTTAGTGTGCTAAAACTGGCTTTAAAGCAATTCAAGTTTTCAAGTTGTCGTCATTGTCATTATTACACCCCCCCCCCCACACACACACACACAAATCCCTCCCCTACCCACCCACAAACATAAACAAACACACACACATACACACACAAACACACTTACAAGCATACACACATCCCCACTCCCTCCCCACCCCCTACACACATACACACACAATTACACACATACATCCCTTCCCTCCCCACCCCCTACACACATACACACACACTCACATCCCTCATACACTCACACACATACTTATACACTTACACACACACACACGCGCGCGCGCGCGGGCACACGTGCGCGCACACACACGCACACACATATACACTCTTCACCACACACTTACACACGCACAAACACACACACACACACACACACACACACAC
>CM054162.1:25355707-25378207 GCA_028751875.1 Rapana venosa
GAGAAATGGGGGAGGGGAGAGAAAGAGAGAGACAGAGAGACAGGGAGACACAAAAAGAGTGACAGAGCCAAAGACAGAGAGAGAGCGAGAGAGAAAGACAGAGAGAGATAGAGAGATAGAGAGAGAGAGAGAGAGAGAGAGAGAGAGAGAGAGACAGACAGACAGACAGACAGACAGACAGACAGAAATAAGAACAGACATCATCATCACTGTTCAGAAAATGAGTCAGTCATATAGACATAGACCCTAAAAAAAAGAGGAAAGAATAATAGTTTTTAATAAAGTAACCCAACAATTCCATCTTTGGCCTTGTTTTGTTTGACATAACATTGGGTTACGGCAGTGTCACGTGACAAAATATGACTGTCGGGCGTTTGGCTTTCTGATTGGTTGATTTTCTTGTGAGTTTTCAAGTGACGACAAATATGGCTGTCAGCATTATGCTTCCTGATTGGTTGTTGTTTTTTTCTTTGTGAATTTGCAGTTGAAAATGGGACAAGGTGGAGGAGAATTACATTTGAGTTTTCAAATATTTTTTTAATCACTGATTAGAAAATGACTCAGAGAGAGAGAGAGAGAGAGAGAGAGAGAGAGAGAGAGAGAGAGAGAGAGAGAGAGAGAGAGAGACGATAGACAGAGACAGAGACAGAGGGAGAGAGACAGAGACAGACAGAGAGGGAGGGAGAAAGAGACATGGGGGGGGGGAGAGACAGAGAGAGACAGAGAGACACAGAAAGAGAGACAGAGCCAAAGACAGAGTGAGACAGAGAGAGAGTGAGAGAAAGACAGAGAGAGAGAGACAGAGAGAGACAGAAAGAGAGACAGAACCAAAGACAGAGAGAGAGACAGAGAGAGAGAAATAAAAACAGACAACATCATCACTGTTCAGAAAATCAGGCAGTCATATAGACATAGACCCTAAATAAAAAAGAGGAAAAAAATAATAATAAAAAAAACCCCAACAATTCCATCTTTGGCCTTGTTTTGTTTGACATAACATTGGGTTACGGCGGTGTCACGTGACAAAATATGGCTGTCGGCGTTTGGCTTTCTGATTGGTTGATTTTCTTGCGAGTTTTCAGGTGACGACAAATATGGCTGTCAGCGTTTTGCTTCCTGATTGGTTGTTGTTTTTTTCTTTCTGAATTTGCAGGTGAAAACGGGACAAGATGGAAGAGAATTTCGTTTGAGTTTTCAATTATTTTTTTTGTTTCAGTGGCTGTAGTTTTGCAGCAAAGCTTTGAAGTTTGATTGTTTCTGTTCTGTTTCATAGTTTTGTGTATGATTTTTGGCTTTAGCTGTTTGTTTCCTTTTTCCTTAACGGTTTGTCTGTTTTTTCTGTCTATCTGTTTGTCTGTCTCATTCACTCAATCACAGACACACAGACAGGTACATGCACACACACATATGCATCACACATACATCCACTCGCACATATTCACACAGATCACACAGATAACACAAACACACTCACACATACACATACACACATACACACACACTCACTCACACACAACACACACACACACACACACACACACACACACACACACACACACACACACACACACACACACACAACACCACACACACACACACACACATACACACACACACTGACTTCTATTTAAAATAACAAGAAAAATATCGTCTTTTAAATGAATATGAGCATAAACACACACATATCACATTCATACACACAAACACACACACACAGAGTCACACTTGCACACGCAAACACAGTCACACACAACACACATTCACACAATACACACACTCTCTCTCACACACATACACTCTCTCTCACACACAGACACACACTCTCTCTCATACACAAACACACACTCACTCACTCACAACACACACACACACACACCACACACACACACACACACACACACACACACACACACACACACTACACACACACACACACACACACACACACACACACACACACACACACACTCTCTCTCTCTCTCCTCTCTCTCTCTCACACAGAAAACACACACACACATACACACACACACTCACACACACCACATCATACCACCACCCAGCCACCCTCTCACTCCCCACCCCCCACACACACGCACCCACACAGCACCCCCCCCCCCCCACACACACACACACAAACACATCGTACACACAACGCCCCCCCCCACACACACACATTCACACACAATGCCAAACACACACATACCCACCACACTCACACTTCGTCCCCTGTGTATGTTTTGTGTGTATGTGTGGGGGTGTTTGTGGGTTTTTTGTGGTTTGGGGTTTGTGTTTTGTGTGTATATGTGTGTGTGAAATTTGGGTGGGGTGTATGTGGGGGGGGTATGTTGGGGTTTTGTGTATTTTGTGTGTATGTGTATGTTTGTGGGGATGTGTGTGTGTGTCTGTAGGGGGAGTTTTGGTTTTTGTGTGGGGGGAATGTGAGTGTTTTCTGTGTGGTTGTGGGGTGTGGTCTGTGTTTGTTTTGGGGTTTGTGTGAAATTTGTGGTGAATGTTGTAAAAGAAATCATGACAATTCTAAGGAAAAGCTAAAAAAATCATGCGCCCTTGATCCCATACCGGCCCGGGTTTTTAAACAATCCCTTTTCCCAACGGGTCCCATTTACATTTTAAATTGGGTAAACCATCCTTCATCGGGAAATTTTCCAAATCACCCTCTTAAAACAGCAATAGCACACCTTTTTTACTGAAAAAGCCCAAGCCCTCGACCCCCAACATTCTGAAGTTTTTATAGGCCGGGTCTCAAATTTAAACCTTTGTCCTAAATACTAAAAAAAAGTTGTTTCAAAAGCTAAACAGTCACCTTCTTTCCATGATCTTCTTCCCACTTTTAGTCTGCCTATCCCCCCAAACCACGCCCCCGGGAAAACCCCCCTTTACCCCCTTTACTTTAGTTTCACTTCACTTGCTTTAAAGCAGGAAAAAATCTCCCCCCTATCTTCTTGATTATCTGGGCCTTTGATACCATAGACCCACCAATTCTTCTTTCTCGCCTCCAAAATACGTTTGGAATTTAAAGGCACAGCCCCACCTGGTTTTTTCATACCTCACAGCCCGGGTTCCAGAAAGTTTTTTAAAAAAAAATTCAACCCCAAAACCGTCAAAATGGTTTGTGGTTTCCCCGCAGGGATCAGTCCGGGGCCCTGTTTCCCCTTTACTCTCTAAAACTCCCTCCACTCTCACATAAAATAAACAACCACCCTAGGGTCATCATTTCTATCCGATGAAAACTCGTTTTTCAGTGCAGCGTTTACTGTTGAAAATTTTCCTTCCCCCTGACAAAATGTCCTACTCCCTTTCAAGACATTAAAAAACGGGATGATCAGAACAAGTTACAACAAAATTTCCCGAAAAAACCCGAAGCCATGAAAAAGGCCCCCCAACAAAAACTTTCCTCTATCACAAAAATTTTAAATAAAATTTCCCGGCAATACTCATTTCCCTTTTGTCCAACTCTGGGGAAGAAATTTGGGAAAGTAGTTTTTGACAACACACTCCTATAAAAAAATTCATCCCCCAAACCTCCCCAAGTCTTGCTACTTCAAATAGGGACGCAAAAAGCGCGATTCGCAAGTTTTCTGTCCACTGATGCAAACTTCTAAGCTTGTCACATTCTCATTTTTTCATTTTTTGATTACTGTACTTCTTTTTTGGGCCCTTGGTTTACCAGCTTTTTTTCTACCCACTCTCTTCAACGCATAAAAAACCTGCAGCTCGACTGGTCCTAAGAAAAAAAAAATTTCGAACACCCACCTCTTCTGCAAATTTTCGGGGGTTTCCTTTGTTCACAAAGACGGGAGTTTTAAATTCATCCCCCTCTGTTTAAAATGCCCAAAAATTTCTGCACCCCTTTTCTGTAACTTTTCTTCACCTGTACACTCCTCTCTTTCCCCTTGGTTCACCCGCAGTAACTTTGTCCCTTTTCGAACACCCAGTTTCCCAAAAAAAACACTTTTGGCCGTCGCTCCTTCTCTTTTTTTCGGGGGCCATCCACCTGGAATGCCCTTTCCCTCTTTAACTTCTAAAAACCCTTCACTTGATTCCTTTAAAAACCAGCCCAAAACACACTTTTTTCCTCCCTGAGCCTTTCCCCCCAATATCTGTCCCTAATTTTCAACAACTTCTTTCACCTTCTAAAGTTTTGTTTTTGGGGTGTGTGTGTGTGTGTGTTGTGTGTTTTGGGGTTTTGTTTTTGGTGTTTTTGTGGGGGCCGCGTCCCCTTGTGCTTTGCGAGTCGCGCGCATGGGATTTGAAATCGGGTTAAAGGGGAGATTTGGCCATGCCTGTAAATTTTTGATTTGAAAAGCGCTTCGTTTTTTTGTTTTCTACAAGATTCAGCGCTATAAAAATTCCATATATTATTTTTAAATTTTTTTTATTTTGGTGTGGTTGTTTGGGGGTGTGTGTATGTGTGTGTGTGTGTGAGTGTTTTGTGTGTGTGTGAGTGTTTTGTGTGAGTGTGTGTTTTTTGGTTATTGTGTGAGTGGTTTGTGTGTTTGAGTGTGTGTGGTGGGATTTGGTGTTTTGTGTGTTTGTGTAGGTGTTTTTGGGGGGTTTTTTGGGGGGGGTTTGGGGGGGGTTTGGGGGGTTTTTTGGTGTGTGAGTGGTGTGTGTTTGAGTGTTGTGTGTGTGAGTGGTGTGGGTGTAGTGTGCTGTGTGTTTTATGAGTGTTTTGTCTGTGGTGTGAAATGTGTGGGGAGTGTGTGTGTATTGTGTTTTACGTGTGTGTGTGCGCGCGTGTGTTTCTGTGTGTGAAGTGTGTGTGTCGTGTGTGGGGTTTTGTGTGTGTGTTTTCTCTGTGTGTCGTTTTTAAATTTTTTAGGGTAGGGTGTGATGTAAAGTAAATTTTTATGTGAAAAACCCTGCGGGGTAGGGGGGTTGTTGTACGTTTTGGATTTTTTTTTGGCGCGCGTTGTTTGTTCTGTTTTCTTGTGCGTGTGTGTCTGTGTGGTATTTTGCGGTGCACGGGGGCGTGGGTGTGTGTACGTGTAAAGTGTGGCCCCCGGGGTGTTGGGGTTTTTGGGGAACCCCTGAAAAAACCATTTCCTCTTCCCAAATTTTTTTCCAATATTTTCGTTTTGTTTGTTTAGTGGTTTTTTTTTTTTAAGCGGGCATCACTTTAACTTCCCAAAAAAAAGATCTCGGGGAGAGAAGGGGATAGCAGAAATCTTCATTTGAAAATTTTGTTAAGGGGAGCAGGGGAGAAATGAACAAAAAAAGGGTGACGGAAACGAGAGGTTTTTTTTGAAGAACTCACCTTATTTTTTTTTGCCCAAAAAGGGTTTTTGGAATGGTAAATCCCTGCATTTTTTTCTGCACCCCCCCCCTCCCCCACCCTGCAGTTTTGTCTTTCTAAGAGAGAGAGGAGAGAAGAAGGGGGAGAGGGGAGGGGAAGAATAAAACCCAACAATTCTGCCCTCTTCATCATCATCATAAAAACCCCCCGCTCAAAAAAAGCCCTCATTTTTGGTAAAACCCTCAAAAACCCAAAAAGGGAGGAAAAAAATAAAGAAAAAAAATAATAAAAAAAAACCCCTCAGAAAACCCCAACAACCCCAAATTTTTTGGCCCTTGTTTTTTTTTTGGGGGGGACCTTTTAAATTTGGTTCCCCGGGCTTTTTCCCTTTTATGGCCGGCCGGGTTTTTGGGGGCCCTATGGGGGAATTGGGGGGCCGGGGGTTTTAGGGAGGAAACCTTAGGGGGAAAGGAGGAAAATTTGAGAGAAAAAACGAGAGGGGGGGAGAGGGGGGAAGGGGAGGAGAGAGGGGGAGAGAGGAGGGGGGGAGGGGAGGAGAGGGAGAGAGGGGGGAGAGAGGGAGAGAAAGAGAGGGGGAGGAAAAGATGGGAGGGGGGGGAAAAAGAGGGGGAGAAGGGGAAGAGAGGGAGGGAAGGGGGGGGAGGAAAAGGGGAAGGGAGAGGGGGAAATGGGGGGAGAGAGGGAGAGAAAAGGGGGAAAGGGAGAGAGGGGAGGAGGAGGGGGAGGGGAGGGGAGAGGGGGGGAAAGAGGGGGAGAGAGCGGAAAGAGAAAAAGGGGAGAGGAGGGGGGAAAGGGGAGAGGGGACAGAACGGGCCGACAGAGGAGGAGGGGAAAAGAGGAAAAAGAGGGGGGAGGAAGGAGAAGAGAGAGAGGGGAGAAGGGGAAAGGGGGAGAGGGAAGAGGGGAAGGGGGGGGAAAAAATGAGAGGGGGGGAGGGAGGGGGAGAGGGGGGAAAAGAGGGGGGGAAGGAGGGGGGGAAGGAAGAGGGGGGGATGGGGGGAAGGGAAGGGGGAGAAGGGGGAAGAGAGGGAAAAGAGGGGGTATGGAGAGGGGGATAACAGAGAGGGAGAGAGAGGGGGGGAAAGAGGAGGAAGGGAGACAAAAGGGGGAAGAAGAAAAAGAGGAAGAGGGAGAGAGAGAGAGAGGGGGGGGAGAGGAGGGGGGGCCGGGGGAAGCCCAGAGAAGGGAGGGGGGGGAAAGGGGGGGGGGAGAGAGAGGGAGAGGAGAGAGAGGGGGAAAGAGGGGGGGGAGGGGGGAGAGGGGGGAAGTTGGAGAGGGAAGAGTGGGTTTGGGGGTGGGGGGGGAGAAAAGGGGATTAGAAAAGGGGGAAGGGAGAGAGAGAGGGGGAGGGGGAGAGAGTAGGAGAAAAGAAAAAGGGGAAGAAAAAGGGGAGAAGAAAAGAGAAAAAAGGAAAAAAAGTTAAAACGCACACAAAACCCCCAGGAAAAAAAGCCCGGGGGGAGACCGGGGAAAAAGAAATGAAAAACCCCCCGGGAATAATAGAAAATGCCCTGAGGGAGGGGGAAGGGGGAGGAGAGAAAAAGGAGAGAGGGGGAAAGAGAGAGAGAGAGAGATAACAACAATGCCCGTTTTCATCATCATCATCTTCATCACATCCCCCTCTTTTCTTCCCTCATCATTCACATCATAAACCCCAAATCATCACCCGCCCCCAGAACATGACCTTTTTTTGTAGACCCTCAACAAAAAAGGGAAAAATAAGAAAAAAAATAATAAAAAAAAACCCTTTTCAGATAACCCAAAAACTCCATTTTTGGCTTTTTTTTTAAATTTTGTAAAACCGTAACTTTGGGGGTTTAGGGCAGTTCAAAAGGGCCGTCTGCCTTTCGCTTTTCTGTTTGGGTCGTTTTGTCCGAGTTTTCAGGTGCCCCGACAAATATGGCGAGAAGCTTGGAGAGGAGAGGGAGAACAGGAGGGGGGAGAGAGAGAAAAAGAGAGGGGGGGTAAGGGCGAGGGGAGAAATGGGAGGGAGAGGGAGGGAGAGGATGGGAGAGAGGGGAGAGGGGAGCCCAAGAGATGGAAAAGGGGAGAAGTTGAGGGGAGGAAAAAAGGGGAAAGGGGAGGAGAGGGTGGGAGGGGGAGGGGAGAGAGGGGGGGAGGAGGGGAAGGGAGAAAAGGAGAGGGGGAAGGGAGAGAGGGGGGGAATGGAGGGGGGGAAGAGGGAGAGAGAGAGGGGGGACAAGAGGAGGGGGGGGAAAGAGGGGGAATAGAGAGACAGACAGACAGGGGAGAGGGGTGGAGGGGAGAGAGGGGGAGGAGAAAAGAGACAAGGAACAGAAAAAAGGGGGGGACAGAGAGGGGAAGAGGGGAGAAGGGAGGGGGAGGGGGGGGGGGGGGGCCGGGAGAGAGGGGGGAGGGGGGGGAACAAAAACAGAGTGAAGAGGGGAGAGAGGGGGAGAGAGAGGGGGAGAGGGGGAAAAAGAAAAGGGGGGGAGAGAGGGGGGGAGAGAAAAGGACAGACACACAGGGGCCAGTCGGGGAAAAAAAAGGGCAGACAGAGAAAAAAAGGGGGAGGGGAGAGAGGGGAGGGGGAGAGAGGGGGAGAGAGAGGGGAGGGGGGAGGGGAAGGGAGAGAGAGAGACAGGGGGCAGACAGACAGCCCAAACAGACAGCCCCAAAGACAGAAAAAAAGAACTGACATCCCCCATCATCACCGCTCCAAAAAATTTCTGAGAGAGCCCGAGGGGACAGAGAGAAGAGGGGACAGGGGAGAGAGAGACAGAGAAAACAGAGAGAGGGATAAAACAACACTGTCTGTCTCTCTATCACATCATCAATCTTTCTACACCCCCTCACAAATGATAAACCCTTGTAAAACCCTCAACAAAAAAAAAATAAAGGGAAAATAATAAAAATAAAATAATAATGATAAAAATAATGAAAAATAAAAAAAACAAAAACCAACAAAAATAATAATAATAAAAATTAAAAAAAAAAAATTAAAAAATAATAATAAAAACACAATAAAAAAATAATAAAAACATCATCAAACATCTCATCATCATCATCATCACATCTAAAGAAAAACCCCCAGAAAACCCCAACAACTCCATCTTTGGCCTTTTTTATTTTCCCGGGACGTAACTTTGGGGTTTTAGGGCATTTTCCCTATGGCCGTTGGCTTTTTCGTTTTTTTTTGATTGGTTTTTTGCCCCGATTTTTTTCGGGGATGAAAAAATTTGGGATGAGACTTGGGGGGGAGAGAAAGGGGAGAGAGGGGGAAGGGGAGGGGGGGGGGAGGGAAGGGGGGGAAAAAGAGAGAGAGGGAGGGAGAGGGAGAGATGGAAGGTGGAGAGAGAGGGGGGAAAGGGGGGGAGAAGAAAAGGGGGGGGGAGAGAAAAGGGGGGGGAAAAAAGAGAGAGGGGGGAAAGAGGAGAGCGGGGAATGAGGGAGGGGGAGGGGGGAAGGGAAAAGGAGAGAAAAAGGGGGAAGGGGGAAAAAAAAAAAGGACAAGGAGGGGGAGAGAGGGGGGAGAGAGGGGGGAGAGAGGGGAGAGGGGGGGAAGAGGATGGGGGGAAAAGGGGAGGGGCCCGAGAGAAAACCAGCAGGGGAAGTGAGACAGAGAGGAAAAGAGAGGGGAGGAGAGGGGAAGGGGAGAGAGGAAAAGGGGGTTAACAGACGGGACGGGGGACAAGCCCAGATTTTTGGGGGAAGAGGGGGGAGAAAGAGACAGAGACAGACAAAACAGGGGCCCGAAAAGAAGACAAAAAGATCCAAACAGAGAGACGGGACAGACAGAAAAAAAAAAAAAGAAAACGGGTTTAAACCCATCATCACCGCCTGAAAATGACTCATTTTGTATCCCCAAAAAAAAAAAAAAAACAAAGAAAAATAAATAAAAAACAAAAAAACCCCCCAACAAACCCGCTTAATTTGGCCCCTTTTTTTCTGACAAACCCACGGGTTTATGGAAAAGTGCCCCGGGTGACAAAACATGACTGTTGGCGTTTCGCTTTCGGGATTCTTTGTTTTTCTTGGAGTTTTAAAGGGTGACGCCCAAATTACTGGCAGCGTTTATGTTTTCTGGTGTTTTTTTTTTTTTTTCTAAATTTGCAGGGGGGAAAAACGGGAAATGGGGGAAAAATTCCCTTTTTGAGTTTTAAATTTTATTTTTTTTATCACTGATTAAAAAAATGACTCACAGAGAGAGAGAGAGAGAGAAAATTTTAAAAGGGGGAAAAGGGGAACGGGGAAAAGAGAGGGGAAGAAAAAGAGAAAAAGGGGTGGGACCAGGGGGGGAAAAAAGAGAAAAAACGGGGGGGGGGGGACAGAGAGGCCAAAAAGGGGAAAAAAGAAAAGAGAATTTGGGGGAGGGGAAAGAAGAGGGGAGAAAGAAAAGGGGAGAGGAAAGGGGGCCAAAGAGAGAGGTTTAGAGAAGAGAGAGGGGGAGAGAGAAGGGGGAGGAGAGAGAGGGGGGAAGAGTTTGAAGAAGAGACAGAGAAAAATTTTAAAACAGACATCTTTTATTACGTTAAAAAAAAAGAGTCGTATATCCCCCATGGGCCCCTTTAAAAAAAAGGGTTTAAGAAAAATTTAATTTTTAAAAAAAAACCCCAGAAATTTCCATTTTTGGGCCCCATGTTTTTTTTTGACAAAAACATTGGGTTTTTGGAAAATTTTTATGTGACAAAAAAAGATGTAAAGCTTTGGCCCCTTTTCTATTCGTTGTTTTTTTCTCAGAGTTTCGGGTGATGAAAAAATAGGGGTTTTTCCAGCATTTTGCTTCCTGATTGGTTGTTTTTTTTTCTAAAAAGCAGGGGGGAAAAAACTGGGAAAGGGTGGGGGGGAATTACTTTTTTTGTGTTTTAAAATTATTTTTATACCCACTGATTAGAAAATGACCCCCAAGGGAGAGAGAGAGAAGAGAGATAGGGGGAGAGAGAGGGGAAGGGAAATTAGAGAGGGGGGAGAGAGAAAAGGAAGAAAAGAAGAGGGGGGAGAGGGGAGAGAGAGGGGGGAAAGAAAAACGGGAAGACAGAACTGAGAGACAGAGGGGGGAGAGACAGGGGGCAGACAGAGAGAGGGGTTGAGAAAGGGGGAAAAAAAAAGGGGGGGGGAAGGGGGGAGAAAAAAAGGAGGGGGAAGGAAAGAGAAAACAATGGGAGACAAAAAAAGGGTTTGACAGAGCCAAAAAAAACCGGGGAGAGAGGGGCGAGAGGGGGAAAAGACAGAGAGAGATGGGAAAAGGATGGGAGAGAAAAGAGGAGGGGGGAAGAAGAAGAGAGAGAAAAAGGAAACAGCCCAAAACAGACAGACAGACAGAAAGAAAAAAAAATAAAAAACAAACACATCACCCCTTTTTAAAAAAATTTGGGGTCAGTCATAAGACAAAAGACCCTAAAAAAAAAAAGGGGAAAAGGGGAAAAATAATATTTTTAAAAAAGGGAAACCCAAAAATTTTCCCTTTTTGGCCTTGTTTTGTTTGCATAACTTTGGGGGCCCGGCAGTGAAAACCGGGGGCCCAAATATGACTGCCCGGGGGTTTTTTTGGGCCCTTTTTTGTTTGGGTTGATTTTCTTGGGATTTTTTTCAAGTGACGAAAAATTTTATGGTTGTCGATTATGCTTCCTGATTGGTTTTTTGGGTTTTTTTTTCTTTGTAAATTTTGCGGGTTAAAAAAGGGGACAAGGTTGGAGGAAAAATTACATTTGAGTTTTAAAATTTTTTTTTAAAATCACTATTAAAAATGCCCCGGTCCCGAGAGAGAGAGGGGAGGGGGAAAAATGGGGAGGAGGGGGGAAGGGGAGAGAGAGAAAAGAGAGAGAATGGGGAAGGGGGGGAAAAGGGGGAGAGACGTGACGAGACAAGACGGGGGGAGAGAGACAGGGGACAGACAGAGAGGGGGGAAAAAGGGAGACAGGGGGGGGGGGGGGAGAACAGGAGAGCCCGAGAACACAGAAAGAGAGACAGAGCCAAAGACAGAGTGGACAGAGAAGAGTGAAGAAAAAGACAGAGAGAGAGAAAACCAGAGAGAGACAGAAAGGAGACAAAACCCAAAAGCCAGGGGAGAGGGACAGAGAGAGAGAAAAAAAAACGGGAAAAACCATCACGTTAAAATCACCAGCAAATTTTTTGGACATGGGCCCCTAAAAAAAAAAGGGGGAAAAAAAAAAATAATAAAAAAAACCCCCAAAAAAATTCCCATTTTTGGCCTTTTTTTGGGTTTGCCCAAAAACATTGGGTTACCGGGCCGGGGTTTTGGGGTTCACTTTTTGGACCAAAAAAATGGTTTGTGGGGTTTTTGGGTTTTCCTGTTTGGGTTTTTGTTTTTTCTTTTTGTTTCAGGTAAAAGGGGGACGAAAAATTTATGGTTTGGGGTTTTCTTTTTTTTGGTTTTTTGGTTTTTTTGCCAAATTTGCTTTTTAAAAGGGCCGTTAAAGGTTTCTTTTTGGGTTGGGTAAATTTTTGTTTTGTTTTTTCCTTTTCCTTTTTAAGGTTTGTCCTTTGGGTTTTTTTCTGTTTCTTTTGCCCTTTTCCTTTTATAAGGGCCCAAAAACCTTTGGTTTTTTTCCCCTTGAAAACCCCTTTAGGGGGTTTTCCCCGGGCCCCGGGGGGTTCCCCTTAAAAATTCACACTAAACCCTCCCCAACACACAAACAAAAAACCACCACAAAAAACCCCACACACACCAACCAAACCACACAGAAAAAAAAAAAATAAAAAAACCCAAAACCCCACACCACACAACACACTACACACACACACGGACCATTTAAAAAACCCCCAAAAACACCAAAAAAAATACAAAAAACCACATAACCCCCTTTCCATACACCCCAAACAACACACACAAAAGCCAATTGAAAAACCCAAGGGAAAAAGTCCAAAAAAACAATCACAAAATTTAACACAAAAACAAAAAACCTCTCACACAAACCCCACTCCTAAAACAGCCAAACACTCCTCCTAAATACCCCAAAACCCCACACTCACTCACCCAAAACACAACAACCACCCCCCCCAAACACACAAATGCACCACACCCACCCAAAACCTTTTCCCCCAACAACACACCCACCCCCCACCTCACACACACACACACCTCTCTCTCTCCCCTCCCCTCCCCCCCTCACCCCCCACACAAAAAACCACCCACACATACACAAACACCTCCCCAACACCACACATACCCCCAAACCCACCCACCCTCTCACTCCCCACCCCCCCCCCAAACACCACCCACACAGCCCCCCCCCCCCCCCCCCAAAACACACACACAAACACATGGGTAAAACAAAAAGCCCCCCCCCCCCCCCCAACAAAAATTCACCAAAACAATGCCAAACAAAACACATACCCACCCACTACATCCCCGGTCCCCCCCCCCCACACACAAAAAACTAAAACACACACCAAAACACACCCACACACACACAAACACACCCCCACACACACACACAAAACACACCACACCCCCCCGCACACACACACACACGCACGGGGCCAACCACACAAA
The DNA here is from genome assembly GCA_028751875.1 of Rapana venosa. Taxonomy (NCBI): domain Eukaryota; kingdom Metazoa; phylum Mollusca; class Gastropoda; order Neogastropoda; family Muricidae; genus Rapana; species Rapana venosa. The sequence continues at coordinate 25,368,460 of CM054162.1, forward strand.
CCATCACAAAATCCACCCAAAACAAATCCCTTTAAACACACATCCCCAAAACCCCTCAAATCCCCACCCATCCCCCCCCCCAAAAACACCCAAACAGACAAACACACCACACACACCAACACCCCTCACACACCACACCCAAACCATACCCAAAACCACACAACACATAAACCCACACCCACACACACACCCACCCCACACACACAAAAAAAACACACACACACCAACACTTTCACCCCACACCTAACACACCCCCCCCCCACACCACACATACCACACACCACACACACACACAAAAACCCCACACCCCACAAAAAAACCCCACACCCACACTCACAACACCACATCTTTACACCCCCCAAAAACCCCCAAAAAACACCCCACATCACACCCCACAACAACACATACACACCGCACCCCCCCCCCCCCCCCCACACACACCACACTCAACCACATACACCACACACAAACCCAAAAAACCCACGCCCCAACACCCCCACCCACCCACACACACACCCCCCAAAACCCCCACATCCACCCCCCCCCCACACCCCCAACACAGACACCCCCCCCTCCCCTCCCCCCCCCCCCAAAAACCCCAAAGCCACCAAAACACACAAAAAAACCCCCCCCACGCGCACCCCCCTTAGTTTGTTTTTTTTGTCACCGGTTGAGGGCATTTCATTTGGGGGCAAAAAGGCTTCTACAAACCGGGGCACCCACCCGGAGTTTTTTTAAAAAGTTGGGGGGGGTTTGGGTGTTGGGGGTGGGGGGAGGGGGGGGGAGGGGGGGGGTGGGGGAAAGGGAAAGGGGATTTTAGTGGGTGGGGGTGGGGGGTGGAGTGAGGGTTTAAACAAATACAAAGTTTACATTCCAATAACAGATGGGGGGTTTTTATATAAAACACCCCATACTTACATATAAATAAAATATATATATAATATATATATATATATATATATATTTAATATAAATAAAATTTTAAAAAAAAAATTTTTAAATATAAATATATAATAAAGGGAAATTTTAATACAGCGCTATATCTTGCAAAAACAAAAAACAAATCAAAGCCCCTCTTTTTCATCCCCGTTTTAAATCACCAGTTACAATTAATAGATTTTTAAAAAATTTCAAATGGAAAAACACACACTCGCGCAAAAATTAACAGTTTTCTACAAAAACAAGTAAAAAAAACCAAAAGCGCGGCACGGGGCCCACACACACACACACACCCCACCACACACACACACACACACACCCCCCACAAAACACACACACACGCCCCGCGGGGGCGCACACACACACAAAACACAGCCCCAACACACAGAACACACACAAAAAACCCCACACACAAAACACACACCACACAAAACAAAACCACGGGACACACACACACACACACACACCCCCAAAAAGGGCACACACACACACACACACACCCCACACACACACCCCCCCCAAAAAGGTTTTTGTACCCCTTGGGGCGGGCTGGGGGGGTGGGGGGGGGGGGGGGATTTTGGTTATTGGGGCCCCCCCAGGGCCAGAAAGGGAAAGAAACAAAGGGATATAAATATAATAAAATTAAATTATTAATAAATATTTTATTTTTATATTATAAATATGTGTGTGTTGTGTGTGTGGTGGTGTGTGTGTGTGTGGTGAAAAATCGAACATTAAAAACGAAAACAAAAATTCTTTTTTTTTTTTATATCAACCCCTTCCCCCCCCCCCCCCCCCCCCCCCCCCCCCCTCCTGAGGGGGGGGCAGGGGGACCGGGCCCGTATAAATTTACATTTTAAAGCTTCGGGAAATTTCTGTGCAAAAAATTTTTCCTCTTTTCAATCCCTCCCCTTTGTATGCGTGAGTGTGCGTGTGTGCATGCCCCACTTTCACAGGCGCACATGCACAGACACCCCGAAAAGGCCACTCATGCACAAAACCCCCAAAATGCACCACCCAACACAACGCCCCACGCACGAAACGCACGCACGCACGCACACACACACAACACACACATAAAAAATTTCGTCATCATGTCGTATCACCATCGTCATTTTTTAATCATTTTTGATTACCTTTTCAAAAAAAGGTATGGTTTTTTTTGCTTTGTTTTTGTTGTTTTGTTGTTGTTGTTTTTGGGTTTTTTTTTTTTTTTTTTTCTTCTCTTAGATTAAAAGTTCGACGAAAAAAAAAAGCAAGTATTTTTGCTTTTTTCAAAATTTACCATCTGGAAAAAAAAAGTTTGACTTGGGCTTTGCAAAAACCCCACGCACACATACACACCAAAAAACACGCCACACACACACAAAACCAACACCCCCACACACACACAACACAACACACACACACACACACACACACACCACACAAAACAAAAAACACACACACACACACACAAAAAACACACACAAAAACACACACACACTCATCTCTTTTCTCTCTTCCCCCAAAAAAAAAGCTATTTGCAGAAATAAAGGGTTGAAACAAGGAGGAACTTTTTAAACCCCTCAAGTAAAAAAAAAAAAACCCAAATTATCTTTAAAAAAGCCCCCTTTACGAAAAAAGGGCTTTGGGCCATTCAGCGTTTTGTTTTTTCAAACGGGGGGAAAAAAGTGTGGGGGCTGGGAATCCCCAAACCCCGAGCCTCACGATTTGCTGTTAGGCAGGTTAATGTTTAACCCTTTCCCGCCAAACCTTTCCTTTTTTTTATTTGTGTGGGTGGTGTGTTTGGGGTTTTTTGTGTGTGTGTGTGTGTGTTTTGTGGTGTTGTGTGTGTTGTGTTTTTGGGGTCTGTCTGACCCGTTGTCTTCTGTCTGTCCCGTCCCGTCTGTCCTCCCTCTCTTTCTTTTTTAAACTCCCATCAAACCCATCCCTATCTCTCTATCCTCTCTTTTTAAAGTTGTATCCATCCCCATCCACCATCCCTCCCCTCCATTCTTTCACCGCTTTCTATTATTATTTTAATTTTTTTTTAACTATTTTCTAAACTTCTTTTCTTTAAACTGTTTTTTCTATCTATCTATCTATCTAACTATCAATTTTATCCCATCTATCTAACATCTATCTAACTATCTATCTATCTGTCTTTTTGTCTGTCTGTTGTCTGTTTTTTTTCTATCTATCTATCTATCTATGTTTTATGTATGTTTGTGTGAATGTAAAAGTAAGCAAGGGCTGTCTGTCTGTCTGTCCTGTTTAGTCGTCCGTCCCCTCTTCGTCTGGCTGTTGTCTGTCTTTTCTGTTTTGGTTTCCTCCCTCCCCTCCGGGCCTTCCCTCTGTCTGTCTTCTGTCTGTCTGTATTTAGTATCATGCATGCTTGCAGCTTGATGTATGCATGCCCTGCATGTAAGTTTGTTGCATGTCTGTCCGTCTGTTGTCGTATGTATGTTTTTTTTGTATTATAAACCCTTTCTGTATATCCATTTCTTTTGGGGGTTTTTCCTTTCACACCGACACAGGCACAAAAAAACCCCAGCAGACAGCCCGTGTATATATAATATCTATATTTTTATTTATCTTTTCTCCTCTCTCTCCCCCTCCTCTTTTCTCTAAATATTTTATAATATATATATAAGTTTGGGGTGTGTTGTGTTTGTGTTTTGGTTTAAAAGTTGAATTTTCCCGTAGGAAAACTGGGCGGGTGGGGGGGGTGGGGGAAAGGGGGGTAAGAGAGGGGGCAAGGGGGGGGGGAAAAAAAAAACAAAACACCACCCCTTAAAACCCCACACACCGTGTTTGTCTTTTCTTGTCCCCCGGGCTAGAATTTTCAATCAGGGACCTGGATTTTAAAAAAGCTTTCGGAAAAGGGCCCGCCCCCCGCCAGCAGTGGGCACCTTCCCCCTACTTGGGGAAAATGGCCCGAAAAACAGATTATTCGTTTTTTTTTTTCTTTTTTTTTTAAATGTACGGGTTTTCCATGTGTTTTGACCCATGACCTCCAAAACAGCAGAGGAGGCAAACTGCTGTTTCCCCGGAAAATGGGGAAAATTTGTTTTTTAGTGGGGATTTCCTTTTCCCCCCCATTTATCCTTCCCACTTCTCGGCCCAAAAATGAGCAAAAAGGACAGTCCCGCGTTTGGGGATGTTCTCCAAAACCCAAACCGCCCCCCCTGGCTGCAGCACATAAGGACTGTGCGAGTCCCAAACCCCCTAGTCAGGAAAAAGTATAGCGATTTACTAAAAACTAAGCTGTAAATGGAATTTTTATGAGTGGGGAAAACCACTTTGGTTTATACAGCCTCTCACTGGCGTTGCCCCCAGCCCCAATGGTTTAAACAAGAACTGTTGGGTAAAACCCAAAGGGGCTGACGGCGTGCGTTTTTTTTTTTAAAATATTTTTTGAGGGAAAACGGGAAAAGAGCCTCATGCGGAAATTACAAACCCTTTTGTTTTGATTTAGTTGTCTGTCTGTCATGGGCTGTCTGCTGTTTTGTATCTTTCCCCCCAAATTTGGTTTTTTGAAGATTTTTTTACGTTTTTCAAGCTGTCACAGGGGTTTATTGTGTTTTACTTGTTTTTAGGGTAACAAGGGTTCTTTCCCCAAAAAATCCCCTTTGGGAAATTTGCCTTTTTAAAACCCCAGGGGCCCCCTGTTGTGCAACGCAAAGCAGAACATCTTTTCGGGGCAAAACGGAAAAAATCCGTCCCCTTTCGTAAAAGTAAAGGGCCCTTGTGTGGGTGGTGGGGAAAGGAGACCGAATTTACAAATCCGCATTTCACCAGGGAATTGGGGTGGAAAAAAAAACACATAAGTGCTTATTCCATTTTCCTCGATATTAAAAAAAAAGAAAAAATAAATAGTAAATAAAAAAATAAAATAAATAAAAAAAAAAAAAAAATAAATAAATGAAACAAAAAAAGGGTAAGTACTGGTAATTTAGTTTATTATTGGGCAAAAAACAAATCAAGTGAAATGGGGGGGCAAAGGCTTAAGTTTACGGGAAAAATTTTATTTATCCCTTTCCCCCACCAAAATACTGGAAAAAAAAAAATAAATTTAAAAGCAATGAAAAAAAAAACCCCAAACTTTTTAAAAAATATTTAAAAAGAAAAAAAACTTAAAATAGAGCAAATTTTATTTAAAAAAAAATTTGGGCCCCAAAAATTAAAAATTTAAACAAAAACCAATTCAGTGGGTTTTTTGCACCGCGTCCCTTGGGGTAATATAATCGGCCCGCCCGCGCGAGTTTTGGGTGTTTGTGCATTTCGGTGCGTGCGGGCAAGTCAATCCCCGTTTAAAATTTTTTTTTTCCACTTGGTACATTGAATTTAAAAAATGCATTTGCTTTTTTTCCAAACAAGCCCCTTTTCTACATGGGGTGTTTGTGTGTTTTGTGTGTGTGTTGTGTGTGTGTTTTGGCGCCCTTGCGTGCCTTTCGGGGGCCCGGGGTGCACCCTTGCGTTTTAAAGTTAAATTACACGTTAGCAAACTTTGCTCTTTGGAAAAAAAAAAACCAACCCCCCCCCCCCCCAAAAAAAAAAAAAAAACCAGCCTTCTTCAAATTTTACCCAAAATGGCCAAAGAGACATTTGGTTACAGGTTTTAAACACCAACGGAAAAAGGTTTAAAAAGCAACTCCTTTTCCTTCATTTTTAATTTAAAACCCCGCAAAAAATTGGGTTTCGGGGTTTTTTTTTAAAAAAAAAAAAAATCATGTAAAACTTTTACTTGAGTTTTTAAAAACCGAAAATTTTCATTTGAAAGGGGGGTCAACTTTAAAAAGCTTTTAACCGTTTTTTTTTGGGTTTTTTTTTTCCTTTTAATTCAAACGGGGTTTTTTTTTTTACAAACGTTGAACGCACGCAAGCCACGGACACAGACGCACGCAGCACCGCACCATCAAACGCATGTAGCGGGAACATGAACCAGAAAATTTTAGGTTTAAAAAAATTTTTCTGTCGAGTATTGGGTTTTTTTTCAATTCCCCAATACTTTTTCCCCAAAATATTTTACAAGACTTTTCCTTCCTCCACATATTCAAAGTAGATTTTTCTTCCCCCAAAAACCAAAAAAAATTCCCTCAATTTTCCACCAAAATATTTTCCCTCACAAATTAACCAATTTTTTTTATTTTTGGTTTAAATTCCCCCTTTTCCCCCACACCCTTTTTCTCCTTCCAAAACCACAAAGAATTTTTTGATCCCCCCACAAATCCACCTTCATTTTCCCCCCACAAATCCACACGGATTTATTTTCTCCCCCCAAAACCCCTTAAAAAATTTTCCCCTCCCACAAATCCATATTATTTTTTCTTTTTCCCCCAAAAAAAAAAAAACAAAAAATTTCTCCTCCCCAAAAAACCTCTGGATTTTCCCCTTTTTCCCTTTCGTTTTTTTTTACCCCAAAAAAACCCAACAATGTTCCCCTAAAATAGTCCAACCAAAAATCACGCGGTGCACCACCCACACACACAAATCACACATTACCCACATGTATAACAGTACAAATCACACACACCACACCCCCACAAAACCCCCACACCCACCCCCAAAACCCCCACCCCCCCACACACACACAAAACACACCACCACACACAAAAACCCCAACACACACACACACAGACCTCGAAAACAAAACCCAATCAAAAAAAAATAATCTGAATTTGCTACATAAAGTAAAGGATGGGGAAGGGCAGACAGATGAGAGAGAGAAAGAGGGGGAGGGGGAAAAAGGGAAAAAAGAAAAGAAGAGAGGGGGAGAGGGGGGAGGGGAGGGGAGGGGGAGAAGATTTTGGGGGGGAGGGGAGGAGGGGAAGGGGGCCAAGGGGACCAGAAGGGGGAAGAGGGGGAAAGGGGGCAGACAGGGGAAGGGGGAAAAAGGGGAAAGAATTTCCCCGAGCAAAAAAACATTACTTTCCCTCAGGGCCAAACAGGGAAAAAAATTTAAGGGGAATTTTAAAAACCCCCCCCTTCGACCCCTTTTCCCCCCCCCCCTTTTCCTCTCTTTTTCTTCTCCTCTCTTTTCCCCTCCTCTTTCTCCCTCCCCTCCTCTCTCCTCTCTCTCTCTCTCTCTCCCTCCCTCCCTCCTCCCCTTTTCCTCTCTCTCCTCTCGCGTCCCCTTTCCCCCTCTCTCTCTCTCTCTCTCTCCTTTTTAACCTCCCCCCCCCCCTTTACTCCCTCTACCCCTATCTTTACGGGCCCCTCCCCTTGAAGTCATAACCCCCATTTTGAGCCAGAAGAAGAAAACAAACTATCCCCCCCAAAATTATTTTAAAAAAAAAAATCCCCTTTTTTGCTTCCAAACCAGCCTATATAAAAATTCTTTTTTCCCTTTTGCAACACACAAACCCATCGGGATCGGGGTTTTCCTAGAAAGGGAACCCCCTCCTTTTCTTTGAATGCGAAAAAATCAAAGGGGTTGGAGTGTGCGGTGGTTCGAATCCCGTTTTGGGGCCCGAAACTTTTCCCCCAACCAAAAGAAACCTGAGTGGAGGTCTGGGCGCTTAGTCTTTCGGATGAGACGATAAACCGAGGTCCCGTGTGTTACACAACGTTATTCAGCGCAAGTAAAAGAACCCACGGCAACAAGAGAGTTGTCCCTGGCAAAAATTCTTAGAAAAAACCCACTCTGATAAGGGAAACAAATACAGTTGCAGACCAAAAAAAAAGGGGGGTGGCGCTACTCTTGTGGCGACGTGCTCTCCCCGGGGAGAGCAGCCCGAATTTCACGCAGAGAAATCTCATGACTTTAAGTGGTATAAATGAAATGAAAATGAAAGGACTGTTTTTGTTGTGGAACCAGTTAATTTTTTCTCTTTTTCATATTAACTAACATAAACACAAAATCAGTAGTTAGCGGTGCATTCCCTTTTCTTTTCCCCATAATAACACAAATACAGTAGTTAGCATTGCAGTCCTTCACTTTTTTTTATATGAACACAAGCATATTAACTCAAACACAAATATAGTGTGGGTACCATTGCATTCCCTCTCTTTTTCATAACAACACAAATACAGTATAACCATTGCAGTCCTTACTTTTTTTTAATGAACACAAGCATATTAACACAAACACATCCTTCGGATGAGACTATAAACCGAGGCCCCGTGTGTGAACGCATGCAGAACATCTTGCGCACACGTTAAAAACCCGTTCCGCTTTTCTGAAGAGTAGGCTATTGTGTGCCGGTGGGAGCGGATGACAAAATTTGTCAAAACTGCATACACACGGGCACTGGATGAAAAAAGAGCACATGAGGGCTTATTTCATTATCCTCGAAATAAAATAAATAAACAGGAGAATAAACACACACACACACACACACAAGCATGGTCAAAATATGATCTCAGCATCAAATGGTCAAATGTATTTTTGGAATGTAATCTTGAAATTTACAGAGTTTTGGGGGTATGTTTTTACATCGGATATATCCACCATTCTGTGTGTGTGTGTGTGTGTGTGTGTGTGTGTGTGATTTTGAACATTTTTAGATCCAGTAGTCAAAATCTTCTTAATATCGTATAAAATCAGAATTAGGTAATCAAAAAAGATATATTTTCACACACAACTCCTAAAAAAGTTGCTCTGAAAAGCAAAACCACCAGCAAACTGCTATAAACAAACTTTCCATCCTCTTTTTGCTAAACATTCAAAAATTCTTACATTTACAAACTATTCCGGGAGAGAAAAAAAATGTCCACAAAGGGAAGGCATTTTTAGTCCTCTACACCGTAATCTATGCTAGTGATTTTGCCTGCAAATAGATAAGCAATGAAGATGGATGAGAAAAGGAAGGAAGAACGTAGAAGAAGAAGTAGAGACCAAAAGGTACTAAACGAGATGGAAACGGTCACCATGGTAACAATTTTGTCAGCGCCAGGAAAAAGTAACTTCATGGCTTTTCTGATGACTCATTTCGCGGCCGTTAAAGCATCTCGCTCCCTTTTCATTGGTTGAACGTCTTTGCTCCTTTTCATTGGCTGGCAACGTTATCACGTGGTCCAAAATGGCCACCAGCTGTGTACTCTTCTGATTGGCTGGCTTGAGTATGTTAGTTTGATGCAGGGGGCTAAAAATAGTAACAGCAGTGATGGAAAAGTACTGAAGTTGTTTCTTAAGGATCAGTGTTCTGTTATAGACTCCGCTACTCTTTTTAATCCAGAAAGTGACATTGGCTGCAAGATTGCTGAGGAACTAGTGTACGCTTTAGCTAATGCTAGTCTTTGATAAGAAACAAAACCTGCATGCAAAACACCTACACACACATACACACACACACACACACGCACGCACACACACACACACATGCACGCAAGCACACACACACACACACACACACACACACACACACACACACACACACACACACACACACACCACACACACACACACACGCGCACACACACAAACACACACACACATACGCACGGTACAGTTTCTGCTATTCTTTGATACAAAACCAAACCCAACACATGAGTGCTGGTGTCGTGTTTAGATTATTATCCCAGAATATGGATCGTGGCTACCTTAATGGTAGGTAAACAGTTACATTAAACAAAATCTCACATTTGGAGATCCTTAGAGCTCCGGCTAAAGAATGAAACAGGAAAGATGATTTTGTTTGACAACCCCCCCCCCTCTTCCAATACACAGCTAAATTAAGAAAAGGAAACTGGTATATGCACACACACATGCACACACACAACACACACACACACACACACACACACACACACACACACACACACACACACACACACACACACACACACACACACACACACACACACACACACACACACACATACA
>CM054162.1:25383207-25385707 GCA_028751875.1 Rapana venosa
CCCCCCCCCCCCCTCTTCCAATACACAGCTAAATTAAGAAAAGGAAACTGGTATATGCACACACACATGCACACACACACACACACACACACACACACACACACACACACACACACACACACACACACACACACACACACACACACACATACACACACGCAAAAAGGTCAACATATTTTCTCAGCGTTAGATAGTCAAATGTATTTTTGGAATGTAATCTTATAACTTACAGTTTCTTGTATGGTTTTGCATGAAATATGTCAGGCATGTGTGTGTGTGTGTGTGTGTGTGTGTGTGTGTGTGTGTGTGTGTGTGTGTAGTGTGTGAGTGCGTGCGTGCGTGCGTGCGTGTGTGTGTGTGTGTGCGAGCTTGTGTGTGTGTAATTTTGAACATTTTTGATCCAGTAGTCAAAATCTTCTTAATACCGTATAAAATCAGAAATCGGTAATCAAAAAAAGATATTTCACACAAAACTCATAAAAAGTAGCTCCCAAAAGCAAAACCACCAGCAAACTGCTAAAAAAAACTTTGCATGCTGCTTTTGCTAAACATTCATAAATTCTTATATTTACAAACTATTCCGGGAGAGCCAAAAAATGTCCACGAAGGGAAAGCATTTTCATTCCTCTACACCGTAGTCTATGCTAGTGATTTTGCCCACAAATAGATAAGCAATGAAGATGGATGGGAAAAGGAAGGAAGGAAGAAAGGACGAAGAAGAAAAAGAGACCAAAAGGTACTAAAAGAGGTGGAAACGGTCACCATGGTAACAATTTTGCCAACGCCAGGAGAAAGTAACTTCATGGCTTTTCTGATGACTCATTTCGCGGCCGTTAAAGCGTCTCGCTGCCTTTTCATTGGTTGAACGTCTTTGCTATTTTCATTGGCTGGCAACGTTATCACGTGGTCCAAAATGGCCACCAGCCGCATAGTCTTCTGATTATCTGGCTTCAGTGTGTTGGTTGATGCAGGGGGCAAAAAATAGTTGCTATGAAGGAGAAGTACGAAAGCTATTTCTTAAAGATCACTTATGTTATAGTCTCTGCTACTCTTTTTAATTCAGAAAGTGGCATTGGCTGCAAGATTGGTGAGGAACTAATGTACGCTATAGTTAATGCTAATCTTTGATAAGAAACAAAACCTGCATTCCAAACACACACACACACACACTCACACACACGCATACACACACACACGCACACCTACACACACACACACGATACAGTTTCTGCTATTCTTGGATACAAAACCAAACCCAACGCATGCATACTGGTGTCGTGTCGAGATATTTATCCCAGAAGATGAATCGTGGCTACCTTAATGGTAGGTAAACAGTTACACAAAACAAAATCTCACCTTTGGAGATCCTTAGAGCTCTGGCTAAAGAATGAAACAGGGAAAATGATTTTGTTTGATACCCCCTCCCCCACCCCTCTTCCAATACACAGCTAAAATAAGAAAAGGAAATTTGTTTTATGCACACACACACACACACACACACACACACACACACACACACACACACACACACACACACACACACACACACACACACACCCACACGCACGCAAAAAGGTCACCATATTTTCTCAGCATTAGATAGTCAAATGTATTTTTGGAATGTAATCTGATAATTTACAGTTTCTTGTATGTTTTTGCATGAAATATGTCAGGCATGTGTGTGTGTGTGTGTGTGTGTGTGTGTGTGTGTGTGTGTGTGCGTGCGTGTGTGTGTATGGTTTCAAACAGTTTTAGAGCCAGTAATCAAATCTTCTTAATTCCGTATAAAATCAGAAATCGGTAATAAAAAAAGATATTTCACACACAACTCATAAAAAAGTAGCTCAGAAAAGCAAAACCACCAGCAAACTGCTATATAAAAACTTTCCATGCTGCTTTTGCTAAACATTCATAAATTCTTGTATCATTTAGAAACTATTCCAGGAGAGAAAAAATTTTGTCCACGAAGGGAAGGCATTTTTAGTCCTCTACACCGTAGTCTATGCTAGTGATTTTGCCCACAAATAGATAAGCATTGAAGATGGATGGGAAAAGGAAGGCAGGAAGGACGAAGAAGAAAAAGGGACCAAAAGGTACTAAAAGAGGTGGAAACGGTCACCATGGTAACAATTTTGTCAGCGCCAGGAGAAAGTAACTTCATGGCTTTTCTGATGACTCATTTCGCGGCCGTTAAAGCATCTACCTCCCTTTTCATTGGCTGAACGTCTTTGCTCCTTTTCATTGGCTGGCAACCTTATCACGTGGCGTGGTCCAAAATGGCCACTGGCAGCGTAGTCTTCTGACTGGCTGGCTTCAGTGTGTTAGTTTGATGCAGGGGGCTAAAATTAGTAACAGCAATGTAGGAAAAGTACTGAGGACTTTTAAAATCACAGTAAGGTTATAGATTCTGTCACTCTTTTAATCCAGAAATTTACATCGGCTGCTAGATTGCTAAGAAACTAATTTATGCTATAGTGTCTGCTATTCTTTGATAAAAAAA
>CM054162.1:25388207-25395707 GCA_028751875.1 Rapana venosa
AGAGGGAAAGAGAGAGAGGGAGAGAAGGAGAGAGAGAGAGAGAGAGAGAGGGAGAGAGAGAAGGAGAGAGAGAGAGAGAGAGAGAGAGAGAGAGAGAGAGAGAGAGAGAGAGCTTGTCAATAGCACTTTGTCAGGGTGGACAAGAAATAGCACCGACATTTAGCCTCCTGACCTTTTCCGGCTAACGTCGTTTCCTTTTGCACACGGCACTCTCACACGGTAAGGAGAAAGTTTGGCCAGTTGCACACGGCCCCCTTAAAATAGCGGTCACGTGATTTTTTGTTCTTTTTTGCACACGGCCTCCTAGAAGTAGCGGTCACGTGATTTTTTTGGTTCTTTTTTTGCACACGGCCCCTTAGAAGTAACGGTCACGTGATTTTTGTTCTTTTGCACAAGTCCTTCTAGAAGTAGCGGTCACGTGATTTTTGCTCTTTTGCACACGGCCTCCTAGAACTAGCGGTCATGTGATTTTTTGTTCTTTTTTGCACACGGCCTCCTAGAAGTAGCGGTCACGTAATTTTTCTTCTTTTGCACACGGCCGCCTAGAAACAGTGGTCACGTGATTTTTGTTCTTTTTTGCACACGTCCTTCTAGAAAAAGCGCTCACGTGATTTTTGTTCTTTTTTGCACACGGCCTCCTAGAAATAATGGTCACGTGATTTTTTGCCCTTTTTGCACACATCACTCTGTGGGGAAGGAATAGCTCAGTGGTCGGAGCACTCGCTTTCCCCCAGCCAAGGTTAAGCAGCGTTGAGCGTGGTTACCACTTGGATGGGTGACCGTTTGCGCGCCTTGGCTTCAGTACAGTTCCCTCTCCAAGTTCACCCAGCTGTAAATGGGTACCTGCCCTCTTTAGAGACAGGGAAGGTAAAGCAGCGAGGGAGAGGAGATGGGTGCTGCCCTCAATATGCTGGCCCTAGAGAAGTGAGGTCTCTGACGCCTCGCTCCCCTACGACCTTATAGGTTATGGGACTCCTTTACCTTTACTTTCTCTGTAAGAATGTACAAAAGAGAGTCTTGTTTCACAAAAGTTTTAGAATAGTAGTTGGCCGTGTGGAATTTGTTGTGCAGGGCACTGCGGGAAGATTAAGAGAGATTTCTGTTGAACACAGCCTTCTACCAATCTCTTTTTGATAGTAATGATGATGATGATGATGATGATGATGATGATGATGATAAAAATAATGATAATAACAATAATAACAATCACAATGATACAATACTTTATTTCTGCTGAAGTAGTGAGATGAAGATGAGAATGTGTAGAATAGAGTGACTGTAATTAATAGATCAAATAAAATGATACTTGAAAAATTACAACAACACCTAAAAAATATATAAGTATAGATATATATATATAATATACTAAAAATACATGTATAACAAAACATGATAAATACTTATATTCTGTATAGTAATGATGATAGAGATGAGAAGATTAGTGAAATATATCATATTAAACACATCATCATACCAACACACACACATATTCTATATATATATATATAATGATACTACTCTACTACTACTCTGATGATACAATGACAAGATAATACTAAAACATCAGCATAAGTTTAATACAATGTAATATTATAATCTTATAATATCGATGATAATGAATAAGCACATCATGATGATTATATATATTACATCCATCCCTTTATCGTATTATGATATAATTAGTTATCATCTATCCTACGACACACAAGCCTATCTCGAAAAATCGAAACAGATTAATGATGCACAATATGATATTTGCATCCTCTCAACACGTGTGTCCTTCGGTTTTATATGTGCTCATCCTAAGGCACACAATGGTAATCTCATCAGAAAAACAGGAAGCAACTTAGACTGACACAAAGAATATGCATCTATCGTACACGAGGGCTAGCGGTTTATAAGCTCTTCCTAAGGAGTTGCTGTTGGGATAGAGGGTAGGGAGACGAGAGGGGGTTTTTTTGTAAGGAGGAAGAGAAGAGAAGTGGAGAGTGAGAGCTCACTGTAAGCTTCAAGTGTTTAAAGGGGAAGCGGAGGAGGGAGAGTAAGGAGAGGAGAGGAGGGAAAGAAAGATGGAAGATGTGAGGAGAGAGAGGGATGAGAGGAGAAAGAAGGGAGAGAGGGGAGAGAGAGAAAGGGAGGAGAGAGGAAGGGAGAAGAGGAGAGAGAGAAGGAGGGGGAGAGAAAGGAGGGAGAGAGAGAAAGGAGGGAGGAGGAGAGAAAGAGAGAGAGAGAGAGAGGAGAGGAGGGAGAGGGAAGGAGAGAGAAGGGAGAGGAGAAGAAAAAGAGGAGAGAGAGAGGGAGGGAGGGAGAGAGAAAGGAGAGAGAGGGAGGAAGAGAAACAGAGAGGGAGAGAGGAGAAGAGGGAGGGAGAGAGGAAAGGAGGAGAAAGAGGGAGAAGAGAAGAGAGAAGAGAGAGAGAGAGGGAGGAGAGAGGAGAAAGAGAGAGAGAGAAGAGAGAGAAGAGAGGGAGAGAGGAGGGAGGGGGAGAGAGGAAGAGAGAGAGAGGAGGAGGGAGGGAGAGAGGGAGAAAGAGAGAGAGAGAGGAGGAGGAGGAGGGAGGAGGGGGGGGGGGGGGGAGAGGGGGGGAGAGGGAGGGGGGGAGGGGGGGGGGGGGGGGGTGGGGGGGGGGGGGGGGGGGGGGGGGGGGGGGGGGTTGTCTTGGAAAAAAAGGTCAATGTTGAAAAAACCACACACTTTAAAACACTCCAAGGGAGATAAATGGCTGATCACAGTTGGTCAAGCGGAGACAATTTATCTATCAGACGTTGAAAAGGGTTTTTTTTCTTTTTTTTTTTTTGGTTGATCACTCATGCAAATACCACCCACCACCCACCTCCCAAGAAGAAGGAGGTAGAGGGGGTGGGGGTGGGAGTGGGGGGTGAGGAGAGGGAGAAGGGAGGAGGGGGTGGGTGGAAAGACTCACTATGTAGAAACGCTACTGGGATGTTCAAAGAGGCGGATAAGCGGGAGGCTGTACTGACCGATAGAGATGTAGCATTCAGCTGTTAAAGATGACGGGTATCATTATTTCGTTACGCTTTAGAGATAAAAATCTACTGTTTCCATCTTTTTTTTTTCTCTCTATCTGTTTTGTTTTTTTGTTCCTAGGCTAGAGCTCCTGGTTGATCCTAGTTTTGGTTTTTTTCATTTTTTAAAAATGGTTTCGACATTATTGAGTGCTTATTATTTGTGTGTGTGTGTGTGTGTGTGTGGGGGGGGGGGGGGGGGTATGTGTGTGAGTGTGTGTGTGGGTGGGTGTAAGTGTGTGTGTGTGGTTGTTTGTGTGTAAGTGTGTGTGTGAGTGTGTGTGTAAGTGTGAGTGTGTGTGGGTGTGTGTAAGTGTGTGTGTGTGTGAGAGTGTGTAAGTGTGTGTGTGTGAGAGTGTGTAAGTGTGAGTGTGGTTGTGTGTGTGTGTGTGTGTGTGTGTGTGTGTGAGGTGTGTGTATGTAAGTGTGTGTGAGGGTGTGTGTATGTAAGTGTGTGTGTAAGTGTGAGTCTGTGTGTTTTTTGTGTGTGTTTGTGTGTATATGTGAGTGTGTGTGTGTTTTTTGTGTGTGTGTTGTTTGTGTGTGTTTGTATGTGTGTGTAAGTGCGTGTGTGTAATTGGTGTGTGTTTGTATGTGTGTGTAAGAGTGTGTGTGTAAGTGTGTGTGTGTTTGTGTGTATGTGTGTTTGTATGTGTGTATGTGTGTGTTAGTTTGTGTGTGTGTGTGTGTGTGTAAGGTGTGTTGTGTAGGTGTGTATGTGTGTGTCTGAGTGTGTGTATGTGAGTGTGTGTGTAAGTGTGTGTGAGTGGTGTGTGTACGAGTGTGTGTATGTGTGTGTGTAAGTGTGTGTGTGTGTGTTGTGTGTGTATGTGTGTTCTTTACTTCCACATATTTCCCCTGTAAATAAGACTACGTTATAGGAAAAAAGGTAGGAAAACACACAATAGTGTGTTTTCTTCCCTATTTTACACACTCACACACACACACACTACACAATACCCAAAACACACAAATACTCCCCCCCGCCCCCACACACCCACCCATCCACACACACACCAATACAAACACTCCCCCCCACACACCCACAAACACTCACCCACCCATACACATACACCAATACAAACACTCCCCCCGACACACCCATAAACACTCACCCACCCATCCACACACACACACCACACAAAAACACTCCCTCACACACTCACACTTACACACACAAACACACACACTACACCCCCACCCCCCACACACACTTACACACACAAACACACACACACACAAACACCCACACCTACACACACAAACACACACATACACACACACACAACACACACACACACACCCAACAACAACACACACACACACACACAAAACTAAGGTCAAAACCATAAACCAAAAAAAACAACCAACCAACGCAAAACAAACCCAGAACCAACACAAAGTCATAACCTCTCGACATAATAAAACACGCACGCGACGGCCTCCCCATCATCAAACCCCCCATCATACCCCTCCCCCCCCCCACACACACACACCCTCACCCCCTCACCCAATGACAGCTCTATACACTAAAAGTCCGGATAAACGTAATCAGCAACAAGCTCTTTCACCTTCTTCACGTCTTTTCCACTTTTTTTTTTACGTTTTAAGAACCCAAGGCAACAAGGAGTCATCAGAAACTGTTGACATCCTTTCCCCCCTCCAGACACTAACACACTTGTTGCCATGGTGATGATCGTCATTTTGTTGGCCCTTTGACCTTTTTTTCCAACACCCCCCCCCCCCTCCCTCCCACCTCCCTCCCTCCTTCCTTCCTTCCTATCCGTCTTCACTGTCTTTGTTGTCATATCACAATATCACAAGCTTAGCACTCTAATAACTAGGATAACACCCCCCCCCCACTCCCTTATTACATTATTCTATATGAGCTACTTCACAATCCAATCCAAAACAATATAACACAATACAGGACAATACAACACGATACAACACAACGCAATACAATGCAATGCAATACAACACAATACAATACAGGACAACACAGCGCAATCAAGACAATACAATACAAAACAAGGCAAAACAACACAATCAAGACAATACAAGACAGGACAATACAATACAATCAAGAAAATACAATACAATACAACGCAATACAATACAACTCAATACAATGCAATGCAATACAACACAATACAGGACAATAAAACACTATACAATACAACGCAATGCAATACAAGACAATACAGGACAATAAAACACTATACAGTACAACGCAATGCAATACAAGACAATACAGGACAATAAAACACTATACAGTACAACGCAATGCAATACAAGACAATACAGGACAATAAAACACTATACAGTACAACGCAATGCAATACAAGACAATACAGGACAATAAAACACTATACAGTACAACGCAATGCAATACAAGACAATACAGGACAATAAAACACTATACAATACAACGCAATGCAATACAAGACAATACAGGGCAATAAAACACTATACAATACAACGCAATGCAATACAAGACAATACAGGGCAATAAAACACTATACAATACAACGCAATGCAATACAAGACAATACAGGACAATAAAACACTATACAATACAACGCAATGCAATACAAGACAATACAGGACAATAAAACACTATACAATACAACGCAATGCAATACAAGGCAATACAGGACAATAAAACACTATACAATACAACGCAATGCAATACAAGGCAATACAGGACAATAAAACACTATACAATACAACGCAATGCAATACAAGGCAATACAGGACAATAAAACACTATACAGTACAACGCAATGCAATACAAGGCAATACAGGACAATAAAACACTATACAGTACAACGCAATGCAATACAAGACAATACAGGACAATAAAACACTATACAGTACAACGCAATGCAATACAAGACAATACAGGACAATAAAACACTATACAGTACAACGCAATGCAATACAAGGCAATACAGGACAATAAAACACTATACAGTACAACGCAATGCAATACAAGACAATACAGGACAATAAAACACTATACAATACAACGCAATGCAATACAAGACAATACAGGGCAATAAAACACTATACAATACAACGCAATGCAATACAAGACAATACAGGACAATAAAACACTATACAATACAACGCAATGCAATAAGACAATACAGGACAATAAAACACTATACAATACAACGCAATGCAATACAAGACAATACAGGACAATAAAACACTATACAATACAACGCAATGCAATACAAGACAATACAGGACAATAAAACACTATACAATACAACGCAATGCAATACAAGACAATACAGGACAATAAAACACTATACAATACAACGCAATGCAATACAAGACAATACAGGACAATAAAACACTATACAATACAACGCAATGCAATACAAGGCAATACAGGACAATAAAACACTATACAATACAACGCAATGCAATACAAGGCAATACAGGACAATAAAACACTATACAATACAACGCAATGCAATACAAGACAATACAGGACAATAAAACACTATACAATACAACGCAATGCAATACAAGGCAATACAGGACAATAAAACACTATACAATACAACGCAATGCAATACAAGACAATACAGGACAATAAAACACTATACAATACAATGCAATGCAATACAAGGCAATACAGGACAATAAAACACTATACAATACAACGCAATGCAATACAAGGCAATACAGGACAATAAAACACTATACAATACAACGCAATGCAATACAAGGCAATACAGGACAATAAAACACTATACAATACAACGCAATGCAATACAAGGCAATACAGGACAATAAAACACTATACAATACAACGCAATGCAATACAAGGCAATACAGGACAATAAAACACTATACAATACAACGCAATGCAATACAAGGCAATACAGGACAATAAAACACTATACAATACAACGCAATGCAATACAAGGCAATACAGGACAATAAAACACTATACAATACAACGCAATGCAATACAAGACAATACAGGACAATAAAACACTATACAATACAACGCAATGCAATACAAGACAATACAGGACAATAAAACACTATACAATACAACGCAATGCAATACAAGACAATACAGGACAATAAAACACTATACAATACAACGCAATGCAATACAAGACAATACAGGACAATAAAACACTATACAATACAACGCAATGCAATACAAGACAATACAGGACAGTAAAACACTATACAATACAACGGAATGCAATACAAGACAATACAGGACAATAAAACACTATACAATACAACGGAATGCAATACAAGACAATACAGGACAATAAAACACTATACAATACAACGCAATGCAATACAAGACAATACAGGACAATAAAACACTATACAATACAACGCAATGCAATACAAGGCAATACAGGACAATAAAACACTATACAATACAACGCAATGCAATACAAGACAATACAGGACAATAAAACACTATACA
>CM054162.1:25418207-25423207 GCA_028751875.1 Rapana venosa
ATTCCATACATTATGATGATGATGATGATGATGATGATGATGATGATGATGATGATGACGACGACGACGATTTTGATGATGATGATAATGATGATGATGATGATGGTGATGGTGATGAGGATGATGATGATAATGATGATGATGATGATGATGATGATGACGACGACGACGATGATGATTATTATTACGGAAAAACACGAACATACCCAGCATAGATCCCCGAAGTCGGAATGCGGCTACCTTCATATAGACCACACACACAAATGGACGCGTACAAAAAAAATCTCACTTGTTGGTGAGTGAAGCCTTGGAGCTCTAGCCGAGGGACGATCTAAAAAAAAAAAAAAAAAAGAGTTGTACTTCAACTCATAATAGTGACTCCACTTTTTAATTTTTAATTTTTAAAAAATTCTTTTATATCGAGGATAATGGAATAAGTCCTTATTGCTTATTTACACCCAGTCCCCGTGTGTATGCGGTTTTTGTAAATTTTGCCATCCGTTCCCAACCGGCACACAATGGCCTACTCTTACGAAAAAGCGGAACAGGATTTTAACGTGTGCGCAAAGATGTTCTGCGTGCGTGCGTTCGCACAGCACGGGGGCCTCGGTTTATAGTCTCATCCGAAGGACTTTTGGGGAGAGTGGAGTCTTGCACTGATGTTAACTCCAGGGGGAAAATATCCCCCTTGAACGGGAATCGAACCCGGGTCGTCAGATTGCGAGCCGCAATGTTCTGACCACTCGCAAGCTGTGCAGTGAACGGCAGGGGTCAGCCATTCACCGTGTGTGTGTGTGGAGGGGGGGGGGATGGTGGCAGACACAGAGCGCTATAATGGAGATAACAGCAGGATGTAAGTACATGCCCCCGCCCCCCCCCCCCCCACACACACACACCAACACTACGTACACACACAGATACCCCACCCCACTACCCACCATTACTCCTCTTCTCTGCAATGGTTTGGAAAATATGTCGACTTTTTGTTAACTAAGCGCGCTGTTCAAATAAAAAAAACACACACCACACACACACACGCACAACACACACGCACACACGCACGCGCACCCCCCCCTCAACACACACACACATACACAACACACGCACATACACGCGCGCGCGCACACACACATACACAAAACATTATCCTCGATATCAAATAATAAAATAAAAAAACAAACAAAAAACACACCCACACATACACACGCACGCACCCCCCCCCCCCACACACACCCACACCCACATACACAACACGCACATACACCACACACACACACACACACACACACCACACACACACCCAACACACACACACACGCACCCCCCCCCCCACACACACACACACACAGCGAACACAAATACAATCATGTCCTGCCTCATTTCTTGACAGAAAATGTTATAAAATCTGTGAAAGCATAAAAATCGATGCAGCCATTCTTCAGGGAAGAACACACACACACACACACACTTTGGACAATCAAGGAAAAAGCCTAACACCCTCAAACACGCGATGAAATCAATAACGCATTCAACGGATTCATCAACAACACAGCAGCTTGATCAAATCCGCAACAACTGATTTCAGCCATCATCCTCTTGTGATTGAATCAACAAATACAGGAAGCGGCCATTATGGCTGCAGTCCGCAGTTACAAAGTGGATTTGCTGCGTTAAGGAAGTGACGTCAGGGATGTGTCAATCGGATTCCTTTTATCCAATCACAGACCAGGAATAGCACTCCCTCTATCGCAGAGGAAGTTAAAATACAAAGAAAAGACGCAAGGTTTAGGCACGAAAAGGCAACACTTCTGACAATACATCGTGATAATGATGATGGATTTGAAGATACAAAAATCTACATTTCTGATAGAGTACAATACTTTTAAGGGTAAGAGATTATTTGCCTGCTTTAAGGTTTTTTAATGGGTGCATGGACAAAAACTATTTTGGATACAATGTGATGCTTGTCGTCAATTATCACCCTGCTCAGCAAAAGCTGATAAACAGAAGAAAAGCATATTCTGCTTTCTGTTTCTAAGTATGCACGTATAGATTTTTGTTATTTTTAAAGCAAAAACGCCACCAATCCCCCCAAACCCATAACACTGGCGAATTTTCGAACTCTGTATGTTTGTCCCTCGTGTTCGACGACGATGACCTCCAAAACAGCAGAGGAGGCAGCTGCTGCTGTTTCGGAAATTGGGCAGAAATTTGATTATAGTGGAGATGCCTTGCCCACCACAGTACATCCCCACTCTCTCGGCCAAGTGGGCATAAGGACAGTCAGCGTTGGAGATGTTCTTCGAACTATATGAAGTCCTTCGGATGAGACTATAAACCGAGGCCCCGTGTGCGAACGCATGCAGAACATCTTGCGTACACGTTAAATCCTGTTCCGCTTTTCGAAAGAGTAGGCCATTGTGTGCCGGTGGGAACAGATGACAACATTTACAAAACCGCATACACACGGGGACTGCATGTAAAAGAAAGCACATGAGTGCTTATTCCATATCCTCGATATAAAAAACCCAACGCAGGTCATCTGAGCGCTTTGATTTGTTGCTTTACAAGATTCAGCGCTATCTAAATTCCATACATTATTATTATTATTATTATTATCATTAATACTATGAAGATACATATTATATTTTAGACCAGGTAGGGTTTTCACTGTCCCCTCTGCCATAGGAACTCATTCCTGATTGGACTCCGCCACAACTGACGCGTCCCAAATTAACACCAAAACCCAAACCCATAATTTTCCCCAAACTGAAGGAGCCTATCTATTTTTCATGCATCAAGAAACGGCTTTGCAGTACTGGTATTGTACTATTTTAAAAAGAAAAAAACTGAAAATGACACTTTCGAAATACGTTTCAGAGGGAGTTTCGTCATTAAGATGTTTGAGTTTTGCAATCACATTTTTTTTTTCAAAGGGAAAATTTACTCATAAATCGTTTCTGGGGAACATTTGCATCACCAGGCTTGCGTCACTGGATAGTTTTTCAGGAAAAATTTGGAAACTCAATGTTTCTTTTGATTATTTGAAACGTATGGAGCCTTTGATTTTTTTGCTTTACAAAATAGCGCAATAAAATTCCATCATTCTTTTTCCCCCTTCTTCCTTTTATTAACCCAAAATCCTCCTTTTTCTTCTTTTTCCCCCCAAACAAAATTCAACTTTTTTTTAATGTCCCCAAATTTTCTCTGTTAGTTCAGTCTTCAAAAATTTTTTTTTTCCGGGTCAGTCCGTGTACCTTTTTACCCGGGTCGCACTTTTTTAATTAAATGGAAGTTTAAAAAAAAACCCACACCCCCCAAACTTAATAAATAGCGGGAGGGGGAGGGGTATAATCCCCCACTCTGCAAAACTACCTGCATAACTACGGGATAGCTCAGTGGTGGGAGCACTCGTTTTCCCCCAGCCAAGTTAAGCACGTCGACGTGGTTACCAGTTGGATGGTTGACCGTTTGCGCGCCTTGTGCTGTCATTCCCCCAGTTCACCCAGCTGTAAATGGGTACCTGCCCTCTTTAGGGTCAGGGAAGGTAAAGCAGCGAGGGAGAGGAGATGGGCGCCGCCGCCCTCAATATGCTGGCCCTAGAGAAGTGAGGTCTCTGACGCCTCGCTCCCCTACGACCTTATAGGTTATGGGACTCCTTTACCTTTACCTTTTTACCCACATAACTGGAACACACCTGTCTCTGGCTGGCTGAGCCTGCTGTGATCACCTACGCCGCGCACTGCTTGTGAGTGCAGGTATGCGGGTTATAATTATAACTGTCTCCGCAACACAGCGCCACTCTTCTACCTTTCTTTCACCTGTACAACACTCCCGTCTGGTTCCCTCCGCTCTGCTTGCATATATTTTGTGCTTACGAACACACACATACACATACACCTAAACAAGACACACCTACACACACACCTACACACAAAAAACACCTACACACACATACTTGTGGTTACAACACACAAAACAAAACATCTACACACCTACACACACACCAAACCTACACACACACACACACACAAAACCAAAACACACCAACACACCCCACACACACACACACACACACAACACACACACCACAACACACACACAAGCAACAAACAAATCAAATGTTGGCTGTCTCTCCTTTTCCGTTTCTGGTCCATCGATCTGGAGTGAACTCCCTCTCTCCCTTTGACAAAAGCCTTCTTAGGACACTTTTAAACCCAGCCTCAAGGCATATTTATTCCAAACGTAAGATTTTTCCCTCCTGCTCATTTCATATCTGTCCATGCCTTCAACAGCCCCATATTCCTATCACCCTGCCAAAGTGTATAAACTTCATGTGTGTGTGTGTGTGTGTGGTGTGTGTGTGTGTGGGGTGTGTCGGTGGTGGGTGTGTGTGTAAGGTGTGTGTGTGTGTGTGTGTGTGGTGTGGGTGTGTGTTAAGATGTGTGTGTTTTAAATTGTGTGGGGTGTGTGTGTGTGTGTGTGTGTGAAGTCAGGTCAAGTCAAAAGGAATTCGGCGAAATTCTAATTGTTGTGTTCGCTTAATTCGTAAAATTTGCTCTGAAAATTTCTTCCCGAGAGAACATTAGGAAGAAGAAGAAGATGACTGAAAAATAGAGATTATATCTCGCAAAGACCAAAAGTCGGAAGCAAGAATTGTCAGAAGATTGCGAGTTAAGAGATGCAAGATATTGACTATGAAGAAAGACAGAAAAAAAAGAAGAAGAAGTCGAAGAAGAGGAACGAAGAAGAAGCGAAGAAGAAGAAGAAGAAGCAAGAATTGCGAAGAAGGAAGAAATTGACGAAGAAGAGAAGAATTGCGAAGAGAATTGAGAAGAAGAAGAAGAAGAAGAAGAAGAAGAAGAAGAAGAAGAGAAGAGAAGAAGAAGCGAAGAAGAAGAATTCGAAGAAGGAAGAAGAAGAAGAAGAAGAAGAAGAAGAAGAAGAAGAAGAAGAAGAAGAAGAAGAAGAAGAAGAAGAAGAAGAAGAAGAAAAAGAAG
>CM054162.1:25428207-25440707 GCA_028751875.1 Rapana venosa
TTCAATCAGTTCACCATTGGCTGTAGCACTTTCTCTATTTCTGGTCCATCGATCTGGAATGACCTACCTCTCTCCCTTCGCCATAAGCCTTTTGAATCCAGCCTCAAGACATACTTGTTTGGAAGCTACAATTTTCTCTTCTTCTTGCGGTTTCATCTCATCGTGATCTGTTCCTGCCTTCAACAGCCCCAAACCCCATCACCCTGCCAAAGTGTATTATTTGTGTGTGTGTGTGTGTGTGTGTGTGTGTTTTATTTGTTTTTATTCATTCTTTTATTTGAGGATAACGGAATAAGCACTCGTGTGCTTTTTTTCATCCAGTCCCCGTGTGTATGCAGTTTTATCAATTTTGTCATCCGTTCCCACCGGCACACAATGGCCTACTCTTCCGAAAAGCGGAACGGTTTTAACGTGTGCGCAAGATTTTGTGCGTGCGTTCGCACACGGGACCTCGGACCTCGGTTTATAGTCTCATCCGAAGGATGTGTGTGTGTACACGAGCACCCGTGCGCGTGCATGTGTGTATATCCCAATAGGACACTGAACCAAAACAAAAAACAACACCCCCTCTCCCCTCATCCCCTTTTGCCCCTCCTCAGCCCCCCCCCCCCTCCCCCCCCACTCTCCCGAGCCACCACTCTCAGAGACTCTGGCATGCATGAGCTGGTCAATGTGTAATGAGAACTGGCCAGTCTTAAAAATGACCAATGGAGCGTCATGAAGACCACAGGACATGGCCAAACAGACCGAGAGAGAGACAGAGAGAGAGACAGAGAGAGAGACAGAGGGAGGGAGAGAGAGAGGGGGGGGGAGTGAGGGAGAACACAGGGCACAACAGGTTGAATAAAAAAACCCACAGAAAATTGAAAATTGCCCCATATCTGCTATGTGCCCCTGTGGAGAAGAAGAACAGGATACGGCCCACATCCTACAAGACTGCAGGACCCTCCAGACGCTAAGGCTGGAAGTGTGGCCTGAGCCCACGCCTCTGGAGCAGAAACTGTACGGCATGGTGGATGACCTGCAGGCAACTGCTGAATTCCTTAGATGATCTGGTCTCACAATATAACCCAGGCAACGCAAAGAAGAAGAAGAAGAAGTGAGGGAGAGAGATGGAGAGGGAGGGAGAGAGAGAGAGAGGAGAGAGAGAGAGAGGGAAGAGAGAGAGGGGAGGGAGAGAGGGAGAGAGAGAGGGAGAAGGAGAGAGAACTCAAACTCGAACTCGAATGATTTATTCACAAAAAGGCCTTTGGCCAGAGAGAGAGAGAGAGGAGAGAGAGAGAGAGAGAGAGAGAGGGCTGCACTACACAGTTAGGTAATAAGGCAAGGTACCCTTAATAAAGATCACAGGACAGCGCCAGAGAGAGAGAGGAGAGAGAGAGAGGGAGAGAGAGAGAGGGAGAGAGAGATAAAGATAGAAAGAGAGAGAGATAAAGATAGAAAGGGAGAGAGATAAAGAAAGAGAGAGAGAGAGAGGGGGGGGGGGACAGAGAGAGACACAGAGAGAGAGAGACAGAGAGAGAGAGAAAGAGAGAGGAGGCAAAGACTTAGACAGACAGACAGACAAACAGGGCTGCACTACACAGTTAGGTAAAAAGGCGAGGTACCCTTAATAAAGATCACAGGACAGCGCCAGAGAGAAAGAGAGGGAGAGGGAGAGAGAGAGACAGACAGAGAGAGAGAACAGATGACAAAATTTACCAAACCGCATACACACTGGATGTAAAAACCCCACATGAAAGCTTATTCAAATTATCCTCAAAAAAATAATCCCAGCGCTTTGATTTGTTGCTTTACAAGATTCAGCGCTATATAGATTCCATACATTATTATTATTATTAGTATTAGTAGTAGTAGTACCAATAAATTCTGGTAAAAGAACGGAGTACATACGCTTGGGTTATGGGAAAGGAGTACAAGAGTTAGTTGTAACTACATTTTCACCCGTCGATTATGGCCTTGTCACGCTCTTCTGAGTGATTTGCCTAATGTATATCACAGAGTTATCCAGCTTGAAAGATCGCCTAACACAGCAAGAAGCCAGAGAGAGAGAGAGAGAGAGAGAGAGGGAGAGAGAGAGGGACGAAGAGAGAGAGAGAGAGAGAGAGAGAGAGAGAGAGAGAGAGAGAGAGAGAGAGAGAGAGAGAGAACGAAAAGAGAGAGAGAGAGAGAGAGAGAGAGAGAGAGAGAGAGAGAGAGAGAGAGAGAGAGAGAAGGGAGAGAGAATCTTTATTCTCAAGGTTACAGAAAAGCATTGACATTCGAGAGAGCGAGAGAGAGAGAAGAAAAGAGAGAGAGAGAGAGAGAGAGATGGAGAAAGAGAGCTCTGAACAGAGAGAGAGAGAGAGAGAGAGAGAGAGAGGGAGGGAGGGAGAGAGAGAGAGGGAGAGAGAGAGGGAGAGAGAGAGCTCTGCACAAGAAAAGAGAGAGAGGGAGGGAAGGAGAGAGAGACCTCTGAACAGAGAGATTTATTCATTTATTTATTTATTCTTGTATATCGAGGATAATGGAATAAGCACTCATGTGCTTTTTTACATCCAGTCCTCGTGTGTGAGAGAGAGAGAGAGGGGGGGGGGAGGGGGAGAGAGAGAGAGAGAGAGAGAGAGAGAGAGAGAGAGAGAGAGAGAGAGAGAGAGAGAGAGAGAAGAGAGAGAGAGAGAGAGAGAAGAAGAGAGAGAGAGATGAAATTTAGAAAAAAGATTGTTATTAACGTTTGTGCTATATTAAAAAAAGTAAAGGTAAAGATGTTTCCATAACCTATGTGGAGGTATCAAGAGACCTCACTTCTCTAGGGCCAGCATATTAAGGGCGGCGCCCATCTCCTCTCCCTCGCTTCTTCACCTTCCCTGACCCTAAAGAGGGCAGGTACCCATTTACAGCTGGGTGAAACTGGGAGACTGTACTGAAGCCAAGGCAGCACAAACGGGTCACCCATCCACTCGGTAACCACGCTCGATGCTGCTTAACCTTAGCTTGGGAGGGGGGGGGGGGGGGGGGGGGGGGGGGGGGGGGGGGGGGAAGCGAGTGCTCTGACCACTAAGCTATCAAAACGTAGTTATGCTGTGAATGACAATTATCTATTCATGGTCAGCGAAAATGGCTTCTTTATAACCTCGTGTCCAGCAATAAATTATCATTGAAAAGATGAAGGAATGCGTAATAATTATTATTGGAAAAAAATACCTTTCAGACACTGATATCATAATTATATATCACATCAACGTAATTCAAAATGTAAATGATAAATCTCAATCCACACTCAGTATGAATGTACCGCTTTATAACTTGTGTCCAGCAATAAAGTATCGCCAAAAATGGAAGGAATATGTATGTAGTATGATGTACCCCCCCCCCCCTCACCAAATCAGATATTGATACCAAATAGATCACATCAAAACGTAGTGAAAATATAAATGATAAATCTCCATTCACGCTCAGTGAAAAAAACCCACCAAACTGCTTTATAGCTAGTGTCCAGCCATAAATTCTAGTGGAAAAGATGAAGGAATATGTGATATTATGCAATAACTTTTGAAAATGGGCTTCAGCTATTGATATCACACATAAACCACATCAAAACGTAATTCAGATGTAAATGATAAATCTCCATTCACGCTCAGCAAGAATGATTGCTTTATAACCAGCATCCTCCCATGAATTCTATCTACGTCTACCAAGTATGCAGCGGTAACCAGTGTTCCGAGCCAGCAGATATGAATGAAAAACCTAAGAGAGAGAGAGAGAGAGAGAGAGAGAGAGAGAGAGAGAGAGGAGAGAGAGAGAAGAGAGAAGGAGGGAGGGAGAAGAGAGAGAGAGAGAGAGAAGAGAGAAGAGAGAGGGAGGGAAGAGAAAGAGAGAGAGAGAAAGAGAAGAGACAGAGAGAGCGATAGACAGAGACAGAGACAGAGAGAGGGGGGGGGGGGGGGGGGATGAGAGTGAGACAGGGGGGGGGAGGGAGAGAGAGAGAGTCAGAAAGAGAGAGACAGAGAGAGCGATAGACAGAGACAGAGAGAGGGGGGGGGGATGAGAGTGAGACGGAGGGGAGGGAGAGAAAGAGAGAGAGGGAGGATAGAGAGCGAAAAAGAGAGGGGGTGGGAGGGAAAAAAAGAGTATAGAGGGAGAGAGCAGAGAGGAGGAGAGAGAGGGGAGGGGGGGGGGGGGGGGGGGGAGGGGGAGGAGAGAGAGAGAGGGGAGAGAGAGAGAGACGAAGATACAGGACGAGAGAGAAGACAGGACAAGAAGGAGCAGAGGGAGACAGACACACACACACATACATACACTACAGAGGATACTCAGACAACAGACAGAGAGAGAGCAGACAGACAGACAGAGAGGACGAGAGAAAGACATAGAGAAGACAGAAGAAGAGAAGGACAGACGAAAGACAGAGAAGAGAAGGAGAGACAGAAGAGACAGAGAGCAGAGGGAGAAGACAGAGAGAAGGAGAGAGAGACTGAGAAGACGGAGAGACGAGAGAGAGAAAGACAGAGACAGAGAACAGACAGAGACAGAAAGAGAGAAAGAGAAGAGGGACGAGACAGCGGAAAGAGACAGGACAAACAGACAGACAGCACAAGAGTAGAAGACAGAGAGGACACGACAGAAGCAAAAACAGAAAAGAAGAAGAAGACAGAGACAGACGAGCAAAAAAACAGAGCGGAACACACAGGAGAGAGGACTGAAGAGAAACACAGAAAAGAAGCAAGACAAGACAAACGCGAAAAACCCCACAACAGCCCTCCCAGTGAGCTTGTCTCACCTACATGTGTTAAGATTTCCACTGGCCAAAAACCAAGATATAAAAAGAAAGAAAAGATCCCCCGCCCCCCTCCCCCCCACCCCCCCTCCATACTTTGTCTCCACAGCAACATGCGTTTACCACGCGCACTGCTCATGCATAAGGTGCGCGCACATATCACACACACACCACACCCAACCCACACGCACACACAACAACACACACAACACACACACACACACACACACACACACACACACACACACACCACACACAACACACGCCCGAGCGCGCACGATGCATGCACGCTATGCGCATGTACGTACACGTGTGCATGCCCTCACCACATACAAACACATCACACACAACACACACACACACAAAACACACACACACAACACACACAAACAAACACATCAACGACACACATAACCACACACAACAACGCAACACGTACCATGCATGTGGTGTGTGTGTGTGTGTGTGTGTGTGTGCGTGTGTGTGTTGTGTGTGTGTGTGTCGATGTAGTGTATTGTGTGTATGTGTGTGTGTGTGTGTGTGTGTGTGTCTGTAGTTATGGTAGTGTGTGTATGTGTGTGTGTGTGTGTGTGTGTGTTTGTGCTGGTGTGTGTGATGTGTGTGTATGATGTATGTATATGTGTATGTGTGAGTGTGTGCGTGGGTGTGCGTGTATTTTGCGTGCATGTGGTGCGCGCGCGTGCGTGCGTGCGTGTGTGTAAGTATGTAAGTAAGCGTATGTAGGAGTTTCTGTATGACTATGCATGCTTGCGCTCTTGTAAGACAGTGAGTGAGTGAGTGAGTTTGTGTGTGTGTATGTGTATGCGTATGTGTGCGTGCTTGCGTGCGCGTGCGTGCGTGCGTGTGTGCGTAAAATTCCCGCCCGCTTATTACTGGGCAATTTTCTATGATGAAATACAAGCAGAAAGCCTTAAATTTGTCATGCATTTTTCCATTTCGCTTTATTAAACCCATTCCTCATTGTTATCATTATCATTTTGAAATCTATGACATACCGTAACCGAAAAATTTAATTTGAATATATATTATATCTCAGACGAATGAATGTACGTCCACGTTTTACGAGAAAAAAAAACCGCCTAGAAAATTCATTTTTCAACAATTTCTCAAGCCACAAAAAGTCCGTATAATATAACATAGAGATGGAAGGAAGGCTTTCAGGTGGATGGATAAAAACTGGAGAATTTAATAAGATGGGAAAGAATAATGCCGACTTAAGCCTTTCCTTTATTCCTTTCTCTTTTTTTTCTTTTTCTGTCTTAGTTTTCGGTTTCCTTTTTTCTTCCGGATTAAAAAGATAATAGAATACTAATATACACTGGCGGACGGGATAGCTCAGTGGTAGGAGCACTCGCTTTCCCCCAGCCAAGTTAAGCAGCGTCGAGCGTGGTTACCAGTTGGATGGGTGACCGTTTGCGCGCTTTGGCTTCAGCACAGTCCCCCAGTTCACCCAGCTGTAAATGGGTACCTGCCCTCTTTAGGGTCAGGGAAGGTAAAGCAGCGAGGGAGAGGAGATGGGCGCCACCCTCAATATGCTGGCCCTAGAGAAGTGAGGTCTCTGACGCCTCGCTCCCCTACGACCTTATAGGTTATGGGACTTCTTTACCTTTTTTTTTTAATATACAAAAATCTTATCCTGTTGTTTATAGTCCCGCTGACCCCCAGAAGCCATTACCAAGGTTGTTATCTCGTCAATTGCGAACGCACGCAGAACATCTTGCGCACGCGTTAAATCCTGTTCCGCTTTTCGTAAGAGTAAGCCATCGTGTGCCGGTGGGAACGGATGACAAAATTTACAAGCCGCATTCACACGGGGATTGGATGTAAAAAAAAAGCACATAAGTGCTTATTCCATTATCCTCGATATAAAAGAATAAATAAAAAATAAAATATAAAAAAAACTTTGAAATTCAATATACAAAATAATTGATATACAGAATAAAATATACAGAAAGGGAGAGAGAGGGATAGAGAGGGGGAGAAATAGAGGGAGAGTAAGAGAGAGAGAGAGAAAAGGGGAGGAGAGAGAGAAGAGGAGGGAGAAGGGGCGACCGGGGAAGGAAAGAGAGGGAAAGAGAGGAAGGGAGAAAAGAGAAGAAGAAGAGAAAGAGAGGATGAGAGAAGGAGAGAGAGGAAGAGAGATGAGAGAGGAGAAGGGAGAGAGAGGGGAGAGAGAGAAAGGGAGGAAAAAGTAGAGAAAAGGGAGAGGGGGGAGAAGAGGAGGAAAGAGAGAGGGGAGGGGGGGGGGGGAAGAAAAAAGAAAAGGGAAAAAGAGGGAGGGGAAAAAGGAGAGGGAAAAAAAGAAAAAAAAAAAGAGAAAGGGAAAAAAAGAAGGGAAATAAAGAGAAAAAAAAAAGAAAAGAGAAAAAAAAAATTTAAAACAAAAAAAAAAAAAAAAAATAAAAAAAAAAAAAAAAAAATTTTAAACAAAAAAAAACAAACAAAAAAACCCTTTCCCCAAAACAACCCACAACTTTCCCAAATAAAAAAATTTTTTAAAGACACACACCAAAACACACACCCCCCCCACACAACACACCACCACACACACCACACACAAACAACACAACACAAACAACACAAAACAACACAACACAACAACAAACAACACAACAAAACACAACAAACACAACAAACACAACAAAACCCCCCCCAACCCCCCCAACACAACACAACAAACAACACAACACAACAAACACAACCCAAAAAAACACAAACAAAAAAACCAACACAACACAAAAAACCCACAAACAACACAACAAAAAAACACAACACAAACAAACAACACAACAAACACAACACAACACAAACAAAACCCAAAACCCCAAACACAAAAAAAACAAAAAACAAAAAAACCAAAAAAAAAAAAAAAACAAAAACCAAACAAAAAACCAACAAACACAAAAAAACACAACCACAAAAAAAACAAAAAAAAAAAAAAAAAAAAAAACCAAAAAAAAAAAAACACAACAAACCCAAAACCAAAAAAAACAAAAACAAACAAAAACAAAAAAACCACACACACACCCTTATGGTAGAAAGGAGGTGGGTGGTAAAAAGTGGGCGTTTGGGGGGGTGGTGGGTGGGGTATTTGTGTTTTTTTTTTCTTTTCTGAAAAAACACTATGCAAAAAGGAATGCATCATTATTATTTTCTGAAAAAAACCGAAAACTAACTCCTTCACAAGAAAAGAAAAAAAAAATAAGGAGAGAGAGAGAAAAGGGAAGAATAAAAAGGAAAAAAGGATTAGAAAGGGACAAAGGGGGAAAAAAAACAAAGAGAAAAAATTACAGGAAAACAAGAAGAAAACACACAACCATCCCCCCTCAAAAAATTTCCCCTCGTTGGTTTTTCTTTCGGGTTTTTTTTTCTTTTTCCTTTTTGGCCCCCATTAGCTTTCGGGAAAATTCTACCTATGTAATACCCTTGGAAAGATTTTTGTTTTACCTTGAAAAAAAACCCCCCAAAAAAAAATCCCCCCTTCATTAAAATAAAAAGGAAATTTAAATTTTTTAAAAAAAATTTATTAAAAATTTAAAAAATAATAAAGTTAGTTGTACTAAAGTTTTAAAAACCCCCCTAAGGTTAAAAAAAAAAAATTAAAAAAAAAACCTAAAAAAAACCCCCCCCCCCCAAGCAATTAAAAACTTTTTTCAGCAAAAGTACTTTAAAAGTAATAAACCCCAAAAAAAATTAAAGGTGAAAGGAGAAGGAATTTAAACACCAAAAAACCCAACCAAACAAAAATACTTGACGAAAATTTTTTAAGACATTAAATCATTTCTACATACGAAAAGAAGTCAAAAACCCCAGAGCCTGTAATTAAAATTTTACACTCCGGGGCGAAAAAAAAAAGAGAAATAAAAACCCACCGCTTGGGGGTGAGGGGGGGGGGGGGGAGAAGGAGGGGGGGGGGGGGAGATAAAAAGGAAAGGGGAGGGGGGAAGGGTTTAAAGGGGACATTATCCATCCCTCGAAATATGTTCAGTTTTCCCCTTTAAAGCAGGTCGTGGTAAGAGGTAAGAAAGTATAAAAAAAAAAAAAAGGGTTTAATGGCTCGGAACTTAGTCAACGGAAAAAAAGGGGGGGAGAGAGAAGGGGTGGAGGGGGAGAGGGGGGGAAAAAAGGGGAGGGAGGGAGAGGGGGGAAGGAGGGAGAGAGGGAAGGCGAGAGTGAAAGAGAGAGGGGGAGAGAGAGAGGGAGGGCGGGGAGAGGGAGAGAGAGAGAAATAGAGGGAGGGGGAGAGAGAGTTAGGGGAGAGGGGGGGAGGGAAGAAGGAGGGGGAGGGGGGGAGGGAGAGAAGAGGGAGGGAGAGATAGGGAGGGAGAGGGGGGAGAGGGAGAGAGAGGGGGGGAGAGGGGGGGGAGAGAAAAGGGGGGGAAAGGGAGGGGAGAAAAGGGAGGGGAGAGAGGGGGGAGGGAGAGAGGGGGAAGGGGAGAGAAGAGAGGGAGAGAGAGAGAGAGGGAGAAAGGAGGGAGAGAGGATAGGGGTGGGGGGTAAACAGAGACAGAGAAAAAGGGGGAGAGAGAAAAAGGCAGTCAGACAGACGAAATAGAGGGGGAGAGGGGGGGAAAGAAAGAGAGAGAAAGAGAGGACAGCAGAAGAGACAGAGACAGAAAAATATAAGAGAGAAAAAAAGGGGAGGGAGGAGGAGGGCGACACAGAGCAGGGGGAAAACGAAGAGAAAGAGAAAAGGAGTGATAGGACAGACACAGGAGACAGACACAGAAAGTTGGGGGGTGGGGAGGGGAAAGAGGAGACGGGGAAGACAGAGAGACAAAAAGGGCAGAAAGGATAGATAGATTAAAAAAATAAAAAAAACCCCCATTAAGAGCGTTGTATATAAAAAAAAACCCAGTCATAACCCTATGAAAAAGGGTTTAGTAACCTCTACCAGCAAATACCCCAGAAAAAAATTTTAACCAAACACAAAAATCTCCCGAAAAAAAACCCCCATTAACAGTTAAAAAAAACCCCCACCCCCCCATACGCAACGAAATTTTTTAGCAAAGTATTATAAGGAAGGATTGAAATAGGGCCCTTAAAAAAGAGAAAAAAAAATTCCTCAAAACCAACCCCCACCCCCCCCTCTCCTCTCCCCACCTTCCCCTCCCAATCCCCCCCCTCCCCCAAAACCATTTTTTCTGCCCCCCCCCCTAGGGTTTATCTTCGTTTGCGTACCATTTATTTTTTAAAAAAATTTTCCCCTTTAATACCCATTCTTACTACTTCTCCAACCCTCCCCTTGGGCGATTTAAAAAAAAAAAATCATTTATTTGCATCTAGTTGGGGAGGGATACCTCGTGGTTAACATTTTCGCTCGCAATTGGGGCGGGACCCCCCCGGGGGGGTTTGATTCCGTTCAAGGAGGGGAAATTTTTTCCTGGGGTTAAAAACACCATGCTGACCCCCAAATCTCCCCAAAAAGTCCTTTGGGCGAGACTATAAACCGAGGCCCCCTGTCGAAAAAGCTCGTTTAAAAAACTTCGCACCGTTAAAATCCTGTTCCGCTTTTTGTAAAAGTAGGGCCCTTGATGCGGTGGGAACAGATGACAGAAAAATTTTGAAAAAGCATAACAAGAGGATGGATTAAAAAAAAAAAAAGCACATGAGTGCTTTTTCCATTATCCTGATATAAATTTTAAAGAATAAAATAACATAAATAAATAAAAAAAAAAATCTATTTACGGCACGAGTGGGCCCCTCTTTCCCAAAAAACAGAACGGTTGTTTAAAAAAAAAAAAAAACCCCCGGGGTGTAAGATGATTTTGGGGATATTTAAAAACACAGGATCTCCCTGTTTATAGTCTTATTCGAAGGACATTTGAGGGAAATGGGTCGCAGCATACTGAAGTTAAATCCCAGAGGAATAAAATACCCTTAAAAATGTGCCCCCCGGGTGGCTCGAACCCGGGCCCTTTTAATCACGGCCCAAAGGTTAAACCCCTAGGCTGTCCTGCATTCCACCCCGTTTTCCCCAAAATACAAAAAAATTTACACAGCATCAAGAAATTTTTTTAAAAAAAAAACCAAAGAACCCTACAAGAGCATGTTACATAACGACATTTTAAAACAAACCCTAAACCATAGGAAAAGAAGCGAGGATCGGGTGAAGAACAGAGAGGGAGAGGGGGGGGAAAAAGAGAGGGGGGGGGGAGGGGGAGGGGGTAGAGAGGGGGGAGGGAGAAAGGGGGATGGAGGGGGGGGGGAGAGAGAGGGGATAGAGAAGGGGGGGGGGGAAAAAGAGAGAGAGGAGGGGAGAGAGTGGAGAGAGAGAGAGAGGGGGGGGGGAGAGGGGCAAGAGAGAGAGGGGGGAGGGGGGGGCGAGAAGAGAGGAGGAAGGGGAGAGAAGGAAGAAAGAGCAGAGGAGGGAGAGGGAGAGGGAAGGGAGGGAGAGAGAGAGGAAAAAGAAAGGAGAGATAGGCAGAGAGGGGGGAGAGAGAAAGGGACAGGGGAGAGGGAGAGAGAGGAGGGAGAGAGAGAGGGGAGAAAGGAGGATAGAGCAGAGAGGGGAGAGAGGAGAAGAGAGGAGGGGAAGATGGGGGAAAGGAGAGAGAGAGAGAGAGAGGAGGAAGGGGGAGAGAGAGGGGGGGGGTGGGAGAGTAGAGAGCGGGAGAAAGCGGGGGAGAGAGGGGGGGAAAAGGGGGGAAAGGGGGGAAAGGGGAGAGAGAGGGAAGAGGAAGGGGAAAAAAGAGAGATGAGAGAGAGGAGAGAGAGAGGGGGTGGGGGAGAGGAGGGAAAGGGGAGAGATGGGGGAGGAAGGGGGGGGTAAAGAAAGAGAGGAGAGAAAGACAGAGCGGGGAGAGAGAGAGAGGGGGGGAAAAGAGAGGGGGGGAGAAAGAGAGAGGAGAGAGAGAGAGAGGAAGAAGTGGAGAGAGAGAGAGACGGGAGAGAAAGGGGGAGAGAAGGAGAGAGACGGGAGAGGAGAGAGAGGGAGAGGGAGAGAGACAAGGGGAGAGAGAGACAGGGGAAAGCGAGAAAGAGGGGGAGAGGAGGGGAGAGAGAGGAGGGGGGGAGAGGGAGAGGAGGGGGGGAGCGAGGAGAGGGGAGAGGAAGGGGAGAGAGAAGAAAAAAAAGAGGGATAGAGAGAGGGTGTTGTGGGGGGGGTGGGGGGGTGGGGGGGGGGGGGATGGGGAAAGGTGCATCTATTTCCCTTTAAATAACGTTTTGGGGTTCGTCCCCCCTCCGTAGCGAGCCTAGAACATCAGAATGCAAGTTATGATGCCTGGAAATATTTACTTGAAGAAGAGAAAGAGGGAAAAAAAAGAAGAGGGGAGAAGGGGGAGAGAGAGAGAAGAGACAGACAGACAGGAGACGAGAGACAAGAGACAGAGAGACAGAGAGACCGACAGAGATAGAGACGAGAGAGAAGGAAGTCTTAGCTTGTTTGTAACCCTTTCACTAACAATTTAATGACAATTGACAGATTAGGTGGGGACTGAGATTGGGAGGATGTAAGCAAAGACAGAAGACAGAAAGAGAACAAACAACAACACAAAAAAGAAGAAAAGAACGAAGCAGCGAAGGAAAGACTATGGTGGCCCCCAAGGCGTCAGTCTGAGAAACGTCCAACACCTATAAAACACAGAAACAAAAGGAACAGCAGAAAGACAGGAAGGAATCAATGAGCAAAGGAAGAGCGGTACAAAGGCAGGTAGAAGGATACAAGCGAAGGAACGTGTGAACGGAAGAACAAGACCTGAAGTAACAAATGAACGAACGA
>CM054162.1:25448207-25463207 GCA_028751875.1 Rapana venosa
TCTGTCTGTCTGTCTGTCTGTCTGTCTGTCTGTCTGTCTGTCTGTCTGTCTGTCTGTCTGTCTCTCTCCTCTCTCTCTCTCTCTCTCTCTCTCTCTCTCTCTTTCTGTCCTTGTATTTTTGGGGGTTGTTTTTTTTTAGTCTACTTGTGTTTCTCTTTCTGTCTGTGTCTTTCTCCGTATATCTGTCTGTCTGTCTGTCTGTGTCTGTGTCTGTGTCTGTGTCTCTGTCGGTCTGTCTGCCCTTGTTTTCAGTTATCTCTAACTCTTTCTGTCTCTGTCTCTCTCTCTCTGTATGTCAGTCTGTCTCTCACTCTGTCTGTTTGTCTCACTGTCTCTGTCTGTCTTCCTGTCTGTCTCTGTTTCCCTCTGTTATCTCGTCTCTCTATGTCTCTGTTTCACTGTCTCTGTCTGTCTGTCTGTCTCTCTGTTTCCCTCTAAACTTGTTTCTCTCTGTCTCTGTTTCACTGTCTCTGTCTGTCTGTCTGTTTCTCTCTCTCTCTCTCTCTCTCTCTCACCCCGTCTCTCTCTGTCTTAGTCTCACTGTCTCTGTCTGTCTGTCTGTTTTTCTCTGTTTCCCTCTCTAATCCTGTCTGTCTCTGTTTCACTGTCTCTGTCTGTCTGTCTGTTTCTCTCTGTTTCCCTCTCTAATCTCGTCTCTCTCTGTCTCTGTTTCTCTCTGTCTGTCTCTCTCTCTCTCTAATCCTTTTCTCTGTGTCTCTATTTCTCTATCTCTGTCTGTCTGTCTGTCTCTCTCTGTTTCCCTCTCTAATCCCTCCTTTCTCTGTCTCTGTTTCTCTATCTCTGTCTGTCTGTCTGTTTCTCTTTGTCTCTCTCTCTAATCCCGTCTCTCTCTATCTCTGTTTCTCTCTCTCTTTCTAAATCTCTCTCACCCCACCAAAAAATAGACGGACGGACGACCAAAACAAAACAGACAGACAGACATACTGACAAACAAACGAATAAAGAGACGGACAACCGAAACAGACAGATAGACTCGCTAACAAACGAGACAAATGATCCAAAAACAGACAACTATCCAGACTGACTAACAAACAGACAAACAAACGACCAAAAACGGACAGATAGACTGACTGACTAACTAGCAAACAAACCAACCTAAACAAACAAACAGACAGACAGATAGACAGACAGACAGACAGACAGACAGACAGACAGACAGACAGACAGACAGACAGACAGACAGAAGAGCATCCGAAGTAGTCCTTCGTGACTTTGTATTTGCGCTGTCTTACACATAAAGTTTACAGCTCAGAGTTCCATTAGCTTTGTGTGTGTGTGTGTGGGTGTGTGTGTGTGTGTGTGTGTTTGTGTGTGTGTCTGTGTGAGTGTGTGTGTGTTGTGTGTGTGGTTGTCTGTGTGAGTGTGTGCGCGGGAGTGCACAGTGGGTGCATCATAAGAATCGGACAGGAAATGGAAAAATTTGAAGAGAAGAGAGAGAGAGAAGGGAGGGGAGAGAGGGAGTGGGAGAGAGAGAGGGGAGAGAGAGGGGGGGGGAGGAGAGGGGGAGAAAGAAAGAGGGAGAGGGGAGAGAGGGAGAGAGAGAGCGATAGAGAGAGGGGAGACAGAGAGAGAGAGAGAGGGAGAGATAGAGAGAGGAAAGGGATAAAGAAAATAGAGAGAAAGAGAGACTGGTTTAAACAAACAACCAAACAGACCAACAAACATACAAACAAACAAACGGACGGACGACCAAACCAGACAGACAGACAGACAGACAAACATACGGACAGACTAATAAAACAAACAAGCCTACGGACAGACACAAGAGCATCGGAAGTGTTGCCTCCCTTGACGTTGTAATTGGGCTGTGTTGCATAGGAAAGTTTACAGCTTGCTCAGAATTCCATTAGCTCTCTGTCTGTCTCTGTCTCTGTCTGTCTGTCTGTCTCTCTCTCTGTGTCCCTTTGTGTGTGTGTGTGTGTGTTCTATTTTCTGTGTGTGTGTGTGTGTGTGTGTGTGTCTCTCTCTCTCTTGTATGTCTCCCCCTCTCTTTCTTTCTTTCTCTCTCTCTTTCTCTTTCTCTCTCTCTCTCTCTTTCTCTCTCTCTCTCGCTCTCTCTTTCTCTCTCTCTCTCTCTCTCTCTCTCTCTTTCTCTCTCTCTTTCTGTCTTTCTCTCCCCTCTGTCTTTCTCTCCCTGTGTCCCTCTCTTTCTTTCTACCACACTCTCTCGCTCCCCCCCTCCCTCTCTCTCTCTCTGTCTCCCCCTCTCTTTCTTTCTCCCACTCTCTCTCTCCTCCCTCTCTTTCTCTCTCTCTCTGGTCTCCCCATCTCTGTCTTTCTCTCTGTCTCTCGCTCTCTCTCTGTGCCCCCCCCCCCTTCTATCTCTCTCACTCTGTCTCTCCCCCCCTTTTCACTCTCTCTCTCTGTTTCCCACTCTCTCTGTCTCCCTCTCCCTCTTTTTCTCTGTCTCTCTGTCTCCACCTCTCTCTCTTTCTCCATTTTTCTCTCCTTACCCCCCTCCCTCTCTTTCTCTCTCTCTGTCCCCCTCTCTTTCTTTCTCCCTCTCTCTCTTTCTACCATTCTCTCTCTCCCCCTCTCCCTCTCTTTCTCTCTTTCTCTGTCACCCCCTCTCTTTCTTTCTCCCAGTCTCTCTCTCCCTCTCTCTCTCTCTCTCGGTGCGTGTAGTGTGCACCATTGGACGCATCCTTAACAATCGGAAAGGAAATGGGGTGAAAGGAGAAAGAAAGAGAGGGAGAGAGAGAGAGGGAGACGAGAGGGAGAGAGAGAGGGAGACGAGAGGGAGAGAGAGAGGAAGACGAGAGGGAGAGAGTGAGATGGAGACGAGGGGAGAGAGAGATGGAGACGAGAGGGAGAGAGAGGAGGAGAGAGAGGGAGAGAGAGAAGACGAGAGGGAGAGAGAGGGGGGGAGACGAGAGGGAGAGAGAGGGGACGAGAAGGAGAGAGAGAGGGAGACGAGGGGGGAGAGAGAGAGGGAGACGAGAGGGAGAGAGAATTTGGGGGACGAGAGAAAGAGAGAGAGGGAGACGAGGGGAGAGAGGGAAAGGGAGACGAGAGGGAGAGAGAGAGAGAGGGAGACGAGAGGGAGAGAGAGAGAGGAAGAGAGAGAAGGAGACGAGAGGGAGAGAGAGAGGAGACGGGAGGGAGGAGAGAGGGGACGAGAGGGAGAGAGAGAGGAGAAGAGAGGGAGAGGAGAGGGAGAGAGAGAGGGAGGGCGAGAGGGGAAAAGAGAGAGGGAGACGGCAGAGAGAGAGAAGGATAACGAGAGGGAGAGAGAGAGGGAGACGAGAGGGAGAGAGAGAGGAGACGGTAGAGAAAGAGAGAATGAGACGAGAGGGAGAGAGGAGGGAGACGAGAGGGAGAGAGGGAGGGGAGAGAGAGAGAGAGAGAGAGAGGAAAAGAGAGTCAGACAGACAGATAGATAGACAGACAGAAACATGGAGAAAGAGACAGAGACACGAAGATGTTAGGAAGACATACAAACAGAAACAGTGAGAAAGAGAAGAGACACGGAGAGACAGACTGTTAGACAGATAGACAAAAAAACGAGACAGACAGAGAGACAGAAACAGGGAGAAAGAGACAGAGACACGGAGAGATAGACTGTTAGACAGACAGACAGACATTCTGTAGAAAGCTAGACAGAAACAGTGAGACAGACAGAAACAATGAGAAAGAGACAGAGATACGAGAGATAGACTGTTAGACAGAGAGTAGACTGTTAGACAGACAGATAGACAGGACTGTGACAGACAGACAGAAACAGTGAGACAGACAGAAACAATGAGAAAGAGACAGAGATACGGAGAGAACAGACTGTTAGACAGAAGATGACTGTAGACAGACAGACAGACAGACAGACAGAAACAGGGAGACAGACAGAAACAATGAGAAAGAGACAGAGATACGGAGGAACAGACTGTTAGACAGACAGACAGGCAGACTGTAAACAGACAGACAGAAACATTGAGACAGACAGACTGTAGACAGACAGAAACAGTGAGAAAGAGACAGAGACACAGTGAGACAGACAGACACAGAGACAGACTGTTGGAAGGCAGACAGAGTGTAGACAGACGGAAACAGGGAGACAGAGACAGAGACACAGCGAGACAGACAGACTGTTCGACAGGCAGACAGAAACAGTGAGACAGACAGAAACAGGGAGACAGAGACAGAGACACAGCGAGACAGACAGACAGACAGACTGTTAGATAGACAGACAGAGAGAAACAGTGAGACAGACAGAAACAGGGAGAAAGAGACAGGGGACACAGCGAGACAGACAGACAGACAGACTGTTAAAACAGCAGACAGAGAGAAACAGTGAGACGACAGAAACAGGAGAAAGAGACGGGGACACACGGACAGACAGACAGACAGACAGACTGTTAGACAGACAGACAGAGAGAAACAGTGAGACAGACAGAAACAGGGAGAAAGAGACAGAGACACAGCGAAACAGACAGACAGACTGTTTAGAAAGACGGACAGACAGACAGACAGACAAAAAAATCTGACTTTATTCGCCATCCCAGTCTTTATTGAATCCTTCTCCTCCTCTGTTCTTCTGTTATTTCTTCCCACTCTGTCGTTGTTGATTCAGGGGAGCTAATGTTCCTGTCTTCCGCTTTTCTCTTTCACGCGAATTAATTCCTGTCCGTCTCCATTTAGCAAATCAGGTAGTGTGTGTGTAGGGGTGTGTGTAGTGGTGTGTGTGTGTGTGTGTGTGTATGGGTGGGGTGGGGTTGTGGGGTGTTTTGTGGGGTGTGGTGTGTGTGTGTGTGTGTGTGTGTGTGTGTGTGTGTGGTGGTTGTGGGTGTGTGTGTGGTGGAGTGTGTGTGTGTGTGTGTGTGTGTGTGCGCGCCCCGGCGCGATTTCATTTTACGTTTCTTCACAACAATGTTTTTTTAGACACATTTAAAAATAGTTGGGGGGGAGGGTGTGTGTGAGAAGAAGGGAGAGAGAGAGAGGGGAAAGGGGAGAGAGAGGAGAAAAGGAAAGAAGAGAGAGAGAGAGAAGAGAGAGAGAGAGAGGCGGAAGAGAACAAGAGAGAGAGAATTGAGAGAAACAGAGACAAAGGGGACAGGGGACAGATAGACAGAGACAGAGGGGCGGAGTGAAAGAGACAGAGAGACAGATAGAGACAAAGACAGAGATAGATAGACAGACAGAGAGAGAGAGAGGGGGGGGGAACAGAGAGAGAGGGTGAGTGAGAGAGAGAGAAGGAGAAAAACAAAGAGAACTCGAAAAGAGAGAGAGAGGAGAGAGGAGAGAGAAAAGAGAGAGAGAGAGAGAGGGAGAGAGAGGGGGTGAGAGAAAGAGAAAGAGAGACAGACAGAAACTCGGACAGACAGACTGTTAGACAGACGGACAGACAGTCAAACAGACAGACAGAAAAATCTGACTTTATTCGCCCTCCCAGTCTTTATTGAATCCTTCTCCTCCTCTGTTCTTCTGTTATTTCTTCAAACTCTGTTGTTGATTCAGGGGAGCTAATGTTCCTGTCTTCCGCTTTTTCTCTTTCGCGCGAATTAATTCCTGTCCGTCTCCATTTAGCAAATCAGGTAGTGTGTGTGTAGCGTGTGTTTTAGTGTGTGTGTGTGTGTGTGTGTGTATGGGTGGGGGGGGGGTGTGTGTGTGGTTGTGTGTGTTGTGTGTGGTGTGTGGTGTGTTGTGTGGTGTGTGTGTGTGTGTGTGTTTGTGTTGGGGTGTGTGTGTGTGTGTGTGTGTTGTGTTTTGTGTGTTTTTGGTTTTTGTTTTGTTTGTGTGTGTGTGTTGTGCGTGTTTGTGTGTGTGTGTATGTGTGTATGTTGTGTGGTTGGTGTGGTGTGGTGTGTGGGTGCGTGTGTGTGGGTGTGTGTGTGTGTGTGTTTGTGTGTGTGTTTGTGTGTTGTGGTTTGTGTGTGTGTGTGTTGTGCGGTGTGTGTGTTTTGGTTTGTGGTGTGTGCTTTAGTATGGGGTGTTGTGCGTGTGTGGTGGTGTGTGTGTGTGGGTGTGTTAGTGTGGTGAGTGTTTGTGGTGTGTGTGTAGTGTGTGTTTGTTAGTGTGTGTGAACACGTGAGTATGCATGCCTAGAAATACATGCGCACGCACTTGTATGTGGGTGTGTGAGAGTGCAAACACACACACACACAAACGACATAATTTACAAAACTGCATACACACGGGAACTGGATGTAAAAGCACATGAGTGATTATTCCATCATCCTTGAAATAAAAGAATAAATAAAATAAATGAATAGATAAAATGAATAAATAGATAAAATAAATAAACACACAATACACACACAAAAAAAAGCATTCACGCACACACACAAGAACAAAAACACACATTCAAACATACCACACACACACACCACGCACACAGACCCCACACACATAACGTGCAAACACAGCACACACACATGCACACACACAAGCACACACCTCTCCCCCAAACACACACCAACACACATCACGCGCACACACACACACATAACGTGCACACACAAGTACACACAAAGCAAACACAACACACAAACACACATACACACACACGCACACACCTCACACACACCACACACACACACACACACACACACACCACACACACCACACACACACACACTCAACTCACACACATACACATACATTTTATGAGTGAAGATTTGGGGTCTAAAGACATCTTGCTGTGGTTTGTGTGTTTTGTGTGTGTTCTAGTTTGTCTTGCTCAAAAGCCATTGCTGTCACATCAACTTTAATCAGCCCTAAAGACTGAGTGATGGAGGGCCCTTCGAATGCAGGGTGTGTGTGTGTGTGTGTGTGTGGGGTGTGTGTGTGTGTGTGTGTGTGTGTCAAATTTCAAGTCAAAGTCAAAGTCAAACTTTAATTTTCAATGGTCATTGAATAAGCAGTGCATTTCCTTTTTTATTTTATCAAGTCATCTATCTAAAGAAAAAGAGAGAGAGAAAAAAGATTATATTATATATATTAAAATATATATATATTAATAAATATATAATATATATTATATATATATTTTATATGTGTGTGTGTGTGTGTGTGTGTGTGTGCAGAATAGAATAAAAACCTAGTGTGTTTGTATGTGGGGTGTGTGTGCACGCGTGTTTCTGGGTGGGTAGGTGTGTAAGTGACTGTGTGAGTGAGTGCGTGTGAAAACCATTAATATCTCATAGAGAAGAGAGAGAGAGAGGGGAGAGAAGAGAGAGAGAGAGAGAGAGAGAGAGAGAGAGAGAGGCGGGCAGACGAAACACACCACAACAACACACACACAACACCACACCACACAACACACAACACAACACACACCACCACACACACACCACAACGCACACTTCACGCTAAACACATATGCCACTCACTCACACCACAACACACACACACACACAACCACACACCCCCACACACATCGCCACACACACTACACCCCACACACACACACACACACACACACACACACACACACACACACACACCCCACACACACACACACAATCACACACCCCCAACGCACACTTCCCCTACACACAAATTATCACACCACTCACACATCACACACACAACGCACACCACACACACACAACAACACACACACACACACACACACACACA
Source organism: Rapana venosa (assembly GCA_028751875.1). Classification (NCBI taxonomy): domain Eukaryota; kingdom Metazoa; phylum Mollusca; class Gastropoda; order Neogastropoda; family Muricidae; genus Rapana; species Rapana venosa. Next base: position 25,455,801 of record CM054162.1, read on the forward strand.
CACACACCACACAACAACACACACACCACCAACACACTCACACAAACACACACACAAACACACAACACACACAACACAACACCACCACAAACACACATACACAAAAACACACACACACAACAACCAAACACAAACAAACACACACCAAACACACACACAACCCCCAAAAAACAACAAAACAAAACATATACACACAAGCATAACACACTCACACACATTTTTTGGGGACAAAACAATACAGACAAAAGCATACCAAGACTCTTAAATTGCAGCTGAGATTGGAATGTGTAGGGTAAGAACAATGGACAAGTAAGAGGAGGAGAAGGGGAGATAAGGGACGTCTACCCAATTCATTGGCTCTCTCTCTCTCTCTCTCTCTCTCTCTCTCTCTCTCTTCAACTAAAGTAACATTTATATTATGTAAACTCCAGCATTTTGTGAAACACATAAAGAAACATTTATAATTACGCTGTAGTCTCCAGCAAGAATATTTTTGAAAATTTCACATACAATGTCAATGGATGGTCTAATATAGCATTCTAGAATGTTCTTTTCATTAGTTTAGTTATTGCTTTATTGGTTCCTATTGTTAATCCTTGTTTTTTACTTTGTGTTCATTTTGAAACTGAAATTTACGTCAGAGCTTAAAGTCGTATCCGTTCATAATAGCTCATTTTTGGTTTTTTGGTTTTCATTACGTTAAATGCATCGTGTGCTTTGTCTTGTATTTATTTGTATTTACAAAAGAAAGTCGTGTATAACCCCCCTTGTCAATAGGCCACTTTGGGCAATGACAATAAATTGGTCAAAGCGTCAAAGCGTCTCTCTCTCTGTGTGTTTCTCTCTCTCTGTGTCTCTGAGGACAATGGACAAGAAAAAAGAGAGAAAGGGGAGGTAACTGACATCGAACCAATTCATTGACTCTCTGCTCTCTCTCTGTCTGTATCTGTTTGTGGTTTTCTCTCTCTGTCTCTGTCTCTCTCTTTCTCTCTTCTCTCTCTCTCTCTCTCTCCTTCTCTCTCTCTCTCTTTCTCCTCTGTCTGTGTGTGTGTGTGTGTGTGTGTGGATAAATGGACAAGAAAGAAGGGGGGACAGGGGAGGTAATGGACGTCTACCCAATTCATTGGCTCTCTGCTTCCTGTCTCTCTCTCTCCCTCCTCCTCCTCTCTCTCTCTCTTCTCTCCTCTCTCTCCCCTCCTCTCTTTATCCTTTAAAAAAATTTTGTTCGAGTTCTCTCTCTGTCCCCCCTCTCTCTCTCCCCCCCCTCTCTCTCTCCCCCACTTCCTCTCTCTTTCCCCCCTCTTTCCCCCCTTCTCTCCCCCTCTCTCTCCCCCCTCTCTCCCTCCTCTCCTCCCTCCCCCCCCCCCACTCCCCACCCCCTCATCTCTCCCCTCATCCCACCCCACCCCCACCCCAAATCTTTGTCTTAAACCAAACTTGGCACATGAACAACTCGCCAGTTCAAAAAGCCCAGGAGGAAGAACTGGAAAGGGGGTGATGCAAGGTCGGAATGGGGGGGGGGGGGGGGGGGGGGGGGGGAGATGAGAAGAGAGAGTGATCATTGGGGAGGTGTGATCAATACAGGACGACCCCCGCCTCCCTCTCCCCCCCCCCCACCCTCCCCCCTCCCAACACTCCCCCTCCCACCCCCTACTCCCCCCTCCTTCCTTTTCTTTCAACCACGTTTGGTGGTCTACGATACAGGTTACGGTAAATCTGAAATATGGGGGGGTGATCATCTCTGAGCTGATGGAACAGAGCTGATGGAATAGAAAAGCAAATATTGTGTGAGAAAGATTTGTGGTACCAAAGACAGGATGACAACGCACAAAATACACAGACAGTCTGAATAGCTACGCAACGAGGAAAGAATCCCCCAACAATGAACTCATCAGGAGAACTGACAACAGAGAGGAATGGAAGGCCATGATCGCCGATGTCTGCAACAGACCTGGCACATGAAGAAGAAGAAGATCATCACTGGGTCCTTCAAAGGCATGACTATAGAGCTTTGCCTCCCTAACCAGACGGGCGGGGACGGGATAGCCTAGTGGTTAGAACATTGCGCTCGCAATCTGACGACCCCGGGTTCGATTCCCGTTCAAGGGGGATATTCCACCCTGGAGTTAAACATCAGTGCGGACTCAACACTCCTCAAAAAGTCCTTCGGATGAGACTAGAAACCGAGGCCCCGTGTGTGCGAACGCGCGCAGAACAGCTTGTTCACACGTTAAATCCTGTTGCGCTTTTCGTAAGAGTAGGCCGGTGGGAACAGATGTCAAAATTTACAAAACCGCATTCACACGGGGACTGGATGTAAAAAGAAAAGCACATAAGAGCTTATTCTATTATCCTCGATATAAAAGAATAAAATGAAATGGACAAAAAAAAGTCAGATATATGTTACACTTGTTTATTAATTTTAGTCTTCATCTGTCTGTCTGTCTGTCTGTCTGTCTGTCTGTCTCTCTGTGTCTCTCTGTCTGTGTGTGTGTTGTGTGTGTGAGAGACTGTTTGTATGTATGTATGTATGTCTGTTTCTCTATCTGCCTGAATATAGTTTGCCTCCCTAACATGTTAGCTATTATCTTATACTTGTTTATTCTCTCTTCATCTTTGTGTGTGTGTGTTGTGTGTGTGTGTGTGTGTGTGTGTGGTGTGTGGTGTGTTGTTGAGAGTGTGAGTGAAAGTCTGTTTGTATGCATGTACGTGTGTCTGTTTGTCTATCTGTCTGAATAATTATAGCGTGCCTCCCTAACATGTTTAGCTATTATCTTATACTTGTTTATTCTCTCTTCATTTGTGTGTGTGTGTGTGTGTGTGTGTTGTGTGTGTGTGTGTGTGTGTGCGCGCGCGTGTGTAGTCAAGTCAAGTCCAATTTTTATTTCCAGATGATACATTGAATAAGCAATGCATTTGCTTTTTTTTCTCATCAAGCCATCTATCTAGTATGTGTGTGTATGTATGTGTGTGTGTTGTGTGGTGTGGTGTGTGTGTGTGTGGTGTGTGTGTGTGTGTGTGAGAAAGCGAGAGAGAGAGAGAGAGAGAGAGAGAGGAGAGAGAGAGAGAGAGAGAAAAGAGAACTCGAATATTTTAATGAGAGAGAGAGAGAGACAGAGAGAGAGACAGAGACAGAGAGAGAGAGAGACAGAGACAGAGAGAGAGAGCGCGCGAGATTGGAAGTGTAAAAGGGTGATGGGAAAAAAGAAGAAGAAAAATGAGAAAGAAAATTCCGAGGGAAAGGAGACAGAGGAGGAGGAAGAGAAGGAGGGAGGAGGAGAAGAGAAGGAGGACGACATCTACTCAATTCATTAACTTTCTGCTCCCCTCCCCTCCCCACCCCCTTCCCCATCCTCTCCCCTACCCCCATTTCCCCTCTCTCTCCACACCCCCCCCCCCCTCCCTCTGTCTGATCCAAACTTGGCACGCAAAACTACTCTCACCAGTTCAAACAGATCAGGGGGGTTGGTTGTGGTGGGGGGGGGGGGGGGGGGGGGAAGGGAAGGGTGATGATGGAGGGGTGAGAAGAGAAGAGAAGAGAGAGGGATTAGTTGGTGTTGTGTAGAGTGGGACTGGATAGCTCAGTGGTCAGAGCACTGGCTTTCCCCCAGCCAAGTTAAGCAGCGTCGAGCGTGGTTACCAGTTGGATGGGTGACCGTTTGCGCACCTTGGCTTCAGTACAGTTCCCCCAGTTCACCCAGCTGTAAATGGGTACCTGCACTCTTTAGGGTCAGGGAAGGTAAAGCAGCGAGGGAGAGGAGATGGGCGCCTCCGCCCCTCAATATGCTGGCCCTAGAGAAGTGAGGTCTCTGAGGGCCTCGCCCCCCTACGACCTTTAGGTTATGGGACTCCTTTCCCTTTTTTTTTTATAGGTGGGGACAACCCCCTACCCTTTCCTCCCCCCTTCTATTTCCCTCTCTTACCCCCACTCCCTCCCCCCCTTCTCCCCACCTCTTCCTTCTCCCTTTCCTCTTTTTCTCCATTTTTTTTGGTGGTTGTAGGATGGGGGGGGGGGGGGGGGGGGGGTTCTTCGTAAATTTTTTTAAATCTGAAATATGTGTGTGACTTTCTCTTTTCTGGCATAAAATAAAGATGCCTCTTTTTTTCCATGTCTTGTATATACCATTCTTGTTCATTTGGTCTCTGTCTCTGTCTATGTCTGTCTGTCTGTCTGTCTGTCTGTCTGTCTGTCTGTCTCTCTGCATGTCTATGTGTCTCCTTTTCCTACTATGTTGTCCTGACTCTCTCGCTCTCTCTTTCTCTCATTATCTTATTAACTTCATAATTGATACATTCACATAATTATGAAATCATCCCATTGTTTATTGAGTCATCTTCTCTCTCTTTTTTTTTCTCATGTTCATGTGGACATAGTTGGTGTAAAGAAGCCATTAGCTTTTCTAAGACAGCTTCTCTAATGAAAATATTTGAGTTCTCTGTGAGTTCTCTGTCTTTTTCTGTCTGTCTGTCTGTCTGTCTGTCTGTCTCTGTCTCTCTCTATCTCCCTCTTTGTTCTGCTTCTCTCTTTTCCCCTCTCTTCCCCTCTCTCTCCTCTCTCTCTCTCTAAAACCCTGTGCAAAAAAACCCAGTAATCACAGATTACAAGACTAGAATTTGTTGCAGTTGTTACCATGATGTAGAAGCCATACCATGATGACTATTTGGGCTGTAATTAATCAATCTTTTTTTTTCTTAGTTAAATAATTATGTGTTTTGTGCCCAGTCCTTTTCCCACTGTCCCCTTGTGAGTGGGCTTAATGCTTATCACAATAAACAATTTGTCTTTTATCATTGTCACACACACACACACAACACACACACACCCACACACACACACCCCACACACACCACACACACACACACCACTCACACACACACACACACACCACAATAACCACACACTATATATTAATATATATATTTTTTTATTTATATAAATATAATATTTTTTATATAATTATTATATATATATATATATTATATATTTAATTCTATATTTTAGAATGATTTAAATCATTCCTTACAAAATTTTGTAACCAGGGGTTAGTTCTATGTGGGGATCTATTTCCAATACCATATCATATTGATTGCCTATTGTAAACCTTTTTACCCTACTTTTTTTAACCCAGCCCTCTGAAATTTTTATTTGAAAATTCAAAGCTACCCTTTGCATTGCCAGATGTTTATTGCATATCCCTGAATTTATTGTAGTTACATTATGTTATTTCATTTTTCCCACATGTTGATTTAATTTTGCTCCTGTTTAAAGTTTTAAATCATACTTTCTAAGGTTTTTCTTTCGAGGGGGATGGGTCTTTTCCTTTTTTTATTATTATGGTTTTTTCAACCAACACTGATGCTATTTTTAAAACCTTTTCTCCTTCCAAACTCTTCTTCCCCTTCTTTAACTCCACTACACTTCTATTTCCCTCGTCTAATCACTTAGGTGAACAGACGTTAAATTGAAGACGACACGACGACAACAACAACAACAAAAACAACACCAACACCAACACCAACAACAACAACACCACCAACAACCCCAACAACACCAAACAAAAACCCCCAAAACACCACAACACCAACACCAACACCAACACCACACAACACACACCCCACACACACACACCACACACCACACACCACTCACCCCACACACACACACAACACACATACAGAATGAACCCCACACACACACACACACCACACCCCACACACACACACACACACCACACACACACACACCACACCACACACCCCAACCACACACACACAGAGGCTTAAAGAAAATGACCCAGAAAAAAATAAAGGGACAGATGTTAACAAGAATGACGTGCGGTTGAGATTGAAAGTGAAAAGGTTTAGGGGGAAATAGGGAAACAGAAAGGGAAAAGGAAAGAAGATGGGGAAAGCGAGAAAGAGGGCAGAGAGAGAGAGACAGACAGACGGAGAGAGAGACAGAAGACAGACAGACAGAAAGAGAGACGAGACAGCAGACAACGAACCCAGAGAGAGACGGTCAGACAGAGAAAAAACAGAAAGAGAGACAGAAAAAGAGACAGAGAGAAAGACAGAGACACAGAGAAAGAGGTAGTCAGAGGGGAGAGACAGACAGAGACAGAGACAGAGAACACATACAGAGCAGAGAGACAGACAGTCAGAGAGACACAGACAGACACAGACAGACAGACAGAAAGACAAACACAGACAGACAGATAAACACACAGAGAGGAAAATCTACACCATTCACTAGCTTTTTTGCCGCCCTTCCCCCCCCCCCCCTTCTCTTCACCCTTTCCCCTCCCTACCCCCCCCCCCCCACCCCTACCCCCCCTCCCTTGTCTTTATTTCCCAATTGGACGCCAAAACTATTGGCAGTTTAACGTCAGGAGGAGGGAGAGTGATGGTTTTTGGTTTTGAAAAAAGAGAGAAGAGAAGAGGGAGAGGAGAGGAAGAAAAGGGAGGAGAGGAGAGGAGAGAGAGAGAGAGGAGGAGGAGGAAGAAGAAAGAGAAAAGGGGAAGGGGAAAAGAATGGGAAGAGGGAAAAGAAAAAGAAGGGGAGGAAAAAAGAAGGGAAAGAGAAGAGAAGAGGGAGGGAAAGGGGAAAAAGAAGATAAGAGAAAAGAAGAGAAAGAAGAGGGAGGGAAAAGAAGAGAAGAAAAAGGGGAAGAGGAAAAAAAGGAGAGAGAAAAGAAGAAGGGGGAGAGAGAAGAAAGAGAGAGAAGGAGAATGGAGAGGAGAGAAGAGGAAAAAAGAGGGAGGAGAGAAGAGAAGAAAGGAGGAGAGAGGAGAAGAGAAGAGGAGAGAATGTGTGTGTGCTTTGGTGATGATTTGCGAAGAGATGAGACGATAAACGATGATGAGATTAGATGATGATGATGATGATGACGACGACGAGGATATGAGATGGTGATGGTGATGGTTGATGGGGATTTGGGATGACGAAGCTGGAAAAAAATTGAGAAAGGGAGGGGGGGGGAGGGAGAGAAAGAGGGAAAAGAGAAGGAAAAAAAGAAGGGAAAAAAAGATGGTTAGGATAAAAGAAAGGAGATGGAGACGGGGGGGGAGAGAAAGGGCCCAAGAAAGAGGATGAGGAATAGAGAAGAAGAAGAAAAAGAAAAAAGAAGAAGAAAAAGAAGAAGAAGAAGAAAAGAAAGAAGAAGAAGAAGAAAAAGGAGAAAGGAACAACAACAAACAAAAAACAACAACAACAACACAGAGGAAAAGGAGAAAAATCAGAAATAATTAATAGTATTAACACGAAGACACTTTCTTTGGGTTCATTCATATATTTTGTTTGGGATGACTTTTATTATTTTTATCCATAGACACTATGTAAGTAGACAGAACACTTGACTTCTATCCTGTGTGAGTCCATGAAGTCGCGCGTTCGAATCTCGGCAGCGG
>CM054162.1:25468207-25475707 GCA_028751875.1 Rapana venosa
AGGGAGGGGGGAGAGAGAGAGAGAGAGAGAGAGAGAGAGAGAGACAGAGGGGAGAGAGAGAGAGGAGTGAGAGAGAGAGAGAGGGAGAGAGAGAGAGAGAGAGAAAGAGAGAGAGAGAGAGAGAGAGAGGGGAGAGAGAGAGAGTGACGCAGACAGACAGACAGAGAGAAACAGAGAAAGGAAGACAGAGAGACAGAGAGAGACACACACATAGAGAGAAACAGACAGAGAGAGAGAGAGAGAGAGAGAGAGGGAGAGACAGAGAGAAAGGGACAGAGATACAAAGAGGGACACAGAGAGACACACACACAGACAGAGAGAACACTGAACATGAACAGTTTCTTGTATTCGGCCTTAGGTCACTATACAAAACATGTTTTAGGGGAGAGAGAGAGAGAGAGAGAGAGAGGGGCGGAGAGAGAGGGAGAGAGAGGGAGAGGGAAAGAGAAACAGTGAGAGACAGAAAAAACAGAGAGACAGAGAGAGACAGACAGAGAGACAGACAGACAGACAGACAGAGACAAAGTTAGAGAACAAGACAAAAAAAGACAGACATACAAACCAGACAGAGAAACAAACCAACAAACACATACACGCCCACACACACACACACACACACACACGGCTCGCACACACACATACACGCACACACACACACACACACACATACACACACACATACACACACACAGAGTACCACAGGCTTTCCAAGATTCCTCCTCCTCCTCCTCCTCCTCCTCCTCCTCCTCTTCCTCCTCCTCCTCACAAGGCTCTGCAGCATCAGAAGCCCACAAACGATGATAACTCATCTCCCCCTGCTTAATTGCAACGACACTGACAGATCGATTCAGGGGCCCCTCAAGGCAAATAAAAATGTCTGGAATGTTCCCTACATTCCTGTCAACGTCGAGAGCGGAAGCCGGAAGCCGGAAGCGGAAGTGGAAAAGCGGAAGTGGCGCACTACCTGATCTGGGAGCAGAGAGGAGAGGAGCGGAAGTGATCTGTTGGTGACATGGGTAAATTGTCGTCTGCAGCAGCAGAAAGAGAGACAGAGAGAGACCTCTCTAAACTTTGTGTGGTCACGAGAATGAGAGAGGAGAGGAGAGGAGAGGGAGAGAGGGAGAGAGAGTAGAGAGAGAGAGAGACAGAGGGTGAGAGAGAGAGAGAGGGAGAGAGAGAGGGAGAGAGAGAGATGAGAGAGAAGAGGAGAGAGAGAGAGAGAGAGGAGAGAGAGAGAGAGAGAGGCAGACAGACAGAGAGAAACAGAGAAAGGAGAGAGACAGAGAGACAGAGAGAGACACACAATAGAGAGAAACAGACAGAAGAAAGAGAGAGAGAGGAGAGAGAGAGAGAGAGAGAGAGAGAGAGAGAGAGAGAGAGAGAGGGGAGGTAGAGAGAGAGAGGGGGTAGAGAAATAGAGAGGGGTAGAGAGAGAGACAGAGGAAGGGAGAGAGATGTTTTTAATTGCATTTATTTATTATTTTATATCAAGGATAATGGAATAAGCACTCATGTGCTTTTTTTAAAACATCCAGTCCCCGTGTGTAGCGGTTTTGTAAATTTTGCCATCTGTTCCCACTGGCACACAATGGCCTACTCTTTCGTAAAGCTGAACAGGATTTAACGCGTGCACAAGATGTTCTGCAAGGGAGAGAGAGTAGAGAGAGAGAGGCTGGTTGTGGGGGGAGATAAAAAAAAGAAAAAAAGTAATGACAAAAACAGAGAAGGCAGACAGTGATAGACAAAAAATAAGAGAGAGAGAAAGAGAGAGAGAGAGAGAGAGAGAGAGAGAGAGAGATGGTGAGAGAAAGAGAAAGAGAGAGAAAGAAAGAGAGGGAGAGAGAGAAAGAGAGAGAGAGGGGGAGAGAGAGGGGAAGGAAAAGAAAGAGAAGAGAGAGAGAGGGAGAGAAAGAAAGAAGAGAGAGAGAAAGAGAGACAGAGGGGGGAGAGAGAGAGAAGGAGAGAAAGAGAGAGAGAGGAGAGAGGGAGAGAAAGAAAGGAGGGAGAGAGAGAAGAGTAGAGAGAGGGGGGAGAGAGAGAGAAGGAGAGAAAAGAGAGAGAGAGAGAGAGGGAGAGAAAGAAAGAGAGAGAGAAAGAGGGGAGAAAGAGAGAGAGAAAGAGAGAGAGAGAGAGAGAGAGAGAGAGAGAGAGAGACAGACAGACAGACAGACAGACAGGCAGACATATAAACAGGAAGACAAGACAGGCAGGAAGGACATGGAAAGGCAACAAGAAAACAACTTCGTGTTTACCCAACGCCTGGGGCAAGGGCACGCACAGATGGGTCTGCTAAAAGAAAGCAGTGGTACCTGGAAAAACCTGGGCCATACATCAGATTCGGGGACGGGATAGCTCAGTGGTCGGAGCACTCGCTTTCCCCCAGCCAAGTTAAGCAGCGTCGAGCGTGGTTACCAGTTGGATGGGTGACCGTTTGCGCCGCGCCTTGGCTTCAGTATAGTTCCCCCAGTTCACCCAGCTGTAAATGGGTACCTGCCCTCTTTAGGGTCAGGGAAGGTAAAGCAGCGAGGGAGAGGAGAAGGGCGCCGCCCTCAATATGCTGGCCCTAGAGAAGTGAGGTCTCTGACGCCTCGCTCCCCTACGACCTTATAGGTTATGGGACTCCTTTACCTTTACCTCCTTTTTTTTTTTTACATCAGAGTCCCTGATGGCAGGATTCACAGCCCAGACTCTGAATCAACCAGGAGGACCATCATCAGGAAGTCTCTGACCACAGAAACCCTGTCTGTCTGTCCTCCAACGACTAACGTGCTGAGGTCTGGGCTCTGTCTGCTACTCGCATCCCAAACTCTCAATCACCCAGGAGGACACTCTAATAACAATGTATGGAATTTATATGTATGTTTGTCCGTCGTGTCCGACGATGACCTCCAAAACAGCAGAGGAGGCAGCTGCTGTTTTGGAAACTGGGCAGAAATTTGGTTATAGTGGAGATGCCTTGCCCACAGTTCATCCCCACTCTCTCGGTCAAGTGGGCATAAGGACAGTCAGCGTTGGAGATGTTCTCCAAAGGCCAACTAGCCCCCAGGGCTGCAGCACATAAAGACTGTGCGAGTCAAGGCTCCTAGTCAGAGTCATAGTCTGATCACTAAAGACTAAGCTGTAAAGTGGAATTCCATGAGTGGGAAAGCCACTGGTCATACAGCCTCTCACTTTGCTGCTGTTGCCCCCAGCGTCAATGGTTTAATCAAGAACTGTGGAATTTATATAGCGCTGAATCTTGTAAACAAATCAAAGCGCTTGCATTCAATTCATTCACATGCATGGAACCGTCCACAAAATATCAAGATAAACAAATATCAAATTTATATATACACACAACACACTTAGGTGGGGGTGGTGGAGGTGGGAAGGTAGCTATTTGATTGAAAACTAGGAACAGATAACAGGGGGAAGATCTCAAGTAGAGTTATAAGTACGTTTTGAGGCTAGATTTGACAGAATCAAATGAAGGTTTTTGGGTGAAGTGGAAGAGGGAGGTCGTTCCATGTGGAGGGACCGGGAACAGAGAAAGAGCAACGGCCAACAGTGGTTTGTTCGAAAGCACAACGTATCTACAGCTGTCATATACACTCTACTCACCAACACACACGCAGTGTTCTTCTTCACTGACTGCAAGACCGTCCTAAAGAGTCTCCAGGCGCCAGGAGGAGGAGAGCAGACCCGAAGAGAGACATCAGAGAGGAACTAAAGCCTCCTCAGCCAAGAGGACTATGGTGGTGCTGCAATGGATCCCTTTCTATTGTGGCCATAGAGGGCAATGAAGAGGTGGATTGACTGTTCAAATCAGGCAGCCACCTTTATCTTATTTAAACAATTTATTTATGTTTCTATACGGGGGATGATGGAATAAGCACTCATGCGCTTTTTTCTACATCCTGTCCCCGTGTTTATGCGGTTTTGTCACTTTTGTCATCTGTTCCCTCCGGAACACAATGGCCTTCTCTTTCAAAAGCAGGAACGTGATTTAACCTGCGCGTGAGATTTTCTGCGCGCGTTCGCACACGGGGCCTCGGTTTATCGTCTCATCCGAAGGACTTTCGGGAGAGAGTGGAGTCAGCACTGATGTTAACTCCAGGGGAAGATATCCCTTTGAACGGGAATCGAACCCGGGTCGTCAGATTGCGAGCGCAATGTTTTAACCACTAGGCTAATCCCGTCCAACGCCCCCCCCCCCCCCCCCCCCGCCCCCACTCCACCTTTTAACTTGAGCGCAAGATGCTCTGCGTGAGTTTGCGCACGGAACCTCGGTTTATAGTCTCATCCCAAGGACTTTTGTAGGGAAAATAGGTTTGCACGCGCAAGAGAGAGAGGAGAGAGGGGTGGGGTGGGGTGGGGGGGGGGGGGGGAGGCAGAGAGAGGAGACAGAAAGAGAGAGAGACAGAAAGAGAGAGGGCAGAGAGAGACAGAAAGAGAGACAGACAGAGAGAGGGAGTTCAATAATATCGGAGAAACGCGCAGGACAATAGAAACAATCTGAGAAACGAAAACAACCAGAAAAAGACCCCCCCCCAAAAAAAAAAAACCCACCCACCCCAAAACAAGGGGGGGGGGGGGGTGGGGGGGGGGGGAGATAGAATTCAGAAATGCTCGAAGGGATCAAATGAGAAAAAAAAAACGGAAAGAAGAGAGAGAGAGAGAGAGAGGATGAGAGAAGAGAGGAGAGAGGAGAGAGAGAGAGAGAGAGAGAGGAGAGACAGAACAGACAGACAGACAGACAGACAGACAGACAGACATACACAGATAGTCAGAGAGAGAGAGAGAGCGAGAGAGAGAGAGAGAGAGAGAGAGAGAGAGAGAGAGAGAGAGAGACGGGGAGGGATGAGAGAAAGAGAAGGGGGGGATGAGGGAAGAAGAAAGAGAGAGCGAGAGGAAGGGGGGGGAGGTAGGAGGAAGGAAGGGGGCAAGAGAGAGAGAAGGAGGAGGGGAAAAAGAAAGGAAGAAAGAGATAGATACAGAGAGAGAGAGACAGAGAGAGAGAGAGAGAGAGAGACAGAGAGAGAGAGAAGGAGAGAGAGAGAGAGAGGAGAGAGAGGAGAGAGAGAGGAGAGAGAGAGAGAGAGAAAGAGAGAAAGAGAGAAAGAGAGAGATGCTGGTTGGGAAGGAAGATTGAGGTAGAAAGAAACAGAGAGACAATGACAAAGAATGAATGACCGCAAACAGAGAAACCAGACAAGTGACAGACAAAGACTAAGAGACAGACATTATATACAGACATATATACAGACATATACAGAGTCAGACAGTCAGACAGACAGACAGACAGACAGACATAGAGACTGAAATTATATACAGACATAAATATATACAGACATATATACAGAAAGACAGTCAGTCATAGAGACAAACAGGCAGGCAGGCAGACAGACAGACAGACAGGCAGTCACTCACAACAGACAGACAGACAGACAGACAGTCAGACAGAAAGACAGTGGACATGCGGAGAACAAGAGAGAAGTGTGTTTGCTGACTGGTGACGAAAGGACATTGCTCCATGATTTCTTTTCCTCGCTTAGTCTCAAGATGAGAAAATATCCAATGTTTTGTTTTGTTTTGTTTTGTTTCTTCGTCATTGTATGTAGTTGGTGCCCTAGGGTTTGGGGTATTTTGGGACATCCTCCGATTGCCTTTGTACATTTTTGATCTGTACCTTTGTTTATTTGTTTGTTTTTGGACGTAAATTATTTATGTCTTGTCATCCCTTTAGGGACGTGGAGGAACTTAACACACACACACACACACACACACACACACACACACACACACACACAACACACACACACACACACACACACACACACCACACACACACACACACACACACACACATACACACACGCACGCGCGTGCGTGCGTGTGTTGTGTGTGTGTATGAGTGCGTCAGTCTCGGAATACTATGGAGTTGTGCGCTCTAGGTGTTCATTCTGGTATGTTAGTCCGTCGTGTTTGACGATTACCACCAAAACAGCAGAGGAGGCAGCTGCTGTTTCGGAAATTGGGCAGAAATTTGATTATAGTGGAGATGCCTTGCCCACAGTACATCCCCATTCTCTCGGCCAAGTGGGCATAAGGACAGTCAGCGTTGGAGATGTTCTCCAAAGGCCAACCAGCCCCCAGGGCTGCAGCACATAAGGACTGTGCGAGTCAAGCCTCCTAGTCAGAGAGTCATAGTCCATCACTAAGGACTAAAGCTGTAAAGTGGAATTCCATGAGTGGGAAAGAAAACCACTGGTCATACAGCCTCTCACTTTGCTGTTGTTGCCCCCAGCGTCAATGGTTTAATCAAGAACTGTGATAAAGCCCAGGCGATGACGCATATCATTCTGGTACAGCGTTGGGTGTGGCTGGCCAGTCTAACACGGGAATGACAGGCAGTGCCTATGGCAAAGGAAGACACAGTTGAAAGTCTGACGCTTTTGATTTGTTGCTTTACAAGTCAGCGGTACACAAAGACCATGCATTATTGTTATTATATTCTTGTTGTTGTTGTTGTAGTAGCTGTTGTTGTTGTTGTTGTTGTTGTTGTTCTTTTTTTTCTTCTTCTTTCTTCTTCTTCTTCGCAATTCTTGTTCTAGTTCTTGTTCTTGTTTCTTGTTCTTCTTCTTGTTCTTGTTCTTCTTGTTCTTGGTCTTGTTCTTGGTCTTGTTCTTGGTCTTGTTCTTCTTCTTGTTTGTTCTTGTTCTTGTCTTCTTCTTCTTCTTGTTGTTCTTCTTTTGTTCTTCTTCTTGTTCTTGTTCTTGTTCTTTTTTCTTCTTCTTCGCAATTCTTCTTCTTCTTCGCAATTCTTCTTCTTCTTCGCAATTCTTCTTCTTCTTCTTCTTCTTCAACCCAGGACAAGGCGTCCCATTGTGGGAAAAAACCCACACCAACCACACATAAAATAAGATAAAACCCAAAACCAGATTCCTTAAAACAAGCTTGGTCTTAAATCTGGGGGTTTTTTACGTGCACATCTGATCTTCTGTGTATGTGTATAATTTACGCAATGTTTTAACCAAATATGAAATGTATAACTTTCTTGTGTGTCTTTCGAGATTTATGATTTAGCTGGTTCCGTGAAACTTTGGCCTTTGTGTCTGTGTCTGCTTTTGTCTCTATTTTCTGGTTGTTTTTTTTCCTCTTTGTTTTAAGTTGCAATTTTTGGTTTCTAACCTATCTTTCTATCAGTTTTTATGCTTTTCTTTGGTCTGACCTTTTTCTGCTTTGTTTTGTTGTTGTTGTTGTATTGTGGGTTTGTTGTTGTTTTTTTGTTCCTCGGCTAGAGCTCTGAGGTCCGCTAAAATCTCACCATTGGTAAACCTGGTAGCTCTAGCCCAAGAACGAAAAAAAATATCAAACATGTCTGGTATTATCATGTTTTCAGAAAACATGTTAGAGTCAGCTTCAGAATTCTTCAAAGGAATATTCTTTTCTACAAAACACTCAACTAATATGTCACAGCATAGAATGAACACACACACACACACACACACAACACACACA
>CM054162.1:25478207-25488207 GCA_028751875.1 Rapana venosa
TCTATCTATCTATCTATCTATCTATCTATCTATCTATCTATCTATCTATCTATCTATCTGTCCCGTAGTCTGACGACCGTGGGGGCACCCTCAAAGACTCAACAACCAGTTCCCTCCATTCCTCTCTCTGTTCTGCCTTTCTCAGGGTTTTGTTGAGTTCTAGGCCTGTCCATTCGCTGATGTTATCCTCCCAGCTCTTCCTTGGTCTGCCTCTTCTTCTTCCTCCCTGGACAGTGCCTTGTAGAACTGTCTTTGCAAGTCCTTTGGATCTTGTGACATGCCCATACCATTTAAGTTTACGTTTTTTTCACGATCGTTAGAAGGTTCTCATAAGGTCCAATGGTTTGCTGGATTCTGTTATGCACGCTTTCGTTGCTTATGTGGTCTTTGTAGGAGATGCCAAGGAGTCTCCGAAAGCATGTCATCTCCACCGCCTGTACTCTTCTCTCCAAATCTGCAGTCAGGGTCCATGATTCACAGGCATACAGAAATATGGATATGACAAGGTAGCGCATTAGTCTGATCTTGGAGATAAGTGAGATATTTTTATCTCTCCAGATGGTGTTTAGTTTTGACAAAGCTGTTATTGTCTGTGCAATCCTGCATACTACTTCTGGCTTGGATCCCTGGTCTGATACAATGGCTCCCAGGTACTTGAAGCTTTGAACTGTTTCCAGCTTCTGATCATTAACCCTGATATCAGTGCTAATGCCGTTGGTGTTATTAGTCATCAGTTTGGTCTTCTCTGCACTGATTTCCATGCCGTATGTTTTGGAGGCCTTATTCAAGTGTTCTGTTAGGCTGGCAAGCTCTTTTTCTGATCCTGCTATTCCATCAATGTCATCTGCGAAGCGGAGGTTTGTGATCGTTCTGCCACCAATGCTGACTGATCCTTCATGATGTTCCAGTGCATCAGCCATGATTCTCTCAAGGAAGATGTTGAAAAGAGTGGGTGAGAGTAGACAGCCCTGCCTACTCCAACTGTTGTTCGAAACCATTCTCCAATGTTGTTGTTGTAGTACACTGCACTGGTGGCCTCGCTGTACAGCTGTTTGATGACTCTGATCAGGTTTGCATTGATGCTGTACAAATTCATGGTTGCCCACAAAGCTGCATGCCACACCCTGTCAAATGCCTTCTTAAAATCGATAAATACGTGGTAAAGGTCTTGTTGATGTTGAAGGTACCGCTCACATAGTATTCTGAGGTTGAATATCTGTTCTGTTGTGCTGCGCCCTGCTCTGAAACCTGCTTGTTCCTCAGCAATGATGGTCTCTGCTTGTGGCTTCAGTCTATTCAATATTATCTGCAGCATGACCTTGCTTGGGTGGCATATGAGGCTGATTGTGCGGTAATTATGGCATTGTTGTAGATTTCCTTTCTTGGGGAGGGTGATGATGAGTGACTGTGTCCATGGTGTTGGCCATTTTCCTGTCTGCCAGATCTTGTTGCAGATTCTTAGTAGGGCGCTGATCATGGCTTCCCCTCCAGCTTGAACTAACTCAGCTGGAATGTTGTCAGCCCCTGCTGACTTTCCCTTTTTCAGCAATCTGACTGCTGTTTCCACTTCTTCTCGGAGGATAGGGTGACTGTCTGTGTCTTTGCTTGCTGGTACATTAAGGACACACACACACAGAGGTTTTAAAACAAACCCGGCCAAGCAGATCAGGAGTGCATCACTCTAACCACCAGGCCATCCCGTTAATTAAGCTCTGCAGCATTCATCCACCCAAAGCTTCGATCTGATCTCTCTCTGTCTCTTTCCTTCCTTCCTTCCTTCCTTCCTTCCTTCCTTCCTTCCTTCCATCCTTCCTTTTTTCCTTTCTTTCTTTTCTTTCTTTCTTTCTTTCTTTCTTATTTTTCTTTCTTTCTTTCTTTCTTTTTTTCCTTTCTTTTATTCAAACTTTCTTTCTTTCTTTCTTTTTCAGACCGTTCAAGATGAGCTCAGTTCAAGTTTTTTTGGTTCGCTTTGACCCATTTTTCCGTGTATCTTTATTACAATTTTTTCTTTCCTTTCCTTTTCTTTTCCTCCTTCCTTCTTTCCTTCCTTTCTTTCTTTTTCTTCCTTCCTTCTTTCCTTCCATACTTCCTTTCTTTCTTCCTTCCTTCCTTTCTTCCTCCCTTCCTTCCGTTCTTCCTTCTTTCTTTCTTTCTTTCTTCCTTCCTTCTTGCCTTCCATACTTTCTTTCTTATTTTTTTCTTTCTTTTTTTCTTTTCTTTCTTTCTTCCTTTCATTCTTCTTTCTTTCTTCCTTTCTTTCTTTCTTTCTTTCTTTCTTTCCTTTCTTCTTTCTTTCTTTCTTTCTTTCTTTCTTTCTTTCTTTCCTTCCTTTCTTTCTTTTCCTTCCTTCCTTCCTTCCTTCTTTCCTTCCATACCTCCTTTCTTTCTTTCTTTTTTCTTTCTTTCCTTCTTTCTTGTTTTTTTTTTTTCTTTCTTTCCTTTCTTTCTTTTTTTCTTTCTTTCCTTCTTTCTTGTTTTTTTCTTTCTGTCTTTCCTTTCTTTCTTTTTTTCTTTCTTTCTTCCTTTCATTCTTCCTTTCTTTCTTTCGTTTTGGTAGTGAGGAAACTTCAAAAGAAAGGAAAGAAAGAAAAGAAGGGTATTGTTTCTTTCGAAGTTGTTTCATTCGAAGTTGTTGTTTCTCTCGAAGTTTCCTCACTACCAAAATGAAAGAAAGAAAGAAAGAAAGAAAGGAAGAAAGAAAGAAAGAAAGAAAGAAAGAAAGAAAGAAAAGAAAAAAAAAAGAAAGGAAAGAGAAGATCACAAGAAAACTAACCAGCGCTGAAATCACAGAGGGAGAACTCAGGGGTTAAGCAACACTCCCGTCTCTGCTACATATTTTTTTTCTTCTTTTTTTTTTCTCTCTTCCCCCCCCCCCCCCCCCCTTTCCAATCCCAACTTTTGAAACACCGACAGTTGTTTCCGGAAGCCTGTCGGCTGTGGTCTCATTTCCGTTGTCGGTCTAGACGTAAAAACGCTACTTCCGTTTCCGTTTCTTGACCGGATTTAAAAAACACAAACACACCCCCCAAAATAAAGCTTCTTTTCTGGTAGAACAGCTGCGTTTATTGAATTTAAAACTATAGAGGCGTGTGTGTGTGTGTGTGTGTGTGTGTGTGTGTGTGGTGTGCTTGTGTGTGTGTGTGTGTGTATGTAGGGGGGTGTGTTAATTAAAAGGCGATGAAGAGAAAGAGGGGGAGGAGGGGGAGAGAGGAAGGGAGGTGGAGGGGAGAGAGAGAGAGGGAGAGAGAGAGAGAATGAGGGGAAGGAGAAAGGGAAAGAGAGGGGAGAGAGAGGAGGGAGGAAGAGAGAAGGAGAGGGAGGGAGAGAGGGGGGAAGAGAGAGGGGGAGTAGAGAGAGAGAGGGGGGAGAGAGAGGTAGAGAGAGAGAGAGAGAGAGAGAGAGAAGAGAGAGAGAGAGAGAGAGAGAGAGTCACTGAGTGTATGCAGTTTTGTCAATTTCATCATCCATTCCCCATTGGCCTACTCTTCCGAAAAGCGGAACGGGGCTTTAACGCGTGCGAGAAGATGTTCTGCGTGCGCTCCGCACACGGGACTTCAGTTTATAGTCTCATCCGAAGGACTTTTAAGAGAGAGTGGAGTCAGCACTGATGCTAACTCTTGAGGAAGAAAACCACAACAACAACCCCTCTTGAACGAGATTTGAACCTGGGCCAAGCAGATCACGAGCCTATCACTCTAACCACCAGGCCATCCCGTTAATTAAGCTCTGCAGCATTCATCCACCCAAAGCTTCGATCTGATCTCTCTCTGTCTCTTTCCTTCCTTCCTTCCTTCCTTCCTTTCTTCCTTTCTTTCTTTCTTTCTTTCGTTTCTTTCTTTTGTTTGTTTGTTTCTTTCCTTTCTCTTTCCTTTCTTTCTTTCTGTCTTTCTTTATTCTTTCTTTCTTTCTTTCCTTTCATTCATTCTTTCTTTCTTTCTTTCTTATTTTCCTTTCTTTCTTTCTTTTTTTCCTTTCTTTCATTCAAACTTTCTTTCTTTCTTTCTTTTTCAGACCGTTCAAGATGAGCTCAGTTCAAGATTTTTTTGTTCGCTTTGACCCATTTTCCGTCTATCTTTCTTACATTTTTTTCTTTCCTTTCCTTTTCTTTTCCTCCTTCCTTCTTTTCTTTCTTTTCCTTCCTTCCTTCTTTCCTTCCATACTTCCTTTCTTTTTTCCTTCCTTCCTTCTTTCCTCCCTTCCTTCCGTTCTTTCTTCCTTTCTTTCTTTCTTTTCCTTCCTTCCTTCCTTCTTTCCTTCCATACTTCCTTTCTTCTTTCTTTCTTTTTTTCTTTCTTTTTTTCTTTTCTTTCTTTCTTCCTTTCATTCTTCTTTCTTTCTTCCTTTCTTTCTTTCTTTTTCTTTCTTTTCTTTCTTTCTTTTTCAGACCGTTCAAGATAAGCTCAGTTCAAGATAATTTTTTTTGTTCGCTATAACCCATTTTCCCGTCTATCTTTCTTACTTTCTTTTTTTTCCTTTCCATTCCTTTCCTTTTCTTTCTTTCTTTCCTTCCTTTCTTTCTTTTCCTTCCTTCCTTCTTTCCTTCCATACCTCCTTTCTTTCTTTCTTTTTTTCTTTCTTTCCTTCTTTCTTGTTTTTTTCTTTCTTTCTTTCCTTTCTTTCTTTTTTTCTTTCTTTCTTCCTTTCATTCTTCCTTTCTTTCTTTCATTCTTCCTTTCTTTCTTTCGTTTTGGTAGTGAGGAAACTTCAAAAGAAAGGAAAGAAAGAAAGGAAGGAAAGAAAGAAAGAAAGGAACAAAGAAAGAAAGAAAGAAAAGAAAGGAAAGAGAAGATCACGAGAAAACTAACCAGCGCTGAAATTACAGAAGGTAGAACTCAGGCGTTAAACAACACTCCCGTCTCCGCTATATTTTTTTTCTTCTTCTTTTCTCTCTCTCTCTCTCTCTCTCTCTCCTCTCTCTCTCTCTCTCTCTCTCTCTCTCTCTCTCTCTTTTTTTTCCCCCTTTCCAATCCCAATCCAAACTTTTGAAACACCGACAGTTGTTTCCGGAAGCCTGTCGGCTGTGGTCTCATTTCCGTTGTCGGTCTAGACATAAAAACGCTACTTCCGTTTCTTGACTGGATTAAAAAAAAAACAACCTCACCCCAAAATAAAGCTTCTTTTCTGGTAGAACAGCTGCGTTTATTGAATTTAAAACTATAGAGGTGTGTGTGTGTGTTTGTGTGTGTGTGTGTGTGTGTGCTTGTGTGTGTGTATGTAGGGGGGTGTGTTAATTAAAAGGCGATGGAGAGAAAGAGGGGGGAGGAGGGGGAGAGAGGGAGGGAGGGGGGGAGAGAGAGAGAGAGAGGGGAGAGAGCGAGAGAATGAGGGGAAGGAGAAAGGGAAAGAGAGGGGAGAGAGAGGAGGGAGGAAGAGAGAAGGAGAGGGCGGGAGAGAGGGGAAGAGAGAGAGGGGGAGTAGAGAGAGAAGGGGGGAGGAGGAGAGGTAGAGAGAGAGAGAGAGGGAGAGAGAGAGAGAGAGAGAGAGGAGAAGAGAGAGAGAGAGGAGAGATGAGAGAGAGGAGAAGAGAGAGAGAGAGAGAGAGAGAGAGAGAGAGACAGTCACCGAGTGTATGCAGTTTTGTCAATTTCATCATCCATTCCCCATTGGACTACTCTTCCGAAAAGCGGAACGGGGCTTTAACGCGTGCGAGAAGATGTTCTGCGTGCGCTCCGCACACGGGACTTCAGTTTATAGTCCCATCCGAAGGACTTTTAAGAGAGAGTGGAGTCAGCACTGATGCTAACTCTTGAGGAAGAAAACCACAACAACAACCCCTCTTGAACGAGATTTGAACCCAGGCCAAGCAGATCACGAGCCCATCACTCTAACCACCAGGCTATCCTGTTAATTAAGCTCTGCAGCATTCATCCACCCAAAGCTTCAATCTGATCTCTCTCTGTCTCCTTCCTTCCTTCCTTTCTTTCTTTTCTTTCTTTCTTTTCTTTCTTTCTTTTCTTTCTTTCTTTTGGTTGTTTGTTTCTTTCTTTCCTTCCTTTCTCTTTCCTTTCATTCTTTCTTTCTTTCTTTCTTTCTTATTTTCCTTTCTTTCTTCCTTTTTTTCCTTTCTTTCATTCAAACTTTCTTTCTTTCTTTCTTTTCAGACCGTTCAAGATGAGCTCAGTTCAAGATTTTTTTGTTCGCTTTGACCCATTTTCCGTCTATCTTTCTTACATTTTTTCTTTCCTTTCCTTTTCTTTTCCTCCTTCCTTCTTTCCTTCCATACTTCCTTTCTTTTTTCCTTCCTTCCTTTCTTCTCCCTTTCCTTCCATTCTTCTTTCTTTCTTTCTTTCTTCCTTTCTTCCTTCCTTTCTTTCTTTTCCTTCCTTCCTTCCTTCTTTCCTTCCATACTTCCTTTCTTCTTTCTTTCTTTCTTTCTTCCTTTCTTTCTTTCCTTTCTTTCTTTCTTTCTTTCCTTCCTTTCTTTCTTTTCCTTCCTTCCTTCTTCCTTCTTTCCTTCCATACCTCCTTTCTTTCTTTCTTTTTTCTTTCTTTCCTTCTTTCTTGTTTTTTTCTTTCTTTCTTTCCTGTCTTTCTTTTTTTCTTTCTTTCTTCCTTTCATTCTTCCTTTCTTTCTTTCGTTTTGGTAGTGAGGAAACTTCAAAAGAAAGGAAAGAAAGAAAAGAAGGGTATTGTTTCTTTCGAAGTTGTTTCATTCGAAGTTGTTGTTTCTTTCGAAGTTTCCTCACTACAAAAATGAAAGAAAGGAACAAAGAAAGAAAGAGAGAAAAGGAAAGAGAAGACCAGAGAAAACTAACCAGCGCTGAAATCACAGAGGGAGAACTCAGGGGTTAAGCAACACTCCCGTCTCCGCTATATTTTTTTTTCTTCTTCTTTTCTCTCTCTCTCTCTCTCTCTCTCTCTCTCTCTCTCTCTCTCTCTCTCTCTCTCTCTCTCTCTCTCTCTCTCTCTCTCTCTCTCTCTCTCTCTCTCTCTCTCTTTTTTTCCCCTTTCCAATCCCAATCCCAACTTTTGAAACACCGACAGTTGTTTCCGGAAGCCTGTCGGCTGTGGTCTCATTTCCGTTGTCGGTCTAGACGTAAAAACGCTACTTCCGTTTCCGTTTCTTGACCGGATTAAAAAAAAAAAACTCACCCCAAAATAAAGCTTCTTTTCTGGTAGAACAGCTGCGTTTATTGAATTTAAAACAATAGAGGAGTGTGTGTGTGTGTGTGTGTGTGTTGTGCTTGTGTGTGTGTGTGTGTGTAGGGGGGTGTGTTAATTGAAAGGCGGTAGAGAGAGTGGGGGAGGGGGAGAGAGAGAAAGGGGGGAGAGAGGGTGGGAGAGAGAGAGGGGAGGGAGAAAGAGGGAGAGAGAGGGAGAGAGGGGGGGGGGGAGGAGGGGGAGAGGAGAGGGGTTTTTTTCTTTTTTTTTTTTTTTTTTTTTTTTTTTTTTTTTTTTTTTTTTTTTTTTTTTTTTTTTTTTCTTTTTTTTAAAAAAAAAAAAAAATTTTTTTTTTTTCTTTTTATTTTTTTTTTTTAATTTTTTTTTTTTTTTTAAAAAAAACGAAAAAAAAAAAAGGGGGCCTCCCCTTTTTAAATAAAAATTTTTTTAAAAATTTTTTTTTTATTTTTTTTTTTTTTTTTCTTTTTCCCCCCTTTTTTTTTTTTTTTCTTTTTTTTTTTTTTTTTTTTTTTTTTTTTTCTCTTTTTTTTTTTTTTTTTTTTTTTTTTTTTTTTTCCCCTTTTTTTTTTTTAAAAACAGTTTTTTTTTTTTTTTTATTTTTTTTTTTAAATTTTACTTTTTGTTTTTTTTAAAATAAAATTTTTTTTAAAAATTTATTTTTTAAAATTTTTTTTTGTTTTTTTTTTTTTTTTTTTTGTTTTTAAATTAAAATTTTTTTTTAAAAAAAAATTTTTTTTTAAAAAAAAAAAAAAAATAAAAAAAAAAAAAAATAAAAAAAAAAAGGGGGGGGGGAAAAAAAAAGAAGGGGAAAAAAAAAGGGGGGGGGGGAAAAAAAAAAAAAATTAAAAAAAAAAAAAAAAAAAAAAAAGGGGGGGGGGGGGAAAAAAAAAAAAAAAAAAAAAAATTTTAAAAAAAAAATTTTTTTTAAAAAAAGGGGGGGGAAAAGGGGGAAAAAAAAAAAAAAAAAAAAAAAAAAAAAAAAAAAGGGGGGTAAAAGGGGGGGGAAAAAAAAAAAAAAAAAAAAAAAAAAAAAAGGGGGGGGTAAAAAAAAAAAAAAAAAAAAAAAAAAAAAAAAAAAAGGGGGGGGAAAAAAAAAAAAAAAAAAAAAAAAAAAAAAAGAAAAAAGAAAAAAAAAATTTTAAAAAAAGGGGTTTTTTTTTTTTTTTTGGGGGGGGGGGGAAAAAAAAAAATTTTTTTTTTTTTTTTTTTTTTTTTTTTTGGGGGTTTTTTTTTAGTTTTAAATAAAAATATTTTTTTTTTAAAAAAAAGAAAAAAAAGGGGGGGGGGAAAATAAAAAAAAAAAAAAAAAAAAAAAAAAAAAATGTAAAATTTTTTAAAAAACCCATTTTAAAAAAAAAAAAAATTTTAAAAAAAAAAAAAGGGGGGGGGGAAAAAAAAAAAAAAATAAAAAAAAAAAAAAAAAAAAAAAAATCCCAAAAAAAAAAAAGAAAAAAAAATTAAAAAAATAAAAAGGGGAAAGAGAGGGGGAAGAGAGAGGGAGGGGAGAGAGAGAGAGGGGGAGGAGAGAGAGGAGGGGAGAGAAGTCACAATTTGGGACATACCAACAACCCCCCCAAAAAAAAAAAAAAAAAAAAAAAATTTTTGGGTTTTTTTTTTTCCGGAAAACACACAGAATGACCCAAAACAAGTATTTTATTCAGTTCACTGTTTTCATTCTTTTTCTTGTGTTTTTTTTGTAAATTTTAGGGAAAAAAAAAACCCCAAAAATATTTCTATCAAAAACTTTCCGCAAACAAAACTACACAACATCACCTGCTGCCCCGTACACAACACCACCTCTCCCCAACATCACCTCTCCCCCCCTCCCCCCACCTCCCCAACCCCTGGGCTATACTTTCAAACACGTTGGGAGAGGGTAGGGGGTGGGGGCTGACGTCATTATTCTTTTTATTTCCTTCTTTCTTTTTTAAAAATAAACTTTACAGGGCTATATCTTGCAAAAAACAAATCAAAGTGCTTTTGTTAATCCCACTCCCTCACAAGCAGCCACTTACAATTAATAGTTTTTTTTCTATTAATTCAAATGTAACACACACACACACCATACACACACGTATACACGCACGCACACACTTACACACACACACACACGCACGCACACACATACACACACACACACACACACACACACATACACACGCATCCTTTGGATGAGACTATAAACCGAGGCCCCGTGTGCGAACGCATGCAGAACATCTTGCGCACACGTTAAATCCTGTTCCGCTTTTCGTAAGCGTAGGCATTGTGTGCCGGTGGGAACGGAGCATCACCACCACCACCATCACCACCACCACCATCATCATCATCATCATCACCATCACCACCACCACCACCACCATCATCATCATCATCATCATCATCATCATCGTCATCACCACCACCACTACCACCACCACCATCATCATCATCGTCACCACCACCACCACTACC
Source organism: Rapana venosa (assembly GCA_028751875.1). Lineage (NCBI taxonomy): Eukaryota > Metazoa > Mollusca > Gastropoda > Neogastropoda > Muricidae > Rapana > Rapana venosa. The sequence goes on from CM054162.1 coordinate 25,487,781, forward strand.
ACCCACCACCACCACCACCACCACCACCATCATCATCATCATCATCATCATCATCAAAACACTGGCTGCTAAATGGCTGGCTGTTCAGGACCAGACAGTATAGACCCTAACAAAAGTAAGCTTTTGTGTCAGCTAAGTACTGACCCTTCTTGTGGTCAGCAGACCATAGCCAGACTCTGTTAAGTGCTTCACCCCCCTCCCCCCACCCCAATGTGGGCCATTCACTGTGTTCAGTGGACCGTAGTCAAACTGTGTTAGGCTGCACACCCCCTTTTAATTTTTCGTCACTTTTCTTTCTGTTTTTCTATATCACTCTTACATGCATACATGCATACATACTGCATGTACTAAAGCTTCCACAGAATTTAATAAAACCGACCATTTTTTAGGGTCACCACCCCCCCCCCCCTCCCCAAGCCTCTAGGTC
>CM054162.1:25493207-25500707 GCA_028751875.1 Rapana venosa
TATTATTACTATTATTATTATTATTATCATCATCATCATCATCATCATCATCATCATCATCATCATCATCATCATCATCATCATCATTATTATTATTATTATTATTATTATTATTATTATTATTATTATTATTATTATTATTAACTAGCGATGCTTGTAAGTGTGTATAACAGGTGAGTTGCGCCTCTCTGCTCCTTCAGTTCAAATCTTTAACATTTTAAATTGATACACGGCGACATGAATAATAATGATGATGATGATGATGATGATGATGATGATGATGATGATGAAGAAGAAGATGATGAAGAAGAAGAAGATGGAATGATAATAATAATAATAATAAAAATGGTGATGATGATGATGGTGATGACTATGATGACGACAGACAACGACAACAACAGCAATGATGATGATGATGATGATGATGATGATGATCATAATAATAATAATAATAATAATAATAATACTAGTAATGGTAATAATAACAGTGATGATAAAGAGAATAAAAATGATGATGATGATGATGATACTTCTCCTCCTCCAACCACCCCCACCCCACACACATATACATACGCACAACACATTCACAAACACACACTAACACACACTCACACACAAATAGACATACTCACTCACTCACACACACACCACTCACAAACACAAACACACACATGCATACGTAATACGCACACAAACACGCACACACACACTCACTCACTCACACCCTCATACACACACACACACACACACACACTCAAACACAAAAAACACACACACTCACACACATACACACACACACACACACACACACACACACACACGCACACACACACACTCGCACACACACTCACGCACACATACACACACACTCACACATTCACAAACCAAAACATACATACGAATGCTGCTGCACATATATACGCACATACGCACACAAACACACACACACACACACACACTCACACATTATCCTCGATATAAAAGAATTCACTAAACAAAAACAACAAGCACTCACACACACAAACACACAAACACATTCACAAACACTTACACCCACACTCACACACAAGCACACAAACACACACACACACAAACACACACACTCACAGACACACTCACATTCACACACACATACACACACACATACATACACTGCGTGCCCATCGAGCCTGTTTCCATGTGTGCATTATATGCATGTCTGTGAATGCGTGCGCTGACATGCAAGCACGCATTGCCAAAACGCACACACACACACACACGCACACACACACACACACACACACACACACACACCCCACACACACACACACACACCACACACCACACACACACCCCACACACACACACACCAGTCTTTTAGTTAGAAGCCCTGTTGGCAAATTTTTTGTAATTGTTCTTGCTGCAGTTTAGCTGTTCAATGCCCCCCCCCCCCCCCCCTCATCCCCGTCCCTTCCATAATTTCTTTGTATTTTTTTCTTTTATCTCATACACAGACACTAATAGGTAAACACACACTCACCATACATTACACACACACACACACACACACACACACACACACACACACACACACACACACACACACACACAACACAAAACACACCACACACACACGTTCTCTATATATTTTGTAACATTTTATCTTTGGTCTAATATCACCTTGAGTGAACAGACGTTAAATTAAAGAAAGAAACACCCCAAAACACACACACACACGCACACGCACCACCACACACACACACGTTCTCTATATACTTGTAACATTTTATCTTTGGTCTAATATCACCTTGAGTGAACAGACGTTAAATTAAAGAAAGAACCCCACACACAAACACCCCACACACACAACCCCCTCACACACACACACACACACCACACACACACACACACACTCACACACACACACACACTCACACACCCCACACACACACAAAACTCACACACACCACACACACAACACACGCACCACACACACACACACACGTTCTCTATATACTTGTACTTTTTATCTTTGGTCTAATATCACCTTGAGTGAACAGACTTTTAAATTAAAGAAAGAACACACACAACACACACACACACACCACACTCACAACACACACACACTCACACCACACACAACACCACACACACCCCACACACAACACACACACACACACACTCAACACCACACACCACTCACACACACACACACACACACACGTTCTTCAATATATTGTAGCATTTTATCTTTGGTCTAATATCACCTTGAGTGATCAGACTTTTAAATTAAAGAAAAAAACACAAAACACCCCAAAACACACACACCACACACACACACACACACACACACACCACACACACACAACAACACACACACACACACACACACGCACGCACGCTTTACACACACACACACACACACGTTCTTATATATTGTAACATTTTATCTTTGGTCTAATATCACCTTGAGGTGAACAGACTTTTAAATTAAGGAAAGAACACTCACACACGCACGCACGCACACACACACACACACACACACACACACACACACACACACGTCTCTCAGTGCACATGCACGCTACAATTGCACGCTCATGCTGAGTGGTATGCGTGTGTGCACGTGCGTGTGTGCGTGTGTGCGTGCGTGTGAGAGCGTGTCAATTTTATCCTTTCCACTTGATTGAATGTGTATGTGGTGCCTCTGCGTGCGTGCGTGTGAGTGTGTGTGTGTTTGGTTGTGTGTGTGTGAGTATGTGTGTGAGAGAATATGTGCTTATACATGTGTGTGCGCGCGCGTATGAGAGAGAGAGAGAGAGAGAGAGAGCGAGAGAGACGAGAGCGTATGTGTGTCTTCAATTTTACGTCTGTTCACTTAAAGTGATATTAGACGAAAGGATGTGTGTGTGTGAGGGTGTGTGTTTATGTGTGTGTTGCGTGCGCGTGCGTGAGAGAGAAAAAGAGAGAGGAGAAAGAGAAGAGAGAAGAGAGAGAGAGAGAGAGAGAAGAGTAGAGAGAGAGAGAGAGAGAGAGAGAGAGAGAGAGAGAGAGAGAGAGAGCGAGAGAGAGAGCGTGCGTGCGTATGCGTGCGTGTGTATGTGTGCGTACGTGTGTGCACGCTTGCGTGTGTATGTGTGTGTGTGTGATGTGGCGCGCGCACGCATGTGTGAATGTACGCGTGCGTGTGTGTGTGTGCTTGCGCGCTTGCGTGCTTGAGTGCGTACGTGTATGAGCGCGCGTGCGTGTGTGCATGTGTGCTTGTGCTTGTGTCCGTGTGTGTGTGACCCGTTGAATGCTGTTGGGGGGGATTCTTCCTTTCGGGATCACTGCGCGGGTACCAATGCACCTAGAGACATCGGCGATGCTGGTCCCTTCAATTAGTCAAATGTCCTCTCTCCCCTCCCCCCCCCCCACACCCCCACCCCCAGTCCACCGGCCTCCCCCCCCCCCCCCCCACCCTCCCCCCGTTCCTCTCCTCATCATCTTCCTCCTCCTTTCGTGATTTCCCACAATGTCGTAAAGGTCTGTGAGGTTGGGAGGGGGGTAGGGGGGGGGGGGGGAGGAAGCAAACAGACAGAAAGAGAGAGAGAGAGAGAGAGGGAGGGAGGGAGAGGGAGAGAGGGGTAGAGGGAGGGAGGTGAGGGAGGGTGAGGGGAGAGGGGAAGAGGGCGGGGGGAGAGAGGGAGAAAAGGTGGGGAAGGGAGGGAGGGGGAGAGAAAGGGTGGGGGTGGGAGAGAGGGAGGGAGAGGGGTGAGAGAAGGGGGGAGGGAGAGGGGGGTGGAGAGGGGGGAGAGGGAGTGGGAAAAGGGAGGGTGGGAAGAGAGGGGTGTTAGAGGGAGAGAGAGAGAGGGGGGTACGGAGAGGGAGAGAGAGAGAGAGAGAGAGATGGAGAGATGAGAGGGGGAGAGAGAGAGAGAGAGAGAGAGAGAGAAGGGGAGAGAGAGAGAAAGAGTGGAGATGGAGAGAGAGAGAGAGGAGGAGAGAGAGAGAGAGAGAAAGAGACAGAGACAGACAGTGACAGCAACGAAGACACAGAGACAGAGACAAGAGAGAGAAAAATCTGTAAAAGGACAACTCCAAAATCTTTCATTGGAGCATTTACAAATGCCATATACCCTAAAAAGAAAAATACCTCCCCCCTCCTCCGCCCTCCTACCCCATCCTCCCACCCCCCCACACACACTCACAGAGATAATGACAAAGCCTCAGAGCCAACAGAGAAGAAAAAGAAAACAAGATCTGTAAACATCAGTGCCGACTCCACTCTCCCCAAAAGTCCTTCGGATGAGACTATAAACCGAGGCCCCGTGTGCGGACGCACGCAGTACATCTTGCGCACACGTTAAAATCCTGTTCCGCTTTTGTAAGAGTAGGCCATTGTGTGCCGGTGGGAACAGATGACAATTTACACAACCGCATACACACGGGGACTGGATGTAAAAAAATCACATAAATGCATATTCCATTATCCTCGATATAAGAGAATATAATAAAATGAAAAATAAAGAACAACTACAAAATCCCTCATTGGATAGCAACGGATGACAAAATTGACCAAACTGCATACATACGGGGACTGGATGTAAAAAAACAACAAATGAGTGCTTAATTCATTATCCTCGAAATCAAAGAATGAAATAAATAAAAAATAAAGACAGAAACACACACACACACACACACACACACACACACGCACGCACGCACGCACGCACGCACGCACGCACGCACGCACGCACGCACACACACACACACACACACACACACACAACCCACACACACACGCACGCACACACGCACACACACGCACGACACACACGCACGCACACACGCACACACACACAACACGCACACACACACACGCACACACACGTACACACACACGCACGCACACACACTCACACACACACGCACGCACGCACGCACGCACACAAACACACCTCTGCAAGCAACTGCTATTGTTCTGAACTTTAAACAAAAGTCTTTCAATATTTTTGGATGCTCACGTTCCCTTTATTGTTCTCAGTTTATTGTTTCTGGCATTGCTGTATTGATGTTTCTGTGTGTGTGTGTGTGTGTGTGTGTTTGTGTGTGTGTGTGTGAATGTATTGTGTGTGTGCGTGTGTGTGTTTGTGTGTGTGTTGTGTTGTGTGAGAGAGAGAGTGTGTTTGTGAGTGTGTGTGTGTGTGTGTGTGTGTGTGTGTGTGTGTTGTGTTGTTTTGTGCGTGATTGCGTGTTTGTGTGTGTGTGAATGTATTGTGTGTGTATGTGTGTGTTGTGTTGTGTGTGAGAGAGAAAGATGTGTGTGTGTGTTTTGTGTGTTTGTGTGTGTGTGTGTGTTTGTTTGTGTGTGTGCTTGTGTGTGTGCTTTTGAATGTGTGTGAATTTTTGTGCGTGCGTGCGCGCGTGCTTGCACGTGTGTGTGTGTGTGTGTGTGTGTGTGTGGTGTGTGTGCTGTATGCAGTTTTTGTGTGTGTATGTGTGTGTAAGTGTGTGTGTGTACATTTAACACCTGCGAATTCTATCGTTTTGAATGCAATCGCGTTGATATGCGTTTGCTTGACCAGATTCAACGCTTTACAAAATTCCACACATTACATTACATAATTATCATTACACGGGATATTCAACGCGTATAAAAGAATTATTCACACACGACTGCAGGCGCGAACCGACAAACATAACACTGACAGACAAAATAATAATTGTCTGCACACAATTTTTAATCCATTAGGCGCCGCTGAGATTTAAACTCCAGATCGGCCCACGCGCCACTTCAGAAGTATTACGGTAAGAAGGCTATCACTCTAACCACTCGGCTATCGCGCTCCCTCTGTGCCATACAGCGGGGACGGGATAGCCTAGTGGTTAGAACATTGCGCTCGCAATCTGACGACCCCGGGTTCAATTCCCGTTCAAGGGGGATATCTTTTCCCCCCGGAGTTAACAACATCAGTGCCGACTCCACTGTCCCCAAAAAGTCCTCCGGATGAGACGATAAACCAGGGAGGTCCCGTGTGTGCGCGAACGCACGCAGAACATGTTACGCATACGTTAAAATCCTGTTCCGCTTTTCGTAAGAGTAGGCCATTGTGTGCCGGTGGGAACGGATGACAGAATTGACAAAAACCGCTGGATGTAAGAAAAAAAAGCACATGAGTGCTTATTCCATTATCCTCGAAGAAAAAAAAATCTGAGCGCTTTGATTTGTTGCTTTACAAGATTCAGCGCTATATAAATTCCATACATTATTATCATTATTATTATTATTATTATTATTATTATTATTATTATTATTATTATTATTATTATTATTATTATTATTATTATTATTATTATTATTATTATTATATAAAAGAATAAATAAAATATGAAATTAAAAAATACAGTGCCCTCCCCCCCCCCCTTCTTACACCCCCCCCCCCTCCCCCCCACAGTTCTAAGAAACCTTAACCAGTAGCGTTGATACCCCACTTTATCGGCTGCAAAACACCCGGCCACAACCGTCCATGTCTGCTGCAACAAGATCTGCATCAACTGGTTTAAGGCATGAGCCAAGACCCTTGCCAGAGACAGGAGAAGGTGGAGGGACGCTGTTGAGGCCCTATGCTCCGCTAGGAGCTATATGGACTAAGAAGAAGAAGAAGAAGAAGAAGAAGAAGAAGGTTACTGATGTATGTAAAGTGTCAAGGTTTGCATCATTTAAAATGGTTTTTTCCCCCTCTCTGGATGTTATGTGGTGTTGTTGTTGTTGTTGTTGTTGTTGTTGTTGTTGTTGTGTTGTTGTTGTTGTTGTTGTTGTTCTTCTTCTTCTTCTTCTTCTTCTTCTTCTTCTTCTTCTTCTTCTTCTTCATACACACATACACACACATCACACACACGAACGCGCGCGCGCGCACACACACACACACCACACACATACACACACACACACACACGCACACGCACGCACACACACAGAGAAAGAGACACCAACTATTTTCCCTTATAGTGAACAGACATTTAGTACAAGAATGAACGCTCCCCCCCCACTCCCACCAGCCCCCCTTTCCCCCCGCCCCCCCGCCACACACACCTACACACACACACACACACACATACACACACACACACACACACCCACACCACACACACTACACCCATCCACCTACACACACTCTCCATCCAACCCACCACCTACACACACACACAAACACACACTTACACCCACATACACACACACACCCACATCCACCACCACCCACCTACACACCACCCACACACACACACACACACACTACACACCCCACACACACACACAGATACAGATACAGATATACGCTCGCGCGCACGCGCTCGCGTGACAACCGAATTCTGACCCCCTACCCCCAAAAAATATATCGTCTAAAAATATTTTAACGCAAATAGAATCTGCAGGCTTTCCTCTCCTTTTAGTTCTTGAACTATCAAAAAATTGTCTGATTTAATTGGCTGCACTGGGAAGCGTCGGGGAGAAAAATCTAGAAGATTCTTATCTCCCCT
>CM054162.1:25508207-25510707 GCA_028751875.1 Rapana venosa
CCATCTTCTTTTCTTCCATTTTCTGTTCTATTTTCTGTTCTCCTCTCTTCGTTTTCTCCTATCTTCTTCTCTCCTCTCTTCTTTTCTCCTATCTTCTTTTCTCCTTCTCTTTTTCTCCTTTCTTCTTTTGTTCCATATTCTGTTCTCCTATTTTCTGCTCTCTTATTTTCTTTTCTCCTCTCTTATTTTCAATCCTATTTTATCTTCTCTTCTTTCCCCTCTTCTTCCTTTCTCCTCTCTTTTCTTCTCTCTTCTTTTCTTCTCTCTTCTTTTCTTCTCTCTTCTCCTCTCCTTCTCTCTTTTCTCCTTCTATGCTCTTTCCTGTTCTCTTCTCTTCCTTTCTTTTCTTTTCTCCTTCTGTCTTCTTTGTCTTCTTCCATCCTCTTTCTTGCTCTCTTCTCTTCCTTTCTTTTCTTTTCTCCTTCCGTCTTCTTTGTCTTCTGTTGTCCTATCTTCTATTCTGTCATGCCGAGAGGCAGGTTGGGCTTCAAGGAAGATAACTCTGTCATTTTACCTATCAAGGGCAGGTAAACCACATTTCCCTACCCGGCAAAAGGCCCGGCAAGGGCGGTAATTACAGATGAGGGCGTGCGCGGCAATGGAGTTATCGGAAATGATGGGGACAAATATTATATGACGTCAGTTACGAACAAAAATGAAAAAAGAGGGTGGAGGTGGGAGGGGAGGGGATGGTAATGAGGCGGAGAATTACTCTATGTGTGTGTGTGTGTGTGTGTGTGTGTGTGTGTGTGTGTGTGTGTGTGTGTGTGTTGTGTGTGTGTGTGTGTGTGTGCCAAAACAAAGAATACATCAAAATAAATGAAAGCAGAGAGAGAGAGAGAGAGAGAGAGAGAGAGAGAGAGAGAGAGAGAGAGAGAGAGAGAGAGAGAGAGAGAGAGAGAGAGAGAGAGGGGAGAGAGAGAGAGAGAACTCGAACTGGAACTCGAACGATTTATTTACAAAAAGGCCATTGCCCCATACATGAAGAAAGAAAGAAAGAGAGAGAGAGAGAGAGAGAGAGAGAGAGAGAGAGAGAGAGAGAGAGAGAGAGAGAGAGAGAATGACAATGACAATGACAATGACAAATTCTTTTATTTCGAGGATAATGAATAAGCACACATGTGCTTTTTTACATCCAGTCCCCGCCCGTTAGGAATACATCTTAATAATGATAACCCAATACTTATACAGTCTCGCAATAAAAACAAGGGGAAATAACCCTTTTCAAAACAGCTCCCCCCCAACAACCCTCCCCCCCCCCCAAAGCAAGCAATTAAAAGAAAATCCTAAAAATACCCCACCCCTACCCCACCCCCCAAAATCCCCTAACCAAAACAAACAAACAAACAAACAAACAAAAGAGAACAAAAAACCAAACCAACAAAAGATGATAAAAAAGAGAAAAACAGACAAACAACAACAACAAGAACAAGAACAACAACAGAGCCAAGAAAAATAGCACAACCAAACTTAATAAGTCATAAAGATAAACATCTACACATTGTCAAATGGTACACATACTTGTTACACATAATTATAAGATATTGAAATAGGGCACTCATTAAAACTTAAGTACAGAGGCAAGTCCAATAAAGTATTGAAAATATAAAAATATGAATCCTTCATCAGGATATACTATGACTATAAGCAGGACGATAAAAGGTGAGAGAGAGAGAGACAGAGACAGAGAGACAGAGAGTGTGTGTGTGTGTATTTCAGAGATAATATCCAATATATAATTCCCAAAACAGTATGCGATCCCATCAACACTCATTTTGGATTATACTCGTTTCAAATTATATGTCATGATAATGAAATAAATTTAATACCCATACATCCACACAATAAAAACAAGAAACAAACCAAGAAGAAATTTAAAACTATACAGTCGTTGAGGGAGAGAATATGAGTGGGTGAGTGAGTGAGTGAGTGTGTGTGTGTGTGTGTGTGTGTGTTTGTGTCTGTTTGAGCGTGTGTGTGTGGGGGTGGGGTGGGGGGTGTTTCAGGGATAATACTAAATATGTAATACTCACATAGCACACGATCAACAAAAACACTTTTTAATTATGCTCATGCAAATTGAATGTCATGGTAATAAAATAAGTGCAATACCCATACACTCACATAATAAAGAGGGGGAAAAAGCCAATAAAGTCATAAAAAGAACATCTACACATTGTAAGTAATAGAAACAAAATCTTTTTTCCAGGATAATGAGTAAGTATTCATGTGCTTTTTTACATCTAGTCCCCGCCCATGGGGTCACATTTAAAAATGCACTCAGTACTCATACTTTCAAGCAGAAGAAGCAAAGGGAAAAACCTTTTTTTTAAAGAAAAAGAGAGAAGACGAAAAAACAAACAAACATACAAACAAACAAACAAACAACCCCAGACGAGCAAAAGACAAAACATACCCCAGAACCCCCCCCCCCCCCCACCAAAAAAAAAAAAAAGCAAGCAAACAAACAACAGAGAGGAGAGAGAGAGAGAGAGAGAGA
>CM054162.1:25523207-25528207 GCA_028751875.1 Rapana venosa
GTGCAGACTCCACTCTCCCCAAAAGTCCTTCGGATGAGACTATAAACCGAGGCCCCATGTGCGAACGCACGCAGAACATCTTGCGCACATGTTAAATCCTGTTCCGCTTTTCGGAAGAGTAGGCCATTGTGTGCCGGTGGAAACACATGACAAAACTTACAAAACCGCATACACATGGGGACTGGATGTAAAAAAAGGCACATGAGTGCTTATTCCATTATCCTCGATATAAAATAATAAAGAAAATAAAATACATAAAAGAAATCTTCACCCCAGCTGTACCAAGATTGGTTATGCCGCGTGTACTAGGAGTAAAGGCCTTCAGTGCCTGGGCTTTATCACAGTTCTTGATTACACCTTCGATGCTGGGGGCATCAGCAAGGTGAGAGGCTGTATGACCAGTGGCTTTCTTTCCCACTCATGGAACTCCACTTTACAGCTTAGCCTTTAGTGATCGACTATGACTCTCTGACTAGGAGGCTTGACTCGCACAATCCTTATGTGCTGCAGCCCTGGGGGATAGCTAGGTGGCCTTTGGAGAACATCTCCAACGCTGACTGTCCTTATGCCCACTTGGCCGAGAGAGTGGGGATGTACTGTGGGCAAGGCACCTCCAATGTAATAAAATTTATGCCAATGTCTGAAACAGCAGCTCCCTCCTCTGCTGTTCTGGAGGTCATCATCGAACACTACGGTCAAACATTACGTGTATGATGTTATGTGTACAGACCTGATTGAACAGCTCTGATGTACAGTGTGGAATGTCGGTTTTCTTAACAGCCAACATCGCTGGTTGGCTCTAGTCAGTGATGCAGAAGTGTGAAGTCTTAGCTCTCCTGAGTTTGAGACTGGTTTGAGACTGGTTCTTCTTCCTGTTATATCTACTCTGTGTAATAATAATAATAATAATAATAATAATAATAATAATGTATGGAATTTATATAGCGCTGAATCTTGTAAAGCAACAAATCAAAGCGCTCAGACTTTTTTTTAATATCGAGGATAATGGAATAAGCCCTCATGTGCTTTTTTACATCCAGTCCCCGTGTGCATGCGGTTTTGTATATTTTGTCATCTGTTCCCACCGGCACACAATGGCCTACTCTTTCGAAAAGCGGAACAGGTTTTAACGTGTGCACAAGATGTTCTGCGCGCATTCGCACACGGGGCCTCGGTTTATAGTCTCATCCGAAGGACTCTCTCCTAAAGCTGGGTGATGTTGTCAGCTAGTAGCGTGGTATATCAGGGAAGCGCAGATTTGCTATATTTCTACCACATATCTTGAGGCCCACGCCTTCAATATCAGACTGTCTCGTGACTTGCTCTGAGTATACAAAAGGGAAAAGTTGTGTGAGAGAATGCATCCTTGCCTAGCCCCTTTTGGTTTGTTATAAAATTCGCATTTTAGAAACAGAGATGTTAAAAAAGACAAAGTAAATTTGCAACAAATATGTGTATAAGCGCTTCGATTTGTTCGCTTTACAAAATTCAGTGCTATATAAATTCCATATCATCTTCTTCTCATTCTTCTTGGGGTTTTTTGTTCTTGTTCTTGATCTTGATCTTGATCTTGATCTTGTTCATCTCATCATCATCATCATCATCATTCTCATCATCATCATCATTTTTCTTTTCTTTTCTTTTGTTATTATTTTAAATGAGAAAAAACCCCCAAAGAAAAGATGTCCCCCACTCGATTTTCCCCCCTCCTTTAAAAGAGAGAGAGACAGAGAGAGGGGAGAGAGAGAAAAGAAGAGAGAGGGAAAAAGAAGAGGAGAGAAGAGGAGAGAGGAGAGAGAGAGAGGAAGAGAGAAGGAGAAAGGAGCGAGGAGAGATTGATTCACATAAGGGGGGGAAAACTAAAAACACAAAACAAATCCACAAACACAAACACAAAAACAAAGCGGACACAAAAACTGGAAAAGGGGGAAAAAACGAAATACCATTATCAAAAAAGACAAATGACCCCAGCAAAAAGAAATCACTCACTTAATTCCCATCCCCATCCCCTCGAACCCCCCCCCAAAAAAAACCTAGCTACCCCCCTCCCCATTCTTTTTTTTCCCCCTTTTCTGGTCCACAACTGCACACAAACCTTTTCCCTCCACCTCACCCCCTCGGCATGAAACCCCCCACCTTTTCAAAATTCCGTCGCATTCCCTTCCCTTTTATTCCTTCCTTCCCCCCAAAAACCCTCGTAATGAAGGGGGGAAATCCAAGAAAGAGGAGAGGGAGAGAGAGAGAGGAGAGAGAGAGGAGAGAGAGGGAGAGAGAGAAAGAGAGGGAGGGAGAGGGGAAAGAGAGAGAGGTGGAGGTGAGGAGAGGAGAGAGGGGGCTACTGTTGAATCTCAGATAATGTGATAGAGCTGGGAGGATCAGTACCCCCGTGACAAAAAGGCGGTGCCCCGAAAAACAATAACAGGGCTTAGTTATCAGTTTCAAAATTGTTCCTCAACCATTTCTAAAGCTCTTCTCAGTATAGCCCTTAGAAAATTTGCGAACAATAATTGGATGTAGGGTATTGCTTAAATTTTGCTTTTGAAGCGGACAACAGCATCCTTAAAAAAAAAACCCCCAAAAACTTGTTTTTCTTACAATGCTTTGGGGGTTGGTTGGCTGCCAAGGTCACATGCTTCTTAGCCTGAGAAGAATGGAATCTTATTTCCCCCCGTAATGATTTTTTTTTTGATGTATCTCTATTTTATGGTTTTTACTGGATTAAAGTTATTTTCACCAAGGCCCCCGACATAGTTGTAAAAATGTCCCTCCTTATTTCATTTTCATTATCATTATCATGTTGACACAGTTTAAAAAGGTTGAAAATTGAGATTTTAAATGATAAAGGTAATCAATGGTCTATTGGGGAAGGGTAGCCTGTGGTTAGAAACATTGCACTCCAAATTTTACAACCCCCGGGTTCAATTTTCCCCTTTTAAGGAGATATTTTTTCCCCGGGGTTAACATCAGCAGACTTACTCTCCCCCAAAATTTTTCGGTGAGCTTAAACGAGGGTCCCCTGTGCGGAAAGCAGCAGAACATTTGCGCACACTTTAAATCCTGTTCCGCTTTTATAAAGAGAGGTATTGTGTGCAGTGGGAACAGTGACGAACAAAAATCCGCATACACTTGAGGACTGGATGTAAAAAAACACATGAGTGCGTACTCCATAATCCTCGATATATTTAAAAAAAAAAAAAAAAATATTGTGGATCTTGAGGGGACACAGGTTGTCCCAAAAAGTTGTATCTTTGGCCTTTTTCTCATCAGCATCCCCTTGTCTACTGAGGTGGGTATGTGTTTTGAAATGCAAATTTAAGTAAAGAAACTAAATGTCATTATTTTACTGATGTTTCCCGGGGTGTAGAAGTATTGCTATCATCTGTTTTAGTCTCCCAAACTCACCCAAAGTGGTAACCTGACACCCTTACTACCTGTTTTTTGGGAGCTAGTGGCCAATTAACTGAGGTAACAACAGGGACTCATTCCCTAGTGGAACATTCTGGTTTAACAACTCTGGGATGCTAGACCTTTAATTATTTATTCTTTTATATCGAGGATAATGGAATAAGCACTCATGTGCCTTTTTACATCCAGTCCCCGTGTGTATGCGATTTTGTAAATTTTGTCCATTTGTTTCCACCCGGCACACAATTGCCTACTCTTCCGAAAAGCCGAAAACAGGATTTAACGTGTGCGCAAGATGTTCTGCATGCGTTCGAACATGGCCCTCGGTTTATAGTCTCATCCGAAGGACAGACCTTAATGGTATAACACACTACACACATCAGGGGTCACTCTGAAGCTCAAGTTTTGGTATGAGAGAGAGAGAGAGAGATAGAGAGAGATAGAAATAGAGAGAGAGAGAGAGGGAGAGGAGAGAGAGGAGAGAGAGAGAGAGAGAGAGAGAGACAGAGACAGAGACAGAGAGACAGACAGACAGACAGAGACAGACATAAATGTTTATATCATCAGTGTTATCCCCAAATTCCCCGAAAATGGGCACCTGACAACCTTTACTACTCAGTTTCCAGCGCCAGTGACAAACAGCCTGAGGTGACAAAGGTGACCTATTCTTGTAGTGGTAGGTCCTGTTTAACAGCTCTGGAGTGCTATTAGGGGTGTGAGATCTTAATGGTAGCAAACATCCACATCAGGGGGGAGGTCACTGAAGCTAAGTTTTGGTAAGAGAGAGAGAGGGAGAGAGGGAGAGAGAGAGAGAGGGGGGGAGATTGACAGAGAGAATGAGACAGAGAGAAAGAGAGAGAAAGAGACAGAGAGAGAGAGGGAGATTGACAGAGAGAAAGAGAGACAGTGAGAAAGAGGCAGAGAGAGAGAGAGGCAGAGTGAGAGAGATAGAGACAGAAACAGACAGACAGAGAAAAAGAGAGACAGAGAGAGAGAGAGAGAGTGAGAGAGAGAGAGAGAAAGAGATAGACAGAGACAGAGAGACAGGGAGAAAGAGATAAATAGACAGAGAGAGAGTGAGAGAGAGAGAGAGGAGAGAGAGAGAGAGAGAAATAGAGACAGACAGAGAACAAAGAGATAGTGATAAGAGCAGACAGACAGAGACAAAGGCGAAAAAAAATAGAGAAAGACAGACCAGGTGAGGACTAACACACTCAAAAGTGATGAGAGACGGACACAAAAACAACAACACCCCAACCCCACTATACACACTTATTTGTGTCAGGAGAGAAAAACGACCCCAATACAAAAGACAGACAGTCAGACAAAACCTTTCACTCACTCACCACCTACCCAAAACCCTCCTACTCCCACCCACCATCTCTACCTCCCCACTCCCACACCACCACTACCCACCCACTCACATCACTTCCTCCTTCACTGTGTGTGCACTGGTGGTAAGGGTAGGCAATCACAATTAAGAGATACTCTCTCTCTCTCTCTCCCCACCCCCCACCACCTCTCTTTGTCTGACGTCCAGAGATAATCCGATAAGAGTTGGTGGGGAATTTTTGGTGTACCACGTACCTTGGTGA
>CM054162.1:25535707-25540707 GCA_028751875.1 Rapana venosa
AGCGTTCGAACACGGGGCCTCAGTTGATAGTCTCATCCGAAGGACTTTTAGGGATAGTGGAGTCTGCACTGATGTTAACTCCAGAGGAAAATATCCCCCTTCCACAGGAATTGAACCCGGGTCGTCAGATTGCAAGCGCAATGTTCTAACCACTAGGCTATCCAATCCCCTTTCCACATGTGTGTATGTGAGTGTGTGTGTGTGATTGTGTGTGTGCATGTGCACACGCTAGCATGTGTGCATGCATGTGTGCATGTGTGCATGTGAGTGTAAAGGATAGTTCAAGTTCAAAACCAGGATCGACCCCTCAACTTGCTGCTTTTCAAACGGAAACTTTACCTTCAGTATCCACACACACACACACACACACACACACACACACACAACACACACACACACACACACAACACACACACACACACACACACATACACACAGCACACAACACACACACACTACACACACATACACACACACACACACACACATACACACACAACACACACATCACACACACACACAATACACACACAGACACACACACACATACACACACAGACACACACACATACACATACAGACACACACACATACACACACAGACACACACACACATAATAATAATAAATAATAATTAATAATATATGGAATTTATATAGCGCTGAATCTTGTAAAAAGACAAACAAATCGAAACGCTTGCACTCAATCATTTACAGGCATGCAACTCTCCTTAAACATAATGAAAAACAGATTTCAAAACCATGCGCGCGCACGTATGCACGTATGCACGCACACACACGCACAAACACACACACACACACACACACACACACAACACACACACACACAACACACATCGGAACAACACTTAGAAGGTGAAAAATGCTGTTGAAAATTAGGGACAGATATTTGGGGGGAAAGTCTCAGGTAGGAAATAAGTGTGTTTTGAGGCTGGATTTGAAGGTATCAAGTGAAGGCTTTTGTCGAAGTGAAAGAGGGAGGTCATTCCAGGTGGATGGACCAGAAACAGAGAAGGAGCGACGGCCAACAGTGGTTTGTTTGAATCTGGGTGTTCGAAAGCACAAAGTATCTGCGGCTGAACGAAGGGAACGGGATGGAGTGTACAGAGTGAAGACAGTTACAGAGATAAGGGGGTGCAGATTTGTGGAGACATTTGAAACAGAGGGTATTGATTTTATACTCCAGTTTTTGTGAGACAGGCACCCAGTGAAGAGATCGCAAAAGAGGAGTGATGTTTTCAGATTTTTTTTTTCTTAGGACCAGCAGTGCAGATTTTTTGAAAGGTTGAAGAGAGTGGTTTTAAAAAGTTGCTGGTAGGCCAGCCAAAAGAGAATTACAGTAGCAAAACTTTGAAAAAAATTTGAGAGATTTTGACAAGTTTGGGAAAGGGTTGAAATCAGTGGACAAAATTACTTGCGAACCCGCGCTTTTTGGCCCGTAATTGATAGAAACAAACTGGCAGGTCGGGGTGTAAATTTTTTTCATAGAGATTTGGGGTTGTCAAGGTTACTCCTAAAAAATTCACAGATTTGGGACGGGGGAACGGCCCTTTAATTGCCAAATTTCCAATTAAAAGTTTTTTGCGTAGGGGAAATTTATTTTGGGTTTCCCTATGAGCAGGGGCTTGGGTTTTATCGGCTTTTAAGTTGTAACTTGCCTGAGTCATCCAGTTTTTGAATGTCTTGAAGGCATTGGGGACATATTTGCAGGGGGGAAGGCAATTTTTTTCAACAGTATCGCTTTGCACTTAAGCGGGGTTCATGGGGAAATAAAAGTGGGGCAATATGGGGGGTGTTTTTTAAAATTTGAGAGTGGGGGAAATTGTAGGAGGTAAAGGGGAACGGGGCCCCAGGACTGATCCCTCGGGACCCCACTTTCCCATTTTTTTAAACAGGTTTTAAATTGAAGTTTTTTTAACAAAAATTTTTTCGGGGATCCTGTCGGTGAGGTATGAAGTAAACCAGGGGAGGGCTGTCCCGTTAATACCAAACGTATTTTGGGGGCGAGAAAGAAGAATTGAGTGATTTTGGTTAAAAGGGGCTGCAGAAAAAGCCCCAAGAAGATTGAGGAGGGAGTTTTTCCTGCACCCAGAAGAAAGAAAGAAGTGTATCTAAAGTGTGGCCAGGGTGGTTTCGGTGCTTTTGGTTTGGGGCGATGGCAGTTTGAAAAGGGGGAAAGGGAGATAAAGGAATAAGGTGACTTTTTGAGCTGTTTGAAAACATTTTTTTTCTAGTACTTTAGAAAATTGGGGTTTTTTTTGAAAAGGGCCCTATAATTTTTTCAAATTTTTTGGGATCGAGGTCGTGCTTTTTCTAGAGGGTGACTTTTTGCTGTTTTAAGAGTGAGGAAAAATTTTTCCTGAAAACAAAAAAGATTTTTACTATTTTAGTGATTTTTTAGGTACAATTTGGGGAAAGGCATTGTGGAAAACGGGAGCAGGTAATGGGAAAATAAAAGGTCCCCCTGATTTTGAAGCCCCCCAAATTTTTTTTTCCCCAAAATTTGGGTTATGTTTTTTTTTTTCATTTTGGGGGAGGGAAAGGGGAAAAGAGGGGGTGCAGTAAAAACTGAGGATAGGAGGTGCAGGTTTGGAATTGAGTCTAAACCCATTTTTGGGCGAATTTTCGAATTTTGTTGAGAAAAAGGCAGAAAAAAAGGGAGGGAAAGGGTTAAAAGAAAAGCTGTGGGTTTTTGGGCAGGGGAGTTGGTTTTTTCGACCCCAAGGAGATTTGGGGGTGAGGGAAAAAAAAGAAAATTTTAGGGAAGTAGCACAGAGAATTTGGGGAAAAGAGTAGTATTTTGTTTTTGGCTGAATGGAAATTAAAGAGTTTTGACTTTGTTTATTTTTTTTTGGGAAAAATTTTGTTTGTTGATTTGGGTTTTTTTGACTTCCGCCACTGCCTTTCAATTTGGGCCGGCTTTTGCGCTTCGCTATCAAAAATGTCGGGGTAAAAACCCTTTGGCGCACGGGTTTCTTCGGGGAGGAGAGATCATAGGAGGTGCATGCCCCCAACAAGCAGTTGGGGGGAAACCAAGTGTATAGTAAACGGGGAAGGTCAGTGTGGTCAGAGGTTTTGGGGAAAAACTTTCCCAAAGCTTGTAAAGGGAAAAAGGTTTGAATGCAAAACCCCCCTTAAAAATTGGGGAAAGATTTAACAAAATTTTTTTTCTTTCGACAGGTTTTGTGATGTTAAGGGATGGAAAAGAATGGCGGAATGTCGGGAATGCGGTTCGTCGGTGACAGAAACAATGTGACAAGAAAAAAATGAAGCATTAAAATTTCAGCCAGCCCCTAAAATATGCCCGGGGATCGTGTGTTGCCCCGTTTCCCATTGAGGGGAGTAAATTTTTTTGGACAGAAAAAGGGAAAAAGACTTTTTGCCATCTGGAAAAAAGACTGGTTTTTCAAAAAGGAAAGTTGAAGTCCCCAAGATTTATCATTTTAGTGGGGGGAAAAAGGGCTTTTAAGGGGTTTTTTTCAAAAAAGGGAGTGAAAGGAAAATTTTTGGTAAAAAAGAGAAGATTTTAAAGGTTGTTTTTAGGGGGGGGAGGGGAGGGTTTTAAAGGCACAGTAGAAATTTAAGGGGGCCAGGTAGGTTGAGTTTTGATTTCGCAAACTTAAAAGTTTTCGGGAAAAGAAAGAAGGTTGTGACTGAAAAAAAAGGGGACGGTTCCAATGTGTCTTTTAAAATGAGGGAAAACCCACCTCCTCGAGAGAGTGGGGGGAAAAAAATATTTTTTAATATCCAGGGTCAGCTGTTTTTTTTTTTGGTTCAGGGCCCATGTGGTTTAAAAAGGAAAGTTTAAAAGGCTGAGGAAGGTTAAGTAAAAGTTTTTTTCAAGATAAAATCAAAAATTTGTGGTTTCGGCTTTTTCCTTTTGGGACAGCGGGGGAACCTGCACTTTGAAAAAAACGATTTAAAAGGAGATTGAAGGAGGGGGAGAGGTTGAAGATGAAAGTGGTGATTTTTGGAAAAAAGCATAAAGGGGAAAGAGGACGAAGGCGATGATGGAGATGCGGTAGGGGAAGGGAACGGGAAAGATTTTTGGTTTGGGGGAAATCAGTGAAGATGGGGGAAAAACGGGGCCTAATCGGGGGTTTCTTTTTTTAAAACACATCATGATATACATCTTTCATCATCAGAAAAAAAAACCATTATTAAGTCACAAAAAAAACAAAAAACGGGGAACAGTTTAAAGGGGGCGGTGGGCGGCAGCAGGGGAAGAAGCGTTGTCGGGTAACAGAAGGGGACGTCAAGGTGGGGGGGGAGAAAACGGGAAAAGGGAAGCCCCCCCCTGGCGATGACGGCCCGGGCTGCCCGTTTTCCCCGTTTGCTTTTGAGGGGGAGGGAATGCCTAAGTTTGTTAGATGCTTTTTAAAATTCAGGAAAAAGCGTTTTAAACTGCTTTTGAAAAAAATTTCCCAGGTGCAAAGCATAGCTCTAAATGTCCGCGGCTCTCACTGCCTTTGGAAGCAGAGAACCCCCAAAACCAACTTGATTGATGGGGGGGGGGTTCATTTTTCGTGAATCACGTGAAGGGGTTTTAAAAAGGGGCAGAAGGGTAAAGATTAAAAATGGGTCACAAAGACCAGCAAAAAGTCATAAAAAACAATTCCCCAAGTCGAATCGAAACCCCAAAACAACCCAAACAAAGAGAAAACCACAAACCCGAAAATTAAAAAAAGTAGATAACAACAAAGAAAAAAAACGTTCTGACCAAACAACCCGGGGGTAAAAACCACGAACAAGAAGATGCAAAAATTTCCCGGGAAAGGAAGCAGAAAAAAACACAAAACCCGCATTTTCAAACACAGACCCCAAAACCCCACATGAGCCAAACGGCGCAAAGGAAAATTTAAACCCTTTTCCTATATAAAACATAACTATTCTTTTAAACAAACATACACACACCCAACAAAACCAACAAAACCCCAAAAAACAAAAACGACACACACACACAAAAACACATACACCCAT
>CM054162.1:25545122-25547622 GCA_028751875.1 Rapana venosa
AAATTCTTGGTGAAAAGAAAAGAGTTAGGTCTTTTTACGGCTGGGAGGTGGCGGTAAAGGCAGCAGATAGTAATAGAGTGGCCAGGTAGGTTGAGATTGATTTCGCAAACTTCAAAAGATTCATGTGAGAATTGAAGGTTGTGACTGAAAGAAAGAGACGGTTCCAATGTGTCTTTGAGAATGATGGCAATCCCACCTCCTCGAGAGAGTCGGGGGAAAGAAATAGTTTTATATCCAGGAGGAGTCAGCTGTTTTTTTTTTGGTTCATGGCCATGTGGTTTAAGCCAAGTTTCGGTGAGGAAGGTTAAGTCAATGTTTTTTTCAGAGATAAAATCAGAAATGTAGTCGGCTTTTCCATTTGGACAGACAGACTGCACATTGAACAAACAGACTTGAAGGAGATCTGAAGGAGGTGGAGAGGTTGAAGATGAAAGTGGTGAGTTTGGACAAGCATCAGAGGAAGAGGACGAAGGCGATGATGGAGATGCGGCTAGTGGAAGAACAGACAAGAGTTTGGATGGTGAATCAGTAGAAGATGGTGAAAGAACTGTGCTAATCAGGGGATTCTGTGTTTGAAACACATCATGATATACATCATCATCATCAGAACAAAAAACCATTATTAGAGTCACAAACAACAGAACAGTGAACAGCTGAAGGGGCGGGTGGACGGCAGCATGGGGAAGAAGCGTTGTCAGGGGTAACAGAAGTGACGTCAGAGGTGAGGGGGGAGACACGGGAGAGGGAAGCCCACCACTGGCGATGACGTCGGCCTGCCCGTGTTCCCCGTCTGGTTTTGCAGCGATGAATGCCTAAGTGTGTTAGATGCTGTTTAATCTCAGGAGCAAGCGTGTACTGCTTTTGACAAAATTCAGGTGCGAGCATAGCTCTAATGTCCGCGGCTCTCACTGCCATGGAAGCAGAGCAACACACACCAGACTTGATTGATGGGGGTGGTGTCAGTTCGTGAATCACGTGCAATTTGTTGAACGGCAGTAGGGTCAGATTAAAATGGGTCACAAAGAACAGGACAGTCAGGTAAACACAATTCACAAGTCGAATCGAAACCCCGAACAACTCAAACAAAGATGAAAACCACAAATCGAAATATCTCAAAAAGTAGATAACAACAAAGAAAAACGTTCTGACCAAACAACCCAGGATGAAAACACGAACAAGAAGATGCAAAAACCTCCAGAAAGGAAGCAGAAAAACACACACATCCAGCATTCAAACACAAAGCCACACACAGTGCTGCCGACAGGCGCAAAGGCAGATAAATCTATCATATATATATCATATCTATTCATACACACACATACACACAGACACACAGAAATACCACATAACTTTAACCCACCACACAACACACATTAAAACACCTTACACCCCCCCAAAAACCACACACACACACTCCCCACAAAACACATACATACACATCAAAACCATACACACACAAAAAACCCCACACATACAAAACACATTACACCACAAAACCAAAACATACACCCCACAAAACACACACACACACATCCCACACACTACACACACATAAACAAAAAACAGTCACAAAAACCCCATAAAACCCCACGGGACCCCACACATACACCACATAACCCACATAACACAAAACCCCGTAACACTCCCCTACATGCACACAAAAATACACCCCACATACAACAAAAACCACTTTCAACCACTTTACACACCCACAAAACCCCACACACACACACCCCTACACACACATACACAACCCCACCCCCCAAAACCACACAAAAAAAACCCCAAATACACCCCCCAAACACCCACACACACACAACACACAAACAAAACACACATACCCACACAAACATACCCCACATACACACACACACATAAAACTACACCAAAACCCCACACAAACACACACACCCTTTACCACACAAAAAACACAAAATACACCCCCGCACACCACAAACACACACCACACACATCCACACACATACACAACACATACCACCCACACACCCCACACCCCCACACACACACACAAAACACAACATACAACAACATACAACCCCCACACACTACAACACACATACACACGGGAAAACCACCCCACAAACACCAACACAATAACAACACATACCACACACACATACACACACACATACACACACGTACACACCACACACACAAAAACCAACACACACCCACACCAAAACACACACACACACACAAAACCCCCCGGGCTGAAGTGCCCTTTGACTTTTTGCCCAATTCGGGGGAAACACGCATCTTTTTCCCTTCACCTCTGCCCAGGTAAAAACAAAAAAACCCGGATTTTCGCTTTGTCTTCTCTTGGGGGGGAAAAAACACATATTGGGTTTTGTTTTACCTGAGGTAGGTTTTTTGTGTGTTTGGTGTGTGTGTGGGTGTGTGTGTTGTGTGTTTTGGGGTAAAATAGATGGGGTTTAAAGGGGAAGAGGAGGAGGAAAAGGAGGGGTAGGAGGAGAGAGGC
>CM054162.1:25560122-25562622 GCA_028751875.1 Rapana venosa
GTTAATTCCATTACATTATCATAGATTAGTATATTTATTTCCATCATCATCATCATCATCATCTCATCATCATCATCATCATCATCATCATCATCACATTCATTATGATAATGATGATGATTGTTAGTAGTAGTAGTAGTAGAGTAGTAGTGGTAGTAGTATTGTTGTTGTTGTTACTACTACTACTACTACTACTACTACTACTACTACTACTACTACTACTACTACTACTACTACTACTACTACCACCACTACTACCACTACCACCACTACCACTACCACTACCACCACCACCACTACCACTACTACCACTACCACTACCACTACTACTACTACTACTACTACCCCTCCTCCTCATCCTATTACTTTACTACTACTATACTACTACTACTACTACTACTACTACTACTACTATACTACTACTACTACTACTACTACTACTCTACTCTACTGCTGCTGCTGCTGCTGCTGCACCACTACCACTTCCACCACTACCACTACTACTACTACTACTACTACTACTACTATACTACCCCTCCCCTCCTCATCCTATTACTATACTATTACTACTACTGCTGTTGCGCTGCTGCTGCTACTACTACTATTACTACTACTACTACCCCTCCCCCTTTCCTCTTCCTCCTCCTCATCCTATTACTACTACTACTACTACTACTACTACTACTACTACTACTACTACTACTACTACTACTACTCCTCCTCCTCCTCCTCCTCCTCCTCCTCCTTATTCTACTTCTACTACCACTACAATACATTTCAGCGTCAAACGGGCCCGAGAGATACAGACACCTGCAGTGTTGGTCAAGTACTCTTAGCAACACTCTCAAAGTCACTACGGGGGTACGGAATAGCCTAGTGGTTAGAAAATTGCGCTCGCAATCTGACCACCCGGGTTCGATTCCCGTTCAAGGGGGATATTTTCCCCTGGAGTTAACATCAGTGCAGACTCCACTCTCCCCCAAAAGTCTTTCGGATGAGACTATAAACCGAGGACCCGTGTATGCGAACGCACGCAGAACATCTTGCGCACACGTTAAAAACCTGTTCCGCTTTTCGTAAGAGTAGGCCATTGTGTGCCGGTTGGGAACAGATGACAGAATTTACAAAACTGCATACACACGGGGAATAGATGTAAAAAAGCACATTAATGCTTATTCCATTATCCTCGATATAAAATTCAAAAACCCAAAAACCTCTCGGTAGGAGACAGTCAGAGCCTGAACACATCTCTCTGATACGTGGGATTCGAACCCACCACTCCAGCTAGGACCACACTGCTATAACCACTGCGCCACAGTGACAGTTTATACGTCTGCTTATTACCTCACTACCTTTTGTTGTTGTTGTTGTTGTTTTTGGCGGGGGGTAGGGGTAGATATGGTGGTTTCTTTGGCTAGAGCTCCGAGGTTCACCAAAGGAGATAATTATTTTGGGGCATGCGACCTCCCTCCCCCCTCCCCGCCTCCCCCCCCCCCCCCCCCCCCCCCCCCCCCCCCCCCCCCCCCCCCCACCCCCCCCCCCCCTAAAGGTAGCCGCATTTCGATTTCAAGAATGTATGTAGGGTGTCTTTACGTTTCCGTTAACCACCAAACGCTGACATTACTGGATATTTAAGGTGCATGTTTTTTTTAAATATTAAATTTTCATCTTCTTCATGTGTAAAGTATAAGATGAAAACAAATCACCTTATTTATTTATTTATTTATTTATTTATTTATTTATCTATTATTTATTTATTTATCTATTTATTTATCTATTTATTTATTTATACTACTTTAAGTCACGGCAGATTTTTCTGGCTGAAATTCGGGCTGCTCTCCCTCCCCGGTGAGAGCGCGTCAACGCCACAAGAGCAGCGCCACTCATTTGTTTTTCTTTTTTTATCTGTCTGCAACAGTATTTGTTTCCCCTAACAGAGTGGCTTTTTTTCCTACATAATTTTATCCAGGGACAACTCTCTTGTTGCCGTGGGTTCTTTCACGTGCGCTAAATAATTATGTGCAACACACGGGACCTCGGTTTATCGTCTCATCGGAAAGATTTAGCGCCCAGACCACCACTCATGATCAAATGGATGGGGAAGGGGGGGGGGGGGGGGGGGGGGGGAGTTTCGGGTCCAAACGGGGATTCGAACCACCGCACACTTCCGACCTGGACTTTTCGCTTTCTAAGACAGGCGCGTTACCTCTAGACCACCGATCCACCTTACATACATACCTTACATCTTCTTCATGTGTATAATTATAGTATACACGAAGAAAGGAAATAAGGCACTGGCGGGTCTGCCTTTGAAGTTGACTTGGAAGATCGTAAAAAAAAAAATCCCCACCCCTTAATTCAACCAGACGCTGTCGAGATTATTTATTTTATTTCATTTATCCTTTTACATCGAGGATAATGGAATAAGCACTCATGTGCTTTTTTACATCCAGTCCCCGTGTGGATGCGGTTTTGTAAATTTTGTCATCTGTTCCCACCG
>CM054162.1:25567622-25590122 GCA_028751875.1 Rapana venosa
CACTCACAATGACAGGACAGATACATAAACAGGCAGACAGACCCTCACACGATAATAATAATAATAATAATAATAATAATAATGATAATAATATTCATCATCATCATAACAACAACAACAACAACAACAACAATAATAATAATGATATGATAATAATAATAATAATAATAATAATAATAATGTATGGAATTTATATAGCGCTGAATCTTGTAAAGCAACAAATCAAAGCACTCAGATGAGTTTTTTTTTTAAATCGAGGATAATGGAATAAGCACTCATGTGCTTTTTTTTGTTGACATCCAGCCCCCGTGTGTATGCGGTTTTGTCAATTTTGTCACCTGTTCCCACCGGCACACGATGGCCTACTCTTTCGAACAGCGGAACAGGATTTAACGTGTGCGCAAGATGTTCTGCATGCGTTCGCACACTAGGCCTCAGTTTATAGTCTCATCCGAAGGACTTTGACATTCAGTTCAATTTTTTTTGTCAAACTGGGAAGAAAGGGCGAGGAGGCTGGGAATCGAACCCAGAACCTCAGGGTTTACTTGTTGGCAGGCGAACGTCTTAACCATCCTGCTACGACAGACAGAGTCAGACAGACAGATACAAAAAACCCCCACTAAAAACGATACAAGCAAAACAACAGCCCATAATACTTTTTGGGGGGGAGAGCATCAAGATAGCTGCCTACACCCATTTTTTTCTTCTCTCATTATTATAACTACAATATCTATCAAGAATATCACCTAAAAATCAAAGCACAAATCAGCGATCACTGAGAAACTCTCGTCAATTCTCGTACCGCCTCACCCCCATACCGACGGCTGAGAATAGACCGGAAATGATGTCAGAGATGACCCCCCCCCCCCCCCCCACCCCCCCTCCAAAAGAAAAAAAAAAAGGGAAAACATCACTGAAGAACAAAAAATCCTTCAAGAAAGGAGTTTTATGGAAGCTGTATCAGGTAACACGTGCGTATATATACGTAATGACGCACATACACGCACCCCCCCCCCCACACACACACACTCACACACACACACACACACACACACACACACACACACACACACACCACACACACACACACACACACACACAACACACACACACAAAGAAGACGAAACAACATTGTCAAGGAACAACTGTCCCCATTATTTTTTTTATATTTTTATTTATTTTATTTATACCACTTTGAGTCACAGTAAATTTCTCTGTGGTGAAATTCGTGCTGCTCTCTCTCCCCCTGGGGAGAGCACGTCGCCACAAGAGCAGCGCCACCCTTTTTTTTCCTCTTCTGTCTGCAACTGTAATTGTTTCCCTTATCAAGAGTGGCTTTTTTTTTTTTACAGAATGTTGCCAGAGACAACTGTCTTTGTTGCCGTGGGTTCTTTTACGTGCGCTGAATATTAATTGTGTTAACACACGGGACCTCGGTTTATCGTCTCATCCGAAAGACTAAAGCGCCAAGACCACCACTCATGGTCTAATGGATGGGGAGGGAAAAGTTTCGGGCCCAAACGGGGATTCGAACCACCGCACACTTCCGACCCGGACTTTTCGCTTTCTAGACAGCATTGGAGGAGAACAATACCAACCTCAGGGTTAGCCCGATGGACATTGAACGTTCTGGCAGATATGAAAGAGGAACAGGCCAACCCTAAGTGAACAACTGGACGAAATATCCACACAAAACGACATGAATCAGCGCCGAGAAAACCACGCATCATTCAAACATGCCCACCAATCACCAACCAAGATCACATCTCAGCGGAAAAGAACTGGAGCCCGTTGACCGATTTCAAAGACCTTGAGGCCATCATAAGTTAGAGGGATCAAGACCGAAATCCTAGCAAGAGCGGCACCACACACAGCAGCAATGGCAATACTGAAGACCATATGAGAGACTGAAACATGCCTCTCGAACCAAGAAAAGTTTACTAACGCGCTAGACACCTCAATCATGCTTTACGCATTAGGCCAATGGACACTGATCCGCAGACCTTACATAGGATGATCCAACAGTAGAAAGTGAAATCCACAGAAGGCTCCGTGGCATCTCTACAAGGACCATGTCAACAACAATGAAATCCCCGCAGAATGATCACTTCAACAAGGGCGGACTTATGAAGACCTACTGACCACGCGAAAAAAAGAACTCAGATGTATGGCACTAAACACGCTCAGAAGGACTTGCAAAGCCATCCTGCAAGGAACAGTCCAGGGAAGAGAAACGGGCAGACAGAGGAAAAGTGGGCCGACTACATCCTGATTGGACAGGGAGGACTTCCACAAGTCACCCCCAGCACTTGCCCAACGACCGCCTAAGTGGAGCCAGCGGGTCCATCCTTCGTCCACCAAGCAGCGCCCCTACGACCCTGGCGGGATACGGACCAGTAACAGTGAAGTGAACATACCACTTTCTGGATACTCGTGGTCAGAGCACTCGCTTCCCCATAGCCTAAGGTTAAGCAGGAATCGAGCATGTTACCCACTTGGACGGGTGACCGTTTAGCTTCATTGGCTTTTCAGTACAGTTTCCCCCATCCCCAGCTATAAATGTTACCTCCTCCTTAAGGCTAGGAAGGTAAAGCACGACGGAAAGGTTGAATGGGGGGGAGAAGGCCCCACCCGCCCTCAAGATGCTGGCCCCTAAAGCTGAGGTCTCTGACACCTCGCTCCCTATGACCATATAGGTTAATGGAACACCTTAACCCTACCTAATAACCTCTCTTTTAAGTCACGCAGATTTCTCTCGTAAATTCGGCTGCTTCTGCCCGGAGACATGTCGCCCACAAGAAGAGTAGCGCCACCAATCACTTTTTTGGTCTTTTTCCTGACTTCAACTGTATTTGTTTTTCCCTATCAGAATAGCTGTTTTCTACAATTTGCAAGGACAACTCTCTTGCGGTGAGTTCTTTACATCGCTACTTTAAGTTATTTATTTATTTATTCTTTTAGTCGAATAATAAAATAAGCACCCATGTGCTTTTATTTTTTTAAACGATCCAGTCCGCCGTGTTAATCCGTTTGTAAATTTTGTCAATCAGTTTCCACCGCACACCATGCCTACTACTTACGAACAGCCGGAACATTAACGTTGGCAGCTAATGTTCTGCTGCTTCGAACACGGGCCTTGTTTATATTCTCATCCTAAATAAGATGTGTAACACACCAGTTGCTCATTTTTTAACAGCTCTATCCAAAAACCTAGCACCCAGACCACCACTCACGGTCTTATAGTGGATGGGTTGGGTGGGGGTTAGTTTTTCGGGTTCAAACGGGAATCGACGACCACATAACGTGAAACACGGAACTTTCGCTATAATAGCCAGTGCTTACCTCTCTAACCACCGATCCACCGAACAGTCCTCAACCTCACCAACGATGGCATTATTTTACGTCTGCGACGGTGTTTTTGTTCCCCCTACCATGAAGGCTAGCCGCATTCCGACTTCGGGGTATACAAATTACGATAACCCAACAAACAAGCAATAAAGGCCGGTATAGCAGCGGCAACAATGTATTCAACCAGTAATACTGCACTACCAAGAAAAAAAACTTCTAAAATACAGACAAGGTACAGGACATATAATCAAACTGCAACACCTCCGCAACCTTTTTCCTATCTAAGTAGACCGCGACACAGAATCTTTTATAAAAAATTTTACAAACCCTCTTTCTCTAACTCCTCCGTTTTCAGCTATCCTGAATACACGTAGCAAGTCTGTTCGTTCCATACTCAAGTTATCATCCTCCACTCTCTATGTTGTAGATCTTCCCATCACTTTTTCTTCTCTGTCTGCTTCCCTCATCTCCCTCCTTTTAACAGGTATATCCCTGGTAGTAGGACAGTTCTTAATCCATCCTCCACTCTCAGATGATTCTTCCTCATCGTTTTTTTTTTTTCTTTTTCCCTCTGTCTGCCTCTTCCTTCGTCTCCCTCCTATACTGTTAGTTTCCCTGTATAGGACATCCTTGGCCAGTCCTCCACTCTCTGATGTTTGTCCTCCCATCGTTTTCTCTGTCTACCTCTTCTTCTTCGTCTCCCTCCTTGTACTGTTAGTTAGTTCCCTGTAGTAAGACAGCTCGCTTCTGCTAAACCTGGCCCTAAACAAAGCGAAAACTTGGATGACAAAATAATCTTCCTCAAATGTACGAGAAACAATCCGACGTGAACGAATGAACCCAAGTTTTGATTCTGTCAGAAACAAAAGCTAAAAAAAAAAAAGACAAAAACATAGCAATGACAAAAGAAAACTGAAAAGCGTGCAGGAGGGCGAGGGTAGTTGGAGGTGGGGGATTTCGGGATATGGAGGGGGGGGGGGGGGTTAGGTAAATTTATTAGAAAAAAACCCCACACAACTAAACCAAAAACACACACAACAACTCACACTCAGCAATGATGAATGGGGGTCGCATGCAACACACTCGAGACTACGAGATGCTTTTCATTATGAAAATGCATTCGCGAAATAAAAAATCTGTTAATACTACAGTCCGCAGCGGAACCGCCTTGGATAATTACCTGAGAGAAAGAAGAGAGAGAGGAAGAGAGAAGAGAGAGAGAGAGAGAGAGAGAAGGAGAGAGAGACAGACAGAGAGAGAAAGATAGAAGACAGAGAAGAGAGAAGAACAACAACACAGACAGACAACTTACTAAAACACTGAACTGACTGAGACAGAAGACAGACAACAGACACAACAGAGAGAGAGAGAGAGAGAGAGAGAAGAAGAGACAGACCGACAGACAGACAGACCACAGACAGGCAGACTGACTACTGTCTGACTAGACCAAAGACAGACAGACAGATAGACACCCAGACATAAGACCAACCAGACAACAGACTACTGACAAACAGACAGAGAGATGAGAGAGAGAAGAGAGAAGAGAGAGAGAGAGAAGAGAAAGAGAGAGAGAGAAAGAGACAACAGACCAGAATCAGACCCAACACACCACACACACACACAGACCTGATGGACTGACTGATACAGAGACCACAAAGAAGACAAGAGAGAAGAGAGAAAACAACTGACTACATGACTGAATGACTGACTACTATACAGAACAAAGAGAGAGACAGAAGAATGAGAGAGAGAGAGAGACTGAGAGAGTGAAACAGCGACAGAAGAAGACACGCGGGACTAAACGACTGACTGACTGACAGACAAAGACAGACAGACAGACAGATAGAACAGAGAGAGACAGACAGACAGACAGACGAGAAGACTGAGAGAGTGAGAGACAAGACAGAGAGAAAGACAACTGAACCAAACGACGACTGACTGAATGAACAAAACAGAGAGAGAGAAAGAAGAGAGAGAGAGAGAGAGAGAGATAGAGAGAGGAGAGAAGAGACGGACAGACTGACTAGATGACTAAACCGACTGACTGAACCAGAGACAGACAGAGAGAGACAGAGATAAGAAAGAGACTGACAGACAAACTGACTATATGACTGACTGAGACAGACAGACACAGTCAGAGAGAAATAGCGACAGACCAGACAGAGATAGATTCATAGAGAAGGGACAAGAAACACACACACAACACACAACACACACACAACACACAACCCACACACAACTACACACACACACACAACACACACAACAAATACACATACCCACACACACACAAGGAAAAAAGATAGACAACGAATAAGGACAGTAGCGGCCTTGATTTGTTGCTTTAAACAAGATTCACCTACATAAATTCATACATTATTAATAATTATTATCATTGCATTAGACAACACAGACAAACTGCCACAGAGAAGAGACATGAGAGAAGAGACAGAAAGAGAGAGACCGAAAGAGTAAAGAGGGAGGGAGAGAAGAGAAAGAAGAAGAGAGAGTGAAGAGAAGCAGACAGAGAGGCAACAGACAGAGACAGAGACACACACACCACACACTAGCGACAGACAGATCGAAACAAGACACGAAGAAGAGAAGAAGGGCGAGGGGGGTACAACAGACAACAACTTACAGACACACACACACAACAACACTATACACATGGACAGACACACTGACAAACACATTTTGAAATGTCATCCTAAACACCAGCCATACTCTTTCGCCTCCTCACCGGACTCCCAAAACGTGCAAGAAGTGTATAGCTGTAGCTAATGCCCCCCCCACACCACCCACTCTCCCTCCCCCCTCCCTCCCTTCCCCATACCCCCCGCTACCCCCGCCCTCTGAAAATTAAGCTGGGAACGCCCCATAACACCTTCACCTTGCACCATTCAGTTCCCATTGCATTGCTTTGGTTGTATTTTTGTTGTTTTGTTTTTTGTTGGTTTGTTTTGTTGGTTTGTTGTTGTTTGTTTGGTTTTTGTTTCTGTCTTTCCTTTGTCTTTCTTTGTTTCTTGCTTGCTTTCTCCTGTCTTCTTCTTTTTGTTCCCTCCCTTCCTTTCTTTCCTTTTTTTTTTTTTAGTTCGTTGTTCGTTCTTTCTTGTCGATTCGATTCTTTCCGTCCTTCCTGTCTTTCTTTCTTTTCTTCCTTCCTTTCTTTTTATCTTTTATCCTTTTTTCTTCCTTTCTTTCTGTTCTTTTCTTCTTCTTCTCTTCGTTCCTTCCATTTCTTCTTTCTTTCTTTCTTCTTTTTGGCTATCTTGTACTGTTATCTCTTCTCAGCTTTAAGAACGTCTTGTACGTTTGGTTCTTTTTAAAAAAAAATTTCTGCATGTTTGTTGTTGTTTAGGTTGGATTGTTACTGCATATCTTTTTTTTCAATTACTATGTTTGGTTATATTAAAATTCTTACATCAGCGAAGCTTCAACCAAGACTTTAATTCGACTGACTCACCCTTAAGAGAAGAAAGAGGGAAAGTGGAGGCCAGAGAATTGGGGTGAGAGAGAGAGATAAGAATAGGAGAAGGAGAGGAGAGAGAGAAGAAGGAGAGAATAGAGAGAGATAGAGATACAGAAAGAGATAGAAGAGATAAGAGAGGAGAAATAGAGAGAATAAGAGAGAGAGAGAGATGAGAGAGAAGAGGGGCAGGAGGGAAGATGAGAAGAGAAGAGAGAGAAGAGAGAGAGAGAGAGAAGAGAAAGAGAGAGAAGAGCGGGAGGGGGGGGGAGAGAGAACAACAGACAGACAGACAGACAGTGTGTGTGCGCTTAACGTGCGTGTGTGCGTTGTGTGTGTGTAAGCGTGCGCGTGGGTGCGTGTGTGTGTGGTATGCGGATGCCGATCTGCGGGTGGTGTGTGTATCGCAGCCGAGCGAGTGCGTTGGGTATGCATGTGCAGCGCACGGTGTGTATCGTGTTGTAAAAAACATCTATCCACTAGAAAAAAAAAAAAGCTTTAATTAGACAGCTAGCAGGAATAGCGTGTGTGTGGTTTGTGTGTGTGTGTGAGTGAGTGAGGTGCTTTGCGAGCGTGCTGTGTGTTGATCGCGCGCGAACGTCGTGTGTGTACCGGCGTGCGTGGGGGAGTATTGTGTGTTTATTATTTTTACAATCTATCCACTAAACTAAGACATTAGACCAGGCTTGCACAAAATGTGTGTGTTGTGTTTGGGTTGATTGTATGAGGGTTTTTTTTGCTTGCGAACGCGCCGTAGACTTGTGGGCGCGCGCGTGCGTGCGTGTGTGGTATCTTGTGTGTGCGTGTGAGGTGTGTGATTTGCTAGTGTTTTGTTTTGTTTTAACAATCTCTCCACTAAACCCTAGGATATTAGACAGGCTACAGCAAGAATAATATAAATAATAATAATAAATAATAATCATCACATCATAACAACAACAACAACAACAAAACAACAATAATAATAATAAAAATAATAATAATAATAATAATAATGGTATAATTTATATACGCTAGATCTTGTAAAGCAACAAATCAAAGCACTCAGATAGTTTTTTTTTAAATCAGCGGGATAATGATTAACACTCATTCTTTTGTTTTGACATCCACCCCCTTTATGCGGTTTGTCAATTTGTCACCTTTCCCAACCGCACACGATCCTACTCTTTCGAACACGAACAGATTTAACTTCGCAAATTTCTAGTTCTGTCTCATGCGTTCGCACACTACCTCATTTAAGTCTCATCCTAAGACTTGCCATTAAGTCAATTTTTTTGTTCAAACTGAAAAAAGGGCAGGAGCTTGAATCGAACCCAGAACCTCAGTTACTGTTGGCAGCAACGTCTTAGTAACCATCCTCTAAATACAGATTAGACAATCAACAGAACAGATACAAAAACCCCCACTAAAAACGACTACAACAAAGACAACACCCATATTACTTTTGGGAAGCACAAGAACTGCCTACACCCATGTTTTCTTCTTCCTCATTAGTATAACTACAATATAATCCAAAATATCACATAAAAATCAAAGCACAAATCACAGATCATTGAAACTCTCGTCAATTATTCTCGTACCCCTCACCCCCATACCGACGCTAGAATAGACCGAAATATGTCAGAGTTGACCCCCCCCCCCCCCCCACACCACCTCCCAAAAAAAAAAAAAAAAGGAAAACATCACGAAGAACAAAAAATCCTCAAGAAAAGTTTTGAAGCTGTATCAGTACACTGGCTATATATACTAATACGCACATACACCTCCCCCCCCCCCACACACTAAACGCTCACACACTCACACACACACACAACACTACACACACCACACACACACACACACACACACCACACACTCACACTAACACACACACACACACACACACACACAGAAAGCAATGAAACAAACTACATTGCAAGAAAACCTGTCCCCATAATTTTTTTTATATTTTTATTTATTTTATTTATACCACTTGATCACAGTAAATTTCTCTGTGGTAAATTTCGTGCTCTCTCCTCTCCCCCTGGGGATACACAGTCCGCCACAGAGCCCCCCACCCCCTTTGTTTTCCTCGTCTTCGGCAACTTAATGTGTCCCATTATCATAGTGGCTTGTTTTTTTTTTACAGAATTTCCAAGACAACTGTCTTTGTTGCCGTGTCTTGGACTCGCTAAGTTTAATGTGTAACACTCGACCTCGGTTTATCTCCATCCGAAAGACTAAAGCGCAAACCACCCGACCACTGATGGCCTAATGAAGGAGGGAAAAGTTCGGCCAAACGGTATTCGAACCACCCACACATCCACCCGACTTTTCGCGTTCTAACAGGCGCTTACCTCTAGACCACCCATCCTCCATTGTCTTGTTGTTTAAGCACTAAAGTACTGCAGCAATACGTTTTTGGAGTAAGCGCAGCCAAATTCCAAAAGAACGATTCGCTGGTATGTTTTGTTTTTTTTAAATGGCTCCTTATGATTCTGTTATTGTGTGTTGGTGTGTGTGGGGGGGAGGTGAGTTGTGTTTGGGTGTTGGTTTGATGTGGTGGTGTTGGGGTGAGTGTGGTTTGTGTGTTTTTGTGTGTGTGAGTGTTTGTGTTGTGCAGTGTGTGTGTATGTGTGGTGTGTTGGGCTTCTACTTCTATTCTATCTATCATCTAGCTATCTCCCGTCGGTCTGCTGTCTGCTGTCTGCCTGTCTGTCTTCATATCGATCTATCTTTCTAGCTATCTATCTATCTATCGTTCTATCTATCTATCTACGATCTATCTTATCTCAGTACTGTGTTTCTTGATCAAAAGTGTCCAGCACATTCTTGCTTTCTTTTCTCTTTGGTTCTGGTCGACATAAATTCTCTCTCTCCTTCTTCTCTGCCCTGTCGCGCTTCTGTGTCTCTGTTTCTGTCGTCTGCCTTTGAAAAAAAAAAAATTTTTCTTATAATAATCATAACACACGCAAAAATTAGGAGTAACATAAGCAACGCACTCTCCCCAAAAAGTCCTTCGATGAAACTAAAACTCGACCTCGGTTGCGAAAAACGCACGCAAACATCTTACTACCCGTTAAAAACCCTTTCCGCTTTTTCGTAAGATAGCCAATGCGTACGTCAGGGAGATGAATACAAAGTTGACAAAACCGCATAACACACGGACTGATAATAAATTAAACACACATGCTTTGTTCCATTACCTCGATATAAAAGAATAAGATAAAATTTAAAAAAATTAAATAACCCACAACATGCAACACTAAGAAGAAGAAAAGGACAAAATTCCTTTTACCCCTCAACGTGTTGAAAATTGTCCCTGCAAAACTCTGTAGAAATAAAAACCACTCGATAGAAACAAACACAGTATAGACAGAATTTTTTTGATAAAGGTGGCGCTGCTCTTGCCACTCCTCTCTCCTCTCCGCCCCGGGAGAGGAAGAAGCACCCAATTTCACGCAGAATAATCTGCCGTGACTTAAAAGTGAATAAAACATTTTTTTTTTTACAACTACTCTTATTACACAATATTTTAATTTACTAACCAAATACTAAACACCCAAAACAAACATAAATCTAGACAACCCCCTGCTCTTTCCTCTTCCTCCATTTCCCGCCCCACAGACAGTTACAAATCTGTATATCGAGGATAATACTAAGCTCCCATTGCTTTCTACATCCAGTCCCCCGCCCTTAGGAATTATATTAATAAGAGAGAGATAATAGAAGAACAATAACAACAATGAACAAATCGTTTATTATAGAGGTAAAGAATAACATAACAATAGCTTTTTTCATCCACCCTCTGAAAAAAAAAAAAAAAAAATCGAAATAATAATGTCAATACCATACATGAAAAGATATAAGAAAGAAAAAATACAACACCACACACATATATAAAGATTATTTATCTATACATAGATAATAATACAATATATAATATATATATATTTATATTATATATAAGATACATTCATACACATAAAACACATACTAACACATACATACACACATAAATAGTATATATACACATAATTGGACTTCATGGCAGACAAAGCACCAGAAATGCAATATTCGCATTGAAACTCTCATGAAAGATTTTCATCAAGGACCAGAAAGACCTGTACCTCTGCTTCATTGACTACTCAAAAGCGTTTCGACAAAGTACACCACTCCGACTTGTTGATAATATGCAGGCTATACATCGACGGGAAAAGATCGTCGAGTCCTCAGAAACATATATGAAACCGGAGGCCGCCATTAGTCGCAATAAAAAATCAGTCAATAAGACCAATCTGCAGGTGGAGGCAGGCTGCGTTTCTCGCCTGATGTATTTAATGTATATAGTGAAATAATACTACGCAATATTAGAATCTTGAGGGAAATAGTGTAGGTGCCCACGAACAATCAACAACCTGGAGATATGCCATAACACAGTCCTTATCGCCACTACTGAAAAAAACTGCAACAGATTGTAACAACAGTAACAACAAAGCGAAAAGAAAGATTACACTCAATGCAAAGAAGACAACATCATGGGAATCTCGAAAAAACTGTGTATACCACAAGCACATA
Source organism: Rapana venosa (assembly GCA_028751875.1). NCBI lineage: Eukaryota > Metazoa > Mollusca > Gastropoda > Neogastropoda > Muricidae > Rapana > Rapana venosa. Next base: position 25,578,997 of record CM054162.1, read on the forward strand.
CCGATAAATGAGAGAGCACAACAAGTAAAAACCTTAAATACCTTGTGGTACTATCACCCCATACGGCAATGGTACACAGAAATCAAGAAGAGAACGTCAATCTAAGGCAACTTTCACAACAGACATGCATTTTATACCAACAGTAAGCTAAGCATCAAGACAAAGATCCATGTTTTTTGAGAGCCGACGTATGTCCATTCTTCTGTAACGATGGGAGTCTGGACCCTAGCAAAGACACAGAACACGACGCGAAGCAGTGGAAATGTGGTTCGTCCGATTTCATGAAAAACTCTGACAAAAAGAAAAACTAATGCAGAAGTAATAAATGCGGGTACAAGAGTCCCTTCTCAACACCAGCAAGAAAGACACTTCAAATTTTCGCCATATAATCAGGCAGACGACTATAGAAACTGTTTATGGAATGGCAAAATCTGTGAAACAAGAGCAAGGAAGACAAACGCACATAATTCACAGACAGCTTAAAACATATTCGCACGAATAAAAGGCACTACAATGAGCTCCATAAGGACCGAGAACCAGGGAAAATGAGACCCTATCGACGATTCTGCATGACCATACCCGACACTTGAAGGAAGAAAAGATATAATAAATACACTATACATATACATAAACACACACACCATACATACCAGTAATATATATCATATATACACAACACATACAACACACATACACACACGATACATATACTTACATACATATTCATACACACACTATACATACACACATTCACATACATATACATACACACACATATACATACTCACAAACACATACACATACATACATGCACACATACACATACACACATAATATATACATAAATAAACATAATACACACATATACACATTATATAAAAATATATAATACATACAAACACACATATTATATTTGTAGCATACACACACACACATACATATACATACAATACATATATAGAAAGACAAAATGAAATCAAGAAAAGTTATTTCAATAATGTAAATGGAAATAGAATAAAAGAATGCAAATAAAGAGAGTAAGAAAGAGAGAGAAGAGAAGAGAAGAGAGAAAGAGACAGACAACAGACAGACAGCAACATAGACAGGAAGAGAAACAGAGACAGAGACATTGGAGGACAACTGACACAGAGACAGAACTGACAGAGAGAGGAGAACACAAAAGAGGGACAATAGCGATAATAGATAGATAGATAGATAATAGTAGATCGATAGACAGACACAGGCATACAAAACAAACAGACAACATACAGACAATAATTGACAAGACAGAAGAGAGAGAGAGAACATGGATGGAAGAAATCTAGCGCTAGGCAAAAGGCACATCATATATTTTTCATTATGACAAAGAAATAAATATCTTCGTGAAATCCTGCTTTCCACCTCCCTTGGGAAAAAAAAAAAAAAAAAAAAAAAAAACCCCTATCAAATACACACTACACAGCTTCCAAAACCAAGGTGAAGAATACTGCATCAAAAATACAAATCACATACAATTCCACCAAAAATCACAATCACAACCAATTTCATCAAAGGGGGGGGGAAATCTATGACAAGAAATTATAGAAGAAGAGAGATAGAAGATAGAAGAGAGAAAGAGAGAGAAGAAGAGAGAAGAGAGAGAGAGCTATGCTTTCATCCACTTTCATTCAGTTTTCTCTCCCTGGACAAATAAAGCTCGCACACAGACTGGAAAAACGTTTCGCCATCACTACGCACAATCACGAGCACCCACGTGTTCCAATACACTCACATCTATAATAAAAATAATGATAAGGGCGCGTTGCTCCTGTGCGACGTCTCTTCCCTGGAATACACCCGACACACACGCAGAGAAACTGCCGCGACCCCCCAAACGCATACAATCAATAAATATAATAACATCCTCGTTCATAATACAATCATACTCATACAAACTCCGAACACATATAAATTACACATTCGCACCCGTGCCCACTCGCGCTTGCCTGCTTGCCACACACACAAACCACACATCACTCACACGCACACACTCACACACACACACACACACACACACACACACACACACAGCACACACACATCAAACAACACACACACACACACACACCACCACACACACACACACACACACACAGAGTAATATGTCAATTTAAAAGAAAGGTTTATTTAATAAAACATTGCTGAAAACTTTTCACAAATACGTTACTTTATTTGCAATTTTGTCATATAACACTCATTACATCAAAAGTTGATTTTTTCAAAGCTTCTAAAGGAGTTAGGCTAGAAATCTCTTTAATGAGATGAATGAAGCTGATTCCACAAGGAAACCACCACTGAATAAACTTGTTTTAAAAATATAAACTCTTGAGAGGCACTGCATTTTGAAATGATGCCTGTTGTTATTTAGAAGAAACAATCTGAAATGGAATAGGGCCGCCCATTAATTACCTTATGCATCAACATGCCTTTGTATGCAGCCATCTCTCTTTAAAGTAATAACCCAATTGTTTTTATAATCATTTAGGCATGAACTTGACTTTAAGATAGAACTAATTTAAGCTCGCTTGTTGTAGCCTCAATAAAGTTTTAGAGTATTTGCACTTGCAGAATCCCCAATGTAAGCAAAGTCCATAATCTACTGAAAGTTTGCTTGAAAAACATTTACGGCATGAATGTTTAAAAAGTGTTTATTTTTGAGAACTGAACACTCTTTGAAGAGGCGTTTTGCAAATATGAGAATGTGTCTGTCCATGACAGTATTGGTCAATAATGAATACCCATACACGATTGCAAATTGACTATTTCCACACTTTGTCCGGCAACTGAAATAGAAAACAATGTGTTAATACTTTAGTCGTTTTTCTGTCTAGTAGATAGAACACATTATGTCTACGATTTTGGTTGACATTTATTGTGAATTTAGGCGACATATGATGAGTTGTGTCCCTAACGAACTAATTTTTGTCAATACTATTTTGGAGGTTAGTGTTAATTACAAAGCTAACATTGTTACAATGCCTGGAACTTCATCTGCAAATAGTTCACAATTGTTGCCTAGAAGCATTGCAAATTCATTTATTTATAATATGAATAACAGGGACCTATACGGATCCTTGAAGGTACTCCATTTAATAGTCATGAAATCTGAAACAGAAAAGTTTCACACACACTAATTGTTTTCTATTTGAAAAAAGGAGAAATTATTGACTGTGAAGCTAAAACCATATACCATTAATTTCTAAAAGAAAGTATGTTAATGACATCAAATGCCTTAGCATAGTAATGAAAACAAGTCCAGTGATCAATTGATATTTATTTTAGAAACATTTTTCAATCATTTGGGTTCGTGCTGTATGCAAAGGGTTTTCTCTATAACGATTGCTGGATGTATCAAGTTGTATTTGTTAGATTTTATTTAAATGTAGTCAAATATGTTTTTCGAATGCTTTGACAAAACACAAAATTGATATAGGCCTAAATTGGAGGGTATGTACGTCTCGCTTTTTGAACATTGGAATTTAACCCTTGCTTGCTATGAAAACCAATGGAACATCATATTCTTGTTAATGCACAAATTAATAAATATAATCCAGTGTATCATGCTATAAACAGGGATCAAGTTTGAGTATTTCCTAGTCTAATTTGCCAAATCTTTTGTTTTTGCATTTTTTAGAGCAAAAAGCCGCATTATCTTCTGTACTGATAAAAAGGAAATATTCACTTTACAGTCAATATTTTTTGCATGACAATATGTTTTTTAACATTTCTAAGTCATTTTTTTCCCAGTCATTATTTAATAACAAATTCTCAGCTGCATTTACAAAGTAATCGTTGAGTGTGCTTTCGTTATATCATTTATTTTTTGCTGACTTCAGAAATATCTTTAGAAGAGAGAGATAGAGAGAGAGAGAGAGAATGAGAGAGAGAGAAAGAGAAGAGAGCAGAGAGAGAGGAGAGAGAGAGAGGAGAGACCAGAGAAGAAGAGACAGACAGAGCCAGACAACAGAGACAGAAGTGAGAGACAGCAACAGACAGAAACACAGAGAGAGAGACAGCAACAGAAAGAGAGACAGAGAAGAGTAGAAAAAGAGAGAGAGAGAGAGAGAAGAGGAGAGACAGCAGACTGATAGAAGAAGAGAGAGAGAGAGAGAGAGAAGAGAGAGACAGAGAGAGAGAGAGAGGCAAACAAGAGAGAGAAAGAAGAGAGAGTGTGTGTTTGGTTGGAATTGAACCTAAGAGACTGGTTTTCGTGTATTTTGTCCACCCTGCTTACCTGGTGAAGGTCCCTGGTGCTGTTCTTTCAATGAAATAATACACCGAAGGTCCTTGTGAGCGTGAAACACATTTAAACGCATGTAACTACCCCACGCAAACAAGAATATGTCCACTGGCAAACCATGGAGGAGCAAAACAAAAACAAAAAAAGAGCCACTCTCATACGAACAACTAATAACGCAGCAGGAACAGCAAGAAAGAAAAAAGAAAGAAAAGAGGAAAAAAAAAAAGAGAGGAAAATGATAAAGGGGTGGGCTGTATTTTCTTCTGGGACATGAAGATACCCCCAAAGAGAACTCCCCTAATTTTCCAAGCCAAAATTTCCGTGAATGAAAAAGGCATGGATTACAAGTTCAGATTCTGTTATCGCACAACTATTTATCATTATTATCATTATTTGTTTTGTTGTTGTTTTGAGTTCCTCCGGCAACGTTATTGTATTGTAGACACACAACAACATACAATCGAGCAGCAGTCAACAAGAACATCCAAGAACCGGTATAGGATACTACTACCCATAAACCAGCCGGCTTTATGGCATCCGCCTCAGCACCCATTCAACACACAGTGAAGTCAAGCCTACTCACCAACAACGGACACGATGATGAAGTCGTAGAGGAATTCTATCTACAACCAACAACAGCACCATCGATAAGATAACAAGAAAACACTTGAATCATCCAGGGAGACTGGAACCCAAGTGGGCGAGAAGCACTGGAAAACGGAGGCAAAAATCTCGTCCCCCTGTAATCGAACACCAATGTCGAGAATTTCCGACTCCTGGAATTTGCCAGCCTTTTTTTACCAAAAAAAAAACCCGACCATGGTCTCGCCATACCCATGGAAACACAGACATCGCGACCTACCTGGACATGGCATGGACCCAATGGATCCATCACCAACCAATTGACTACATCCTGGTGCAAACCGTTCGATACTGGCATCAACAGACCAAGAGAAAGACATCCCAGTCAGACATGGCATCGGATCATGACCTCGTTCTCCTGAACTTTAAGTCCGTTTTGAAGAAGATCTAAAAGACAAAGAAGCACCAGACCAAGTTCAACCTGGACAGACTGAGAAGGATTTTCCTCACCATCGCCGAGTCCTCCAACTACAATAGAGGGAAATTCGCACCACTGCTGGCACTTTGAAGAGGATGCGAAACGAAAGACCACCAACTTTAAACACAGTGATGACTGAGACAGCAACATACCTCTTTGCAAACATCGAGAAAAACACATCCATGGGTCCTCACCACAGATGATATCTTGAATAGTTTACAAAAGACGAGACCTAAGAAAGCAAACACTACAGGAGCAAGTTGAGTACAATAAAGTAAACAAGAAGAACAGGAAGACTTAGGAAGACCAAGAGAATGATAGAGAAACAATGTACAGAAATCGAAGAGAGCCTGACATAGAATAATAGCAGAAGAGCATCACCGAGATTGTGAAAGACTCACCAAACAGAAAACAGCAAGTCATAACATCCAGACAAAGAAGAATTGCCTACAGAAAAGAAAGAAATCTTCTATGACGAATACTTTTCCAACTCTACACAATCATCAACCGCTGAGGCACCCCAGCCGTACGTTGCAAGCCAAGCCTCATCGAATAAAGACAACTTCCCAATTCTTCGCGAGGAAGTAGAATAGCAATTAGATCGCTGAAAAAGGAAAGTCACAGGAATCGACAACATCCCACTGAGCTACCAACACGAGAAGCAGTGACAGACATCCTTACAAGTAACGCACAAGATCTGCAACCGAGAGTGGCCTACACCATGGACCCAATCACTCATCATCACTCTCCCCAAGAAAGGAAATCTCCCAGCAGTGCCAAAACTACAGGACAATCAGCCTCATAAGTCCATCCAGAAAGTCAGCTGAAAAGTGTCCTGAACAACTGAACCCCAGGCAGAAAAGATCATCGCCGAAGAGCAGCCGTTTCCGCCCAATAGAAGCACCACAGAACAGATAAGCAACCTGAGGATTTTCTGTGGTGAAAATACAGCCATCACAACAAGACACTTCCACCTCATTGATTTTAAAAGGCCATCGTCGAGTATGCCATACGCTCTATTGCCACCATGAACAAATCAACACGGCCAGAAGCTGATCCACACCATCAGAACTCTACTCAAAGCCACAATTGCATACTCGTACAGGGCACGGTAGGAATGGTTCCGTACCTCAGTTAGGTTCCTACAACAAGATGTCTGCTGTCCGCGACACTGTTTAACATTTTCCTTACGCACATGACTTTGACTGACGCCTTGAAGACCACCAGACACATCAGCATTGGAGGAGAACAATACCAACCTCAGGGTTAGCCCGATGGACATTGAACGTTCTGGCAGATATGAAAGAGGAACAGGCCAACCCTAAGTGAACAACTGGACGAAATATCCACACAAAACGACATGAATCAGCGCCGAGAAAACCACGCATCATTCAAACATGCCCACCAATCACCAACCAAGATCACATCTCAGCGGAAAAGAACTGGAGCCCGTTGACCGATTTCAAAGACCTTGAGGCCATCATAAGTTAGAGGGATCAAGACCGAAATCCTAGCAAGAGCGGCACCACACACAGCAGCAATGGCAATACTGAAGACCATATGAGAGACTGAAACATGCCTCTCGAACCAAGAAAAGTTTACTAACGCGCTAGACACCTCAATCATGCTTTACGCATTAGGCCAATGGACACTGATCCGCAGACCTTACATAGGATGATCCAACAGTAGAAAGTGAAATCCACAGAAGGCTCCGTGGCATCTCTACAAGGACCATGTCAACAACAATGAAATCCCCGCAGAATGATCACTTCAACAAGGGCGGACTTATGAAGACCTACTGACCACGCGAAAAAAAGAACTCAGATGTATGGCACTAAACACGCTCAGAAGGACTTGCAAAGCCATCCTGCAAGGAACAGTCCAGGGAAGAGAAACGGGCAGACAGAGGAAAAGTGGGCCGACTACATCCTGATTGGACAGGGAGGACTTCCACAAGTCACCCCCAGCACTTGCCCAACGACCGCCTAAGTGGAGCCAGCGGGTCCATCCTTCGTCCACCAAGCAGCGCCCCTACGACCCTGGCGGGATACGGACCAGTAACAGTGAAGTGAACATACCACTTTCTGGATACTCGTGGTCAGAGCACTCGCTTCCCCATAGCCTAAGGTTAAGCAGGAATCGAGCATGTTACCCACTTGGACGGGTGACCGTTTAGCTTCATTGGCTTTTCAGTACAGTTTCCCCCATCCCCAGCTATAAATGTTACCTCCTCCTTAAGGCTAGGAAGGTAAAGCACGACGGAAAGGTTGAATGGGGGGGAGAAGGCCCCACCCGCCCTCAAGATGCTGGCCCCTAAAGCTGAGGTCTCTGACACCTCGCTCCCTATGACCATATAGGTTAATGGAACACCTTAACCCTACCTAATAACCTCTCTTTTAAGTCACGCAGATTTCTCTCGTAAATTCGGCTGCTTCTGCCCGGAGACATGTCGCCCACAAGAAGAGTAGCGCCACCAATCACTTTTTTGGTCTTTTTCCTGACTTCAACTGTATTTGTTTTTCCCTATCAGAATAGCTGTTTTCTACAATTTGCAAGGACAACTCTCTTGCGGTGAGTTCTTTACATCGCTACTTTAAGTTATTTATTTATTTATTCTTTTAGTCGAATAATAAAATAAGCACCCATGTGCTTTTATTTTTTTAAACGATCCAGTCCGCCGTGTTAATCCGTTTGTAAATTTTGTCAATCAGTTTCCACCGCACACCATGCCTACTACTTACGAACAGCCGGAACATTAACGTTGGCAGCTAATGTTCTGCTGCTTCGAACACGGGCCTTGTTTATATTCTCATCCTAAATAAGATGTGTAACACACCAGTTGCTCATTTTTTAACAGCTCTATCCAAAAACCTAGCACCCAGACCACCACTCACGGTCTTATAGTGGATGGGTTGGGTGGGGGTTAGTTTTTCGGGTTCAAACGGGAATCGACGACCACATAACGTGAAACACGGAACTTTCGCTATAATAGCCAGTGCTTACCTCTCTAACCACCGATCCACCGAACAGTCCTCAACCTCACCAACGATGGCATTATTTTACGTCTGCGACGGTGTTTTTGTTCCCCCTACCATGAAGGCTAGCCGCATTCCGACTTCGGGGTATACAAATTACGATAACCCAACAAACAAGCAATAAAGGCCGGTATAGCAGCGGCAACAATGTATTCAACCAGTAATACTGCACTACCAAGAAAAAAAACTTCTAAAATACAGACAAGGTACAGGACATATAATCAAACTGCAACACCTCCGCAACCTTTTTCCTATCTAAGTAGACCGCGACACAGAATCTTTTATAAAAAATTTTACAAACCCTCTTTCTCTAACTCCTCCGTTTTCAGCTATCCTGAATACACGTAGCAAGTCTGTTCGTTCCATACTCAAGTTATCATCCTCCACTCTCTATGTTGTAGATCTTCCCATCACTTTTTCTTCTCTGTCTGCTTCCCTCATCTCCCTCCTTTTAACAGGTATATCCCTGGTAGTAGGACAGTTCTTAATCCATCCTCCACTCTCAGATGATTCTTCCTCATCGTTTTTTTTTTTTCTTTTTCCCTCTGTCTGCCTCTTCCTTCGTCTCCCTCCTATACTGTTAGTTTCCCTGTATAGGACATCCTTGGCCAGTCCTCCACTCTCTGATGTTTGTCCTCCCATCGTTTTCCCCTTCACCTCTTCTTCTTCGTCTCCCTCCTTGAACTGATAGTTAAGTTCCCTGTAGTAAACAGCTCGCTTCTCCGCTAAAACCTGGCCCTAAACAAAGCGAAACACTTGGATGACAAAATTAATCTTCCTCAAATGTACGAGAAACAATCCGACGTGAAACGAATGAACCCAAGTTTGAATTCTGTCAGAAACAAAAGCTAAAATACAAAACAAAAAAGACAAAAACATAGCAATACAAAAGAAAACTGAAAAGCGAGCAGGAGGGCGAGGGTAGTTGGAGGTGGGGGATTTCGGGATATGGAGGGGGGGGGGGGGGTTAGGTAAATTTATTAGAAAAAAACCCCACACAACTAAACCAAAAACACACACAACAACTCACACTCAGCAATGATGAATGGGGGTCGCATGCAACACACTCGAGACTACGAGATGCTTTTCATTATGAAAATGCATTCGCGAAATAAAAAATCTGTTAATACTACAGTCCGCAGCGGAACCGCCTTGGATAATTACCTGAGAGAAAGAAGAGAGAGAGGAAGAGAGAAGAGAGAGAGAGAGAGAGAGAGAAGGAGAGAGAGACAGACAGAGAGAGAAAGATAGAAGACAGAGAAGAGAGAAGAACAACAACACAGACAGACAACTTACTAAAACACTGAACTGACTGAGACAGAAGACAGACAACAGACACAACAGAGAGAGAGAGAGAGAGAGAGAGAAGAAGAGACAGACCGACAGACAGACAGACCACAGACAGGCAGACTGACTACTGTCTGACTAGACCAAAGACAGACAGACAGATAGACACCCAGACATAAGACCAACCAGACAACAGACTACTGACAAACAGACAGAGAGATGAGAGAGAGAAGAGAGAAGAGAGAGAGAGAGAAGAGAAAGAGAGAGAGAGAAAGAGACAACAGACCAGAATCAGACCCAACACACCACACACACACACAGACCTGATGGACTGACTGATACAGAGACCACAAAGAAGACAAGAGAGAAGAGAGAAAACAACTGACTACATGACTGAATGACTGACTACTATACAGAACAAAGAGAGAGACAGAAGAATGAGAGAGAGAGAGAGACTGAGAGAGTGAAACAGCGACAGAAGAAGACACGCGGGACTAAACGACTGACTGACTGACAGACAAAGACAGACAGACAGACAGATAGAACAGAGAGAGACAGACAGACAGACAGACGAGAAGACTGAGAGAGTGAGAGACAAGACAGAGAGAAAGACAACTGAACCAAACGACGACTGACTGAATGAACAAAACAGAGAGAGAGAAAGAAGAGAGAGAGAGAGAGAGAGAGATAGAGAGAGGAGAGAAGAGACGGACAGACTGACTAGATGACTAAACCGACTGACTGAACCAGAGACAGACAGAGAGAGACAGAGATAAGAAAGAGACTGACAGACAAACTGACTATATGACTGACTGAGACAGACAGACACAGTCAGAGAGAAATAGCGACAGACCAGACAGAGATAGATTCATAGAGAAGGGACAAGAAACACACACACAACACACAACACACACACAACACACAACCCACACACAACTACACACACACACACAACACACACAACAAATACACATACCCACACACACACAAGGAAAAAAGATAGACAACGAATAAGGACAGTAGCGGCCTTGATTTGTTGCTTTAAACAAGATTCACCTACATAAATTCATACATTATTAATAATTATTATCATTGCATTAGACAACACAGACAAACTGCCACAGAGAAGAGACATGAGAGAAGAGACAGAAAGAGAGAGACCGAAAGAGTAAAGAGGGAGGGAGAGAAGAGAAAGAAGAAGAGAGAGTGAAGAGAAGCAGACAGAGAGGCAACAGACAGAGACAGAGACACACACACCACACACTAGCGACAGACAGATCGAAACAAGACACGAAGAAGAGAAGAAGGGCGAGGGGGGTACAACAGACAACAACTTACAGACACACACACACAACAACACTATACACATGGACAGACACACTGACAAACACATTTTGAAATGTCATCCTAAACACCAGCCATACTCTTTCGCCTCCTCACCGGACTCCCAAAACGTGCAAGAAGT
>CM054162.1:25595122-25598281 GCA_028751875.1 Rapana venosa
CAAGGGGGCCGTTATTTTTTCTCATCCGGGGGACTTTTGGGGGAATGGGTCTGCACTGTTTTTAACCCGGGGGAAAATACCCTTAAAGGGGGATCAACCCCCAAATTTCGAGTGCAATGTTCAACCCTGGCCCTACCCCTTCCTAGCCATTTTGCGGTTTAACACCGTTCGATTCAAACCCACGGGTCCTGAAAGCAGTGGGTTCGAATCTCGGGTTGGCGTCTGTGAATTAGGTGTGTTGGATTTGCGATCTCCCAGGTAAAACTTCAAGTGCAGCCTTCCAGTGCCTTCATTCCCCAGACTCCACTTCCCCAAAAGTTCTTCGGATGAGACTATTAACCGGGGTCCCGTGTCCCAAAAAACGAAAACCAACATCTTGCGCACACGTTAAATCCTTTTCGTAAAGTAGGCCATGTGTGCTGTTGGGAACTGATGACAATTTACAAAACTGCATACACACGGGGACTGGATGTAAAAGAAAGCACGTAAGTGCTTATTCCATTATCCTCAATATAAAAGAATAAAATAAAATAAAGATTTTCTTTTTGTATACATTTTTAAAATTTATTTTATATCGAGGAAAATGGAAGAAGCACTTATATGCTTTAGTTTTAAAAATCCAGTCCCCGTATGTATGCGATTTTGTAAATTCTGTCATCTGTTCCCACCGGCAGGCACACAATGGCCTACACTTACGTACACACATATATGTATGCAGAAGATCAAAATTATGCATGGTAAAGATCCCGTAGTTCACGTCAAAGTGTTCGGTGGATTACGGAAACACGAACATACCCAGCATGCATCCCCGAAGTCGGAATGTGGCTACCTTCAGACAGTTCAAGTTAAAGAAAAAAAAAAAAAAAAAACAAAAAAAACCACACACGCCCAAAAAAAAAGGTTAAGGTGTCTCAAAACCTAGTGGGTCGTAGGAGAGGGGGCATCAGGAGACCTCACTTCTCTAGGGCCAGCATATTGAGGGCGGCGCCCATCTCCTCTCCCTCGCTGCTTTACATTCCTTGACCCCAAAGAGGGCAGGTATCCGTTTACAGCTGGGTGAACTGGGGGACTGTACTGAAGCCAAGGCGCGCAAACGGTCACCCATCCAAGTGGTAACCACGCTCGATGCTGCTTAACTTGGCTGGGGGAAAGCGAGATATCTGACTACTGAGCTATTATGTCCCCGCAAATACGCAACGTTAAAATTCCACCCTAAAACCTTCCTTACATCCGACAAGACAGAAAAAAGGAAGAAGGTTGAAATTAACAAAACAATCTTTCAATTTCTACTACTACTAATACTTTCTACTACTACTATACATACTACTACTTTAAAAAAAAATGATAATAATATAATAAAATTTAAAAATGGAATTTATAGCGCTATATTTTACAGATACAAATCAAAGCGCTTGCACTCAATCATTCTTACACAGTCATACAACCCGTAACAATTAATAGTTCCAACAAGTCCAAATGTGCAACCCCCACGCACGCACGCAGCATGCACACCCCAACACACACACACACACGCACGCACGCACGCACGCACCGCACGCACGCACGCACACACACACCACACACACAGAGGTCCACACACCTTGACAGGGCGAAGAATCTCGGCTGTTGAAGGTGGGAAAAGCTACGAGAACAAGAGAAGAGGAAACAAAAAAAAACAAAAACAAAGATAAATATACAACAAAGACAACAAAAACAGTCACAACGAAAAAAGCAGAAAGAAAGCAAATTCGACGAAAAACAAAAATACAAAATCAATTCTACAAAGAAAGGGCAAAAGTGAAAAAAGCGCAAGAAAAAAAGAAACGAAAATGAATACAGAAAGCTCCCCAACCCCACCCCAACTCCCGACAAAAAACAAAAACAACACCCCCCTCCCCACTCCTCCTCCCTTCTCATCAACAAAGAAACCAGAAACAGAACTAAAAAACAACAATAAGAAAACACATACACACAACACACACACACACACAAACACACTACACACACAGAGAAAACAAACCCTACCTACCTCCCCACCCTAAACATCCCAACATAAACTAGACAACACGAAAAAACACACGAAGAAAAAAAGCGAGAGCCAAAAAAAAAAAAAAAATCTACAGCAGAATAAAGAAGACAAAAGAGAGAAAGAATGACAAGGAAAGAAAAGAAAGGAAAGAAAGGGAAGAATCAAAGAAAAGGACAAAATAGTCTTTGAAAATAAGAAAACAAAATCTTTGAAAATAAGAAAACAAAAAGAACAGATGGGAGAAGAAGAAAGAAATAGAGAAAATTCAATAATAAAGCTGAAAGAAACAGAAACAGAAAGAAAAAATGGAAAACGGATCTCGCAGACATGAAATATTATTTTTCGACCAAATAAGAGTTGCAGAAAGCAGCTACAATACCGATAACAACAACCACAACCACAACGTAAATACTATTCCTGAACGTGCCACTATACCTTCTATAGCAATGGCTACAGAACAGACAACAACAACAACTACAATAACAACAACAACGTAAATATTATTCTCGTGCCACTATACCCTCTTTAACAAAGGCTACAACACCGATAACAACAACAATAACAACAACAACAGCAGCAACAACGAAAATACTTGTCCAGTACCTATCACTATTACCCTCTCGGTTATATGAAAGGTCAAGGTCGAGGTCAAAAGTTTGAATGGTGTCCAATGAAAAGTCAGTCTGAGGAGCAACAGCAACTTAACGAAGAAATTTTTTTTTTTAAAATCCTAACCCAGCTTTGCCTGGTCCTGTTGTTCCCATCATTCTGTCATCACGACATGAGAGAGAGAGAGACAGAGAGAGAGAGACGCAGACGCAGACGCAGACGCAGACGCAGATGATTTATTCAAATAGGCCTCAGCCCCTTATGAAGGGGAATGTGAACAATATTATACATAACATAAATACAGTGAAAACTCGTTTGATCACGAAGTTGTACGTTACTTCACGAAGTGAGTATTTCTCTACTTTGAAAGCCTTGTACAAATATAAAGAAAAGTTCTGTATAACTTCAGGATTTGTACAGGACATCAATAAATTCAATTTAAACAAGCATGGTTTCCTATAAATTTTTTGTTGAATAAATTTCAATCTAAGGTCATGCAATTGTTGGCAAAAAAAAATTTT
>CM054162.1:25598781-25606281 GCA_028751875.1 Rapana venosa
CAATCCCCAATTTAACCACGCTCGATGCTGCTTAATTCGGGGGGAAAGCAGATATCTGACTACTGAGCTATTATGTCCCCAAATACGCAACGTTAAAATTCCACCCTAAAACCTTCCTTACATCCGACAAGACAGAAAAAAGGAAGAAGGTTGAAATTAACAAAACAATCTTTCAATACTACTACTACTACTACTACTACTACTACTACTACTACTACTACTACTAAAAATAGTGATAATAATAATAATAAAAATAATATATGGAATTTATATAGCGCTATATATTACAGATACAAATCAAAGCGCTTGCACTCAACTCATTCTTACACAGTCATACAACCAGTAACAATTAATAGTTCCAACAAGTCCAAATGTGCACGCACGCACGCACGCAGCATGCACACACACACACACACACACGCACGCACGCACGCACGCACGCACGCACGCCGCACACACACCACACACACAGAGGATCACACACCTTGACAGGGCGAAAGAATCTCGGCTGTTGAAGGTAGGGAAAAGCTACGAGACGAAGCAGAGAGGAAACAAAAGAAAAACAAAACAAAGTAAATATACAACAAAGACAACAAAAACAGTCACAACGAAAGAGCAGAAAGAAAAGCAATTACGACGAAAAACAAAGATACAAAATCAATTCTACCAAGAAGGCAAAAGTGAAAAAGCGCAAGAACAAGAAACGAAAATGAATACAGAAAGCTCCCCACCCCACCCCCAACTCCCGACAAAACAACACAACACCCCCCTCCCCACTCCTCCTCCCTTCTCATCAACAAAGAAACCAGAAACAGAACTAAAAACAACAATAAGAAACCATACACACACACACACAACACACACACACAACAACACACCACACACACAGAGAAAACAAACCCTACCTACCTCCCCCACCCTAAACATCCCAACATAAACTAGACAACACGAAAAACACACGAAGAAAAAAAGCGAGAGCCAAAAAAAAAAAAATCTACAGCAGAAATAAGAAGACAAAAGAGGAAAGAATGACAAGAAAGAAAAGAAAGGAAAGAAAGGGAAGAATCAAAGAAAAGGACAAAATAAGTCTTTTGAAAATAAGAAAACAAAATCTTTGAAAATAAGAAAACAAAAAGAACAGATGGGAGAAGAAGAAAGAAATAGAGAAAATTCAATAATAAAGCTGAAAGAAACAGAAACAGAAAGAAAAAATGGAAAACGGATCTCGCAGACATGAAATATTATATTCGACCAAATAAGAGTTGCAGAAAGCAGCTACAATACCGATAACAACAACCACAACCACAACAACAACAACGTAAATACTATTCCTGAACGTGCCACTATACCTTCTATAGCAATGGCTACAGAACAGACAACAACAACAACTACAATAACAACAACAACGTAAATATTATTCTCGTGCCACTAACCCTCTTTAACAAAGGCTACAACACCGATAAACAAACAACAATAACAACAACAACAGCAGCAACAACGAAAATACTTGTCCAGTACCTATCACTATTACCCTCTCGGTTTATATGAAAGGTCAAGGTTCGAGGTCAAAAGTTTGAATAGTGTCCAATGAAAAGTCAGTCTGAGGAGCAACAGCAACTTAACGAAGAAATTTTTTTTTTTTAAATCCTAACCCAGCTTTGCCTGGTCCTGTTGTTCCCATCATTCTGTCATCACGACATGAGAGAGAGAGACAGAGAGAGAGAGACGCAGACGCAGACGCAGACGCAGACGCAGATGATTTATTCAAATAGGCCTCAGCCCCTTATGAAGGGGAATGTGAACAATATTATACATAACATAAATACAGTGAAAACTCGTTTGATCACGAAGTTGTACGTTACTTCACGAAGTGAGTATTTCTCTAACTTTGAAAGCCTTGTACAAATATAAAGAAAAGTTCTGTATAACTTCAGGATTTGTACAGGACATCAATAAATTCAATTTAAACAAGCATGGTTTCCTATTAATATTTTTGTTGAATAAATTTCAATCTAAGGTCATGCAATTGTTGGCAACATAGAACAAAGTGTACTTCATCTCTTCCTTGTGACACATTGCATAAAGGACATAACAAATCATGATCATTATATGTTCTGTATCTTAAAACGATGTACATTCAGATCAGATATACCGAGTCTAAATTTTGCTGTGATATGTTTCAGTTGTCGATTCATGTCAAGTTGTAAATAGCATTTTAAGTCATGACCATTACAGTATGTTCTATAAAACTCAAACCTTTGGCTAGTATCAATGTGATGGTTCCAATTTTGCCACCGGCAGTCAATTAATCGTTGACGAAAAACTTTAATGAACACACAAGCATCACCCACATCTTGATTCAACCACACATCTCCAAAACCATTTTCATTTAAACAGACACGCACCCTTGATACCCAATTTGTCTTTCCTCTTGCATCTAAATTATACAACATTTTATAAGCCTTATGTGGTAGTCTCAGATCTTCCATTTGTAGCAACTTAATCCAATAACGAATACAGTTAACTGCAGAATTTATGTACAAAGGATATCTGTTAGTTTCACCATAGATGATATCATTGGGTGTTCGTCTATCAACTCCTAAGTATTTCTTTATTGCAAACAAATGAACGGATTCACAGTGAACTGCTGCTTTGTCCAACCCCCATAATTCTGACCCATACTGAAGAACTGGTTGAACCTGTGAGTCAAATAGCTTCATTAACAGCCCAAAAGAATTGTTGTTAAGTGTATACAACCTTTGCATTATATATACCAACGCATTCTTTGCCCTACTAGAAAGGTCCTTACAAGCGGCAGTGAAACTCAGACGTGTAGAAAACAATATCCCTAAGTACTTATAAACATTAACCACAGGTAACAGATTGCCATTATATGTCCATCTTTCTCGTATACCCAAATAGCCTCCCTTGCGAAACACAATGATGTTACTTTTCTTCATATTTACTTTCAACTGAAGTGAAAAGGAAGCGTGATACAGGTTGTTTAACTGATTTTGTAGCCCCACAATAGTCTCTGATAACAGCACTACATCATCAGCTAACAACAGGATGAACAACTCCAAGGCATCATGTGACAAGACAGCACCATGTTTTCCATTATTGATTACTTGTAATGCTAATTCATTTATGAAAAGTGAAAATAAAATAGGGCTACATACATCTCCTTGCTTGACTCCGGCTGTGCAACTAATGTAATCTGTCAATTTAGAACCACATCTTATTTTACATTTTATATTGTCATACATTCTTTTAATACATGTGTGGAGTTTACCTCTAATACCGTTTTTTAGCAAAATGGGCCAAAGAAGATTTCTGTTAATGGAGTCGAAAGCTTTTCAAAATCTATAAAAGCTACATATAACTTACGGTTGCATGAAAACTGTTTCGTGTATCAATGCTAATAAAGTGAACATGTGATCTAATGTCGAATACCCCCTTTTAAATCCTGCTTGACACTCTCCAGTAATGTTATTTTCTTCTATCCATTCCTGTAGTCTTCTATTAATAATGGAACTAAAAATTTTGCTACTTATGTCACTAAGTGAAATACCCCTGTAATTGTTAGGATCATTAACATTTCCTTTTTTGTATAAAGGTAAAACAATAGACTCTGTCCAATTTTCAGGGAACTGACCAGTCTCAAACAGTGTATTAAACAACTTTATAAAGAAATCCACTATATATTCATTTGAATATTTAAATAATTCACCAATAATTCCATCTGGCCCTGCTGCTTTTCTACTTTTCAGTTTTCTTATGGCTAGCAATACTTCTTCTCTTGAGATGGGACGATTCATGTAGTCATCACCATCATCACCAGTTATATCTTCATTTAAAGTGCCATTACTAACATCTACATCTAATAAAGATTTGAAATGTTGGAACCACTTCTCAACACTAATATTGGCTCTTTGCTGTTTTCTTTTAAATGAAACTTTACGGACATTTTCCCAAAATTCTTTTTGACTCTTAACTGACGTGAGAAGTTTATCCAACATAGCAGTATTAAACTCTTTCTTCTTTCTTTTCAGTAGATTTTTATACTCACGTCTTGCAACAGTGTATTTTTGCTTATCTTCATCTGTCAATGACCTTCGACTCTTTCTCAATAATTTTCTCACATTCTTTTTACTGATCTCACACTCTTTATCATACCAATCACTTCGAATCCTACTGTTATCAATATATATACTCTTCTTCATACACACAGCGCTATCCCTGATGCATTCATTAAATAACTGTAATGCCCCATTAATATCAACATCAATTAAATTCATGGCACACTCTAATTTACTTTGAATGTTTTCGTGACATAGTTTATCGTTATATGTAACAGCACAGTCATCCTACGTGTATCGTCTATGTTTTCATCAACACTAACTTTGTTTTCATATGGAAATACTATTCTGGCAATAACAGGCATATGATCAGAATCTATTCTTTCATCTATGAACAGTTCACAAAAATCAAAAACAAGGCACAGTAAATCATTTGAAAGAATGAAATAATCGTTCACACTACACCCTAAATCTGAAATATATGTATAGCGACCATGGAGGTCACCGTGACATAACCCATTCAAAATACATAAGTTTAAAGTGGTGCACATGTTCAACAAAAGTTTACCATAGTTATTCAAAGATACATCCTGAGAACATCGATTGCACATTAATGACTGGCTTTTGCATTGCAAATCAGCAATTCCACTGTCTGACAATTCCTGGTGCGAAATATTGGATGTTCTGCTATTAAGATCCCCACACATCATTATGTAAACATCATTCTTTACTGTACAATCAATCAAACAATCTTCCAACATGCTAATTCCGTTATCTATGTCGAAGTGAGCATAAAAAGGTGAACACTCTGGTGGGACATATGAGCACACATACAAAACATTTTTATCTAATCCAAACAAACTTTTGTCAATAAGAAACACACAAGCATTCACATGGTCATTTATTTCAATACGTTTCAAAAAGGGAATGAATTCATTTTTAATCAAACAAATAATGCTCCCGGATCGTCTCCCCTTGACAGACAGCTTTACAGCATGTTTGCAGAATATCTTAAAACCGGGAAAGAAGTTTTGCTCGCACTCATCCATAAATGTTTCAATCAAACAAGCAAAGTCAAAACAAGAAACATACGAAATAAAATCTTGATCTGCAAGTTTTGGCAACAAACCATTGACATTCCAAGACAGGAATGAAAAAGGCCGCTTTGCCTCTGACCCAGTGTCATTCGGCACGTGCAAATTGTCGGATGAGCGCTCAGTTTCCCTATCCTGCTCAGGATGCGTGTGTTCGTTGACTGTGCTAGTCCAAGGACAAGAAGACGGTGTAACGTCAATTTGATCCCCTGTAAAATCGTTCACATGGGAACAAATATTTTCAAATATGGACCGGCCTCTTCCCTATTCGTTTTGTGCAGACGAATGAAAGTCTTTCAGATACATTTTCTTCCCATCAATGAGAAGATGGTCAAAGACCATTGTGGCCCTTTGTCCATTCTGTCTGGCACTTTTCAGGTGAGGTGACAGCCTGCGCCTTATTTCCCTGACCCGACTAGAGAAATCCTCTCCAACGAAAACATTGCTGCCCTGCAATTTCTTTTTTGCCTTAAGAATCGCTATTTTGTCTTTGTAAAAGCAGCAGTGAGCAATGATCGGGGAGTCAGGCTTGGCGCCAAGGCGGTGTACCCGGTCAAACTCAACAGTCCTGGTCATGTCCATCTTATCAGTCAATAAGTCATGCAACCTGCCCTCACACTCTTCATTGGTTTCATTCGAATCCCTTGTCATGCCATAAAAAATCAAATTATTTCTCTTAGATCTTCCCTCTAAGTCATCTGTTTTCTTTTCTAACTCTTCAACTCTATCGGTCAGCTCTGTGTTTTTCTTTACAAGGGTTTGGTTTTCTTTCTTAAGTACTCCCACCTCCTCCGCAAGTTCCTTCACAGTACCCCGTATGGTCGCACACTCTTCTGTCAGGTCCTTTATCGCCCTTTCCACGTTGTCAAACTTACAGTTCATGGTGGAGTTCATCTCGTCCAGTCTTTCCACAATACCGTTCAGAGTCAGCTGCAGGGAAGTCAGTTCCGTAGGAGGAGGAGAGGTTGCCTGCCCGTGTCGCCCACCTTCCGCACTGGTCCGGCGTCCGCTGCCACTGGTCAGCCTGGTCTGCCTGTAGTTGTCAGAGCCAGGAGGAGGCTTGGGTCCAGGGTTCGACTCCACGTCTCCACATTGCAAAAGAAATCCGCCCCAAAATGTCAAGGTGAGGAGCAGGCCAAGTATGACACCGTCTGCTCTGTGCCGTGGTGACAACATGGCTATTCTCATAGCCGCTTTCTCAGTAGCCCTTTTACACATGAAGGCTTGGTATACGGGGAGAAAGCAGCCACATGACGACCGGAAAGTCAGCGCAGCAGATGGCATGGTTTGTCATATACCTATTTGCCAAATATTGTGCCAAAACAATGTGACAGTCCGTTGAAATGGACAAAAACAGTAGGACATTGACAAATGCGACTTGCACGCATAGATTGCCCGTTCACCCCCCGAGAGAGAGAGAGAGAGAGAGAGAGAGAGAGAGAAAGAGAGAGACAAGAGAGAGACATAGAGAGAGGGGGGGGGGGGCAAGTGAGAGAGGAGAGACAGAGAGAGACAGAGACAGAGAGACAGAGACAGATTGAAACGAGAGGAGGACATAGAGAGAGGGTGAATCAGAGAGAGGAGAGCAGAGAGACAGAGACAGAGTGATACAGAGAGAGAGACATAGAGAGAGGTGAGACAGAGAGAGATGGAGAGGCAGAGAGACAGAGACAGAGTGATACAGAGAGAGAGACATAGAGAGAGGGAGGAGCAGAGAGGGATGGAGAGGCAGAGAGACAGAGACAGAGTGATACAGAGAGAGAGACATAGAGAGAGAGACATAGAGAGAGGGAGGAGCAGAGAGAGATGGAGAGGCAGAGAGACAGAGACAGAGTGATACAGAGAGAGAGACATAGAGAGAGGGAGGAGCAGAGAGAGAGGGAGAGGGAGAGAGACAGAGACAAGAGATACAGAGATACACAGAGAGAGACAGAGACATACAGAGACAGAGACAGAAAGAGAGGGAGAGACAGAGAGACAGAAACAGAGACAGACAGGCAGGAACAGACAGAGATGCACAGGAACACTGACAAATAAAGTGCGGAGACAGAAAGAATATTGACATAGTGCGTGTGTGTGTGTTTGTAGATGCACGCGCGCGCGCGCGCGCGCGCGTGCACACACACACATATATATATATATATATATATATATATATAAATATCTTATGTACACATACACGCGCGCGCGCACACACACACACACACAACACACACACACACACACGCATACACACACACACACACACACACATATATTAAGTCCTATAGGGCACTTATTGTAGTTGTAGTTCTCTTCGAATTTCATTTTTAAATGTTCTTGATCTT
>CM054162.1:25618781-25623781 GCA_028751875.1 Rapana venosa
AGAGAGAGACAGACAGACAGACAGACAGACAGACAGACAGAAAGACAACCAAGCAGAGAAACTGTCATTTAAAAGCTCTGGAGTGGGGTAAAGAGTGCAAGAGCCTATCCATAATAAATAACAACAACACATGTAGCTTAAGTCTAGGAAAGAAAAGCAAGAGAGAGAGAGAGAGAGAGAGAGAGAGAGAGAGAGAGAGAGAGAGAGAGAGAGAGAGAGAGAGAGAGAGAGAGAGAGAGAGGAGAGAGAGACAAAGAGAGACAGAGAGAGACAGAGAGAGTGAGAGAGAGTGAGGGGGGGGGGGGGAAGAGAGAGAGCAGACAACTAAGCAGAGACTTTGATTTAGCAGCTCTGGAGTACAGTAAAGAGTACAAGAGCCTATCCATAAAAAATAACAACAACATGAGAAGCTTAAGTCTAGGAGAGACACAGCAAGCAAGAGAGAGCGATATACAAACAGACAGACAGAGACAGAGACAGACATAAAGACAACCAGACAGAGAGACAGAGAGAGCAACAGAAAGAGACAGAGAGAGACAGAAAGTGACAAAGAGAGACAAAGAGACAAAGAGAGACACAAATAGAGACATATAGTGAGACAGAGACAGAGACAGAGAGACACAGAGAGAGAGACAGAGAAAAGGAAGGGGAGAAGGAAATAGAAAGAGGCACAAAAAACAAAGGGGAGTTGTACAGAAACTAGGACTGAAAAATGGACACCCCACCCCCCCAAGAAAACAACAACAACAAAACAACCCATAAACAAACTCTAAAACAAAAACAAATCACCAAAAAATACACACAATGATGCAGAACAGACACAAACAGGAAGAAAGAAAAAAAATTCAGACACAAAAATGGTGGACTAACATTCTTGTCACGGTATCTGTAAGAAACTACTCAGTACATGTTTTCCCCTAGCTCCTGTCTTTGCTTTCCCTGAAAGCTGAAGAGTCAAAGAAAGGGAAGCAATCACAATAAGGAGGGCGGGGGTGTACTGTCCCCTGTCTGACGTCAACAGATGGCCGGATAGAGTTGGCGGCCATTGTCTACCACCTGATAAAAGAAAAAAAATGGTTGTCGACTGAACGATTTTGCAGGACAAAGTCTTGATTTAACAGCTCTGGAACGCACACCATACAATGTGCAGAATCATGTTAATGAATAACAACATAATGTGGAATGATCTCCCTCTCTCTCTCTCCGCCAAAAGCCTTCTTATGACACTTTTAAATCCAGTCTCAAGACATATTTATTTCAAGCCTAAGATTTTCCTCTCCTGCCTCATCTCATAGTTTTTCCCTGCCTTCAACAGCCAAGATTCTATTGCCCTGCCAGGGTGTGTGACCTCTGTGTGTGTGTGTGTGTGTGTGTGTGTGTGTGTGTGTGTGTGTGTGCGTGCGTGTGTGTGTGTGTGCGTGTGTTGTGTGTGTGCACATTAAGACTTGATGGAACTATTGCTTGTCACTGGTTGTATGACTGTGTAAGAATGAGTTGAGTGCAAGCGCTTTGATTTGTCTCTGCAAGATATAGCACTATATAAATTCCATTTATTATTATAACAGCACCTGTAGCTAATGTCTTGGAGAGAGAGAGAGACAGAGAGAGAGAGAGAGAGAGAGAGAGAGAGAGATAGGCTTTGAGGCTTTGACCAATTTATTGTCATTGCCCAATGTGGCCTATTGACAAAGGGGGTTTACACACGACTTCTTTTGTAAACACAAATAAATATAAGAAAAATTACATTAGAGAGAGAGAGAGAGAGAGAGAGAGAGAGAGAGGAGAGAGAGAGAGAGAGAGAGACATTCATGCATACATACAGACAGAGAGACAGTTTAACCACATCCCACTTTTCAACTCATCCATGTCCCCTCCATCCCCCTTTCCCTTACCATCCCTCAACCACCCCCCCTCCCCACCTCCCCCCCAATCCAAGTACAATCAATCAGTCATAGTCATTTGACTTGCAGTCATAACCAAAATTAAATCAAAACATCTGAAAGATCTGGATGATCTAACTGTTTTTGATGTTTTAAACTAAACGAGAATGAAAGGGGAGGCAATTACAATCAGGCCTGTGCTCTCCCCTGTCTGACGTCACTGCAATGGATTAGTTGATTTTGATCCAGTCGTTAACAATTTTTGTCACTAAATGGTAAACTAGCAGAGGCTCTATACTTCAGTGTGTATAAAGACTTAATTCTATTTTTTTTCTTGATTACCATTTTAAGAGGCCTGCATCTGAGTGATAGTGAGCAGCCAGACCCATGTATTCATAATCTTATAAGGAAGGGAGGGGAAAGGTGTACTAGAATATATACATAGGTGTGCGCGCGCGCGTGTGTGTGTATGTGTGTGTTCGGATACTGTGGTGTGGTACTCTTTTCCGTGATCGTTATTATGTTTACATGTTTACTACTTTTATGTATGGCAGGTAACTCGCGTGAATTTCTCTGCCTCTGAGATATAAATGTGTTTGAATTTTGAATTGAATTGAAACAAATTGAAGTGCGTGCTTGTGTTCACGTCAAAGTGAAACTTTTACTTTCAGATGGTACATTGAATAAGCAGTGCAACTGGTGGTTTGTTTTTTCACCAAGCCATTCATCTAAAAATTAAAATAAAATGCATGCACATATAAGAATTTTTTTAAACCTATACAAAACAGCCAGGTACGTGTATGTGTGTGTGTGTGTGTGTGTGGTGTGATGTGTGGTGTGTGTGTGTGTGTGTGCGTGCGTGCGAGCGCGTGCGTTTGTGTGTGTAAAGTAGAAACGATTTGTTAAACACATTTTTCTGACATTTTCAGTTGCTTTAAAAACACAGTTATCGCTTGTTTCGCTGCGGTTTTACTATCACTCTCTCTCTAGACGTACGATTCAAATATTATTTACTTATCTATACATTAAAACTGTCTGTGCTAAACCATCTGCGTATTTTACCTACTTCCTGATAGTTATCTAATCCCAAAAGTATTTTTTTAAACTATTCAGTTAGCGTGTTTGATGCACACCAAAAGTATCTACGTAGACATAAAGAAGATTGTGCAGTATACGTATACATACTAGCCACTGGTGAATGATACACAGTTGTTAATGAAATATACACCCAACCCCCACCTCCCCCTCCTCCCCTCCCCCACCTCAAAATATCCCTCTTCCCACCCCTTCCGCTGCAAGAAACCAGAGTAAGTGGAAGTAACTGCAATCAATCCCCGGTGTAGGTGCATGCTCTCCCCTTGCTGACGTCACCGGTTAACGTGATAGAGGGGGGCTGGTAGTTTCTGGCCCTATGACGTGAAGCAGAGAGGCCTGATTTCATTTGCTGCTCTGCCGGAATAGGGTTATCCTACACCAGATAACCTTTCTTCTTACAAGCTTCCCCTCCAACCACCCCCCCCCCTTCCCCAAAACACACACACACACACACACACATTCACACACACACACAGACACACACACACACACACAGGGTCTGATATCACTTCATGTGTAACCACGTTAAATCAGAGAGAGAGAGAGAGAGAGAGAGAGAGAGAGAGAGAGAGAGAGAGAGAGAGAGAGAGGGAGGGAGGGAGGGAGAGAGACAGACAGACAGACAGAGAAAGAGAGAGAGAAGAGAGAGAGAGAGAGAGAGAGAGAGAGACAGACAGACAGACAGACAGACAACCAGATTTCATTTGCTGCTCTTCCGGAATAGGGCTATCCTACACCAGATAACCTTTCTTCTGACAAGCCCTTCCCCTCCCCACCCTTTGAAAATCAGACAGAGAGAGAGACAGAGACACAGAGAGAGAGAGAGCTAGAGAGAGCTACAGAGAGAGACAGAGAGAGAGAGAGAGCTACAGAGAGAGACAGAGAGGGAGAGCTACAGAGAGAGAGAGAGACAGAGAGAGAGAGAGACAGAGAGACAGAGAGAGACAAAGAGAGAGAGAGACAGAGAGAGAGAGACACAGAGAGAGCTACAGAGAGAAAGACAGAGACAGAGAGAGAGCTACAGAGAGAAAGACAGAGACAGAGAGAGAACCACAGAGAGAGCTACACAGAGAGAGACAGAGATAAAGACAGAGAGAGAGCTACAGAGAGAGAGAGAGAGAGAGAGAGAGAGAGAGAGAGAGAAAGACAGAGAGAGAGCTACACAGAGAGCTACACAAAGAGAGACAGAGATAAAGACAGAGAGAGAGCTACAGAGAGAGAGAGAGAGAGAGAGAGAGAGAGAGAGAAAGACACAGAGAGAGAGCTACACAGAGAGCTACACAAAGAGAGACAGAGATAAAGACAGAGAGAGAGCTACAGAGAGAAAGACAGAGACAGAGAGAGAACCACAGAGAGAGCTACAGAGAGAGAGAGAGACACAGAGAGAGCTACATAGAGAAAGACAGAGAGAGCTACATAGAGAAAGACAGAGAGAGCTACAGAGAGAAAGACAGAGATAGAGAGAGCTACAGAGAGAAAGACAGAGATAGAGAGAGCTACAGAGAGAAAGACACAGAGAGAGCTACAGAGAGAAAGCCCAGAGATAGAGAGAGCTACAGAGAGAAAGACACAGAGAGAGCTACAGAGAGAAAGACAGAGAGAGAGAAAGCTACAGAGTGAGAGAGAGAGAGAGCTACAGAGAAAAAGACAGAGAGAGAGCTACAGAGAGAAAGACACAGAGAGAGAGCTACAGAGAGAAAGACAGAGACAGAAGAGCTACAGAGAGAAAGACAGAGAGAGAGCTACAGAGAGAAAGACAGAGAGAGCTACAGAAGAAAGACAGAGAGAGAGCTACAGAGAGAAAGACAGAGAGAGCTACAGAGAGAGTCAGAGAGAGAGAGGGAGAGCTACAGAGAGAAAGACACAGAGAGAGCTACAGAGAGAAAAAACACAGAGAGAGCTACAGAGAGAAAGACAGAGACAGAGAGAGCTACAGAGAGAGAGAGGAGTGGGGTGGGGGTAAGACAGAAAGAGAGAGCGACAGACAGACAGACAAAAAGACAGACAGAAAGACAGAAACACACA
>CM054162.1:25628781-25633781 GCA_028751875.1 Rapana venosa
ATAAGAAGCAGAAGAAGAAGCAGGAGCAGCAGCAGAAGCAGAAGCAGAAGAACAGGAAGACAAATAAGAAGAAAACCAACCCAAACAAAACCAAAAAAAGAAGAAAAACCGCAACCTCACCCCCGCCCCCCCCCCCCCCCCCCCCCCCCCCCCCCCCCCCCCCCCCCCTGCACCCACCTCCCCTTTAGAAAATCAATCAAACTCCGTTTAAAAAAAACGAAACTCGAACCACCTCACTCCAAAAATCCAGCCCAAATCACCACGAAATAGGCAGAGAAGACTTATCTCCCCGAGACGCCACAAGGTCACGACCTTCAACTCAGGCGCTACAGATCAGGTTTCCCGCAAGAACGCACAACCCCTCTGGATGCCCGACTTCCCCTGTGACTGATGGCATGGATGAGCTGAACGATAAATTAGCGGGGTGGAAACAAACCTGGCTCTCTGACAACTCTGAACCCCCCACTTGTGTCTATTACCCCCCCCCCCCTACCCGCCATATATATATACTGAAGGATCTACAGGCAGATCAGGTGGATCAGGTGGTGGTTAGTAATCCACCTGTCTAATAATAATAATAAATGGAGTTTATATAGCGCTATATATTGTAAAAAAAAAAAAAAAGACAAATCAAAGCGCTTGCATCCATTCCACTCCCACACACGCAATCAACAATGATAAATAGTTAAACAAATTCAAATACACACAAACGCACGCGTGCACGCGCGCACGCACGCACGCACGCACACACACACACACACATACACACAGGTTATATGCTTCAGCAGGGCGATGGGAATTTAGGCCATTGAAGGCAAGGACAGATCATTATGAGATGAAACTCTAGGGGGAAGTCTTAGGTTTGAAATAGGTATGTCTTGAGGCTGAATGTAAAAGTATCGTAAGTAGGCTTTTTGCGAAGGGAGAGAGGGAGGTCATTCCAGATTGATGGACCAGAAACAGAGAAAGAGCGATGGCCGACGGTAGACTGGTTGAATCTAGGTATTTGTAAGCACAGGGTATCTGCAGCAGAGCGGAGGGAACGAGAGGGAGTGTACAGGTGAAGACATTCACAGAGGTAGGAAGGTGCTGTTTTGTGTAGGCATTTGTAACAGAGGGTACAGATCTTGTACTTTACTCTCTGTGGCACAGGCAACCAGTGGAGAGATCGCAAGAGAGGAGTAGTCTGCTCAGATGTTTTCTTTTTGAGAACAAGTCGAGCAGCAGAGTTTTGAATGCATTGAAGGGAGTGGATAGATGTTGCTGGCAGACCATCCAAGAGAAAATTGCAATAGTCCAGACGTGAGGGAATGCGAGATGTGACAAGTTTGGATGTTGCATCAGTGGACAGATACTTTCGAATTGCACTTATACGCCTTAATTGATAGTAGCATGACTGACAGGTCTGGGTGATGAATTTTTGCATAGAAAGCGTGTTGTCGATAACAACACCAAGATACTTGACTGTGGTGGATAGAGAAGCTGTTATATTGCCAAATTCAATTGAAGCTGTTGCTATGGAAAAGAGTTTGTGTTTGGTCCCTACAATCATGGCTTTGGTTTTATCTGTGTTTATCTGTAATTTATTTTGTATCATCCAGTTTTGAATATCTTGGAGGCAGTGTGACATATTTGTCAAGAGAGAAGGCAGATTTTCAGGAGTATCACTGCGTTGAATCAGCGTAGAAGTGATGGTTGATTTGATGACGGTTTATTATATGTGACAGTGGAGCAGTGTAGAGAGTAAAAAGAACAGGGCCAAGAACAGATCCCTGCGTGACTCTGCATTCCAGTTTGGCAGGTATTGATTGAATTTTGTTTATTGCAACTGTCTTGAATCGGTCTGTGAGGTATGAACTAAACCAGGTGAGGGCTGCCCCTTTAATACCAAACGTTTTTTTGAGATGGGAGAGAGGATAGAGTAATCTATAGTGTTGAATGCTGCAGATAAGTCGAGTAGAGTGAAAAGGGAGATTTTCCCTGAGTCAGAAACGTGTAGAAGCATGTTTAACGTGTGGACTAGGGTGGTTTCAGTGCTGTGGTTGACGCGATAGGCAGACTGAAATGCCGGAAGGAGACTATTGAATGAAGATGGCTGTTGATTTGTTTCAGAACGACTTTTTCAAGGACCTTGGAGATGAAGGGTAGGTTAGAAACAGGCCTGTAATTCTTCAGAATGTTAGGGTCGAGGTCATGCTTTTTGAGTAGAGAACGAGAGAAGTTGTGAGAGGTTCAATTCCCCGTGCTTGAACTCAAGCTTTATCCCATCTGTAGGGGAAAAAAGGCCACTCTTATAGGGAAACAATTTACAGCTGCAGACAGGGAACAAATATGATAATGGGTGGTGCTGCTCTTGTGGCGACGCGCTCTCCTCCGATGAGAGCAGCCCGAATTTCACGCAGAGAAATCTGTCGTGGTATGAAAATGAAAATCCACTACACACCCTAAGTTGTGGTATAGATGCTAATCATTTGGATGAGATACTACTTCTTTGTCGTCGAACGCTCAGACAAGCAAATGTTGTTGTCTTGTCATATGAGCAAAAATGCGTTGTGCTGCCGTTAAAGCGATTTTGACAAGTCAAGCTCAGCATATCAAACTTTGGCATGGAGTGGAAGATTGTTATCTTTGAGGTCTGTCTGGGGGAAAAAAAAGGCAGGAGAATGGATTTTTAAAAAAAGGCAAAAGAAAAACAGACAAGAGGAGATACTAAACCAACGTCCAGACAGACATACAGAAAAGCAGACAGATAGAGGCAGAAAAGGTACAGAAGAGGATGAGAGACAAACAGGCAGAAAAAAACCTATAACAGACAGACAAAAAGACTGAAGAGATAGAAAATAAAACCGAACAGGAATCATCAAAGAGGAAAAAGTCCTTCACACAAAGAAAGAATGAAAGATAGAAGGAAAAAGCAAGGAGAAAGTAACAGACAAAAAAAGTAAAGAGATACAAAATAAAACCGAACAGGAATCATCAAAGAGGGAAAAGTCCTTCACACAAAAAAAGAATGTAAGAAAGAAGGAAAAAGCAAGGAGAAAGTAACAGACAAAAAGAGTAAAGAGATACAAAATAAAACCGAACAGGAATCATCAAAGAGGGAAAAAGTCCTTCACACAAAGAAAGAATGTAAGAAAGAAGGAAAAAGCAAAGAAAAAGTACCACTGCTTGGCGTCAGATAGTGACTGACTTGCCTTCAAATTCGAGTGTGAACTGAAGCGTGTGAAGTGAGAGAGAAGTGGACAGACAGTCTAGACTCCTTCCCTAAAGTCACCTACCTGACTTATCTCTTCAGGGACACGGTCATAGGGGGACAGTCTTTGTCTTTGTACTCCAGACACAATCATAGGGAAATCCGGTTTTGATTTTCTTTCAGCAGTGACCAGGCATGAGGGCATTTAGGGTTTATTTATGTTTTAGTTTTTGTTTCATTCCTTGGCTAGAGCTCCAAGGTTCACCAATGTTGGGATTTTCGCGTATGTGACCAGCTTTTTGCCCACCATGAAGGTAGTTGCATTCTGATTTCAGGACTGCATGGTAGGTATGTTGGTGTTTATATACTTTTTATACAGGTTTTATACCCACTGAACCCTGACATAAATGATAACCCACTAAACCCTGACATTTATGACATGATCTTTAAACGTGCATACTTGTGCTACGTGTGGATATTATACATGAGGGAAATTAAAGCGCTGGCAGGTCTGCACTTGAAATTGACCTATGAGATCATCAATAGTCCCACTCTTAGTTCACTAGACGCATCTGAAATTTGAACCACTCGGCTATAAATTTTAAGTCATACAATCTTAACCACTGAGCTACAGCATCCATCACACACAAATATTTTTTAAAAAAATAAGGAAACAAAGTCACTTGCAGACTTCTGACTTCAGGAATGCATACTGGGTATGTTGGCGTTTCTGTAATCCTCAAAACTCTGATATGAATGACGGGATCTTTAACATGTATAATTATATGATCTTCTGCAAGTGTAAATAAATATTCACAAAAGGAATTAAGGTACAGGCAGGTCTGCACTTTGAAAGTTGACCTAGGTGATCATCAACACTCCCCACTCTTGATTCACCAGACGCCTCTGAGATTTGAACCACTTGGATATAAGTTTGAGTCGATCAATCTTAACCACTCAGCTATAGCCTCCATCAAACAAAAAAACAAACAAAAAACCAACAGAAAGTCACTTTCAGAAAGCAAAAACGAAAGCAGACAAAAAGCGCCACTGCTTGACGTCAGATAGTGACTGACTTGCCTTCAAATTCGAGTGTGAACTGAAGCGTGTGAAGTGAGAGAGAAGTGGACAGACAGTCTAGACTCCTTCCCTAAAGTCACCTACCTGACTTATCTCTTCAGGGACACGGTCATAGGGGGACAGTCTTTGTCTTTGTACTCCAGACACAATCATAGGGAAATCCGGTTTTGATTTTCTTTCAGCAGTGACCAGGCATGAGGGCATTTAGGGTTTATTTATGTTTTAGTTTTTGTTTCATTCCTTGGCTAGAGCTCCAAGGTTCACCAATGTTTGGGATTTTCGCGTATGTGACCAGCTTTTTTGCCCACCATGAAGGTAGTTGCATTCTGATTTCAGGACTGCATGGTAGGTATGTTGGTGTTTATATACTTTTTATACAGGTTTTATACCCACTGAACCCTGACATAAATGATAACCCACTAAACCCTGACATTTATGACATGATCTTTAAACGTGCATACTTGTGCTACGTGTGGATATTATACATGAGGGAAATTAAAGCGCTGGCAGGTCTGCACTTGAAATTGACCTATGAGATCATCAATAGTCCCACTCTTAGTTCACTAGACGCATCTGAAATTTGAACCACTCGGCTATAAATTTTAAGTCATACAATCTTAACCACTGAGCTACAGCATCCATCACACACAAATATTTTTTAAAAAAATAAGGAAACAAAGTCACTTGCAGACTTCTGACTTCAGGAATGCATACTGGGTATGTTGGC
>CM054162.1:25638781-25641281 GCA_028751875.1 Rapana venosa
GAGAGCGAGAGAGCGAGAGAGAAAGAGAAAGAGGAGGAGAGAGAGAGAGAGAGAGAAGAGAGAGAGAGAGAGAGAGAGAGAGAGAGAGAGCGAGAGAAAGAGATATTTTAAAGTGCACAAAATTAAGACGAGAAAAAGACAGAGAGAGAGGAGCAAGAGAGCGAGAGAGAGAGAGAGAGAGAGAGAGAGAGAGAGAGAGGAGAGAGAGAGAGCGATGAAGTGAGAGAGAGAGAGAAGCAGAGAGAGAGAGCGAGAGCGAGAGAGAGAGAGAGATCTTTAAAGTGCACAAAAAAGATGTATAAGACATGGGTGTTTATTCATTATCCTCAAATAAAAGAATACACGAAAAAGAACGAACAGATGCCTAACACACAACGCGCATACACACACAGCACGGCGCACAACACAACAGATACCTACACACAAAACAACACACACACACACCAACAATACAAAAGTCCTTCGATGAGGACTATAAACCAGAGACCGTGTGCGAAACGCACGCAGAACTTCTGCGTACCACGTTAAAATCTGTTCCGCTTTTCGTAGAGTAGGCCATTGTGTGCCGGTGGGAACTAGACAGAATTCACAAAACCGATACACACGGGGACTGGATGTAAAAAGCACACAAGTGCTTATTCCATTGTCTCGAATAAAAGAATAAAATAAAGATAAAGAAAGAAAGAAAAAACACACACACACAACAACCCACAATAAACAAAATACACAAACAACACACACAAACAACACACACACAAACAACACACACACAAACAACACCACACAAACAACAAAAACAAAACAACACACATAACAGCACACAACAACACACAAACAACACACACAACAACACAAACACACACACAAACAAACACACACACAAACAACACACAAAACAAACACACACAACACACACACAAACAACACACACAAAAACATACACAAACAACAACACAACACAAACAAACAGCACACACAACACAAACACATAAACAACACACACCACACACGCAAACAACACAACACACAAACAAACACACACAAACAATACACACACAAACAAACAACACAACATAAACAACACACGAACAAACAACATGCACAAACAACCACACAAACAACACACACAACAAACAACACACACACAAACAACACACACAAAAACAAACAACAACACACACAACACACACACAACACAAACAACACACACACACAAACACACACACACACAACACAAACAAACAGCACACACAACACAAACACACAAACAAACCAACACACACACACACACACAAACAACACACACACACAAACAACACAACAGACACACACACCACATACACAAACAACACACACACACAAACAACACACACAAACAACACACACACAAACAACACACACAAGCAACACAAATAACGCACACACACAAACAACACACACAAACACACACAAACAACACAAGCAAACAAAGCACATACACAAACAACAAACACACACAAACAACACACACAAACAACACACACACAAACAACACAACATACACATACACACACCACACACACACAAACAACACACCACACACACAAACAACACACACACAAACAACACACACAACGCACACACAAACAACACACACAAACAAACACACATAAACAACACACACAAGCAACACACTCACAAACAACACACACACACAAACAACACACACAAACAACACCTCACCCACACCCACCCACAAACAACACACACAAATAAACACACACATACACACACACACACACACACACACACAGAGCAATGGCACTCTGATCCAAGAAGTGAGAAGAAGAATTCCCCAAAGGGAAATTGTTCCTGAACAGAAATCACGATGCAAAATTAAGACAGTGAGAGAGAGACAGAGACAGAGACAGAGAGAGACAGACAGACATACAGACAGACACAGACAGAGAAAGAGAGAGAGAGAGCGACATACATACAGACAGAGACAGACAGACAGAGAAACAGACACAGACAGAAGGAGAGAGAGAGAGAAAGAGACATACAGACAGACACAGACAGAAAGAGAGAGAGAGAAAGAGAGAGAGAGACATACAGATAGACACAGACACAGATACATACATACAAACATACATACACACATACATACATACAGAGACAGAGAGAGAGAGAGAGGCAGACAGACACAGACAGAGAGACACAGAGAGAGTGAGACAGACACAGACACAGAGAGACAGACAGAGAGAAAGACAGAGAGACAGAGACAGACACAAAAGCAGACACACAGACAGACGCACACGCAGGCACCACACAGACAAAGAGTAATGACACTCTGAGCCAAGAAGTGAGAAGAAGAATTCCCAAAGGGAAATTGTTCCTGAACAGAAATCACAATGCAACATTAAAGAGAGAGCTAGAGAAAGAGACAGACAGACAGACAGACAGACAGAGACAGAGGCAGAGACAAAGAGAGAGAGAGACATATAGTCAGACACAGGCAAAG
>CM054162.1:25658781-25676281 GCA_028751875.1 Rapana venosa
AGACCTCACTTCTCTAGGGCCAGCATATTGAGGGCGGCGCCCATCTCCTCTCCCTCGCTGCTTTACCTTCCCTGACCCTAAAGAGGGCAGGTACCCATTTACAGCTGGGTGAACTGGGGGAACTGTACTGAAGCCAAGGCGTGCAAACGGTCACCCATCCAAGTGGTAACCACGCTCGACGCTGCTTAACTTGGCTGGGGGAAAGCGAGTGCTCCGACCACTGAGCTATCCTGTCCCCAAATACCTCTTCATAATCTATCCATTGTCTTCAACAGCCACCATCACCTTGCTAAAGCACGCTTTGCTCACGCGCGCATGTCTGTGTATGTCTGTGTGTGTGTCGTAGGGGGGGGGGGGCGTCAATTTGATATCTGTTCATCTTTTTTATGGGTGACTACATACATGCTTTACCTTCCCTGACCCTAAAGAGGGCAGGTACCCATTTACAGCTGGGTGAACTGGGGGTTGGGGGGGAAGCTGCACTGAAGCCAAGGCACGCAAACCTGTCACCCATCCTATTATTATTATTATTATTATTATTATTATTATTATTATTATTATTATTATTATTATTATTATTATTAAGAATATGGATAGATTATGAGGGGGCAGATCTTAGGAAAGAAAAAGGTATGAGAAAGAAAGGAAGACCAAAAACAACGTGGAGGAGGAGGACTGTAGAAAGTGAGATGAAGGCCATGCAGCAGCACTCTTGGGGATCAGTGACTAGGTTGGCCCAGGATAGGCAGGAGTGGAAGCGCTTTGTTGCTGCCCTACACACCACTGGGTGTAATGGTTAATGATGATGATGACATACATGTGTGGGGACGGGATAGCTCAGTGGTCAGAATCCATACCGCACCATAATTCCTTCAACAAACAAAACAACAGCAACAACATCATCAGCAAAAACAACAACAACATCAACAACAACGAAGACGACAACCAACAGCCACGTACAATGACACCGTTACTAGCCACTAGCGGAGGTAAAAAAGTCAGCCTTATCCAGTGAAAAAAGTCAGGAGTGAGCCAGAAGTGAAAAGAAATAAACTAATACAACAACAACAACAACAACAACAACAGCAGCAGCAGCAAACATCAGCACCAACAATAACAGCAGATCTGTCTGATCCTATTATTGTCTCTAGCTTGTCATCAGCACCTAAGAGTTTGAGCTGGAAGAACGGGAAGCGAGAGAGAGAGAGAGAGAGAGAGAGAGAGAGAGAGAGAGAGAGAGAGAGACAGACAGACAGACAGACAGACAGCAGGCAGAGACAGAGACGGAGAGAGAAAGAAAGAGGGAAAGAAAGAGGGAAAGAAAGAGGGAAAGAGAGAGAGAGAAGAGAGAGAGAGAGAGAGAGAGAGAGAGAGAAAGATGAGAGAGGGAGAGTAGAGAGAGAGAGACAGAGAAAAAAGAGTGAGAGAGACAGAGACAGAGACAGAGCGGTTAAAAGTGACAAAAGAACGACAACAACAAAATAAATTCAATATTCAACAAACGAAAAGGACAAAGGTATCTTACCAAAACTAAGCAGAACCAACGTTATCCTTTTCCATCATTTTTTTTTTTTGGGGGGGGAGAGGGGTATTTTCTTTTATTTTCTTAAACACAAACTCGACTTAAAACACTTAAGAGCCACTCAGACAGATACTGTTAAACTTCCCTGATCGAAGAAATAAAATCCTAACAGGATAAAAAAAATCTTCCTGTATATTTATAGTTTGAGCCAAAAGCTGTGTCATGTTATTGATGTGAGCTAATAGAAGAGAGAGAGAGAGACAGAGGAGAGAGAGGAGAGAGAGAGAGGAGAGAAAGAAGAAGAGAAGAGACAGACAGAATGAGAGAGAAAGAGAAGACAGAATATCAGAGAGATACAGAGAGACAGAGACGAAAAACAGACAAGAGAGAGAGAAACAGGGAAAAGAGAGACGAAAGAGAGAGAGAACAGACAGACAAGAGAGGGAAGGAGAGAGAGAGAGAGAGAGAGAGAGAGAGAAGAGAAGACAGAGGAGAGAAGAAGAAGAGAGAGAGAGAGAGACAGAAAGAGAGAAGAAAGACAGCAGACCCACGAGAGTAAAGAAAAAGAGCAGACTAGACAGACAGAGCGAGAGACTCACAAGAGAAGAGAGAGATAATGTTACTTTGTTTAATTTATCTAAGAAAAAAACAAACCCACCTCGACTATACAGTTAAGAGGCACCAATCCAATCCAACCTATTGTTTATAGCCCCTCCCAACCACAGCCCACCAATATCAGGACTGCACCTGGTCAACTTTTAATCTCAGATTAAAACCCGTGAGCTATATACGATTTACAAATCAGGGCTAAAAAAAACACAACCACTCTACTGTCTTTTTATTTTTTTATTTATTATTCTTTATATCGAGATAATTGAATTAACGTTATATTGCTTTTTTTTACATCCAGTCCCTGAGCGCTTTGATTGTTGCTTTACAAGATTCAGCGCTATATAAATTCCATACATTTGTTATTATTATTATTGTTATATTTCTAATTATATTATTAATTATTTATTATTATTGTGTTATTATATTATTATATATGCGAGTATATTGAACTTATATCATTTTATTTATGCAAAGTGTGTTGTGTTTATCTTGATCTGCACTTTTCACCGGCACACAATGCCTTAACCTTCGAAAACCGGACATGATAAGTGTCGCAAATCTGTTCTGCAGGCACAACAGGGGCCTCCGGTTTATAGTCTCCTCCGAAGGACTTTGACATTCAGTTCGACTCTTTTGGGTGGTCAAAAACTGGGAAGAAAGGGCGAGGCTGGGAATCGAACCCAGAACCTCATGGTTTACTTGTTGGCAGGCGAGCGTCTTAACCATCCTGCCACCTTCCTTCCTTGCAGCAATGCCCTTGCCAACCGTGAGGGTCAACAACCCAGGACGGGGCACCCCGATGGAAAGTGCCAATCAGACAGACACCTCTTAAATTCCTTAATGACAGGAGCAAATTCTTTTTGCTGGAGCTAAAATTCCGGTTATAGTTTATTGGTTTCCGGGCCCCATTTTGCTGTGTCTGTTATTGTTGTCACGCTTTTTAGGAGGAAAGGGGAAGAGTGTAGTGTGGTGTGTGTTTGTTTGTATGAGTTTGTGTTAGAGGTAGAGTTGTAGGTGTGTGGTGGTGTTTAGGGTGTGTTTGTTAGGAGAGTGGTGTTTGTGGTGTGGAGTTTCGGTGGTGTCGGTGTCGGTTTATGTGGTTGGTGTGAGGGTGGAGTGTTGGTGGGACGTGGTGGGGGTGGTGTGGTGTGGGGGGGTGAGGGGTCTGGAAGGATTGTAAGTTTTTTGATGTGAGTAGGATGGTAGGAGTGGTTGAGGGGGTGTTGTGTTTGTATTTGAGATCCTTCTTGTCGTATAGATTTCTTTGTTGATTGAGGAGGTGAGGGAGGGGTGGAGTGTGTCGACGTGGGAGAGATGGTTGGGAGTAGGAGGAGAGAGACTTTTCGTAGAGAGTATGGTTGTTTGAGTTGTACGGGGGAAGGGCGCTTTGAGCGTTGGTGACGATGAGCGGTTGTGCGAGTGTCTGGGTGTGAAAGTTAGATGGGTTGGAGATTGAGGGTGGAGGTACTCGAAGGGTGTATGTGGCTTGGTTTGTGGGGTGGTATGTGGATGTTAGCGTCTAATATTGAGAAGAAGAGAAAGGGACGAGGAGATCGTTGATTGAGTGTTGGTCGGATGTGAAGAGACAGGTAGTGTGATTGCGGAAGGGAGATGATGATTATGACCTGGATGGTAGTTGGTGAGGCGTTGAAGACTGAGGCTTG
Source organism: Rapana venosa (assembly GCA_028751875.1). Lineage (NCBI taxonomy): Eukaryota > Metazoa > Mollusca > Gastropoda > Neogastropoda > Muricidae > Rapana > Rapana venosa. The sequence goes on from CM054162.1 coordinate 25,662,580, forward strand.
ATTGAGCCGAGAGCGGAATGGAATCGGGAGTGAGAGGGAATCTGTGGGAGATTTTGAACTTTGAGAGTGAGAGACATGAGGACAGACGGGAGAGAGAGGAGAGTGGAGAGAGAAGAGAGTGCGACGGTGAGGAAAGAGAGGACAGACAGACACCTCTTTAAATCCTTAATGACAGGAGCAATAAATCCTTATGGGTTTTCCAAAATTTCCTGTTTATGTTATAATTGTTTGGGCCCAAAGCTGTGTCAGTTATTGATGTTAGTTCCTGAGAGAGACAGAGGAGGAGAGAGAGAGAGAGAGAGGAGAGAGAGAGGAGATGAGAGTGGAGGAGTGAGAGAGAGAGACAGACAGACCAGACAGACCAGCAGACAGACAGACAGAAAGACAGACACCTCTTTTATTCCTTAATGACAGGAGCAAAATCCTAACAGGATCCAAATGTTCCTGTTAAATTATATTGGTTTCGGGGCCGCCGATGCTGTGGTGTTGTTAATTATGGTCAGCTTAATAGAGAGACAGGGTGAGAGAGACCAGAGAACTAAGAGATGAGAGAGAGATGAGGGAGAACAATGAGAAGAGAGTATGGGGAGGGACAGTGTGAGGAGAGTCGGAGAGAGACAGAGGAGGAGACGGGGAAGAGACAGAGAGGAGAGAGGGTGAGAGGGACAGATTGAGAGAGAGGTAATTTCTGACTCTAAAATGATTTAATGTTGTTGGTTCCGAGGCACAATACATTAGAGAGAGAGCGAGAAAAGAGAGAGAGACAGAGAGAGATTTTTGAGAGGGAAGAGGAGGGAGGGAAGGAAAATGGTTAAGATTTTTCTTATTTTTGTATGCCAATACTCGACTTTAACACTTATAGACCCAATCAGACAGACACCTTTTTTAACTCCCTATCGAAGAAATAAAAATCCTAAGGAGGATAAAAAAAATCTTCCTGTTTATTGATTGGTTCAGGCCAAAAGCTGTTGTCGGTGATTGATGTCAGCTTACGGATGAGAGGAGGAGGAAGAGAGTGTCGTGACGCAGACCCGCAGACGTTTATTAATAAAAGGCCACAGCCCCTTAGAAGGGGGAATAAACATAACAATATGTTCTGACATAAAATGACAACATTTACAATATTTGCTACTCATGTTCAACACTGTGTTTTCTTATCCTTTTAAATGCTTCTGTAAGTGTTACAATGCTAATGCCTTTATAGTTGTTTGTATGTTGTAGTCTGAAGTAATATCAGTTTAACAGACAAGGTGGGCGAGTAATTTTTAAATGGAAAAAATTGTTTTCTGGATTCACTTAATCAGGGACAAGTAAGATAAGAACAAAATGTTTACTTCATTTTCTGGTGAATCAAGGCCCATAAGGGCAAATCAAGTTACAGTCAGGTATTCTTCTATAGCGAAAAAACGATGCACAAAAATATCAGAAAATGCCAAAATTAAATTTTTGTAATAGTTCTTTTCAAATATCTATCCAATTGTACTGATAGATTACTTGTGGAATACAATGCGAGGAAATTTAACATATATAAATAAATCTATGCTTGTACTTCTAATATGAGCACTCCATCTCTGCCAACCACAATCAGTAATACGTTGTCGAAACACTCCAATCTAAACAATTTCATATCACCTACACCTGATTCAATCCAGACAAATGCCCAAAACCATTCTCATCAATGTTTCATTCGATACACTGTGAAACCCAGTTGAGACTGATGAGAGAGAGAGTCTTTTGGGATATTAGGCGTCGTTGGAGGGCGAGAGAGTCGGTTGGGTAGGGGAAAGGAGAACTGACTTTGCGGTTCGGTGGTTTAGGAGCGAGGAGACGAGATGATTGAGGTTGGAGAGGATAGATGGAGGAGAGAGCGGATAGTTTCCGATTGAGGGATGTGCGAGGGAAGGCTGTGCTTGCGTGGAGGGTTTTCGGACTGTGGTGACGAGTCGAGTTCGTGAGCAGGTCTGCGTGCTGGAGAGTTGATGGGTGATTGTGTGGTCGGGGAATTTGAGAAGAAGGGTGTTTAGGTGAATGTGGACTTAGAAGCTGAGGAGAGGAGAGAGATGTGAGAGGGTGTGGTGAGTTTGTGAGTGGAGATTGGGGGATTGGAGAGTTGATTCGGAGTTGTTGACCGAGGAGAGTGGAGGATATAGGGTAAGTCGAGAGTCTGTGTTTTGACGCGAGGAGAGTGTGAGTGACGAGGAGGATGATTGCTGGAACGGACGAGAGGGAGGGGGGGGACGCAGAGCGAAGAGGAGAGAGACAGGACTAGGATGGGAAGGAGCTGAGACGATGGATGACGGGAGGGAGAAATGGGAGCGGAGTGGGAGAGTGGGGACGGTTGTGATGGGATGAGGAGAGTGAGGAGGAGGACGTAGGGATGGTGTGAAGAGAGAGGAGAGACTCTATAGGAGGGGATCTTCAGTGGGAGGAGTGCGGGACTGAGAGGGGAGGGGAGGGGAGAGAGGTTTAATGTGAGAGAGTGGGTAGAGGGGGGATAGATGGGGAGGGAATTGAGTGGTGGGTTGAGTGAAGGAGACTATTTTAATGTGTTGAGCGATGGGGGGCGGGGAGAGAGGGGATGTGAGGATGAAGAGGGGAACGGAGTGAGGAGAGGAGGGAGGTGGGGATGAGTGTGGGGAGAGAAGGCGGAGAGAGATCGAAGGAGGAGAGAGTGAGGGGCGGCGGTTGGATTTGTAGAGAGAGGAGTGGTTAGCTCGTTTTGATAGAGGGAAGAGGTGTGCGGGGATATGGGTGGGTAGTCGTTGGAGGGGAGGGACGAGGAGATTGGTGGAGGGTGCCCCTACGCTGGGAGCAAAAGTAGGAGTTTGTGTTGTGATGATGATGGTTTGTGGTGATGTATGATCTGTGGTTGGGTGTCTTGGATGTTGAGGGAGGAGTCATGAGGTAGGATGAGTGAGTATGTGATCTGGATAGGTGATTCGGAGCTTGTAGACGAGAGGAGAGTGATTGTTGCCGGGGAGTGTGGAGATGGATGATGATATGGAGAGGAGTGATAGACGATGGAGGATTCGATCAGGGATTGAGGTCGAGAGCGTGTTGGGAGGAGAGGCAGGGAGGTGTGAGAGGATCGGGAAGGGGACGAGTGAGAGAGATTCTTTGAAGAAGAGGCGTTGTGTTTTGATTGTGATTTGGGTGTGGTGCGTTCGTCGGTTCTATGAGTGATAGTTTTGCTTTGGCGAGGTGGAGGGTTCTTGTGATAGAGGGTATTCCTGGGTTGGGTTATGTAGAATGGTATAGTGTGATAGTAGATTGAGGTCGTGTGGGTGATTGTAGTGGTGGGAGGGGAGGAGAGAGATTGAGGAAGGAGGAGGGAGTTGATTATCGGACCTGAATTACCGGAAGGCGTCGAGTGAGCTGGGTTGAGTGGTTGTTCGAGTGAGGTTGCGGGCGGTTTGATGTGATGGACAGGAGAGAGGTTGAGTTGTTTGGGTGAGTGTAGGAGTGAGGGGTGTGGGGGGCCCTGTGGAGTGGTGAGGAGGTGAGATGTGTCGTCAGGTGAGGGTGTTGTGGAGGGGGTGGGTGAAGTGAGGCGGTGAGTGATGATGGAGAGGGAGGATGGGATGGTAGTGAGAGAGTGTGAGTTCAGGATTGGTGGTGGGGCTTGATGAGATGATGTGGGATTGGTGAGGTTTGAGGAGATGGATCGAGTGTTCTTTGTATTGAGTGTTGTGAGTGGGGAGGGGGGGGTGGGGGATGCGGAACGGGGACGGAGGGGGCGGCGGGGGGCGGGTGGTGACGGGAGTTGTGGTTAGGGTTGGTAGAGGAAGAGGTGAGGGAGATCTGCGGATGGGGGGGGGTGAGACACTGGAGTGATGGTATGTGATGCAGGGGGAGTGGGTGAGGAGAGGAGTTGGGCATGGGAGTGGAGCGTGGGGGGGAGAGGGGAGGAAGTGATCGGTGGTGGTGTCAGGATGGTGAGGTGGGGGAGGAGAGGAAGAGAGGGGAGAGTGTTGATGAGAAGATTGGAGAGAGAGACTATGAGTGGTGAGAGAGAGGGGGGAGGAGGAAAGTTGGGTGGATGAGTGTGGAGGAAGTGGATGGGTGTGGTGATGTAGAGAGACGCTTGATGAGGAGAATGAGAAGGTCGCTTTGTGGTGTGGATGTGGAGTAGAGAGTGGGAGAGGAGACGAGTTAGGTGGATTAGTTTCTTGTGTATCGATTTTTCCGATTTTGTGGGAGGTCGAGTGAGAGGATGGGGGGAGGAGAGGGGACAGAGGGAGGAGAAGAAGTTGATGATGGTAAGGAGAGGGAGTGTCGTGGAGGGAGAAAGGAGGGAGTTGAGGGGAAGAGGAGAGGAGAGGGAGGAGTGGAATGGAGGGCTGGGAGGGAAAGAGGTACGGTGATGTGATGCGAATGATATGAGAGTAGTCTTGAGGAGAGAGCGGTGAGATAAAGGCGAAGGAGCGGAGTAGAGATGAGAAGAGACGAGGTGCGTTGAGGAATGAGGGAATGCTGATGGAGAGAGAGGCGAGTCGGAGAGGAGAGAGGGAGGGTGTGGGGGAAGAGAGGGGAGAGAGGAGGGGGGGATGAGGGGAGGAGGAGGAGGGGAGGTGGGACGGGGGAGAGAGGTGGGGATGGGAGAGAGTGGGGCGGAGCGGTGGGATGAAGGTGAGGGGGAGGAGGGGTGAGGAGGAGGGCAGGAGGTGAGAGGAACCCGGGAGAGAGGGGAGTCCTGAGAGGTGTGAGTGTAGAGGAGAGGTGGAATAGGAGTGTGGAGAGGGGGATCGAGCTGGGGGGGAGAGGTGAAGCTTGGGAGGAGGGGGGGGAGAGGTGATGGAAGTTGCCTTTGAGGGGGAGGGGAGTTGAGGGGGGGTTGTGGAGGAGATGGGATCAGGAGGGATGTGGTGCCATTGTCGGGGGGGAGAGAGAGGAGGGGATGGGATTATGAGTAGGGGATGGAGAGAGGAGAGAGAAAGAGAGTGACAGAGACAGAGGAGAAGGGGAGAGGGGTAAAGGGGGAGAGCCAAAAGCTGTGTCAGTTATTGATGTCAAGCTATGTAAGCCAAGCTGGGGATTAATTTTGAGCTGTAGTTGAGGGCTTTAAACAGTTGTAGTTGCGGGGCTTAAATTAAGTTTGTTGTGGTGGACTTAAAAACAAGTTGATTGCTGGGCTTTAAATTAAGTTGTTGCTGGGGGATTTTAAAATAAGTTGTTGCTGGGCTTAAATTAAGTATGTGATAGATGGGGCTTTTAATTAAATATAAGTTGTAGATGGGAGCTTGAATAAGTTGTAGGAGGGGGCTTAAAATTAAGTTGTATGTATGTATGTGTATGTTTGTCAGTCGTTGTGTCCGACGGAACGAGGACCTCCAAAACCGCCCCCCAGGGAGGCAGCTGCCTGTTTTGAAACTGGCAGAAGGAAATTTGATTATTGTGGAGAGATGCCTTGCCCAATAGTACATCCCCAATCCTCGGCATAGTGTGGTTATGGAAGTCAGCTGGTGGAGATGTCTCCAAAGGCCAACCAGGCCCCCAGGGCCTGCTGCACATAAGGACTGTGCGAATCAAGCCTCTGTCAGAGAGTCTAGTTCGATCACCAAAGGACTAAGCTGTAAAAGTGGAATTCCATGAGTGGAAAAAGCCCAATGGTACATACAGCCTCTCCTGTGCTTTTGCCCCCAGCGTCAATTGTTTAATCAAGAACTTGATTGAATTTAAAAGGCCAGTCTCGGGCGGTTTGTGCTGACGAAATTAGTTGTAGATAGTGGTTTAAAATAGTGTAGTTGGGCTTAAAATTTGGTTGTAGACAGTGCTTAAATTAAGTTGTAGCCTTAGGGATTATAATTTATATTTGTAGCTGGTCTTAATTATGGTGTTGCTGGGTGGGGGTTTAAAATAAGTTGGAGAAAGGTCCTTTATTGTTGTTGAGCTGGGGCTTTTTATGGTTGTTGTTTGGGCTTGTTAATATGGTGGAGTTGTGGGGATTTTAAATTAAGTTGTAGATAGGGCTTTTATATGTGGTTGGGGGGGTTATTTTAGGGTGTTGATTTGTGGGACTTAATTTTTGGGGTTGTGTTGGGCCGTTAATATAAGTTGTTGCTTGGGGCCGTTATTTTAAGTTGTAGGTATTGGGCTTTAAAAATTAGTTGTTGTAGATTGGGCGTTATTTTGAAGTTGTTCTAGGGCTCTTATAAATAAGTGGTAGACAGTGGGTGCTATGTAGTTGGTGTTTGGGGTTGTTTTTTTGGTTTGAGTGGGGGAGGGTTTTTTGTGGGGGGTGAGGGTGCGGTTTTGTTGGGGGTAGGGGTGAGGTTTGGTGTGGGGTTGTGGGGGAGGTTTTGGTTGTAGGGGGTTGTGTGGGGGGGTTTTTGTTGGGGGTGGGGTGAGGTTTTGTTGGGGGTGTGGGGGTGAGGGTTTTATTGGGGGTCGGTGAGGTTTGGTGGGGGTGTGTTGGGGGGTTTTTGTTAGGGGTGTGTGATGGGTTTGTGTTGGGGGTGGGGGGGGGGGTTTTTGTTTGGGGGTGTGTGGTGGTGGGTTTTGGTTTGGGGTGTATGGAAGGTTTTGTTGGGGGTGGGAGGGGAAAGGGGAGACGAGAGAGTTTTATGGAAAAGAGAGGAGAGAGAGAGAGAGAGAGAGAGAGAGAGAGAGAAGAGAGAAGAGAGGGAGATAGAGAGGAGATTGTTTCTGGGAGTGGGAGTGGGAGAGAGAGAGAGTGGACAGAGTAAAAAGAAAGAAAGTAAGGTAAAAAGAAACAAAGAGAGAGCGTACGGAAAGAAGGGAAGAAGAAAAGAGAGAGCGAGTGAACTGATACAGGAAGAGCGAGAGAGAGCGAGAGAGAGAGAGGGGAGAGCAGAGGAGTGACGTAAGAGACAATAAATAGACGAGAGAGAGCAGGAAGGAAACTAAGGAAGTACAAGAGAGCAAAGAGGGAGCGACACAAACACGCGCGAGAGAGGGCGAGACAAAAAAAAAAGGGAGAGAGAGCAAAGAGAGGAGAGAGAGAGAGGGGAGAGCGAGGTAACTATGGGGGATTGGTAATGGGCAGAGAGAGAGCGAGAGCGAGAGCGCGCAGAGAGAGAAGAGATGCCATTCAAACCAACTCCTCTCTCTCTTTCTCTCTCTCTCTCTTTTCTCTCTCTGTTCTGTTGCACATTGGCAATGACAATAAATTGGTCAAAGCATCAATGCGTCTCTCTCTCTCTCTATGTCTCTCTCTCTCTCCTCTCTCCCTCTCAACCCCCCCTCTCTCTCTCTATTCTTCTCTCTCTTTCTCTCTCCTCTCTTCCTTCTCTCTCTCTCTCCTCTTTCCCTCTCTCTCTCTCTCTTCTCTTCTCTCTTCTTCTCTCTCTCTCTCTCTCTCTCGCTCTCTCTCTCTTCTCTCTCTCTCGCTCTACTCTCTCTCTCTCTCTATCTCTCTCCTTCTCTCTCTCTCTGCGCGAACGAATGGGTTCAGATTGTCTGCCATGTTCGGTTATGAAATAGCTCATGCGGGAACTTGTAAGGGTTGGCCCAATCTTGTTCCTGTCTGGGTGGTCGGACGGAAATATTAGAGAGGGGTGAAGCAGAGCGAGAGAGAGAACGGGGAGGGAGAGGGAGAGAGCGGGAGGAGGGAGGGAGAGGGACGAGAGGGAGAGGTAGGAGTAGGGGAGAGGAGGGAGAGGAGGAGTAGGGAGGAGAGAGGAGATGGGGATGGGTTTTCGAACAGGGAGAGTGAAAGAAGGGAGGAGAGAGGTTGGGGAGGAGAGAGAGGGGGAGTGAGGGAGAGAAGGAGGAGAGAGGATGGGAGAGAGGGAGGGAGGGAGGGAGAAGAGAGGAGGGAGAGAGAGAGAGAGAGAGAGAGAGAGAGAGAGAAAGAGGAGTAGAGAGAGAGGCTGAGGGAGGGGAGAGAGGAGAGAGGAGAGAGGGGGGAAGAGAAAGATGAGAAGAGAATGGAGCTGAGGGAGAGAGGAGATAGAGAGAGAAGGAGAGAGAGAGGGGGGAGGGAGAGAGGAGAGAGAGAAGTGATTGGACGTGAGAGAGAGAGAGAGAGAGAGAAGTGATGTTCTGAGAGAAGAGAGAAGACTCTTCGATGAGAGAGAGAGAGAGAACCGGGAGATGAGATGGGGAACGGGAGGAGGGAGGAAGATTGTTTTTCTGGAGATGGGAGGGAGTTTTGTAGTTAATGGGATGATGATTTTTTGGGAGAGAGAGCGAGAGAGATAGAAAGAGAGAGTGAAAGAGAGAGGAGGGGGGAAGAGAGAGAGAGAGAGAGAGAGATTGAAGAGAGAGAGAGAGAGATGAGAAGAGAGGGAGAGAGAAGGAGAGATAGAGATGGAAGGGGACGAGAGGTGGAGGGGAGAGAGAGACAGAGAGAGAGAGAGAGAACTAGAAAGAGAGAGAGGAGAGAGAGATGGGGAAAGCGGGAGAGAAAGGGGAGAGAGAAGATGAGAGAAAGAAAGAGAAAGACGGAGAGGGAGGGAGGGGAGTGAGAGAGAGAAGAGAGGAAGGGGGGGGGGAACGGCAGAGCGGATGAGAGAGAGGGAGACAGAGACAGAGAGACAGGACAGTCGACAACAGTCAGATAGAAGAGGACAAAGACGGAGAGAGACAGGAGACAGCGAGAGAAAAAGAGAGAAGAGTGAGGGAAGGAGAAAGACCAAATAGACAGTACAAGACAGGAAGAGACAGAGAGAGAGAGAGACAGAAACGATACAGGAAAAAAAAAAAAAAAAAAAAAAAAAAAAAAAAAAATAAAAAAAAAAAAAAAAAAAAAAAAAAAAAAAAATAAAAAAAAAAAAAAAAAAGGCACAGACAGACCAGGCGATGATGGAGGATAGGAAGAAAAGGAGAATAGAAAAGGATGGAGAGGTAGAGGAAAGAAAAAAGAGAGAGAAAGAGAGACATGGAAAGAGAGAAGGGAATAAATGTGATATAAAGAGAGAATAGCACAAGTAAAGCAAGTAGGGAAGCAATAAACCAAGTGTTCAAACACGCATTTCCACCTTTACTACGAATAAAAAAGCTTAAAAGTGAGCAGCAAGTAAGCAAGCAGCAAGCGAGAGAGGACGAGAGAGGAGAGAGTGGAGAGAGACGAGAAGAGAGAGAGAGAGAGAGAGAGAGATGATGAGAGCGAGAGAGGTGAGAGTAGAGGAAGATTGAGATGAGAGATAAGATGAGAGAGAGAGAGTTTGATGATAGATAAAGAGAGAGATGAGAGATAGAGATTGAGCGACAGAGAGAGAGAGACAGGCAAGGCAGTCAGGACAGGACAGATAGAAACACAAATGATGAGAGAGCGAGAAAGAAAGACAAGAAGAAGAAGAAGAAGAGAAGAGAAAGGAGAGAGAGGAGAGATAGATGAGAAGAGAGAGAGAGAGATGAGAGTAAAGAGAGGGGTGGGAGAGAGGGAGAGAGAGAAGGGAAATAACGTGTTAAAAGAGGCGAGAAAGCCCAAGAAAAACAAGTAGAAGTACATAACTGAGTGTTCAAAAACAACGCGTTCTATCTTTACAACAAAAAAATGCTGAAAAGTATGAGAGAGGAGGAGGAGGAGAGAGAGAGATAGATTGAGAGCGAGCGAGAAAGAGAGATTTTTTCTTTCGAGGAGAGTGAGAGAGAGAGAGATTGAGAGAGAGAGATGGAGAGGAGAGGAGAGGAGAGAGAGAGAGAGAGAGAGAGAGACGGAGAGAGATGGATGAGAGTTATGGAAAGAGAGAGAGAGGTGAGAGTGACAGAGGAGCGACAGATAGGCATTGAGGCGCGGAGAGAGAGAGATGGAGAATTGAGAGAAGAGAGAGTGAGAGGGATGAGAGAGATGAGTGAGCGATGAGAGAGATGTGAGAGCTTGATGAGGGGAGAGACGAGAGAGAGATGCGAGATGAAGAGAGGAGAGTGAGACAAAGAACCAGACAGAGAGATTATGAGACGGCGGGTTATTGAGGGTGGTCAGAATAGGTTGAGGGATTTTATTATAAGGGAAAACTAGAAAATTGAAGAATACTTGTAAATTCTTGAGGGAGAGATAGGGACAAACGTGTTATAGGGAGAAGACATGTGGATTTAGGTTAACCCGAAACGGGAGAGAAGGGAAATAATGTTGGTTAAAAGAGAGAATGCACACCGCAAAAAAAACAAGTAGAAGTCAATAACAGAGTGTTCAAAACAACGTGCTTACAACTTTACTACAAAAATGCTGGAAAGTGAGTAAGCCACAGAGAGAGAGAGAGACAGAGACAGAGGACGGAGACAGAGAGAGCTAGATAGTGAGACGGAGAGCGAAGTGAGAAGAGGAGAAGCATCCTCCCATCCCTTGAGTGCTTGCGCACGCGCGAGAACACATACACACGAACACACAAAATTCAAAACACCCCACATACAAGACCCCCCCCCCCCAAACACTACTCACAGGACGATATTAACACACATACTCACTACACACACACACACCACAAACACAAACACCAAACACGCATACACACATTACCAAACCACACAACACACACCACACACAAACACATACACACCACACACACACACACACACACAAACAACCTACGCTTTCACATGCAACCAGTTACAATTGAAAATTTAGCAAATGAAATCATACACCACAACATACTACCTATCTACACACAGCCACACACACACACTACACACACACACACACACACACACACACACACACACACAACACACACACACACACCACACACGCACGCCACACACACAACACCAAATACGCATAAACACACACACATCACACACACACTCACACAAACAACCTATTCTTTCACATGCAACAGGAACAATTATTTTAAAAAAAAAAAATTTTTTATTAATTTTAACAAATTTCAATCTACACACACACACACACATCCTCACAACAACAACACTCAACACTCAACGCCCCTCACACACACACACACTCAACAACTCAAACGCCCCCCCACCACCCCTACACATACACTGTCCCCCCCCCCCCACACACAACACATACACAGACCTACCCCCAAAAAACACACACAGCCCATCCCCTTCACATCCACTCCTCACCACCCATCACCACCGTCTCTTTCAAATCTTTACATTAAATTCTTGTTTCCATCACTGCGAATGTCTCTGTCTTGTCTCTGTCTGTCTGTCTGTCTGTCTCTGTCTCTCTGTCTGTCTGTCTGTTCTGTCTCTCTACTCTCTCACTCTCTTCTCTCTTCTCTCTCTCTCTCTCTCTCTCTCTTCTCTCTCTCTCTCTCTCTCTCTCTCTTCTTGCTAGCCTACTTTTCTTGCAGTTTTTGCAGGAAAACTCGGTTATTACTTTTACTTGCTTTTTGTTATGCTTCTCTCTTTTTAACACAATTATTTCCCTTCTCTCTCTCGCTCGCTCTTCTCTCTCTCTCTCTCTCTCTCTGCTCTCTCTCTCTCTCTCCTCGCTCTCTCTCTCTCTCTCTCGCTCTTCACTCTTCTCCTCTATCTCTCTCTCTCTCTCTCTCTCTCTCTCTCTCTCTCTTCCTCTATCCCTTCTACACTCCCCCTCTATCTCTCTCTATCTTCTCTCCCTTCACACAGCCCCCCCCCTCTCTCGTCTCTCTCTCTCTCCTCTCTCTCTCTCTCTCTTCTCTTTCCCAGCAGCGGGGTTTGTCCCTGTTTCTGATGAAAGTGTTGCTGTGGCTAAAACTGCTCGCTTTGGGCAGGTGGAAACGGTTTTTGCTCAGCAATCAGTTCTGTCTGGAGGATCAGAGAGAGAGAGGAGAGAGATGAGAGAGAGAGAGGAGATGAGAGAGTGTGAGAGAGAGAGAGTTGGGAGAGACCAGAGACAGGACCAGAGGAGACTGGACATAGGCAGAGATAGAGAGAGAGGGGGCAGAGACATAGAAACACAGAGAGAGAGAGAAACATAGAGAAGAGACGGAGCGACAGAGACAGACAGACAGACAGAGAGAGAGAGTGGGAGACACAGAGAGAGAAAGTGGAGAGACAGAGAAGCAGAGACACAGACATACAGAGAGAGACACAGACATAGACACAGAGAGAGAGAGAGGCAGAGACATAGAAACACAGAGCGAGAGAAACATAGAGAAGAGACAGAGCGACAGACAGAGACAGACAGACAGAGAGAGAGAGTGGGAGACAAAGATGAGAGTGGGAGACAGAGAAACAGAGAGACAGAGAGAGACAGAGACATAGACAGACAGAGAGGGGCAGAGACATAGAAAGAGAGACAGAGAGAGCGAGACATAGAGAAGAGACAGAGTGACAGACAGAGACAGACAGAGAGACAGACACAGGAGAGAGAGAGTGGGAGACAGAGAGAGAGTGGGAGACAGAGACAGAGACACAGAGACAGAGAGACAGAGAGAGACACAGACATAGACAGAGAGAGAGAGGCAGAGACATAGAAACAGAGAGAGAGAGAGAGAAGAGACAGACAGACAGACAGAGAGAGAGTGGGAGACACAGAGAGAGTGGGAGACAGAGACACAGAGACACAGAGACAGGAGACACAGAGACACAGAGAGAGACAGAGACAGAGAACAGATAGAGAGTCAGAGATATAGAAACAGAGAGAGAGAGAGAGACATAAAGAAGAGACATGAGAAAGACAGAGCGACAAACGAGACAGACAGAGAGACAAAGAGAGAGACAGAAACAGAAAAGAAGAGAAAGAGAGACAGAGACAGAGGGAGAGGGACAGAGAGAAAGATGCAAGGAGAAGGTAGGGAAGAGAAGAACATAAATTTTTATTTATTTATTTATTTCATTTTATTCTTTTATTTCGAGGATAATGAAATAAGCACTCGTGTGATTTTTGACATCCAGTCCCCGTGTGTATGCGGTTTTGTTAAATTCCGTCATCCGTTGCCACCGGCACACAATGGCCTACTCTTACGAATAGCGGAACAGGATTTAACGTGTGCACAAGATAAAGAGAGAGACAGAGGCAGAGACAGAGAGACAGAGACAGAGACAAAGAGAGAGACACACACAGAAAGACACGCATACACACAGACAAACACACACACAGACAACACACACACACACACACACCGCCCACACACACCGACACACACACACACACACACACAGACACACAACACACACACACACACACACACACACACACACACACACACCACACACACACACACACACAACCCCACACACACACACACACACTCTCCAAAACAAAATATAACGAAATGTTACGCAACACAATAATAAACCCCCATGGCTAAAACGCTATCTTTCATTAAAAGCACTAACATTAATTAAAACCTCTGTTACTTCTCTGGCGTCACAGTCATCCATGTTTTTGTCTGTCTGTCTGTCTGTCTGTATGTCTGTTGGTCTGTCTGCCTGTTTGTGTGTCGGTCCTTCTGTCTGTCTGTCTGTGTGTCTGTCTGTCTCTCTCCCTCTCTCCTCTCCTTTCTCTCTCTCTCACTCTCTCTGTCTGTTTTCTGCTCTCTCTCTCACCTCTCTTCTCTCGCTTTCTCTGTTCCCCCCCCCCCCCCCCACTCTCTCTATCTCCCTCGCTTTCTCTCTCTCTCACTCTCTCTCTCTCACTCTTTCTCACACTCTCACTCTCTTGTATCTTTACCTCTTTCTCTCTCTCTCGCTCTTTCTCTTTCTCACTCTCTTTTATTTTTACCCCCCCCTCTCTCTCCTCTCTGTCTCCCCTCCCTCTCATCTTCTGTTCTGTCTGTCTGTCTGTCTCTCCCTCCTCGATCTCTCTCGCTCTCTCTCTTTTTTTCTCACTCTCTCACTCTCT
>CM054162.1:25678781-25688781 GCA_028751875.1 Rapana venosa
GCTTATTCCATTATCCTCGATATAAAAGAATAAAATATAAAAAAATATAAAAAAGTGTCGCTATCTGAGCTAACCCTTTGCTAGAAAACTGACTTGGGCGTTTTGTAATGCGAGGTAAATTTCTTTTCATAATAAAGCGTTGTCAAATTCCCCTAGGGGGATTCTTCGATGGGGGGGGGGGGGGGGGGGGGGGGGGGAAGAGGGGGGGGGGGGGGGGGGGGGAGGTGGAGGGGGAGAAGGGGGAGAGAGGAAAGGGGAAGGGGAAGTAGGGGGGGGGGGGGGGGGCTTGTCGGTATGAATAGCAAACCCTCCCTCTGGAATTTTTTGTCGCTACAAATTCCCTCTTTTCTATATTTCTCTTTTGAACGAAATATATTTCCATTTGCTGGTTATTATTGTTAGACGTACAGTTTTTACTTTTCTTTTGTTATATTTCGTTACAAAATGTGAGCTTGTTTGCTTTTTATTTTTGCCTGTTGTACGTAATTTTTACTCACGAGTTGCATATTCTAGCTTTAAATGTAAATCAGTCTTTGGATTTAATAATGATGATGATAACAATAATAATAATAATGATAATAATAAATGGAATTTATATAGCACTATATCTTGCAAAATACAAATCAGAGCGCTTGCATTCAATCCGCTCTTACACATGCAACCAACAATGATTAACAATATTTTAACAAATTCAAATCACTCACACACACTCACACTCACACTCTCACACACACACACACACACACACACACACACACACACACACACACACACACACACACACACACACACACACACACCAACACACACACACGTTATACATTTCATCAGGGTGATGGAATTTTGGTTGTTAAAGGCAGGGACAGATATGAGATGAAACAGGAAGGGGAAAAAATCTTAGGTTTGAAATAGGTATGTTTTGAGGCTGCATTTAAAGCTGTCGTAAGTAGGATTTTCACGAAAGGAGAGAGGGAGGTCATTCCAGATTGATGGACCAGAAATAGAGAAAGAGCAACGGCCAACAGTGGATTGGTTGAATCTAGATATTCGTAAGCACAGGGTATCTGCAGCAGAGCGGAAGGAACGAGAAGGAGTGTACAGCATTTCCATTTTCTTGACTACGGGTATTCGAAATATGTGTGCCTCCTACCCCCCAAAACACCGAATCAGACACGTTCTCCCCTAACAACTCACACCCCCTCCCCATCCCCCATCCCTCTCTCGTCTGTCAACTATCACAATTTGTGAAGAGACTTAAAATGAAATCGAATAGTTGCTGTCTGAGCGTTCGACGACGAAGAAGAAAGAATGTCCCAAAATTCCAATATTTTTGGAATCAATTTGTTTTTTTCTTAAAAGATTTATTTGCGACCAGGATCAGTTTTTTATATATAGATTTTTAATGGTTTGTTTTAAGCTGAGAGAGCGACGGCGTTTAAAGTTGGGTCAATTTGTACAGATTTTTGAAAAGGTTACCAAAACAAGTGTCTTATTTGAATTGCTTATTACTGGTTTTGTGTGTGTTAGTTATTTGTTCAAAGTAAATGTCAATGTGCTCATATTTTCTGACGTTGTTGGTGTAGGTACTGTCTTCTGTGCTTCAGAAAGAGAGAAATGATGAGATTTCTTGAGTTTGGATTCGTGTGTGTGTGTGTGTTGTGTTGTGTGTGTGTGTGTGTGTGTGTGTGTGTGTGTGTGTGTGTGTGTGTGTGTGTGTGTGTGTGTGTGTGTGTGTTGTGTGTGGTTGTGTGTGTGTGTGCGTGTGTGTGTGAGTGAGAGAGAGAGAGAGGAGAGGAGAGAGAGAGGAGTGTGTGTGTATTGTGTGTTTGAGTTGGCGTGAGAGGGGGAGTTTGTGTGTGTGTGTGGAGGAGAGAGAGTGAGAGAGACAGAGAGAGAGAGAGAGAAAGACAGACATAAGTGTGTGAGTTTTGTTTGCGTTGTGTTGTGTTGTCTGTGTTGGTGTTGTGTGTGGGGATGAGTGAGGAGGGGAGAGAGAGAGATGAGAGAGAGAGAGAGAGGGGAGAGAGGAGAGAGAGAGAGGAAGAGAGAGAGAGAGAGAGAGAGAGAGGAGGAGAGGAAGAGAGAGAGAGAGAGATGAGGGGGGAGTGAAGTAGTTTCTGAATTGATTCGCTCGCGTGTGTGTGTATGTGTGTGTCAAGTTGGGGTGGGGGGTGGGTTAGGCGGGGGGGGGGGGGGGGGGGGGGGGGGTTAGCGGGAGGGGGGGGGGGGGAGCGGGGGGGAGGGGAGGGGGGCGGCGGTGGGAGAAGGAGGGTGTATGAGTGTCAAGGGAGGAGGGTGTAGTTGGTTCTGTATAGAAGAAGAAATTTCAAGTGGTCAATGCATGCGAAATGACAAACAATCTTTATAAATTAAAAAGTATAAAAACCAACCAAAATAATAGAAAAAAAACCCAACTTTACATTACTAACCTATTGAACTACAATAAACAACAGGAAAATGCAATTCTAACAATTTCTACCAAAATCAGTAATTCCAATGAAAAATGTACATAAAATTTCAACTACTGAATTTCACGTGAAAAAACGCAAACCTATCTTAATGTGTGTAACCCCCTCCCCTGCCCTCAAAATAAACCAAGAAGCAACCACCCCCCCCCCCCCCCCCCCCCCCCCAACACCCGCCCCCCCTCTCCCCCCAAGAAAAAAGCTCAACCCTTAAAACAAGAGCGAGAAACAGCCAACAACAGCCAAAAACCAAGTACAAACACAATATCTCTACCCCCCCCCCCCTGCCCCCTCCCTCGGGGACTGGATGTAAAAAAGCACATGAGTGCTTATTCCATTATCTTCGTTATAACAGAATAAATAAATAAATAAATAAATATAAAAAAAACAAGATAAACAATAGGATTGCAACAACCATGAAACAGGAGGCATATAGCAAAGAAAAAAAGGATAATTTTTTTTAAATTTAAATCTAACAAGCAATAATTTCTGAATTAGAGCGTCTTTTAAGTCCGAAGCAATCACAATAACAAACCAACTGGACTATGCATCAGTGATCTAAAAAAAAAAGTCGTACATAAGTGTATGTGTGTGTGGTTGTGTGTGTGTGTGTGTGTGTGTGTGTGTAAATAAGTGCGTGAGTGAGTGAGTGACAGAGAGAGAAAGGAAGAGAAAAGAATGTGTGTGCGCGCGCACGCACGCGCGTGTGTGTTGAGTGTGTGTATATGTGTGTGTATGTGTGTTAATGGGTTAGTGTGTGTTAGTGTGTGTGTTGTGTGCATGCATGCGTGCGTGCGCACGCGCGCGCGAGTCTGTACTTTATTTCTGCATCCATCATTATTTCTTGGTAAGAGTACTATGAATAAAAAAATATCAAGTCTTCTGTTTATATCTTTTGCAATTTCTGTCTGTGTGCGTCAGAAGTGTTTTATGAATAACACTGACACTTATTTTATTGTTGTTGGTCTTTGTTAAGTCTAGGTAGTGAACAGATTAGGTAGGATACGACTTTGTGTGAAAGTGTGTTTCATCATTACACAACTTAATATGACCATTATGTAGTCATTACGTGTCATGTGTTCTGTGCCACAGGAAAAGTGCAATATAAATGACATATTATGATTGCTATCATTATTATTGCTATTGTCGATATTATGATGATCACTACTTCTTTTGTCAATATCACCACCAGTAATAATCATTATATATATATATATATATATATATTATATATATATATATATTATATATATATATATATATATATATATATTTTACAGATACAGAGAGATACACATACATACATAATATAATTATAAAACCTATCTTATATTATATTATATAAAATGTACCCAACGACTCCACCCTCCCTCCCCCTCCCCCTCCTCACCTCCCTCCCCCCCCCCCCCCCCCCCCGCCCCGCCCCGCCTCCCCCCTTCCCACACCCCAACGAATAATCAGCGACCGAAAATTACGTGAAGGGGGCGGAGGGGGGGGGGGGGTGGTGGAAGGTAGGATGGAAAGAACAACACCTGGATGTTTTTCGTTCAGGTAGAGAGAGAGGTGTCCGCCTGGTCCATCACTCTGCAGGCTAATGATGTTGATGTTCGTCGCCAATCATAATAAATTTGCAGTTCCGCTTTTGTAAAAAAAACAAACCCATAGAAAAACAAAAGAAAATAATAAATAAATAAATAAATAACCAACTAACTAACCAAACTTGACAGCCTTGCTTTTTCTATCACCTGTGTATGTGTGTGTGTTTTGTTTTGTGCACAGAGAGGGAGAGAGAGAGGGGAGGAAGAGAGAGAGAGGGGGAGAGAGAGAGAGAGGGAGGGAGAGAGAGAGAGAGAGAGAGAGAGAGAGAGAGGAGAGAGAGAGAGAGATGGAGGGAGGGAGAGAGAGAGAGAGATGGAGGGAGGGAGAGAGCTTGGGGGGAGAGAGAGAGAGAGAGAGGGAGAGAAAATGGGAGGGAGGAGGAGAGAGAGAGAAGAGAGAGAGAGAGGGAGAGAGAGAGAGAGAGAGAGAGAGAGATGGAGGGAGGGAGAGAGCTTGGGGAGAGAGAGAGAGAAGAGAGAGAGAGGAGAGAGAGAGAGAGAGAGAGGAGAGACAGACAGACAGACGACAGACAGACAAGGAGACAGAGAGAGACAGAGAAGAATGAGAGGAGAGAGAGAGAGAGAGAGAGAGAGAGAGAGACAGAGACAGAGAGCGAGGGGGAGAGAGAGACATTGAGAAAGAGAGAGAAAGAGACACGGGATGGGGGGGAGGGGGGGGGGGACAGACAGACAGATCGAAATACGAGAGAGAGAGAGAGGATTCATACATACATACACATACATACATACATACATACATACATACATACATACATATTTACATACATACATACATACATACATAAATACATACATACATGACATACATACATATTTACATGAATGCATACATACATACATACATACATACACACATGCATACATATTTACATGCATACATACATACATACATAACATACATACATACACACATACATACATACATACATACATACATACATAACATATATTAGATACATACACACATACATACATAACATGCATTCATACATGAACATACATACCTACATACATACATACATACACACACACACACCACACACCACACACACACACACACACACACACACACACACACACACACACACACACACACGCACACACACACACACACATACATACAGATAGACCTCAGAGACAGACAGACAGACAGAGACACAGACCTCAGAGAAAGAGACAGACAAAAACGAAGAGAGAAAATTACAGACACAGAGGCAAGATAAGGTAAAGTATGGTAAGCTATTCGCACCTTCAGCATCACTTTCCTATCCTCACTGATAATGGATTCACACTTCGTCCTACTCATTTTCTACCATTATCCGTTTCCGTACAGGTAACGGCGGAATTACGTAGGCGTGATATAGACAGACACCTACGACTGAAGATATGGTAAAACAAAATGACGAGTCCTTAGTACACATCTTCCACATCATTATACTATCGTTACTGTTTTCCACATTCATTTTTCTTCCCCGTGGGGATGCCGTGGGACCTGTCAGTATAAAATAGCATCCCCGTCTTATGGAAATTCTGTGCCTTCTTTTACACCCAGTCCCCGAGTGTATTTATATTTTGTTAATTTTGTCATCCCTTCCCACCGCACACAATGGCCGTCACTTTCACAAAAAGGAACAGGATTTAACGTGCGCGCAAAAATGTTATGCGCGCGTTCGCAAACGACACCTCAGTTTATAGTCTCATCCGAAGGACTTTTGGGAGGAGTGGAGTCGGCATTGATGTTGTTAACTCTAGAGGAAAAGAATCCTCTTTCTTTCTTTTTCTTTTATTCTTTTATATCGAGGATAATGGAATAAGCACTTATGTGCTTTTTTACATCCAGTCCCCGTGTGTATGCGGACTTGTGAATTCTGTCATCTGTTCCCACCTACACACAATGGCCTACACTTCCGCAAAAACGGAACAAGTTTTAATCTGCACGCAAAATGTTCTGCGCGCGTTCGCAAACGAACCTCAGGTTTATAGTCTCATACGAAGGACTTTTGGGGAGGAGTGTAGACTGCACTGACGTTAACTCCAGGGAAAATATTCCCCTTGAACGGGAATCGAACCCGGGGTCGTCAGGTTGCGAGCGCAATGTTCTGACCACTAGGCTATCCCTTCCCCCATGAACATTCTAACCGCTCGGCTGTCGTGCTCTTCTGAAGTTTTCTACTACTACTACTACTACTACTACTACTACTACTACTACTACTACTACTACTACTACTACTACTACCACTACTACTACTACTACTACTACTACTACTACTACTACTACTACCACCACAACCACTACTACTACCACTACCATTACTACTACCACTACTACTACTACTACACATACTACTACTACTACCACTACCACTACTACTACCACTACCACTACTACTACTACTACTACTACCACTACTACCACTACTACCACTACCACCACTACCACTACTACTACTACTACTACTACACCTACTACTTCTACTACTACTACTACTACTACTGTTTGTTTGTTTGCTTGTTAATGATTCTTGTTGCATTGCCAAGTTTCTTTTCGAGGTTTTTTTTAAAAATTATTTTTATTTTTTATTTTTTTATTTTTTAATAACACATCCACCTCACCCGTTTTTTTTTTGGGTTTTTTGTTGTTTTTTTTCTTTTTTTTTCCCCGTCTAATATCACTAAAAGTGAACAGACGTAAAATTGAAGTCAACAACAAGTCAACAACTACTACTACTACTACTACTACTACTACCTACTACTAACTACTACTACTACTACTACTACTACTACTTCTACTACTTCTACTACTACTACTACAACTACTACTACTACTACTACTACTACTACTTCTACTACTACTACTACTACTACTACTACAACTACAACAACTACTACTACAACTACTTCTACCACTACTACTACTACTGCTACTACTACAACTACTACTGCTACTACTACTACTACTACTACTACTACTACTACTACTACCCTATTACAGACAGAATGTGTGTCTTGCTGTATTTTGTACGTCCATTCTCTTAATGGTGATTGCGTAGGTTGGCTCCCTATAAATGCCTACACATTTTGTGTTGTTTCTCTCATTGTTTTACTGGACGTTGTCCGTCTCTGACGCAATCTCTCTCTGTCTCTCTCTGTCTGTCTGTCTGTCTGTCTGTCTGTCTGTCTGTCTGTCTCTCTCTCTCTCTCTCTCTCTATATATATATATATATATATATATATATTCTAAGCCTTTTTTTTGGAGGGGTGGGGGCGTTAGAGGGTCTGTGTTTGGGCAAAAATGTAACATTTGGCGATAAAGAAATGGATTTCACCATCAAGAGATTTTTTGTGGATTGTTTAGATTGTATTCTTTTGTATCGAGGATAATGGAATTAGCACTTATGTGCTTTTTCACATCCAGTCCCCGTGTGTATGCGGATCTGTGAATTGTGTCATCTGTTCCCACCGGCACACAATGGCCTACTCTATCCAAAAAGCGGAACAGGATTTAACGTGCGCGCAAGATGTTCTGCGTGCGTTCGTTCGTACACGGGGCCTCGGTTTATAGTCTCATCCGAAAGACTTTTGGGGAGAGTGGAATCTGCACTGATGTTAACTCCAGGGGAAAATATCCCCCTTGAACGGGAATCGAACCCGGGGTCGACAGATTGAGAGCACAATGTTCTAACCACTAGGCTATCCCGTTAAGGCATACGACGGGTTTATTTTAATACAGCTACATTGATCCGCCCTACACTTTAAGCTAGAAATAGCACAGGGCATACTAGGACGGATTTACTAGTTTGTACAATAAAAAGGTAAAGGTAAAGGAGTCCCATAACCTATAAGGTCGTAGGGGAGCGAGGCGTCAGAGACCTCACTTCTCTAGGGCCAGCATATTGAGGGCGGCGCCCATCTCCTCTTCCTCGCTGCTTTACCTTCCCTGAACCTAAAGAGGGCAGGTACCCATTTACAGCTGGGGGAACTGGGGGAACTGTACTGAAGCCAAGGCGCGCAAACGGTCACCCATCCAACTGGTAACCACGCTCGACGCTGCTTAACTTGGCTGGGGGAAAGTGAGTGCTCCGACCACTGCGCTATCCCGTCCCCTCGTATGTACAATACTCCCCCCAAAATTCCTGATTCAGTTTTGTGGCTCGAAACATTTTTTTTTTAGTCTGTAAAAGCAAAATCTCTTCTCTTCTAGTTTCCAGCAGCGAGTAATTTTTTTTTAATCGAGGATAATGGAATAAGCACTCATGCGCTTTTTTTTATATCCAGTCCCCCGTGTGTATGCGGTTTTGTAAATGTTGTCATCTGTTTCCATTGAGTGAGACAGAGGAGTCCTATTCTGAGTGACCCCCAGGGTGTTTCTTTGACGTTAAGTATATACTCCTCACAGTGCACAAAATCCAGCATAACTCAGTCAAGGGTCCAGGGCCCAGTGTTAAAATCAGCCCCTTTCTTTTACCAAGTCCAATTGTGGTCAGTTTCTGCTATAATAATGAGCACCAGCTGGGATGAGATGGATAGCAGCTGAGAGCAGCTGAACGTGGGGGAACCTGACAGCCGTGTCCTTGGAATCTCATAAAGAGAGAACTTCACTATTTAGGAACCGAAAACCAGAAATTTACAACGCCATCGGACCATATAAAGAGCTTCTGACTTCAGTGGGGTAAAAACCCAGCCAAAACCAAACCGCAAACTCAAGTGGTATGGGCACGTCACACGAACATCTGGACTGGCCAAGACTGTCCTACTACAGGGAACTAACAGTACAAGGAGGGAGACGAAGAAGAGGCAGACAGAGAAAACGATGGGAAGACAACGTCAGAGAGTGGAGGACTGGTAACCTTGAGTGGAAGAAACGACTTGCTACAGAAAGCTGAAAACCACGGAGAGTGGAGGAAGTTGGTTGCAGAAATCTTTAGTGGTGCCTTCATGATCTTCAAGACTACGGGATAGGTGAAGGTGAAGATGAAGGAATGCGTGCTCCATATCAGATCTTGGTTTCTTGTCTCCTCTATAAAAAAAAGACTAGCACCCAGACCACCGCTCAAAGGAGGGAGGAAAATTGGGGCTTACACGGGGATCGAACCTATGCTTCTCGCTTACTGGGCAGCTGCATTACATCTGGACCACCGATTCGTTTAGCTACACCGCAGTGACGCGTGTATCATTTTAAGGATGTAAATTTGTTCTTTACCGGAGAGATAGCGATAGCAGCCGTCAACTCGCTGGTATCTGTTTATATATTATTACATTATTTATATCGTGTGTGTGTATGTGTGTGTGTGTGTGTTTGGGTGTGTGTGTGTGTGTGTGTTTGGGTGTGTCTGTGTGTGTGTGTGTGTGTTTGTGTGTGTATGTGTTGTGTGTGTGTTTGGGCGTGTGTGTGTGTGTGTGTGCGTGTGTGTGTGTGTTGTGTGTGTGTGTGTGTGTTTGGGTGTGTGTGTCTGTGTGTGTATGTGTGTGCGTGTGTTGTGCGTTGCGTGTGTGTGTGTATGTGTGTCTGGGTGTGTGTCTGTGTGTGTATGTGTGAGAGAGTGTGTGTCTATGTGTGTGTGTGTGTGTGTGTTTACGAGCGCAAACATGTGTTTGTATATGCCAGAGTGCGTGCATACGTAGTTGTATTATGTATGTATACGCGCGCGCGCGCGTGTATGCGTGTGCATACGTTCATGCGCGCATGATGAGTATTTATGTGTGTGTGTCAAAGTCCAAGTCCTGAGAGAGAGAAAAAAGAAAGAGAAGAGAGAAAAGAGAGAGAGAGATGAGAGACAGAGAGAAGAGAGAGACGAGAGAGAGAGAAGAGAGAGAGAGAGAGGAGATGAGAGGAGAGAAGAGAGAAGAGAGCGAGAAAGAGAGCAAGAAGAGTAAGAAAGAGAGAGAGTAAAGAAAGAAGAGAGAGAGTAGAGAGAA
>CM054162.1:25698781-25703781 GCA_028751875.1 Rapana venosa
TTGAGATGAGAACAGACAAAGACGATAAAAAAGAGAAGAGAAGAAAGAGAAGAAAAGGAGAAAAGAGGAAAAGAGAGGAAAGGAAGTGAGAAAGAAGAGAAGAGGAGAGAAGACAAGAGAAGAGAAGATAGGAGAAGAAAAAGAAGAAGAAGAAGAGAAGAGAGGAAGGAAAGAAAAGGTGAGGAAGGAATGGAGAGAGAAAGAAGATAAGAGAAGAGGAAAGAGAAGAGAAAAAAAAGATGAGAGAAGAGAAAGGGAAAAGAAGAGAAGAGAAGAGGAGAAAGAGAATAAGAGAGAAAAGAGAGGAGAGCGAGAAGAGAAGAGAAAAGAAGAGAAAGGAGAAGAGAAGAAAGAAAAGAGAAGAGAAGAGAGGAGAAAAGAAGACGAGAGAGAAGAGAAGAGAAAGAGAAGAGAGAAGAAGAGAAGAGAAGAGAAGAAAGAAGAGAAAAATAAAAGAGAAGAGAAGAAAAGAGAAGAGAATGCAGAACACAGAGAAAAGCATTACCTCACAGATAGACAGTTAACTTACTGCTACAGACAAAATGCGGGGTTATGGCCCACACAGGGGGTCAAAAAACCGAAACATGCTCGTTGGGGGGAAAGCTTCCAGAGTTTCAACAACGCTTGGAATGTCTCTGGTGTATTCAATACATGGATAATGTTTTTGGGTTTGTGTGTGTGTGTGTCTAGTTGTTGTTTAGCTTATACTTTTTGTTTGTTGCTGCTGTTGTTGTTATTGCTCAGCTGGGTTTCCCCCCCTTGTTTCTAAATCATAAATCTCTACAGCTGTGGAGGTAATAATAATAATAATAATAATATATGGAATTTATATAGCGCCGAATCTTGTAAAACAAACAAATCGAAGCGCTTGCACTCAAATCATTTACGCGCAATGCAACTTTCCTCAAATATAATAAAGAACATATTTCAAATTTATGCACGTGATGTACACACCACACACACACACAACACAACACCACACACAACACAACACACACACACACACACACACACAATGTGAAACGGTTTCTCTGCTTAAGCTGTCTTGATGGGGGTTTGTGTGTGGGATGGGGGTGGGGTGGAGGGATGGAGAGGGGGGGGGGGAGGTCAAACCAGAACATGCACTCTGTCTTCTTCCCTTATCAACTTGAGAATCTTTGCAAAAATTTAATTTCTATATTTTACTCACCCCGCCGCGCGCGAGCCCACACCAACACACATACATACACACGCACCCACACACGGGGCATGCATACACACAAACACACACTACAATTACACACACTCAAACACACACACAAACACACACATCACACACACTCAAACACACACACACCACGCCGCACGCACGCACACACTCCCCCCCCCCCCCCCCCCCCCAACACAACACACTTTTCCAGATTGCACTTCACTGTTTGGTATTCCCCTGATTAAAATTTCTACTGAATTTTCCTCTTTATCTTTTGGGCGGCCCCTTGTTAGTATTACGTTACCTTACGTTACCTAGCATCACGCCGCATGAAATCACCCGCATGACGTCATGCTGCACGACGTCACGTCCGCATGACCGCGCCGCACGACGTCACGCCGTACGACGTCACACCACAAGACGTCACGTTGCATGACGTCACGCCACATCGGGTGGCACCTAACAAATTGAACGTTCCAAAACAAAGCAAAAAAAATTATGTCAGAATGTATCCCTGAAGTCGGAATACAGCTACCTTAACGGTGAGCATAAACAGTTACATACCCCCCCCCCCCCTTAAAACAACAACAACAACAACAACAACAACAATTTTACCCTAGGGGAACCTAGGAGCTTCAACC
Source organism: Rapana venosa (assembly GCA_028751875.1). NCBI lineage: Eukaryota > Metazoa > Mollusca > Gastropoda > Neogastropoda > Muricidae > Rapana > Rapana venosa. The sequence continues at coordinate 25,700,612 of CM054162.1, forward strand.
GAGGTAAAATTAAAAAAAAAAATTTTTAAATTGGGATGTGGTTTCAAGTCCCAATCCGTACCCCACCCAACCTCCATTTTTTAAATTTTTGTTGTTGTTGTTGGTTTGTTATTTTGTTCTTGTTTTGTTGTTGTTATTTATGTTTGTTGGTTGGTTTGTCATTACTTGTGAACCTCGCAGCTCTAACCTCGGAACAAACGAACAAACAAATAAACAAATGAATAAACAAACAAACAAACAAACAAACAAACGAACAAACAAATGAAATCAGAATATGGAGATTCGTACTCCAACCTCATTCATTGTTTTGTTGTTGGTAGTGTTAATGGCGTTGTTGGTGTTGGTGTTGTTGTTGTTGGTATGGTCGTTGGTGTCGTTGTTGTTGTTGTTGTTGTTGTTGGTTTGTTTGTTATTACTTGTCAACCTCGTAGCTCTCTAATCGAGGAATAAACAACAACAACAACAACAACAAAGTGACAGAATGATTATAGGGATATGTTTTAAGTTGCAATTTGTAATCCAACATCAAATTTTGGGTATTTTCATTTTGATGGTTGTTGGGTTTTTTTGGTCAGTGTTGTTGTTGTTGTTGTTTGTTTGTTTGTTACCACTAGTGATCTTTAGAGATTTAGACGAGGAACATACAAAAAACAAAAACAAGCCAGAATATAAGGATGTATTATTTTAAGCCCCTATTCGTTCTCTAACCTCAAATATTTTTGTGTTGTTGTTTTGGTCGGTGTTGGGTTGTTTTGTGTGTGTGTGCGTGTGAGCGTGTGTGTGTTTGTGTGTGTGTGTGTGTGTGTGCGCGTGTGTGCGTGTGTGATTGTGTGCGTGTGTGCGTGTGTGATTGTGTGTGTGTGTAGTGTGTGTGTGTGTGTGTGTGTGTGTTGTGTGATTGTGTGTGTGTGATTGTGTGTGTGTGTAGTTGTATGTGTGTGTGTGTGCGCGCGTGCGTGCGTAGTGTGTTGTGTGTGTGTGCGTGCGTGTGTGTTGGTGTTTGCTTGTTTGGTTGGCTAGTTTAGTTTTATTTTACAAAACTGTATAGTTGTTCCAGTGACCGAATGAAGGTGTGCATAGCTAGCTCAGTGGTCAGAACACTCGCTTTCCCCCAAGCTCTAAGGTTAAGCAGCATCGAGCGTGGTTACCAAGTGGACGGGTGACCGTTTACGCGCCTTGGCTTCAGTACAGTCCCCCACCAGTTCACCCAGCTGTAAAATGGGTACCTTGCCCTCTTTTAGGGTCAGGGAAGGTAAAACAGCGAGGGAGAGGAAAAGATGGGCGCCACCGCCCTCAATATGCTGGCCCCCTGGAGAAGCTGAGGTCTCTGACCCCTCGCTCCCTAACGACCGCATAGGTTATGGGACACACCATTGTACCTTTTTTTCATGCAATTATTGTCGGGCTTTGTCGAAATCGTCTTCATCCATGACGTACTCTTAGCATAAATAACACACCCGTTAGAGAATGGAGAAAAGGGAGGGGGAAAAAATCCTCTGAAATCGAATTACGGCTGCCTAAGAGACAAAGTTTCTGGAAACAGCAGTGAGAGGAAATTTCTCGTCCAGTGTGTTCTTACCGTTCTCGTTGTTGTTGTTGTTGTTGTTGTTGTTGTTGTTGTGCGTTCCACAGCTTAACAATCACGAGAAATTTCCTATCACTGCTGTTTCCAGAAACCTTGTCTCTTAGGCAACCGTACTTCGACTTCAGAGGATTTTTTTTCTCCCTCCCTTTTTCCATTCTCTAAAGAGTGTGTTATTTATGCTAAGAGGTTTTTTTGCCATGGATGAAGAAGACGATTTCGACGAAAAACATTTTCTTTCTTTTTTTTGTCACTTAAAGCGTAACATTTTAACGAAGGCCCGCTAGATTTCGCATACGAGTGACGAAGTGGTTCGTGTGAGGCAGAACTGACATTCGAAACTGTTCTAACCATTTTTTGTTTTGGTTGTTGTATTTTAGTTTCGGGGGTTTTAACTCATATATAGAGAGTTTCCAGATGTTCTAAGTATGCGTGCGTACCACCAAGATTTTTATCAGGTACAGAGAGAAGGAGGTTAGGAGGGAACGAAAATAAGAAATAAAGAAAGAGAGAGAGAGATGGGGGGGGAGGGAGAGAGAGAGAGGGAGAAGAGAGAGAGGGAGAGAAAGAAAGGGAGAGAGAGAGAGGGGGAGAGAGAGAGGGGTGGTGGAGAGAGAGTGACAGAGAAACAGACAGACAGGTAGACAGATACAGAGAGAGAGACAGAGAGAGAGAGAGGGGGGGGGGGCAGACAAACAGACATAGAGATAAAGATGAAGAGAAAGAGACAGAGAAAGAGAGATAAAGTCAGAGAGAGAAAGAGAGAGGAGAGACAGAGGAAGACAGACAGACACAGACAGACAGACAGACAGACAGAGACAGACTGACAGAGACAGACGGAAAGAAACAGACAGAGACAGAGACAGAAATACAGAGACAGACAGAGACAGATAGAGGTCTAGGTAGAGAAATAAAGAGAGAGAGAGAGAGAGAGAGAGAGAGAGAGAGAGAGAGAGAGAGAGAGAGAGAGAGAGAGAGAGAGAGAGAGAGAGAGAGAGAGTAAGACACAAACAAGACAGCCAGCCAGCCAGTCAGACTAGACAGACAGCCAGACATAGACACACACACACACACACACACACACACACACACACACACACACACACACACACACACACACACACAAAAACATAGACACAAGGGTACCAAACAAAAAAGACAAAAAGAAGACGGTAACCTCCTCACCAGAGCACACCCCGCCCCTCTACCTATCTGCTCTGTTCTCTCTGACCCTGCCAAGTACGAAGAAAGAAGCGGCGGTGGTGATAGCATCGTCTGCTCAAAACTCAGTCCTGGAAGAACCAGCCGTTTTTGGCACAGTGGTCCGCACCTTCCGATTTTTTTTTAAGGACTGAAAGATCGCGGGTTCGAATCCCATAAGAGACGTAGGGAGGTTTTCCGGACTCCGGCGCGGCAGACTCCTAACCCAGAGTGAGTGTGTTACGTATTAATATGGGCTCGTTTGGAAGACTGGGGACCACACTTTGACTTTTTTTCCCCATTTTTTTCATTTCTTTTATATCGAGGATAATGGAATAAGCACTCATGTGCTTTTTTACATCCAGTCCCCGTGTGCATGCGGTTTTGT
>CM054162.1:25708781-25711281 GCA_028751875.1 Rapana venosa
GCAGAGCCGAGGACCGAGATGGATGGAGGAGGCTTACCACGGCATCGTCTTTCGTGTCTCCCCCACGACCGCCAAGGTCACGGGTCTGATGATGATGATGATGATGAAGTATCAAGGCATAACATGTGACGCTCGACCACGAAATCAGTCGCATTGCACCTGACCCACTTTTCTGCTAGGAGCTATTTTTTATTTTTTTTCAATTAAATTTTTTTTTAATATATTTAGGATAATGGAATAAGCACTTATGTGCTTTTATTTACTTCCAGTCCCCGTGTGTATGCGGTTTTTAAATTCTGTCATCTGTTTCCACCGACATACAATGGCCTACTCTTACGAAAAGCGGAACAGGATTTAACGTGTGCACGCTTTTAGGCAGGTAAGGAGTCAGATTGTCGACTTTGAGATATTGATGGATTGTGACACAAACACTTGGAGACAGGGTAGCTCAGTGGTCAAAGCACTCGCTTCCTCCCCACCCCCTCCCCCCATCCCCCAGCCAAGTTAAGCAGCATCAAGCGTGGTTACCAGTTGGATGGGTGACCGTTTGCGCGCCTTGGCTTCAGTACAGTCCCCCTAATTCACCCTAGCTGTAAATGGGGACCTGCCCTCTTTAGGGTCAGGGAAGGTAAAGCAGCGAGGGAGAGGAGATGGGCGCCGCCCTCAATATGCTGGCCCTAGACAAGTGAGGTCTCTGACGCCTCGCTCCCTTACGACCTTATAGGTTATGGGACTCCTTTACCTTGCTATAAAACTAATAACTTTCTTTTACCTTGTACTTCTACTACCAAAAATAATAAATGGAACTTATATAGCGCTATATCTTGCAAAGACAAATCAAAGCGCATGCATTCAACCTAATCTTACTCAGTCAATGCAATCAATGATAAATAATCAATAGTGTAAACAAACAGATATTACAAACAGGGTGCGCTGCAGACAAAATCTATGAAATAAAATTTCAATAGTCAAATGTTTTTCAAAAGCACACACACACTCACACACACACACACAGGTTGTATACTTTAGCAGGGTGATAGGACATGGGTTAGTGAAGGTGGGATAGCTCTGATATGAAACGGGAGGGGGGAAATCTTAGGTTTGAAATAAATATGTCTTGAGGCTGGATTTAAAAGTGTCATACTGTGTACTGAATTATGAAGGCCTACATGTCCTTCGGATGAGACTATAAACCGAGGCCCCGTGTGCGAACGCATGCAGAACATCTTGCGCACACGTTAAATCCTGTTCCGCTGTTCGAAAGAGTAGGCCGTTGTGTGCCGGTGGGAACAGATGACAAAATTAAAAAAAAACCGCATACTTACGCATAAATAATAAAAAAAAGTCATATGAGCGCTTTGATTTGTTGCTTTACAAGATTCAGCGCTATACAAATTCCATACATTATTATTATTATTATTATTATTATTATTATTATTATTATTATTATTATTATTATCATTACATGTGACACATGACCACGAAATGAATCGCATTGAACCTGACCCACTTTTCTGCTAGGAACCCATGGAGCTTTTAGGCAGGTAAGGGGTCAGGTTGTCGATTTTTTTTTATGAATTATGGATGGATAATAAAGCTAATAACTTTCTTTTACCTTGTACTGAAGTATCAAGGCATAACATGTGACACTCAACCACGAAATGAATCGCATTGCATCTGACCCACTTTTCTGCTAGGAGCCATTTTTTAATTTTTTAAATTTTATTTAATTTTTTTATATTGAGGATAATGGAATAAGCACTTATGTGCTTTTTTTTACATTCAGTCCCCGTGTGTATGCGGCTTTTTTAATTCTGTCATCTGTTCCCACCGACACACAATGGCCTACTCTTACGAAAAGCGGAACAGGATTTAACGTGTGCACGCTTTTAGGCAGGTAAGGAGTTAGATTGTTGACTTTGAAATTTGGATGGATTATAAAACTAATACTTGGAGACGGGAAAGCTCAGTGATCAGAGCACTCGCTTTCCCCCCAGCCAAAGTTAAGCAGCGTCGAGCGTGGTTACCACTTGGATGGGTGACTGTTCGCGCGCCTTGGCTTCAGTACAATCCCCCAGCTGTAAATGGGTACCTGCCCTCTTTAGGGTCGGGGAAGGTAAAGCAGCGAGGGAGAGGAGATGGGCGCCGCCCTCAATATGCTGGCCCCTAGAGAAGTGAGGTCTCTGACGCCTTGCTCCCCTACGACCTTATAGGTTATGGGCCACCTTTACCTTGTTATAAAACTAATAACTTTCTTTTACCTTGTACTACTACTACTACCAATAATAATAAATGGAACTTATATAGCGCTATATCTTGCAAAGACAAATCAAAGCGCAATGCATTCAATCTAATCTTACACAGTCATGCAATCAATGATAAATAATCAATAGTTTAAACAAACAGATATTTACAAACATGGTGCTCTGTAGGCTGAAGTATCAAGGCATAACTGAGACACTCCACCACGATACGAGTCGCATTGCACCTGACTCACTTT
>CM054162.1:25713781-25718781 GCA_028751875.1 Rapana venosa
TTTCGTTTTTTTTTTCTAGTTTGCTTTTTTCTTCTTTGGTATGTTAGTTACTTTATTTCTTTCCCTTGTGTATGTCAGTATGGGGCGTCTATCTGTTCTGTCTGTCTTGTCTGTCTGTCTTGTCTGTCTGTCTTGTCTGTCTGTCTTGTCTGTCTGTCCTCTTCTATTCTCTCTCTTACTTATTCTCTTCTCTCTGTCTCTTCTCTCTTCTCTGTTTCTCTGTCTGTCTCTCTGTTTCTGTCTTTGTCTCTATCTCTCCCCCCCCCCCTCTCTTTCTCTTCTTTGTTTGTCTCTGTCTCTTATCTGACTGACTGTTTCTTCTCTCTCTCTTACACACTCTCTCTCTCTCTCTCCTTCTCTCTCTCTCTACTCACTCTCTCTCTGCTTTCCTCTCTCTCTCTCTCCTCTCCTCTCTCTCTCTCTTCTCTTCTCTACTGTTTCTTTCTCTGTCTCTGTCTCTCCCCCTCTTCTTCTCTATTGTTTCTCTTCTCTGATCTCTTCTCTCCCCCTCTCTCTTTCTTTGTCTCTCTCTCTCTCTCTTCTCATCTCCTCTCTCTCTCTCTCATCTCTCTCTCTCTCTCTCCTCTCTCATCTCTCTCTCTCTCTCTCTCTTGCTTCTCCTCTTACGCACTGTCTTTCTGTCTCTATTTCCGTCTGTCTCTCTCTCTCTTCTCTCTGTCTGTCTCTCTGTTTCTCTCCTTGTCTCTGTCTCTCCCCTCTCTCCCTCTCCCTCCCTCTGTCTTTCTCCCTTTTCTTTTTCTGTTTCCCTCCCTCTATCTTCCCTCTGTGTTGTGTGTGTGTCTGTTTGTCTGTCTGTCTGTCTGTCTGTCTGTCTCTCTCCTCTCTCTCTCTCTCTCTCTCTCTCTCTCTCTCTCTCTCTTTCTTTCTTTCTTTCTTTCTTTTTTTCTTTCATCTATCTCCCTGGATAATTTCTCAGTTATGCAGTTTCACACGTTGCCAAAAAAAAATATAAATTTTAAAAAATTATTTCTTTTCATTTCTATCTGTGTCGCAGGAAGAAGAGGAGGAAGCAGAACGGGGAGATGGGGTGGGGGGGTGTAGGGGGGTGATAAAAGAGGAGGGAGGGGGGCGTTGGTGGGAGAGGGGTGAGGGTGGTGGGGGATGGAGACCGGGGGGGGGGGGGGGGGGAGGGGGGGGCGTGGGGAAGGGCGGAGAGGCGTGGGGGCGGATGATAAGACAGGTAAGTGTCAGCAAAAGATCTCAGTTCACTTTTCATACCTTTAAAAAAAAAAAATGTGTTCGGGTGCGGATAGGGGTGGGGGGGGGGGGGGCGGGGCGGTTTAGGGGACGGGTGGGAGGGGGGGGGGGGGGGGTAGGGATTAGGAGGTTGGGTTTGTTTTAGATTTTTTTAAAGTATTCCTTTTTCTTGTCTTTGTCCTGCATTAAGTCTGTGTGTGTGTGTGTGTGTGTGTGTGTGTGTGTGTGTGTGTGGGGTGTTCTTACTTGTTTGGTGTCTGTAACATAAACTATGTTTGTTTGTTTTTGTTGTGGGGTTTTTTTTTTTTTGGGGGGGGGGAGGGTATGTTTTTTGTTTGTTTGTTTTTTTGTTTAGGGTATGGGATTTTTTTTTTTCGTTCCTCGGCTAGAGCTCTCAGGTTCACCAATGGTGGGATTTTCGCGTATGTGATCGTTTTTAACCCACCATAAAGGTAGCCGCATTCCGACTTCAGTGACAAATATGTTTTAAAAGCAAAAGTCAAGTGAAAGATAAAGTATGGTAGAATGAAATGTCAAAAGTCTTAACACCATGAAAATCTGCGATATCCCGAAACAAAACAAAAAATATATCCCCCCCCAAAAAAAAATCAGCGTGATATTACCAACCACGGGGTGGCAAGCTCAGAATTTACACATACACGTTAATATTGACTATAAGAACAACAGCAACAACAACAACAATAAAAACCGCAACTTCTCAGCCAGATTTAAATGTCATAAGAGCAAATGTCAAGTAAACAACATACAGATTTGACCTACCCCCCACCCCCTCTCTCTTTCTCTGTTTTTCTCTGTCTGTCTGTCTCTATCTGTGTGTCTGTGTCTGTCTGTATGTCTCTCTCCATCTCTCTCTCTCTCTCTCTCTCTCTCTCTCTCTCTCTCTCTCTCTCTGTCTTTGTCTCTGTCACACACATACATACACACACACTTAAACCCATCCTCCTACCCACCCACCCACCCACCCACACACCTTCCACACCCACCCACACACACGCACAAACACGGACACCTTTCCCCCAAAACACACACACACACACACACAAACACACACACCCACACACACACAACACACAAACACTCCCCCTCCCCCCCCCACACACACACACTCACATACACCCACCCACCTCTACCGCCTTTACCATCCACGGCAAACAAAACCAAAAACGCACAACTTTAATAATCCTTTCCCCGACACTTTGGAACAAAACACAATGAAAGGTCACTTGAGAAAGCCAATATGTGATAAACAAGTTCTAAAAGCCAAGCACCCCCCCCCCAAAAAAAAAAAAAAAAAAAAAAAAAAAAAAAAAAGGAAAATACCTGAATTTTTTTATTTATTACCTTCTAAGAAGGCAGAGGGAGGGTAAAAAAAAAAATCAAACTAGCTTTTTCGTCTAGAAAAGTCCATCCAATCCTATTATTGTCTATATAGCCCCGCAGATACAGCAAAGGCCAGGTACGGCTTTGTCCACCTCGACAAAATGTCAACGCTTGTATCAAAAAACAAACAAACAGAAAATGACTGTGTAGCAGTCTTCTACAGATTCAAAGGTAAAGGTGTTCTCATAACCTATGTGGTCGTTGAGGAAACGAGGTTTCAAGATTCTTTTCTAGTGAGCCAGAATATTGAGGGCAGGTGGCGCCCACCATCTCCTCTCTCTCGCTGCTTTACCTTCACTGACCCTCAAAGAGGGCAGGTACTCATTTACAGCTGGGTGAACTGGGGGAACTGTACTTGAAGCCAAGGCAGCGCAAACGGTCACCCATCCACTTTGGTAAACCACGCTCAACGCTGCTTAACATTAGCTTGGGGAAAAGCGAATGCTCTGACCACTAAGCTAATCCAGTCCCATACAGATTTTTAAAAAAACCTTGATAAAGAAGGGGGGAGTTGGCAGGACGGTTAAGACGTTTACCTTCCTAACACATAAACTGTGAGGTTCTGGGTTCGATTCCCAGCCTTACCCTTTTCTTTCCAAGTTTTGACGAGAAATTCGAACTGAATGTCAAAGTCCTTATGGATGAGACTGTAAATGGAGGCCCCGTGTGGCGAATGCACGCACAACATTTTGCCCACACGTTAACACAAAATAATAACAAAACCATTCCGCCTTTCGGAAGAGTAGACCATTTCGTGCCAGTAGTAAGGATGACAACGGTGTTTTTTTTAAACGTATGCAACACACAGGTGTGGGTGTTTACACACCATCCCCGAAATCGGAATGCGGATACCTAAATGTTGGTGGGGAGATTGAAAAAAAAAGTCACACACGTACGCAAAAACAAGACCTGACTAGACCTACGCTAGATCTAATTAGACTGGACAAAATTACAACAGAGTTTACTTAACTGGAAACGGGATGGCTCAGTGGTCAGATCAGAGCACTCGCTTTCCCCAAGCTAAGGTTAACCAGCATTGAACGTGGTTACCACGTGGATGGGTGACCGTTTGCGCTGCCTTGGCTTCAGTACAGTTCCCCCAGTTCAGCCAGCTGTAAATGGGTACCTGCCCTCTTTAGGGGTCAGGGAAGGTTTAAGCAGCGAGGGAGAGGAGATGGGCACCGCCCTCAATATGCTGGCCCTAGAGAAGTGAGGTCTCTGACACCTCGCTCCCCAACGACCGCACAGGTTATGGGAACACCTTTACCTTTACTTTTAATGCTAAACTGGGCTCGACCAGTCTTCCTTATTTGTCGTCCCTCCGACAACAGAGGCCATATTTGGGCTGTCACTTTGTTAAGTTGTTTTTTTTCGAATCTCACTTTAAAAACTGGACAATTATACACAGATAACAACAGGGTATACAACCAACTCCACTGTCGTTCCTTGTAGCAACGCCCTGGCCAACCATAGGGATCAAATTAACCCAGGACAGTCACTGCGTTGGTGGAGAAGCCACATCAACGTCACATAAATGAGATAAAACCAAAACCAGATTCCTTAAAACAACCTTACTCTTACCGACTACCTATTACACTTTCACTCATATCAAAACGGGAAAAGCCTGATTCTCTCAGGAACTTTGAAAATGTTGTCCGGTGGAACATCCACAAAAAAAAGGATCTTCACGGAGTCAGCAGTAAGATGCTTGTGGTGCCTAATATCTGCCTGGACATCTCGACACTCCAGAAGCAGATGCTTGATGGTTACCCGCACATCACAAGTCACACACCATGGGGTTCCCTCTCCTTTAAGCAAATGGAACGTGGGTGATATGAGGAACGACCGCTGTGTATGCTGGTGAGCACTATTGCTCCCCACTAGGCTAGACAAGGCAAGGGTAAAGGAGTCCCATAACCTATAAGGTCGTAGGGGAGCGAGGCGTCAGAGACCTCAGCTTCTCTAGGGCCAGCATATTGAGGGCGGAGGCGCCCATCTCCTCTCCCTCGCTGCTTTACCTTCCCTGACCCTAAAGAGGGCAGGTACCCATTTACAGCTGGGTGAACTGGGGGAACTGTACTGAAGCCAAGGCGTGCAAACGGTCACCCATCCAACTGGTAACCACGCTCGACGCTGCTTAACTTGCCTGGGGGAAAAGCGAGTGCTCCGACCACTGAGCTATCCCGTACTAAAGCTAAATTAAACCAATTAAACATCCCCGCGGTCGGATTGCGCCTACCTACATGGTGGGAGGTATAAAGAAAACGGTCGCATACGCAGGAATTTCACCATTGGTGAACCTAAGAGCTGTAGCTGTGGAACGAACAAAAAAAACCCAAAAAAGGAGAAAATAAACCCTGGAGGTAGACCAACTTCTAAAG
>CM054162.1:25733781-25736281 GCA_028751875.1 Rapana venosa
TCTACTTCTTTGTCAGCGAAAATAAATTCTTAGGAAAAAACAGAAAAAGAAAAGGATAAAAATAATTAATTCTACCTAAAGTTATACACAAAGAAATGGCACTCACTCTCTCTCCCTCCCCTTCTCTCCCCCTCTCTCTCCCTTTACTTCTGTCTTTTCCCCTCCCCCCTCCCACTTTCTTCCCTCTTTCCTTTCTTTCTCCCTCCTTCCCTCTTCTCTTGCTCCCTCTTTCTCTCCCTCCTCTCTCTCTCTCTTCCCCCCCCCTCTCTTCCCTCCTTACCCCCTCTCTCTCCCTCCCTCCCCCTCTCTCCCTCTTCCCACTTTATTTCCCTCCTTCTTTCCCCCTCTCCCTCTCTCTCTTTCCCCACTCTCTCTGTCTCTGTCTGTCTCTCTATTCTCCTCCTTCTCCTTCTCTCTCTTCCACCCCTCTCTCCTCTCCCGCTCTCTCTGTCTCTGTCTGTGTGTCTGTCTCTCTCTCTCTTCCTTCTCCCTCTCTCTCTTCCCCTCTCTCTCCTCCTCCCGCTCTCTCTGTCTCTGTCTGTGTGTCTGTCTCTCTATTCTCCTCCTTCTCCTTCTCTCTCTTCCCCCTCTCTCTCCTCCTCCCGCTCTCTCTGTCTCTGTCTGTGTGTCTGTCTCTCTCTCTCTTCCTTCTCCCTCTCTCTCTTCCCCCTCTCTCTCCTCCTCCCGCTCTCTCTGTCTCTGTCTGTGTGTCTGTTTCTCTCTCTCTTCCTTCTCCCTCTCTCTCTTTCCCCCTCTCTCTCCTCCTCCTGCTCTCTCTGTCTCTGTGTTTCTGTCTCTCTCTCTCTCTTCTCTTCTCCTCTCTCTCTTTCCCCCTCTCTCTCCTCCTCCCGCTCTCTCTGTCTCTGTCTGTTGTGTCTGTCTCTCTCCTCTCTTCCTTCTCCCTCTCTCTCTTCCCCTCTCTCTCCTCCTCCGCTCTCTCTGTCTCTGTCTGTGTGTCTGTTTCTCTCTCTCTTCCCTTCTCCCCTCTCTCTCTCTCCCCCTCTCTCTCCCCCTCTCTGTGTGTCTGTCTTCCTCTCTCTTCCTCCTCTCTCATTTCTCTTCCCCTCCCTCTCTCTGTCTCTGTCTGTCTGTTTGCTGTCTGTCTCTCTCCTCCTTCTCCCTCTCTCTCTTCCCCCTCTCTCTCCTCCTCCTCTCTCTCTGTCTCTGTCTGTCTTCGTCTGTTTGTCTTCTCTCTCTCTCTCTCTTCTCCTCTCTCTCTCTCTCTCTCCTCTCCCTCTCTCTCCTCTTCGCTTTTCCTTCTCCCCTCTCTCTCCTCTTCTCTCCCTCATCTCTCTCCTTTCCTTCTTTTCTTTCTATCTCTCCCTCTTCTTCTTTGTCAACGAAAATAAATTCCTAGGCTAAAAATGCGTAAAAAAGGGATTAAAAAAGCTCTGATAATAAATTCTACCAAAATTCACCACATACACACACACACACACACACACACACACACACACACACACACCTACACTCATCACACACATCACACCTACACACTACTACACACACATACAATTGGCACAGGACCCAACATGGTTACACACTTACAACAGGTGCCTAACGTCACAAATAGGATCGAAAGTCAAGCAGACATGTGTGTGTGTTGGGTGGGGGGGGGGGTCGTTAGAGAGAGTAACGTGTGTGTGTGTGTGTGTGTGTGTGTGTGTGTTTGCATGTGTCTGTGTAACGTGTGTGTTGTGTTGTGTGTAACGTGTGTGGTTTGTGTGTGTAGAGAAGTGTGTGTGTGTGTTTTGTGTGTGTGTTTGTGTGTGTGTGTGTGTGTGAGGAGTGGTGTGTGAGAGCGAAGAGATACAGTGAGTGTGTGTGTGTGTTGTGGTGAGAGAGTAGATAGAGAGAGAACATGTGTGTGTGTGTGTGTGTGTGTGGTAATGAGAGTAGAGAGGTGATGTGTGTGTGTGTGTGTGTGGTGGTGTGTGTGTAGAGGGTATGTGTGTGTGTGTGTGTGTGAGAGGGATGTGTGTGTTGTGGTGTTAGAGAGATAGAGAGAAAGTGTGTGTATGTTCGTGTGCATGTGCGTGAGGGATGTATGTATGTGTATGTGTGTGTGCTCGCGCGCGCGCGCGTGTGTGTGTGTATTGTGTTTATGTTTGTGGAGGGGAGGTAGCGGGAGGGATGGAGGGGTAGGTAGACAGTTGGCAAGGGAGGGAGGAAGGAAGGAAGGAAGGAGAAGGAAAGCAGGGGGGGGGAGGGAAGGGGAGGGGGAGGTGTTAAAGATGGAGGTGGGGGTGGAGATGGGGGGAGGAATGTAACCCGTTGAAAGCAACTATTCTCAAACGCTTTGATGTTAAGTGCAGTCATAGGTGATGCATGTAGACTTGGGTTGTTAGGGTTTTTTGTGTGTGACGGGTTTTTGGGTGGTTTTTTTTTTAGGGTGGTGTGTGGTTGTTGTTTTTTTGTTTTTGGGGGGATTTTTTGTTTCTTTTTAGGTATGTCTGTCTCTTTCCTTTAAAAAAAAACCAAAACACACACCTCTGTCTTG
>CM054162.1:25758781-25778781 GCA_028751875.1 Rapana venosa
AGGGGGAGTGTGGGGGGTTGGGGGTGGGGGGGGGGGGTGGAAGTCATTTAAAACAACTTGTAAGTCTATATATATACAATCTTTTTTTCCTGATTTCTTGGGTTTCTTTAGAAGTGTGTGTGTGTGTGTGTGTGTGTGTGTGTGTGTGTGTGTGTGTGTGTGTGTGTGTGTGTGTGTGTGTGTGTGTGTGTTTGTGTGTGTATGTGGGGTGGGGGGGGGGGGGTGCGCGCGCGCGCGCGAAGAGAGGAGGGTGGGGGGCGGAAGGGGGGAGGGGAGAAGGGGGTGCTGCTGACAAGAAATACAGGTGGTGTGATGAAGGTGGTGGCGGTGGTATATTTAGGGGGTGGAGAAGAAGGGGAGAGAGGAGGGAGTGGGAGAAGGTAAACCATTCACTGTCAGGTTAACAAACCACTTGTTGTTGTAGTCTGCAATCCTTTCTGACGTCTATGGTTTCTTTGGACGGGTGGGTAGGTGGGGGTGGGGGTAGCTGATCAGAACTACAGGTGGTGGTGAGGAGGTGGCGGTGGTGTATTTAGGGAGCGAAGGGACATTGGGGGAAGAGGGGAGGGAGGGAGGGAGGGAGGGGGAACTCATGGGTTGTCAGGTTAACAAACCTCTTGTAGTCTGCAATTCCTTTCTGATGTCTTGGGCTCCTTTGGGCAAGTGGGGGTAGGTTTGCTGATAAGAACTACAGGTGGTGAAGAGGTGATGGAGGTGGTGTATTTAGGGGAAAAGGGAAGTGGGAGAAGAGGGGAGGGAGGGGGAACTCATTCATTATCGGGTTAACATTAACAACCACTTGCAGCTTGCAATCCTTTCTGATGTCTATGGTTTCTTTGGGTGGGTGGGTGGTGGGAGGAGAGGCTTTGCTGGTAAGAACGACAGGTGGTGATAAGGTGGAGGTGGTGTATTTAGGGGTGAAGCAAGGGAGGGAGAGGGGAGGGAGAACTCATTCACTATCAGGTTAATTAACCATTTTAATAATACTAATAATAAATGGAATTTATATAGCGCTATATCTTGCAGAGACAAATCAAAGCGCTTGCACTCAACTCATTCTTACACAGTCATACAACCAGTGACATGTAATAGTTCCATCAAGTCCAAATGTGCACACACGCACACACACACACACACACACAAATACACACACACACACACACACACACACACACACACACACACACACACACACAGATCACACACCCTGGCAGGGCAATAGAATCTTGGCTGTTGAAGGCAGGGAAAAACTATGAGATGAGGCAGGAGAGGAAAATCTTAGGTTTGAAATAAATGTGTCTTGAGACTGGATTTTAAAGTGTCGTAAGAAGGCTTTTGGCGGAGAGAGAGAGAGTGAGGGATATCATTACACATCAATGGACCAGAAATTGAGAAAGAGCGACAGCCGATGGTGGATTGGTTGAATCTAGGTATTCGTAAGGACAAGATATCTGCAGCAGAGCGGAGAGATCGAGAAGGAGTGTACAGGTGAAGACATTCACAGAGGTAGGAAGGTGCTGTTTTGTGGAGACATTTGTAACAGAGAGTACTGATCTTATAGTTTACTCTCTGTGGCACAGGCAGCCAGTGGAGAGATTGCAAGAGAGGGGTAATATGCTCAGATTTTTTCTTTCTGAGGATTAGACGAGCTGCAGAGTTTTGTATACGTTGAAGGGATTGGATTGATGAAGCTGGCAGACCAGCCAACAGAGAATTGCAATAGTCCAGACGTGAAAGAATGAGAGACGCAACAAGTTTGGATGTTGCATCTGTGGACAGGTACTTTCGAATTGCACTAATACGCCGTAATTGATAGTAGCAGGACTGGCAGGTCTGGGTGATGAATTTTTGCATAGAGAGTGTGTTGTCAATAATGACCCCTAGATACTTCACAGCAGTGGATAAAGGGACTGTTTGCTGATTTTGTAGTCTGCAATTCTTTCTGATGTCTTGGGTTTCTTTGGACGGGTGGGTAGGAGGGGGTAGGGGTAGCTGATTAGAACTACAGGTGGGGGTGAGGAGGTGGAGGTGGTGTATTTAGGGGGCGAAGGAACGTGGAGGAAGAGGGGAGGGAGGAGGGGGGACTCATTTACTGTCAGGTTAACAAACTACTTGTAGTCTGCAATTCCTTTCCAATGTCTTGGGTTTTTTGGAAAGAGGGTGGGAGGGGGTGCTGATCAGAACTAAAGATGGTGGAGAGTTGGAGGTGGAGGTAGTGTATTTAGGGGCGAACGGAGGTTGAAGGAGGTGGGAGGGGGAACTCATTCACTGCCAGGTTGATTAACCAATTTTGTAGTCTGCAATCCTTTCTGATGTCTTGGGTTTCTTTTGGGTGGGGGAAGGGGGGAGAGGAGGATGCTGATAACAACAGGTGGTGCATTTAGGGGGTGGAGAAGAAGGAGAGAGCAGGGAATGGGGGGAAGGTAAATCAATCACTGTTAGGTTAACAACCACTTGTTGTAGTCTGCAATCCTTTCTGACGTCTATGGTTTCTTTGGACGGGTGGGTAGGAGGGGGTGGGGGTAGCTGATAAAAACTACAGATGGTGGAGAGGAGGTGGTGGTGGTGTATTTAAGGGGCAAAGGGAAGGGAGGGGGAGGGGAGGGAGGTGGAACTCATCCGCTATCAGTTAACAAACCACTTGTAGTCTGCAATTCCTTTCTGATGTCTGTGGTTTCTTTGGGTAGGCAAATGGGGGGGGGGGTGGGGGGGGGAGAAGGAGGAACTACAGGTGGTAATGAGGTGGAAGTGGTGTATTTAGGGGAGAAGCGAGGGGGGAGGAGAGGAGGAGGAAGAGGAACTCATTCATTGTCAGGTTAACCACCACTTGTAGTCTGCAATTTTTTTATGTCTTGGGTTTCTTTCTTGGAAGGGGGAGAGGGGGTGGGGGTTGGAGGGGGATAAGAACTACAGGTGGGCGGATGATGATGAGTAGGGTGTAGAGTTTTATTAGTGCTTGATTGAAAGTGCGTGTGTGTGTGTTTGTGTGTATGTGTATGTTGTGTGTGAATACGTATGTGCGTGTGTGTGAGTGTGTGTGTGTGTGTGTGTGTGTGTGTGCGTGTGTTGTGTGTGAGTGTGTTTGTGTGTGTGTGTGTTTGTATGTGTGTGCGTGTGTTGTATGTGTGTGCGTGTGTTTTGTGTGTGTTGTTTGTGTGTTTTTGTGTATGTGTGTTTGTTTGTTTATCTGTTTGTGTGTACGTGTGTGTACGGTGTGTGTGTATGTGTATCTGTGTGTGTGTGTGTGTGTGTGTGCAATCCTTTCTGTTGGCTTGGATTCTTTTCTTGAGGGGGGGGGGGGGTGGTGTATACACAGACACCAACAACAAAGTGTTTTGTGCGTTTGGTCAGGTTTTGTTTGTTTGTTTTGCTATTTTCTATTCTGCCATACACTGAATCAGAATGAAATATCTTTTATAACATGATGACCAATGATGATGAAGATGATGAATCACTGCTGCTATGGAAGTGCATTTGCCTCGAGACTACGTGATAAGACTTTACTCCACGCTTCTTATCGTATCATATCCAAACATCAACCGGGCCGAGAAATACAGACACCTGCAGTGTTGGTCAGATCAGTTAAGCAACACTCTCAAAATCGCATCCATAAGGTGAATGAAGCTCAAATTGTGTGATCCCAGTCTATTCATTGTGCCTACAGCAAACTCACTCTTGGTTAGAGATGGTTGGAGTCTGAAAAATCCTTTTGATTCTTATGGGATTGGAACCCGTGACCTTCCAGTCCGTAACCCAAGGCACTAACCAATTGTGGCAGGTAACAACAAAGTGTTTTGGAAGTCTGCCTGTCTGCTGGGTGAAGGTTTCTTCCTCTGTCGGTTTTCCTTTCTGTCCACGTTTTTTTCTTCTTTGATTGATGAACAGCTTTGTTAGGTTTTTGGTGTAAGTACAACAACTACAAAAATGCCAAGGTTGAAAAGTTTTGTTAGGCTTTAGAATGCTGTGTTATGATCGTCTTTTTCCCCCTATGGGTTACCAGGGGTCTGTCTATATAAATAGTATCCCCACCTTCTTGAATTTTGTGCTAGGAATCTCATAGGAAACACACTCTGGGTAGGAGATGGCCAGAGTCTCAAAAAATCCCAGTGACTCTTATAGGATTCGAACCCGCAACCTTCTAGTCAGTAACCCAAGGTGCTAACCACTGGTAGCAGGTAACAACAAAGTGGTTAACCCTCTTCCTTGAAATCCTTTATCTGTATACAACGCATACCTCTGCTCCCTCCCTCCATCATCATCAGCGTGTTGATGAATAGCAGCGCTATAGCCACACCTATCCAGATGAAGGCTGGCCACAAGCCCCTGTGTTTACCAACAGCCCACTTAGCTGGCACTGATGGCAGATTAGCCTGGCATCCTTGTTGCAGTTAGTCAGAAGACAGGAGGATATCTCCCTGTTGTCTCAGCACGTGCAGCCTGTAATTCTTCACCTGTCCACATTTCCTTTGAAACAAACTCTCCCAAACCCACAGTGTGGAGCCAAAATGCAAACAGAGAATGTTGGACTAAAGGTGTTTTTTGTTACCGTGTATAAAAGTATGATTCATTCTATGAATCCCTGAAGCTGTATGTCCTTGTCCTCTTTTAAATATCAGGAAGAAAAGATACATTCCTGGACTGTTAATTGATTGAGAATCCTCTCTGTCTCTCCCTGTCTGTGTGTCTCTCTCTCTCACGTGTGCTTTCTCTCTCTGTCTCTCTGTGTGTCTCTGTGTGTGTCTCTCTCTCTTTCTCTCTCTTTCACACAACTAGAACGGAAGATGAAAACTTCAGAAACACACACTTATTCTGCCTGGTACAAAGCTTTACATACAACAGCCCATGCCAACCCCCTAACTTTAACAAACAACCCTTCTTCTTCCAAATTGAAATGTGGCTACCTTAATGGTGGGCAGAAACAATATCTTATCCCCCCCTACTCCTAGTCACATGATTACAGAACATCTCAATATTGGTGAATCTTGAAGCTCTAGCCTGGAAACGAACACAAAAATACCTCTGTAACAAGTAACAGACCAACAACAATAGACACCACCACCAAATTCCTGTCCAGGACACTAACATCACTTTGCTATCCAAACTATAAAAAGCCAGTAAAGGTGTTCCGTAACTAATGGGTCATTGTGCAGTGAGATATCAGAGACCTCAGCTTCTCCAGAAGCCAGCATATTGAGGACAGCGCCCATATCTTCTCCCTTGCTTCTTTACCTTCCCAGACCCTAAAGAGGGCAGATACCCATGTACAGCTGGGTGAAGTGGGGGAACTGTACTGAGGCCAAGGTGCGCAAACGGTCACATTTCTACTTTGCAATCATGCTCACTGCTGCTTCACCTTTGCTCAGAGTAAGCGAGTGCTCTGACTACTGAGCTATCTCATTCCAATCCAGTCTCCTCTCCCTACAAACCCCCATCCTTCCTAGATGTCTCCACCCCATCAGCGGGTAGGACAAACAGCTTCTCCCCTCCACCCCCCATGAACCTGTCTTGTTTCTTGTTTCAAATCTCAGGGAGGCAATTAGCTCAAGTGGTAGGTGGTAGATTAGTCAAGAGGGCCGACAGACAGACAGACAGACAGACAAGCAGGTCAGACAGATAGATAGGGGTGATGAATGGAAGTCTGCCTGTCTGCTGGGTGAAGGGTTCTTCCTCTGTCAAGTTTTGTTTTTCTGTCCATGTTTTTTCTTTGATTGATG
Organism: Rapana venosa; assembly: GCA_028751875.1. Lineage (NCBI taxonomy): Eukaryota > Metazoa > Mollusca > Gastropoda > Neogastropoda > Muricidae > Rapana > Rapana venosa. Next base: position 25,764,496 of record CM054162.1, read on the forward strand.
AACAGCTTTGTTAGGTTTTGGTGTAAGCAACAAGAACAAAACGTCAAGGTCGAAAAGTTTTGTTAGGCTTTGAAATGTTGTGTTATGATTGTAGTCCCCCCCCTGTGGGTATGCTGGGTGCCTCTCAGTATAAACAGTATCCCCACCTTCTGGAAATCTGTGCTAGGAATCTCACTGGAAGCAGAGTCTGGGTAGAAATGGTCAGAGTCTGAAAGAATCCCGACTCTTATAGGATTCGAGCCAGCAACCTTCTAGTCAGCAAACCAAGGTGCTATCCACTAGTAGCAGGTAACTACAAAGTGTTTAACCCCCTTCCTTGAAATCCTGTATCTGTCTATGAGGCATACCTCCCTCAATCATCATCATCAGCATGTTGATGAATAGCAGCGCTATAGCCACACCTATCCAGATGAAGGCTGGCCACAAGCCCCTGTGTTTACCAACAGCCCACTTAGCTGGCACTGACGGCAGATTAGCCTGGCATCCTTGTTGCAATTAGTCAGAAGACAGGAGGATATCTCCCTGTTGTCTCAGCACGTGCAGCCTGTAATTCTTCACCTGTCCACTTTTCCTTTGAAACAACCCTCCCAAACCCACAGTGTGGAGCCAAAACACAAGCAGAGAATGTTGGACTGCAGGTGGGGTTTTTTGTTACCATGTATAAAAGTATGATTCATTCTATGAATTCCTGAAGTTGTATGTCCTTGTCGTCTTTTAATTATCAGGAAGGAAAGATACCTACCTCGACTGTTTATTGATTAAGAATCCTCTCTGTCTCTCCCTGTCTATGTGTCTCTCTCTCTCATGTGCGAACGCTCTCTCTCTCTATTTGTCTGTCTCTGTGTGTCTCTCTTTCTTTCTCGCTCTCACACAACTAGAACGGAGGATGAAAACTTCAGAAACACACAGTTACTCTGCTTGGTACAAAGCTTTACATACAACAGCCCATGCCAACCCCCTAACTCGTAACAAACAACCTCTTTTCTTCCAAATTGAAATATGACTACTTTAATGGTGGACATGCATAAAAAAATATATTACCCCCCCTCCCCCAAGTCACATATGCAAATTCTCAGTATTGGTGACTCTTGAAACTAGCCAAGGATCAAACACAAAATATCACTGAAACGAGTGATGGACCAGCAACAACCACCACCACACAAAACCTTACCCACCACACTAACAACACTTTGCCATCCAAACTATATTTAAAAAAACCTGGTAAAGGTGTCCCATAACCTATGCATGTGTTGGAGAGCCAGGCCTCAGAGACCTCACCTTCTCCAGGGGCCAGAATATGGAGGGTAGTGCCAATATCCTATCCCTCACTGCTTTACCTTCCCTGACCCTAAAGAGGGCAGGTACCCATTTACAGCTGGGTGAACTGGGGGACTGTACTGAAGCCAAGGTGCGGCAAACAGTCACCCATCCACTTGGTAACCACGCTCAATGCTGCATAACCCTAGCTTGAGGAAAGCGAGTGCTCTTTCTTTTTCCTGTATTCACTTACTTTGAGGTTAATTGAATAAGCACTCATGTGCTTTTCAACATCTTCCTTAATAGATTCATGGCTGATGCACTGGAACATCATGAAGGATCAGTCAGCATTGGTGGCAGAACGATCACAAACCTCTGCTTCGCAGATGGCATTGATGGAATAGCAGGATCAGAAAAGAGCTTGCCAGCCTAACAGAACACTTGAATAAGGCCTCCAAAACATACAGCATGGAAATCAGTGCAGAGAAGACCAAACTAATGACTAATAACACCAACGGCATTAGCACTGATATCAGGGTTAATGACCAGAAGCTGGAAACAGTTCAAAGCTTCAAGTACCTGGGAGCCATTGTATCAGACCAGGGATCCAAGCCAGAAGTAGTATGCAGGACTGCACAGACAATAACAGCTTTGTCAAAACTAAACACCATCTGGAGAGATAAAAATATCTCACTTATCTCCAAGATCAGACTAATGCGCTCCCTTGTCATATCCATATTTCTGTATGCCTGTGAATCATGGACCCTGAATGCAGATTTGGAGAGAAGAGTACAGGCGGTGGAGATGAATGCTTTCGGAGACTCCTTGGCATCTCCTACAAAGACCACATAAGCAACGAAAGCGCGCATAACAGAATCCAGCAAACCATTGGACCCTATGAGAACCTTCTAACGATCGTGAAAAAACGCAAACTTAAATGGTATGGACATGTCACAAGATCCAAAGGACTTGCAAAGACAGTTTTACAAGGCACTGTCCAGGGAGGAAGAAGAAGAGGCAGACCAAGGAAGAGCTGGGAGGATAACATCAGCGAATGGACAGGCCTAGAACTCAACAAAACCCTGAGATAGGCAGAACAGAGAGAGGAATGGAGGGAACTGGTTGTTGAGTCTTTGAGGGTGCCCCCACGGTCGTCAGACTACGGGACAGATAGATAGATAGATAGACTCATGTGCTGTTTTTACAGACAGTCCATGTGTATATGCAGTTTTGTCAATTTTGTCTTCCGTTCCCACCAGCACACACTGGCCTACTCTTCCGAAAAGCGGAACAGGTTTTAACATGTACACAAGATGTTCTGAATGTGTTCACACACGGGACCTCGGTTTATAGTCTCATCTGAAGAACTTTTAGGGGGAGAGTGGAGTAAGCACTGATGTTAACTCCAGAGCAAAAATCCTCTTGAACGGGAATCGAACTTGGGTCAGTAGATCAAGAGCGCATTACGCTAACCACCACGCTATCCTGTCCCTGTCTGACCACTGAGCTATCTCATCCCAATCCAATCTCCTTTCCCTAAAAACCCCATCTTTCATAGGTGTCTCCACACCATCAGTGGGTAGGACAAACACCTTCTCCCGCCCACCCCCCATGAACCTGTCTTGTTTCTTGTTACAAATCTCAGGGAGGCAGTTAGCTCAAGTGCTGGGTGGTAGATTAGTCAAGAGGGCCGACAGAAAGACAGACAGACAGACGAGCAGGTCAGACAGACAGACAGATAGGGGTGATGAATGGAAGTCTGCCTGTCTGCTGGGTGAAGGTTTCTTCCTCTGTCAGTTTTTCTTTTTCTGTCCACGTTTGTTTTTTCTTTGATTAATGAACAGCTTTGTTAGGTTTTTGGTGTAAGCAACAACAACAAAAAATGCCAAGGTCGAAATTTTTCTTAGGTTTTGGAATGTTGTGTTATGATTGTAGTCCTCCCCCTTTGGGTATGCTGGGTGCCTCTCAGTATAAACAGTATCCCCACCTTCTGGAAATCTGTGCTAGGAATCTCATAGGAAACACACTCTGGGCAGAAGAATGCTTGAGTCTGAAAAAATCCCAGTGACTCATATAGGATTAAATCCTGCAACCTTCTAGTCAGTAACCCAAGGCACTAACCACGGTGGCAGGTAACAACAAAGTGGTTAACCCTCTTCCTTGAAATCCTTTATCTGTATACAAGCATGCCTCTGCTCCCTCCATTATCATCAGCATGTTGATGAATAGCAGCGCTATAGCCGCACCTATCAAGATGAAGGCTGGCCACAAGCCCCTGTGTTTACCAACAGCCCACTTAGCTGGCACTGATGGCAGATTAGCCTGGCATCCTTGTTGCAATTAGTCAAATGACAGGAGGATATCTTCCTGTTGTCTCAGCACGTGCAGCCTGTAATTCTTCACCTGTCCACATTTCCTTTGAAACAACCCTCCCAAACCCACAGTGTGGAGCCAAAATGCAAGCAGAGAATGTTGGACTGAAGGTATTTTATTGTTACCATGTATAATTATATGAGTCATTCTATGAATTCCTGAAGCTGTATGTCCTTGTCCTCTTTTAAATATCAAGAAGAAAAGATACCTACCTGCACTGTTTATTGATTAAGAGAATCCTCTGTCTGTCTGTCTGTCTGTCTGTCTGTCTGTCTCATAGACAAACAAGTAATCATCTAGACTTGAAGCTGAATCACACACTTCCTCTGGTGAGGGCATGATGAAAAATAAGTTGTGTAAACTGAACCTTTTACCCTCAATGAAAATCACTTTAACTTGAACAGACTTCACTGATACTGAGCTTTACAAACATCAGTCCTTACCAACCTCCCTAACATTAAAAAACCCAAAACTCCTCTACTCCAAAATCGGAATGTGGCTACCTTAAATGGTGGATATAAAAAGCAGACAAACAAAAGACACTCACAGTGTATGCAAAATTTCAAATTTGGTAACTCGCAGAGCTCTAGCCAACACAAAAGTACCTCTGAAACAAGTATTGACCAACCACAACAACCACGCACCACTGCACAAAACCCACCCAGCACACTAACATTACTTTGCCATCCAAACTATTGAAAAACCAATAAAGGTGTTCCCATAACACATGCAGTAGACTACAGCTTCTCCAAGGGCCAGTATAGTGAGGGTGGTGCCCATCTCCTCTCCCTCACTGCTTCACCTTCCCTGACCCTAAAGAGGGCAGATACCCATTTAAAGCTGGAGGAACAGAGGCCAAGGCATGGAAACAGTCACCCATCCACTTGGTAACCACGCTCAATGCTGCTTAACCTTTGCTCGAGAAAGCCAGTGCTCTGACTACTGAGCTATCTAATCCCAAATCCAATCTTTCCCTAAAAACCCCATCTTTCATAGATGTCTCCACCCCATCAGCGGGTAGGACAAATGGCTTCTCCCCTCCACCCCCCATGAACCTGTCTTGTTTCTTGTTTCAAATCTCAGGAAGACAGTTAGCTCAAGTGCTAGGTGGTAGATTAGTCAAGAGGGCCGACAGACAGACAGACAGACAGACAGACGAGCAGGTCAGACAGACAGACAGATAGGGGTGATGAATGGAAGTCTGCCTGTCTGCTGGGTGAAGGTTTCTTCCTCTGTCAAGTTTTCTTTCTGTTCACGTTTTTTCTTTGATTGATGAAAATCTTTGTAAGTAGTTGGTGGAAGCAAAAATAAAAGCCAAGGCCAGACGTATTGTAACACCTTGAAATTTTGTGTTCTGATTGTATTCCTTCCTCTCTTGGAATAATGGTAGTGGCCTGTTCATACACATACTATCCACACCTTCTGAAACTGTGCTAAGATTCTCCACTTTTCTATACCTCTCTTATCAGTAACGGAACACACAGAGACTCAAGACTCAAGGGACTCAGAGAGAAGTCGAAGTCATCAATGTCAAAGTCAAAGTCAAAGTTTACAGCCCACCACTTTGGCGCTCCTGTAGAGACTCAGAGAGAGGGAGAGAGAGAGAGAGAAAAACCCCAGCTTCTCCAGAAGCCAGCATATTGAGGACAGTGCCCATCTCCTCTCCCTTGCTGCTCTACATTATCTGACCCTATAGAGGGCAGGTGCCCATTTACAGCTGGGTGAACTGGGGGACTATACCGAAGCAATGTAGCACAAACAATCACCCATCATCCACTTGGTAACCACGCTCAATGCTGCTTAACCTTTGCTCAGAGAAAGTGAGCACTCTGACTACTGAGCTATCTCATCCCAATCCAATCTCCTCTCCCTAAAAACCCCATCCTTCATAGATGTCTCCACCCCATCAGCGGGTAGGACAAACAGCTTCTTCCCCCTCCACCCCCCCCCCCCCCCCCGCCCCCATGAACCTGTCTTGTTTCTTGTTTCAAATCTCAGGGAGGCAGTTAGCTCAAGTGCTAAGCGGTAGATTAGTCAAGAGGGCCAACAGACAGACAGACAGACAGACGAGCAGGTCAGACAGACAGATAGGGGTGATGAAGGGTGGTGAAGGGTTCTTCCTCTGTCAGTTTTGTTTTTTTCTGTTCACGTTTTTTCTTTAGCTTTGATTGATGAACAGCTTTGTTAGGTTTTTGGTGTAAGCAACAACAACCAAAAAATGCATAGGTCGAAAAGTTTTGTTAGACTTTGGAATTGTGTGTTATGATTGTAGTCCTCCCCCTGTGAGTATACTGGGTGCCTCTCAGTATAAACAGTAACCTCACCTTCTGGAAATTTGTGCTAGAAATCTCATAGGAAACATACTCTGGGTAGGAGATAGCCGAAGTCTGAAAAAATCATAGTGACTCTTATAGGATTCGAACCCACAACCTTCTAGTCAGTAACCCAAGGTGCCAACCACTGGTAGCAGGTAACAACAAAGTGTTTAGCCTCCTTCCTTGAAATCCTTTATCTGTCTATGAGACATACCTCCCTCCATCATCATCAGCATGTTGATGAATAGCAGCGCTATAGCCACACCTATCCAGATGAAGGCTGGCCACAAGCCCCTGTGTTTACCAACAGCCCACTTAGCTGGCACTGACAGCAGATCAGCCTGGCATCCTTGTTGCAATTAGTCAGAAGACAGGAGGATATCTCCCTGTTGTCTCAGCACGTGCAGCCTGTAATTCTTCACCTGTCCACATTTCCTTTGAAACAACCCTCCCAAACCCACAGTGTGGAGCCAAAACGCAAGCAGAGAATGTTGGACTGAAGGTGGTTTTTTTGTTACCATGTATAATTATATGAATCATTCTATGAATTCCTGAAGCTGTATGTCCTTGTCCTCTTTTAATTATCAAGGAGAAAAGATACCTACCTAGACTGTTTATTGATTAAGAATCCTCTCTGTCTCTCCCTGTCTGCATCTCTCTCTGTCTCTCTCTCTCACACGTGCGAGCGTGCGCTCTATCTCTCTGTCTGTCTCACTGTCTGTCTCTGTATGTCTCTGTGTCTCTTTCTCTTTCTCACACAACCAGAACGGAGGTTGAAATCTGCAGAAACACACAGTTACTCTGCCTGGTTCTGAGCTTTACAGACAACAGCCCAAGCCAACCCCCTAACTTTAACAAACAACTTGTCGTCTTCCAAATTGAAATATGGCTACCTTAATGGTGGGCATTCAGAACAGATATTTTACCCCCCTCCCCCAAGTCACATATGCAAAATCTCACTACTGGTGACTCTTGAAACTAGCCAAGGATCAAACACAAAATATTCCTGAAACGAGCAATGGACCAGCAACAACCACCAACACACAAATCCTTACCAGCACACTAACATCACTTTGCCATCCAAACTATAAAAAAATCTGGTAAAGGTGTCCCATAACTTACGCGGGTGTTGGAGAGCAAGGCCTCAGAGACTTCAACTTCTCTAGGGGCCAGCATATTGAGGGCGGTGCCCATCTCCTCTCCCTTGCTGCTTTACCTTCCCTGACCCTAAAGAGGGCAGGTACCCATTTAAAGCTTGGTGAACTGGAGAGACTGTACTGAAGCCAAGGCATGCAAACAATCACCCATCCATTTGGTAGCCATGCTCAATGCTGCATAATATTAGCTTGTGGGAAAGTGTGTGCTCTTTCTTTTTCTTTTATTCTTTAATTTCAAGGAAAATGGAATAAGCACTCATGTGCTTTTTTAACATCCAGTCCCCGTGTGTATGCAGTTTTGTAAATTTTGTCAACCATTCCCACTGGCACACAATGGCCTACTCTTCCGAAAAGCGGAATGGGTTTTAACATGTGCGCAAGATGTTCTGCATGTGTTTACACACGGGCCTCGGTTTATAGTCTCATCTGAAGAACTTTTAGGGGGAGAGTGGAGTAAGCACTGATGTTAACTCCAGATGAAAAATTCCTCTTGAACGGGAATGGAACTTGGGTCAGCAGATCGCGAGTGCATCACGCTAACCACCATGCTATCCTGTCCCTGTCTGACCACTGAGCAATCTCATCCCAAATCCAATCTCCTCTCCCTAAAATACCCCATCCTACATAGATGTCTCCACCCCATCAGCAGGTAGGACAAACGGCTTCTCCTGCACCCCCCATGAACCTGTCTTGTTTCTTGTTTCAAATCTCAGGAAGGCAGTTAGTTCAAGTGCTAGGCGGTAGATTAGTCAAGAGGGCCAACAGACAGACAGACAGACAGACAAGCAGGTCAGACAGACAGATAGATAGGGGTGATGAATGGAAGTCTGCCTGTCTGCTGGGTGAAGGTTTCTTCTGTCAGTTTTTCTTTTTCTGTCCACGTTTTTTTTCTTTAGCTTTGATTGATGAACAGCTTGGTTAGGTTTTGATGTAAGCAGCAACAAGAAAATGCCAAGGTCAACAAGTTTTGTTAGGCTTTGGAATGTTGTGTTATGATTGTAGTCCTCCACATGTGGGTATGTTGGGTGCCTCTCAGTATAAACAGTATCCCCACCTTCTGGAAATCTGTGCTAGGAATCTCACAGAAAACAGACTCTGGGCAGGAGATGGTCAGAGTCTGAAAAGATCCCAATGACTCTTATAGGATTTGAGCCCGCAACCTTCTAGTCAGTAACCCAAGGTGCTAACCACTAGAGGCAGGTAACAACAAAGTGGTTAACCCTCTTCCTTGAAATCCTTTATCTGTATACCACACATACCTCTGCTCCCTCTATCATCATCAGCATGTTGATGAATAGCAGGGCTATAGCCACACCTATCCAGATGAAGGCTGGCCACAAGCCCACTTAGCTGGCACTGACAGCAGATTAGCCTGGCATCCTTGTTGCAATTAGTCAGAAGACAGGAGGATATCTCCCTGTTGTCTCAGCACGTGCAGCCTGTAATTCTTCACCTGTCCACTTTTCCTTTGAAACAACCCCCCCCACCCCCATCTCTTAACCCCTAATCTAGAGCTACATCACAGCAGAGAATGTTGGACTGAGGTTTTTACCACGTGTAACTCTGTGTAGTGTCATCTGCTGGAAATGCTGTTTAAATCAGAATGTTTACCTTTGAAAGCTGTAAATAGATACCTGCCCTCTTTTAGGGTCAGGGAAGGTAAAGCAGCGAGGTAGAGGAGATACGTGCCACCCTCAATATGCTTGGCCCTAGAGAAGCTGAGGTCTCTGATGCCTCGCTCTCAATGACTGCATAGGTTATTGGACACCTTTACCTTTTACTGTTTACCTTTGAACGTGGATGTATGTAATGTTCAAACTGGATCACTTAAAACGTGAGGAGGAGGCATGTAAGTCCTTAACTGATTTCTTTCTAAAGAGAAGCAGGTGACAGGTGAGTGTGGGTGGTTACAGCTAAAGAAAATGCATACCACAGGACATGACGAGTATACAGGCAAAATAGAGTTTTGTCTGTACAAACTAGCATGCTATACCACCACGTTCAATAGGGTTTCCTCTGGAGTTAACATCAGCGCAGACTCCACTCTCCCCAAAAGTCCTTCAGATGAAACTATAAACCAATGCCCTGTGTGTGAACACACGCATAACATCTTACGCACACATTAAACCCATTCCGCTTTTCGGAAGAGTAGGCCATTGTGTGCCGGTGGGAACGGATGTCAAAATTGACAAAACTGCATGCACACGGGGGCTGGGTGAAAAAAAGAACATGAGTGCTTATTCCATTATCCTCGAAATAAAAGAACAAATAAATAAATAAAAATAAACATGCACAAATGTACCAACAGGAACGTGTCTCAACCATACGATTCCTACCAATCTGTGTACCTGTCAGTAAATCATATTTGTTGTCAGTCAATCATGTTAGAATTAAGCAGCATTTACAACCCAAAAATAGCCATGTGCATGCCAAAGTGAGGTCAAAGGTGAACATTCTAAGCACACCGCACGACAGAGATTCCTCCAGATGATGGAAGGCCATATGACTTACTCCATGAATGCCTGAAGTTGCATGTCCATGTCAACTTTTTTTAACAGGATAAAAAGATACCTCCACTATTCATTGATTAACAATCTTCTCTCTTTCTCTCTCTTAGACTGGCAAGCATTAAAATTTGAAGATTTAAATCGTCTCTAGTTCTTTCTCAGATAAACAAACAAACAAACATATGAAAGGAACATCTATAATTGAAAATTGAGATTTCTCTCTCTCTCTCAGACAAACGAGCAAATATATAAAGTTGAAGAGGAAACTTCAGAAACATGCAGTCACTGTAATACTGAGCTTTACAAACACCAGCCCATGCATACACCCCCTCCTTACAGTCCACTCTAATAAACAATTCCTTAAATCAGAATGCAGCAGCCTTAGAGGTGGGTAAAAACAGTTGCACACATAAAATCTCACTGTTGGTGACTCTCATAGCTCTAGTCAAGGAACGAACACAAAATTACCACTGAAACAATCAGCAGACCAACAACAACAACCACTACACAAACCCCAACCAGCACACTAACATCACTTTGCCATCCACACTATAAAACCCCCCAAGTAAAAGTGTTCCCATAGCCTATACGGTTGTTTGGAGAGCGATATGTCAGTGACCTCAGCTTCTCTAGGGGCCAGCATATTGAGGGCGGTGCCCATCTCCTCTCCCTTGCTGCTTTACTTTCCCTGACCCTAAAGAAGGCATGTACCCATTTACAGCTGGGTAAACTGGGGGACTGTACTGAAGCAATGGAGCACAGCCACTCATCCACTTGGTAACTGCGCTCAATGCTGCTTAACTGTAGCTTGGAGAAAACCAGTGCTCTGACCACTGAGCTATCTCATCCCAAATCCAATCTCCTCTCCCTAAAAACCCCATCCTTCATAGATGTCTCCACCCCATCATCGGGTAGGACAAACGACTTCTCCCCCCACCCCCCATGAACCTGTCTTGTTTCTTGTTTCAAATCTCAGGGAGGCAGTTAGCTCAAGTGCTGGTGGTAGATTAGTCAAGAGGGCCAACAGACAGACAGACAGAGGAGCAGGTCAGACAGATAGATAGGGGTGATGAATGGAAGTCTGCCTGTCTGCTGGATGAAGGTTTCTTCCTTTGTTAGGTTTTTTTTCCTTTGATTGATGAACAGCTTTGTTAGGTTTTTGGTGTAAGCAGCAACAACAAAAATGCCAAGGTCGAAAAGTTTTGTTAGGCTTTGGAATGTTGTGTTATGATTGTAGTCCTACCCCTGTGGGTATGCTGGGTGCCTCTCAGTATAGACAGTATCCCCACCTTCTGGAAATCTGTGCTAGGAATCTCATAAGAAGCAGACCCTGGGTAGGAGATGGTTTGAGTCTGAAAAAATCCTGATGACTCTTATAGGATTCGAGCCAGCAACCTTCTAGTCAGTAACCCAAGGTGCTAACCACTGGTGGCAGGTAACAACAAAGTGGTTAACACTCTTCCTTGAAATCCTTTATCTGTATACAACGCATACCTCTGCTCCCTCTCTCCATCATCATCAGCGTGTTGATGAATAGCAGCGCTATAGCCACACCTGTCAAGATGAAGGCTGGCCACAAGCCCCTGTGTTTACCAACAGCCCACTTAGCTGGCACTGACGGCAGATTAGCCTGGCATCCTTGTTGCAGTTAGTCAGAAGACAGGAGGATATCTCCCTGTTGTCTCAGCACGTGCAGCCTGTGATTCTTCACCTGTCTACATTTCCTTTGAAACAACCCTCCCAAACCCACAGTGTGGAGCCAAAAGGCAAGCAGAGAATGTTGGACTGAAGGTGTTTTTTGTTACCATGTATATAATTATGATTCATTGTATGAATTCCTGAAGCTGTATGTCCTTGTCCTCTTTTGATTATCAGAAAGAAAAGATATCTACCTCTATTGTTTATTAATGAAGAGAATCCTCTGTATGTCTGTCTGTCTGTCTGTCTATCTATCTGTGTCTGTTTGTCTGCACTCTCTCTCCCTCTCTCTCTCTCTCTCTCTCTCTCTCTCTCTCTCTCTCTCTCTCTCTCTCTCTCTCTCTCTCTCTTTCTCTGTCTGACAAAGGAGCGAGCCTCTACATGAGACTTCAGAAACACACAGTTCCACTGGTGAGGGAAGCATGAAAAATAAAATGGTGTAAATTGAACCTTTTACCCTCAATAAAGATCACTTTAACTTGAACTTACTTGACTGGTACTGAGCTTTACAAACATCAGTCCTTACCAGCCTCCCTAACATTAAAAGTAAACCCAACTCCTCTCCTCCAAAATTGGAATGTGGCTACCTTAAATGGTGGTTATAAAAACAAACAAAAGACAATCACGGAGTATGCAAAATCTCATATTTGGTAACTCTTAAAGCTCTAGCTATGTAATGAATACAAAAATACTTCTGAAACAAGTATAGGCCAACCACAACAACCACAACCACTACACAAAACCTACCCAGCAAACTAACATCACTTTGCCATCCAAACTATTAAAAAAGCTGATATGGGTGTTCCCATAACACGTGCAGTAGACCTCATCTTCTCCAGGGCCCAGCATATTAAAAGCAGCAGCCATCTCCTCTCCCTCGCTGCTTTACCTTTCCTGACCCTAAAAAGGGCAGGTACCCATTTACAGCTAGGGGAACTGAAGCCAAGGCATGCAAACAGTCACCCATCCACTTGGTAACCACGCTCAATGCTGCTTAACTGTAGCTTGGAGAAAGCCAGTGCTCTGACTACTGAGCTATCTAATCCCAAATCCAATCTCCTCTCCCTAAATACCCCATCTTTCATAGATGTCTCCACACCCCATCAGCAGGTAGGACAAACGGCTTCTCCCCCCACCCCCCATGAACCTGTCTTGTTTCTTGTTTCAAATCTCAGGGGGGCAGTTAGCTCAAGTGCTAGGTGGTAGATTAGTCAAGAGGGCTGACAGACAGACAGACAGACGAGCAGGTCAGACAGATAGATAGATAGGGGTGATGAATGGAAGTCTGCCTGTCTGCTGGGTGAAGGTTTCTTCCTCTGTCAGGTTTTCTTTCTGTCCACGTTTTTTTCTTCTTTGATTGATGAACAGCTTTGTTAGGTTTTGGTGTAAGTGCAACAACAACAAAATGCCAAAGTCAGAAGTTTTGTTAGACTTTGGAATGTTGTGTTATGATTGTAGTCCTCCCCCTGTGGGTATGCTGGGTGCCTCTCAGTATAAACAGTATCCCCACCTTCTGGAAATCTGTGCTAGGAATCCCATAAGAAGCAGACCCTGGGTAGGAAATGGCCAGAGTCTGGAAAAATCCCGTTGACTCTTATAGGATTTGAGCCAGCAACCTTCTAATCAGCAACCCAAGGTGCTAACCACTGGTAGCAGGTAACAATAAAGTGTTTAGCCTCCCTCCTTGAAATCCTTACCTGTCTATGAGGCATACCTCCCTCCATCGTCATCAGCGTGTTGATAAATAGCAGCGCTATAGCCACGCCTATCCAGATGAAGGCTGGCCACAAGCCCCTGTGTTTACCAACAGCCCACTTAGCTGGCACTGACAGCAGATTAGCCTGGCATCCTTGTTGCAATTAGTCAGAAGACAGGAGGATATCTCCCTGTTGTCTCAGCACGTGCAGCCTGTGATTCTTCACCTGTCTACATTTCCTTTGAAACAACCCTCCCAAACCCACAGTGTGGAGCCAAAACGCAAGCAGAGAATGTTGGACTAAAGGTGTTTTTGTGTTACCATGTATATATGATTCATTCTATGAATTCTTGAAGCTGTATGTCCTTGTCCTCTTTTAATCAGGGAGAAAAGATACCTTCCTCGTTTGTTTATTGATTAAGAGAATCCTCTCTCTGTCCGTCTGTGTCTGTCTCCCTGTCTGCTCTCTCTCTCTCGCGTAGGAGTCACATACGCAAAATATCACAGAAACTGGATGTAAAAAACCCATGAGTGCTTATCCATTATCCTCGAAATAAAATAATTTGACTGACTGACTGACTGATTTATTGACTGATTGACCTCTCTCTCAGACAGACAAATGTCTAAATAAGAAGAATGAGAATCATCTATAGTTTTTTTCTGAATTAAACACATATCTAGAACTGAAAATGAATATTCTTCTCTCTCTCTTTCTCTCTCTCTGTCTCTGTCTCTCTCTCTCTTATGCTTACTCGCTCACTCGATCTCTCTCTCGCTTTTTCTGTTTCTGTCTGTCTGTCTGTCTGTTTTTTTTGTCTGTCTGTCTGTCTCTCTCTCTCCTCTCCCTCTTTCTCAAACAAGCAAACATTTAAAATTGTAAGAGGAAACTTCAGAAACACGTAGTCACTGTAATACTGAGCTTTACAAACACCAGCCCATGAAAACACCCCCACCCCCCTCCCATAAGGTTCCACTCGAATAAACATTTCCTTAAGTCAGAATGTAGTTACCTTAGAGGTAGGTTAAAAACAGTTGCTTACGCACAATCTCACTATTCCTGACTCTGGAAGCTTTCGCAGAGGAACGAACACAAAAATACCTCTGAAACAAGTAACAGAACAACCACCACCACCACCACCACTATACTAACCCACCCAGCACACTAACAAAAATACCTCTGAAACAAGTAACAGAACAACCACCACCACCACCACCACTATACTAACCCACCTAGCACACTAACATCAGTTTGCCATCCAAACTATAACAAAGGAAATATAGTA
>CM054162.1:25783781-25793781 GCA_028751875.1 Rapana venosa
AAAAAAAAAGTATTTATTATTTTATATCGAGGATAGTGGAATGAGCACTCATGTGTTTTTTTTACATCCAGTCCCCGTGTGTATACGGTTTTGTAAATTTTGTCATCTGTTCCCAACCGGCACACAATGGCCTACTCTTTCGAAAAGCGGAACAGGATTTAACGTGTGCGTAAGATGTTCTGCATGCATTCGCACATGGGGCCTCGGTTTATAGTCTCATCCGAAGGACTTAAAATTAAAAACTGTGCAGCTATATATAGATTAAACTAGGGTATAAATCCCAACTCTACTACCGTTCCTTGAATCAAAGCCCTGGCCAACCATAAGGGTCAACCCAGGGAGAGGCACTGCGCTGTGGAAAACCACATCAACCAGTGATGGTACGCGTGCGTTCGCACACGGGGCCTCGGTTTATAGTCTCACCCGAAGGACTTTTGAGGGGAAGTAGAGTCAGCACTGATGTTAACTCCAGAGAGAAAAATCCTAGAACGAGATTCGAACCCTGGTCAGCATGAGTTCGCACACGGGACCTCAATTTGTAATATCATCTGAAGGACTTTTGAGGGGAAGTAGAGTCGGCACTGATGTTAACTCCAGAGGGAAAAATCCTCTTGAACGAGATTCGAACCCTGGTTAGCATGAGTTCGCACACGGAACCTCGGTTTATAGTCTCATCCGAAGGACTTTTGAGGGGAAGTAGAGTCTGCCCTGATGTTAACTCCAGAGGAGAAAAATCCTAGAACGAGATTCGAACCTCGGTCGGCATGAGTTCGCACACGGGACCTCAGTTTGTAAAACTCAACTGATGGAATTTCGAAGGAGTAGAGTAGAGTCGCTCGACTCAAGCGTGGTTACCAATTGGATGGGTGACAGTTTGCGCGCCTTGGCTTCAGTACAGTTCTCCCAGTTCACCCAGCTGTCAATGGGTACCTGCCCTCTTTAGGGTCAGGGGAGGTAAAGCAGCGAGGGAGAGAGATGGGCGCCGCCTTCAATATGCTGGCCATAGAGAAGTGAGGTCTCTGACGCCTCGCTCCCCTACGACGTTATAGGTTATGGGACACCTTTACCTTTACCTTTTAGAGTAGAGTCAGTGCTGGGGTCAACTCAAGGGAGAAACATCCCCTCAAAAAAACCGGAAGAACCCTCATTCATCACCACTTACTTACTATCTATCTAACCCGCTAGCCTGCTCACTCGACTAATCTACTGCCAGCACTTGAACTTAACTGCCTCCCTAAGATCTTTCCCCCAGGTAAGGGAAAGAAGACAGGTAGGTCCATGTGTGGCCCGCGGGAGAACTCGTTTGTCCTGCCCGCTGAATGGGCAAGAGACATCATGAAGGATGGGGTGTTTAGGCAGAGGAGATTAGGAAGGCAAAGTGCTGTGTACTGGGGGAAATGGATCGGTGGTCTTAGAGGTAACCCGCGCCTGCCTAGAAAAAAAAGCGAAAAAGTCCGGGTCTGAAGTGTGCGGTGGTTTGAATCCCCGTTTGGGCCCGAAACTTTCCCCTCCCATCCATTAGACCATGGGTAGGGGTGTTAAGTCTTTCGGATGAGACGATAAACCGAGGTTCCGTGTGCTACACATAATTATTCAGCGTACGTAAAAGAACCCCACGGCAGCAAGAGAGTTGTTGTCCCTGGCAAAGATTATGTAAGAAGAAAAAAAGCCACTCTGATAGGGAAACAAATACAGTTGCAGAAGAGGAAAAAAAAGGGTGGCGCTGCTCTTGTGGCGACGCGCTCTCTCTCTCTCCTCTCTCTCTCTCCATCTCTCCTCTCTGTCATCTCTTCATGCTATCTCTCTCTCTCTCCTCTTTTCTTCTCCTCTCTAACTACTCATCGGCGAGGAGAGCAGCCCGAATTTCACCGCAGAAAAAATCTGTCCGTGACACAGTCATACAAAACCAAACAAAAAACGGGCATCACATCAGCACACCACACCCACTCACATCCACCAACACATCGCAATCACCATAGCAACACATCAACACACCAAATCTTCACACCACACCACATCACACAATCCACACACATCACACAATACCACACCACATCACACAATACCACACCACATCACACCACAACAGAATACACACTCCACAACGAGCCACACCACACCACAACAACCACACAACACACCACACACACCACCAATACAACACAACACAATACAATACAACACATCACACACAGCACAGCACAGCAACAAACAACACACACATCACATCACAACACAACACACACAACACACCACATCACACACACAAACACACGCACCACACACCACACCACAACACTCGCACTAACACACACACACACACACACACACACACACACACACACACAACACACACACACACACACACAGATTTGGTATTTTGCTAACTAGCATTTCAAAACACTATCGTGGTTTTAGACAAAACTGTTCTAAACAGAAATTTTAGGGCCCATCAAAAGAAAACGTATATAAAACCTAGTAGTTCTGTCTGTCTGTCTGTCTGTCTGTCTGTCTGTCAGTCTATCTGTCAGTCTATCTATGTCTTAACACACACATATCCTGTCTAATATCACTTTTAGTGAAAAGACGTTAAAACGAACACCACAACAACACACACACACACCACACCCACACACACACACACACACACACGTACAACAAACACATCATACCACACCACACCACAACAACCGCATCACATACACCACACCCACACACCACACCAATCCACACCACATCGCAACACACCACATCGCAACACACCACAGCATACCACATCACACCACACCACATCACACCCCCACCCATCACACACACACACACACACACCACACACAACACAACACAACACAAAACAACACAACACACACACACAACACACACACACACACACACACACACACACACCACACACACCACACACACACACACACACACACACACACACACTTACACACACACGACCGTCTTTTAATATCGGCTATAACATGTTAGGTTCTATTTTCGTACGGTAAAAGTTTGCAAGACTAGTCATCAACTTGGCAACATGCCGACACAATCTGCTAGAATGAACATGATATAAAACGAAAAACAACTAAACTTCTTAGGAACATACTTTTTTTTAATATATGATTCATGCACGTTTTTACGGTTTTTTGTACATTGCATTATTAATCTGGTTTTTGCAACGTTCTGTCAAATTTAGTTAGTTTGGGATGAGTTGAGATTCGGTGGGTGATCTCAGTTGTTTATTTCATTTATATATTTTACTCTTTTATATCGAGGATAATGGAATAAGCACTTATGTGCTTTTCTTCCCCCTCCATCCTGTCCCCGTGTGTATGCGGTTTTGTCAATTCTGTCAACTGTTCCCAACCGGCACACAATGGCCGATTCTTACCAAAAGCGGAGCAGGATTTAACGTGTGCGCAAGATGTTCTGCGTGCGTTCGCACACACGGGGCCTCTGTTTATAGTCTCATCCGAAGGACTTTAGGGGAGAGTGGAGTCTGCACTGATGTTAACTCCAGTGGAAAATAATTATCTCCTTGAACGGGAATCGAACCCGGGTCGTCAGATTGCGAGCGCAATGTTCTAACCACTAGGCTACCCCGTCCCCGTATAGTGAATCATTCTAAAACAATTTTGAATGATGTTATTAAGTATCGACAGGTTGTTTTTTTAGGCGTTCCTCGGCTAGATTTCCGTGGTGCACCATTGGTAAGAACTTGCCTATGCGACCCGGTTTTTTTTCGTTTTTGTTGTTTGTTTTTTTTAAAGTGTGATTGGCACACATATTCAGTTCAAAACAAACAAATTAACTGTTCATCCAGACAACATAACATAATTTCCATTTTACAGGCGTACAAGGCTACTAGCTTACACAAAGTACAAAAAAGAATCAACTATCATTTTTGTTGTCAAGACAAGGTTTATAGATGTCATACAGAATTTTACTAATATTTTGAAATGGTACTCAACTTTCTACTAAGTTAATGTACTTGAATGATTTTTTTCCTGAAAATTAGTAAACTGCATTTGTTTGCTATGCTCCAGCTTTTCCATTTCATATTTATATTTTAGTTCATTCAGAAAATTACCAACATTAGGTTTTGCTTTACCAATCCGACATTTATAAACATAGAACTTTGCTAACAGTATTATTAAGTCGAACACTTCATCAGTTGTTGTAATTGCATCAGTGCCAAAAAGCACTATTTCCACATTAAGGTCCAGTCTCTCGCAATGAGAGCAGTTGTGTTTTATAGTCACTTCAAGTTCTTTCCAGAAATTCTGTACATACTGACTCTCTCATAAATAATGGTTTATCGTGTGACTTTTCCTTGCCACAAAAAAGTGCAGTTGTCATTCTCTGTAACTTTCATGTACTTTAATATTTTGTTCGTGACTAATTTTCTATAACAAATCCCGTTTTTTTGGTCCACCATGAAGGAAGTCACTTTCCGATTCACTTATTTCACTTATTTTGGGCGTTCCTCGGCTAGATTTCGTGGTCCGTGGTAAGAACTTGCGTATGCGACCGTGGTTTGGTTTTTTTGGCCCACCACGAAGAAAGTCACCTTCCGATTTATTTATTTCATTTATTTTCATTTATTTATTCTTTTATTTCGAGGATAATGGAATAACCACTCATGCGCTTTTTTTCCCCTATCCTGTCCCCGCGTGCATGCAGTTTTATAAATTTTTGTCATCCGTTCCCGTTCAATTCAGGGGATGCGTGCTGTTGGGTACGTTCGTGTTTCTCTAACCCACCGAACGCTGGCACGAATTACGGGATCTTTAACGCGCATATTTTACCTTTTGCACGTGTATATACGCGGAGGGAGTTTCAGCATTGGCAGGTCTGCGGTTTGAAGTTGAGCTGGGAGATCGTAAAAAAATCCCCCCCACCCTTAATTCACCAAGACGTTGCAGCCGAGATTCGAACCCACGACTTCATGGACTTTGGGATTGCAGTCGAGCGGTCTTAACCACTCGGCTATAGCGTCCTTCGTACTCGACATCATTTTTGTAACTACATGTTATACTATAATACTAGAAGTCCTTCGGATGAGACTATAAACCGAGGCCCCGTGTTCCAACACATGCAGAACATCTTGCGC
Organism: Rapana venosa; assembly: GCA_028751875.1. Lineage (NCBI taxonomy): Eukaryota > Metazoa > Mollusca > Gastropoda > Neogastropoda > Muricidae > Rapana > Rapana venosa. The sequence continues at coordinate 25,788,904 of CM054162.1, forward strand.
ACACGTTAAATCCTGTTGCACTTTTCGGAAGAGTAGGCCATTGTGTGCCGGTGGGAGCGGATGACCAAATTTACAAAACCGCATACACACGGGGACTGGATGTAAAAAAAACAGCACATGAGTGCTAATTCCATTATCCTCGATATAAAAGAATAAATAATGAAATACAAAATGAAAGAATGACAAAACATTTTGTTGTGGCTTTTTTTTCTCGATCTTTGGCAAGGGCTCTTGGATTCTCTAGCGGTGAGATTTTGCGTAACTGACCTTTTTATGCCCATCATTAATGTTGCCGTATTCTGTTTTTGTGGGAAACCGAGAAAATTGTGAAAGATTTGCTTTTTTTTTAAAAAAAACATGAGGCAGACAAATGGACTTGGTAGGGAGAAAATACGCTAGAGAGATGATAGAAAGGTAAAGGGAGGGGGAAAAAGAGACAGAAATAAAGAGAGTGATAGAAAAGTGGATACAAAATGTCCACAGAAAGCGGGAGTGTTGTTTATACTGAGATCGCCCCCGACGATCCCCAGAGAGAGAGAGAGAGAGAGAGAGAGAGAGAGAGAGAGAGAGAGAGAGAGAGAGAGAGAGAGAGAGAGAGAGAGAGAAGAGAGAGAGAGAGAGAGAGAGAGAGAGAGAGAGAGAGAGAGAGAGAGAGAGGAGAGAGAGAGAGAGAGAGAGAGAGAGAGAGAGAGAGAGAGAGAGAGAGAGAGAGAGAGAGAAGAGAGAGAGAGAGAGAAAGAGAGAGAGAGAGAGAGAAGAGGAGAGAGAGAGAAGAGGAGAGAGAGAGAGAGAGAGAGAGAGAGAGAGAAAGAGAGAGAGAGAGAGAGAGAGAGAGAGAGAGAGAGAAGAGAGGAGAGAGAGAGGAGAGAGAGAGAGAGAGAAAAAGATGAGAGAGAGAAGAGAGGAAGAAAGTGAAAGAAGAAGAGAGGGAAAAAGAGAAAGAGGAGAGGAGGAGAAAGGAGGAGAGGAAGGGACAGAGAATTTGCTGATTCAAAAACCGCTATTGTGATGACGAGAATCTAACATGGGGAAAAATCGTGTAAAAAAGCAAATTTTATTTTTGGTTTTATCCAAAATAAAGCCACTGCAGTTAATATCTGAGGATCGACGAAAGTTTTTACCATTGCACTCCACCTTCCTCTATCTTTATACAGCTTAAATTCAATGCTTTTTTGGGCGTGTTTCCTTATTGGTCTGCTTCCTGATTTAGACACGACTATCTGACAGCACAGTGGTCAGAGCACTCGCTTTCCCCCAAGCCAAGGTTAAGCAGCGTCAATCGTGGTTACCAGCTTCCTCCATTTCTCGCGATTCTCAGCTTTCCGTAGTATGTTGTTCCATTCAAATCCAGTCCACTCTCTGGTGTTGTCTTCCCCTCGTGTTCTCTGTCTGCCTCTTCTTCGTCTCCCTCCTTGTACTGTTCGTTCCCTGTAGTAGGACAGTCTTGGCCAGTCCAGATGTTCGTGTGACGTGCCCGTACGCTTTAGTTTGCTTGCGGTTTTTTCACTGAAGTCAGGAGCTCTTCATATGGTCCGATGGGTGGAGTGACCATTTGCGCGCCTTGGCTTCAGTACAGTTCCCTAATTCACCCAGCTGTAAATGGGTACCTGCCCTCTTAAAGGTGAGGGAAGGTAAAGCAGCGAGGGAGAGGAGATGGGTGCCGCCTTCAACATGCTGGCCCCTAGAGAAGTTGAGGTCTCTGATGCCTCACTCCCCTACTACCGCATTAGGTTATGGGACACCTTTACCTTTTATTTCAAACACATCTACAACAGCTTCATGATCAGACTGATACATTTTCCAGGTCATGTTCATAATTTTGTACGCATATGAAATGTGGACCATAACAGCAGACACTGAAAGAAGGATACTGGCAACGGAGATGAGATGCTTTCGCAAACTCCTTGGTATCTCGTGCAGAGATCATATCACTAATGAGGAAGCGAAAACCAGAATTTTAAACACGCCATCGGACTGTATTAAGAGATTCTGACTTCAGATCCCCCAAAGCGAACTAAAGTGGTACGAGCACGTCACACAAACATCTCGGCCAGCCAAGACTGTCCTACTACAGGGAACTAACAGTACAAGGAGGGAGACGAAGAAGAAGAGGCAGACAGAGAAAACGATGGGAAGACAACATCAGAGAGTGGACTGGCCTTGAGTGGAGTAACATACTACAGAAAGCTGAGAGCCGCAAGGAATGGAGGAAGCTGGTTGCAAACTCGTCAGTGGTGCCCCAAACAGTCTACAAGAATACATGGCAGTAATTTTTTTTTTTTAAATGGGTGGCGCTGCTCTTGGCTGGTTGGCCTTTGGAGAATATCTCCAATGCTGACTGTCCTTATGCCCACTTGGCTGAGAGAGTGGGGATGTGCTGTGGGCAATGCATCTCCACTATAATCAAATTTCTGCCCAATTTCCGGAACAGCAGCTGCCTCCTCTGCTGTTTTGGAGGTCATCGTCGAACACGACGGACTAACATACAATAAAATAAAACAGAAAACAGGGGAAGGGGAAGGTGATCTTAAAGAGAGGAGCGGGGTAGCCTAGTGGTTAGAGCGCTGCGCTCACGATTTGAAGGGCCTGAGATCAAGCCCGGGTTCAAGCCACCACCGAGACACCCGCTAAAGCGGATTTCCCCCCTAAATTAACATAAATACTGACTCCACTCCCCCGAAAGTCCTTCCGATGAAACTATAAACCGAGGTCTCCTTGGCGAACGCACGCAGAACATCTTGCACACATGTTAAAACTCCTTTCACTTTTTGAAAGGGTAAGCCGGCAAGAACGGATGTCAGAAAGACTTTTCTGTTTACAAAAAAAACACAAAACATGCACACTGGTGTGTCATGTTTATTTATTTATTATTTTATATCGAGGATAATGGAATAAGCACTCATGTGCTTTTTTACATCCAGTCCCCATGTGTATGCGGTTTTGTAAATTTTGTCATCTGTTTCCACCGGCACACAATGGCCTACTCTTCCGAAAAGCGGAACAGGATTTAACATGTGCGCAAAATGTTCCGCATGCGTTCGAACACGGGGCCTCGGTTTATAGTCTCATCCGAAGGACTTTGACATTCAGTTCGATTTTTTGGTCAAACTGGGAAGAAAGGGCGAGGCTGGGAATCGAACCCACAACCTCACGGTTTACTTGTTGGCAGGCGAACGTCTTGACCATCCTGCCACCTTCCTTCCTTAGACTTCATCCGCGAGGTCGGAATACGGCTACCTTCATGGTGGGGGGGAACAAAAGCGGTTCCAAACGTAAAACACCTCACCAGTGCTGAACCTGAGCTCTAGGCCAGGAACGAAACAAACCTCAGAAGATTAAAAAGGTAAAGGTGTCCCATAACCTATGTGGCTGTAAGTCCTTCGGATGAGACTATAAACCGAGGCCCCGTGGGTGCGAACACATGCAGAACATCTTGCGCACTCGTTAAATCCTGTTCCGCTTTTCGGAAGAGTAGGCCATTGTGTGCCGGTGGAAACAGATGACGCAAAATTTACAAAACCGCATACACACGGGGACTGGATGTAAAAAAGCACATGAGTGCTTATTCCATTATCCTCGATATAAAAGAATAAATAAATAAAATAAATAAGTAAAGGAGCGAGGCGTCAGAGAACTCAACTTCTCCAGACGCCAACATATTGAGGGCAGGGGCGCCCATCTCCTCTCCCTCGTTGCTTTACCTTCCCTGACCCTAAAGAGGGCAGGCACCCATTTACAGCTGGGTGAACTGGGGGAACTGTACTGAAGCCAAGGCGCGGCGCAAACGGTCACCCATCCAAGTTGGTAACCACGCTCGCTCGACGCTGCTTAACCTTGGCTGATGGAAAGCGAGTGCTCTGACCACTGAGCTATCCCGTCCCCAGAAGATTGCTTTGAATCTATTTTTTTGGGCCTGTTTCCTTATTGGTCTGCTTGTTTACCCGAACAAGACGCGATTCTCTAAAGCAATTACGGTAATTCGATTGGCTTCATTTTTATATCTTCCGATAATAAACCTCTACAGTCGAATGAGTCTGAGAGTGAAAGAGGGAGAAGGTTGCAGGGAGGGAGAGAGAGAGAGAAGAGAGAGAAGAGAGAGAGAGAGAGAGAGAGAGAGAGAGAGAGAGGAGAGAGAGAGAGGAAGGAGAGGGAGAGAGAGAGAGGAGAGAGAGAGGAGGAGAGGAGAGAGGAAGAGAGAGAGAGGAGAGAGAGAGGAGGGAGAGAGAGAGAGGAGGGAGGGGCAGGAAAGGAAGGAAGAGAGAAGGGAGAGGAGAGGAGAGAGAGAGGGAGGGAGAGAGAGGAGAGGAGAGGAGGGAGAGGAAGAGAGAGAGAGAGAGGAGGGAGGGAGAGAGAGAGAGGGAAGAGAGAAAGAAGAGGAAGAGGAGAGAGGGAGGAGAGAGAGAGGAGAGGAGAGAAAAGGGAAGGGAGGGAGGGAGAGAGGGAGAGAGGGGGAAAGAAGGAGAGATAGGGAGGGAGAGAAGAGAAGAGAGGGAGAGAGAGGGAGAGATGAGAGAGAGAGAGAGAGAGAGAGGAAGAGAGAGAGAGAGGAAGAGAGAGAGGAAGGGAGGAGGAGAGGAGAGGGAGAGGGAGAGAGAGAGAGGGAGGAAAGGAAAGGATAGAGGGAGAGAGAGAGGAGGAGAGGGGGGGAGAAAGAAAGGGGAGAGAGAGGAGAGAGAAAGAGAGAGAAAGAGAGAGGGGAGAGAGGGGAAGAGAGAGGAGAGAATGAGGGAAGAGGAAAAAGAAACAGAAGGAAAGAGAGGAGAGGCAGAGGAAGAGAGGGGGAAGAAAAACAAAGGAGTTGACAGGACAGACAGAGACAGACAGACAGACAGAGAAGCAAGGATTGACAGGCAGACAGAACACAGACGGACTTTCACT
>CM054162.1:25798781-25803781 GCA_028751875.1 Rapana venosa
CATCTGAGCACTTTGATTTGTTGCTTTAGAAGATTCAGCGCTATATAAATTCTATACATTATTATTATTATTATTATTATTATTATTATTATCATTCTTCTTCTTCTTCTTATTATTATTATTATCATTATTTGATGAAAATGCTGACTATTATTTCAGATTTTTGTTGTACTAGCTATAGGTTTTAATTGTAGTAAGTCAGGGCGAGGGATAGCTCAGTGGTCAGAGCACTCGCTTTCCTCCAAGCTAAGGTTAAGCAGCATCGAACGTGGTTACCACTTGGATGGGTGATCGTTTACGCGCCTTGGCTTCAATGCAGTCCCCTAGTTCACCCACTGTAAATGCGTACCTGCCCTCTTTTAGGGTCAGGGAAGGTAAAGCAGCGAGGAAGAGAGGAGATTGGCGCCACCCTCGGTATGCTGGCATCCCTGGAGAAGCTGAGGTCTCAGATACCTCGCTCCACTACGACCAAATAGGTTATGAGAACATCTTTACCTAAACGTTTAAGTCAGCAAGTGGTCATATTACATTCAGAAATCTGCGAGAGCATAAAAATGGAATACTGATGAATAGTGTGTTGAGATTTGTGTGGTTCTTGTTTACTGTTGATTTATTGAACTTTATCCAGCTTGATTCTTCGAGGTTATCCAGAATATGTAGTTTTGTCTCACTGATTGCACAGGAAAATCACCGTGACGCTGTATGGACAGACTGCAACCCATGTCCAGTTATAATTTTTTGTAGGCGAATGAAATGCAAATCTCGAAAAGTTCTCCTGTTGCTCTCAAAATTCATAAGAGTTGCAGGTATTTCTTGAAATGTCAATTGTCTTTCACATGTGTAGATTATGTCTTTTAAAGAAACGTGTATACTTAAAAATAGTGTTGAGTCATTAACACTGTTTGCTTTATCATTTTGCTATGAACTCTTGCATTTCAGTTCCTGTTAGTATTCATATTATTTGTTGAGTGTATTGCCGTGAGGTTTATTTTTCCTCTTCAATTTGTTTGTAATCCCCCATACCCCAAAAGGGGTGAAAGGAATGAAATCTTGAATCTTGGTCTTGTTTTCAAATATCTCGCAGTCATTTTCTCCCCAGGCCGAGGTCGGTTGTGCTGGGCCTGACTTGTCAGGTGCTTAATGACAGCACAACGCATTTTCACTCATATGAAAGACAACAGTAATTCCTGAGTGTTCAAAGAGGAAGAAGAGCAGGAGAAAGAATAGGAGGAGGAGGAAGATGGAGAAGAAGAAGAAGAGAAGAAGAAGAAGAAGAAGAAGAAGAAGAAGAAGAAGAAGAAGAAGAAAGAAGAAGAAGAAGAAGAAGAAGAAGAAGAACAAGAACAAGAACAAGAACAAGAACAAGAACAAGAAGAACAAGAAGAACAAGAAGAACAAGAAGAAGAAGAAGAAGAAGAAGAAGAAGAACAACAAGAACAAAAACAAGAACAAGAAGAAACGAAGAAGAAAACAAAGAAGAAGAAAGAGAATTCTACTGTCGCTTCTCATATCCACACCATGGCCAACCATGGAGGTCAACCCAGGATGGTCACATTGCTGCTCACACACACACACACCACACACACACACACACACACACACACCACACACACACACACACACACAACACACACACACACACACACACACACACAACACACACACACACACTCACTCACTCACGCACACACACACACACACACAGACACAGACAGAGGCTAATATTCCCCCCCTCTCCCCCTCTTACTCTGCACTAAAACCGACCCCAAACCTCGCTTCGCTAAAGACCCCCCCAACATCAATGATGTGATGTGACAGGACTGAAGAGAACGCAGCTTTCAATGCACGCCTTCACACATTTCCCATCCCTAACATGACAGCGGTAATGGCTTTTCCCACTCACCCACTCCTCCTGCCTTTTATTCGAAAGGTCCATTCACCATTATTATATTTTTATATAAAGCTTTAATCGTTATTTGACGAAAATGCTGACCCATTATTTCAGATTTTTGTTGTACTAGCTACAGGTTTTAATTGTAGTAAGTCAGGGCACGGGATAGCTCAGTGGTCAGGGCACTCGCTTTCCCCCAAGCTAAGGTTAAGCAGCATCGAGCGTGGTTGCCACTTGGATGGGTGACCGTTTGCCTGCCTTGGCTTCAGTGCAGTACCCTAGTTCACCCAGCTGTAAATGCGTACCTGCCCTCTTTTAGGAACAGGGAAGGTAAAGCAGCGAGGGAGAGGAGATGGGCGCCGCCCTCGGTATGCTTGCCCCCTAGAGAAGCTGAGGTCTCTGACACCTCGCTCCACTACGATCAACTAGGTTATGAGAACATCTTTACCTAAACATTCAAATAAGCAAGTGGTCATATTACATTAGGAAATCTGCGAGAGCATAAAAATGGAATACTGATGATTAGTGTGTTAAGATTTGTGTGGTTCTTGTTCACTGTTGATTTATTGAACTTTATCCAGCTTGATTCTTAGGGGTTATCCAGAATATGTACTCTTGTCTCACTGATACACAGAAAAATCACCGTGACACTGTATGTACAGACTTTGTGAGAAGTTTGTGTGTGTATTCCTGTTTTTAAATATCTCACAAAAATTCTCTCCCATGCCGAGGTCGGGTGTGCTGGGCCTGACTTGTCAGGTGCTTAATGGCAGCACAACACATTTTCACTCATATGAAAGACAACAGTATTTCCTGAGTTGTTAAAGAGGAAGAAGAGCAGGAGAAAGAATAGGAGGAGGAGGAAGATGGAGAAGAAGAAGAAGAAGAAGAAGAAGAAGAAGAAGAAGAAGAAGAAGAAGAAGAAGAAGAAGAAGAAGAAAGAAGAAGAAGAAGAAGAGAGAAGGAGAAGAAGAACAAGAAGAACAAGAAGAACAAGAAGAACAAGAAGAAGAAGAAGAAGAAGAAGAAGAAGAAGAAGAAGAAGAAGAAGAAGAGAAGAAGAAGAAGAAGAAGAAGAAGAACAAGAACAAAAACAAGAACAAGAAGAAAACGAAGAAGAAAACAAAGAAGAAGAAAGAGAATTCTACTGTCGCTTCTCATATCCACACCATGGCCAACCATGGAGGTCAACCCAGGATGGTCACATTGCTGCTCACACACCACACACACACACACACACACACACACACACACACACACACACAACACACACACACACACACACACACACACACACACACACACACACACACTCACTCACGCACACACACACACACACACAGACACAGACAGAGGCTAATATTCCCCCCCTCTCCCCCTCTTACTCTGCACTAAAACCGACCCCAAACCTCGCTTCGCTAAAGACCCCCCCAACATCAATGATGTGATGTGACAGGACTGAAGAGAACGCAGCTTTCAATGCACGCCTTCACACATTTCCCATCCCTAACATGACAGCGGTAATGGCTTTTCCCACTCACCCACTCCTCCTGCCTTTTATTCGAAAGGTCCATTCACCATTATTATATTTTTATATAAAGCTTTAATCGTTATTTGACGAAAATGCTGACCCATTATTTCAGATTTTTGTTGTACTAGCTACAGGTTTTAATTGTAGTAAGTCAGGGCATGGGATAGCTCAGTGGTCAGAGCACTCGCTTTCCCCCAAGCTAAGGTTAAGCAGCATCGAGCGTGGTTGCCACTTGGATGGGTGACCGTTTGCCTGCCTTGGCTTCAGTGCAGTCCCCTAGTTCACCCAGCTGTAAATGCGTACCTGCCCTCTTTTAGGAACAGGGAAGGTAAAGCAGCGAGGGAGAGAGAGGAGATGGGTGCCGCACTCAATATGCTGGCCCCCTGGAGAAGCTGAGGTCTCTGATGCCTCGCTTCTCTATGACCTAATAGGTTATGGGAACATCTTTATTGTTTAAGTCAAGTAAGTGGTCATATTGCTTTGGGAAATCTGCGAGACCATTGCAATGGAGTACTGAGAAGTAGTATGTTGGGGTTTTTTTGGTGGATATTGTTGACTGTTGATTTATTGAGCTTTTACCAGCTAGAGCCAGCGGGGCTACTCGGAATATGCACGTTTTGTCTCCCTCATCGCACAGAAAAATCACCGTGACATCATTTGCACACGTTTTGCTTGTTTGGCACTTAACAACAGTGCAACGCATTTGTGGTTGCTGTCTTAGTGCATAAAGAGCAAGCCATTGTGTGCCGATGGGAACAGATGACAAAATTTACAAAACTGCATACACACGAGGACTGGATGTAAAAAGCACATGGGTGCTTATTCCATTATCCTCGAGGAAAAGGGAATAACGAATAAATAAATATGAAGAAGAAGAGGAGGAGAAGGAGAAGGAGAAGAAAGAAAGAAAGAAAGAAAGAAAGAAAAGAAAGAAAGAAAGAAAGAAAGAAAGAAAGAAAGAAAAGAGGAAAGAGAAGAAGAATGCAAAGAAGAAGAATGCAAAGAAGAATGCAAAGAAGAAGAAGAAGAAGAAGAAGAAGAAGAAGAAGAAGAAGAAGAAGAAGAAGAAGAAGAAGAAGAAGAAGAAGAAGAAGAAGAAGAAGAAGAAGAAGAAGAAGAATTCTGAAGAATTTTGAAGAAGAAGAAGAAGAAGACGACGACGACGACGACGACGAACAAGAACAAGAACAAGAACAAGAAGAAAAAACAAGAACAAGAAGAACAAGAACAAGAAGAACAAGAACACGAACACGAACAAGAACAAGAAGAAGCAGAAGCAGAAGCAGAAGAAGATGAAGAAGAAGACTGAACTGGACACAACTCTCAGTGTACGCCTTCAAAGATTTCTAACATGACAGCAGTAATGGCCTTTCTCCCTCTCACACACTCCTGCCTTTATCCTAAGGTTCCATTCAGCGCTGGATTTGATCTTTTAGCGATCTTTTTTCTATCTAGTGAAAATGTTAACCATCAGTTCATTGAAATAGCTATAATAAGTTTTCTTTCTTGTCCTGTCAAGGTATGCTTGTACTTTTCTAACACTTTTCTCGAATACATTCTGTTTAAACAAAATAGCTT